>OX030986.1:2520000-3770000 GCA_943735965.1 Eupithecia abbreviata
GGCGAAGCGAAGCTAATTCAAACAAACTGCGCTAGGTTAGTGTTTGGTGTTATTTTGTCATTCTCATCGTCCTGTTCTTTTGACATTAACTGTCACTTCTGATGGTTGCTGTCATCTATCTGTTTGGGGCAATACACTTGTGGTCTTTTTATTTTAATAAGAATCAGCTTATTATTAGATGACAAGGATGACTTGTTTTAGTCTACATGAAAAAACAGTCTCAAGTGAGATTTTTTCATTCTGTGATACAGTTAACGAGTCCGAA
This sequence comes from Eupithecia abbreviata, assembly GCA_943735965.1. Taxonomy (NCBI): domain Eukaryota; kingdom Metazoa; phylum Arthropoda; class Insecta; order Lepidoptera; family Geometridae; genus Eupithecia; species Eupithecia abbreviata. Next base: position 2,520,266 of record OX030986.1, read on the forward strand.
AAAAAAATTCTTCCGTGGACTACCGAAAACTAAATTTTCGGTTATGTAGAAATGCAACAAAGCTTCTCAGTCCAAACAGGCATGCAAGAATGACTATCTGTTTACAAGACAAGTACATATAAACATGGGTTCAAGGCACAAGCCGATAAGCGGTCTTGATAAGGATGCACGGCCAGGCCACTGACTCTATCTGTTTTAGGAGATGCTAAACAATGAAACACACAAAGCTTGGTCATTGAATTACAAACATTTCCATATAATGCATGTTAGTATTCATCGCTATTTTATTTTTTATTCTGTTTGTAATAAAGATCTCTTAAGGTTAAACGAGTCCCTCATCTTTACGTTACATCTAAACGTGGAAGGGTAACTACTACCACAGATAATATAATACATACTGTACTACTATTTGATATTTCTTTATGTAGTAACGGTTTTTTCTTATTTATGTTTCTTATCGATTTTTGATGTTGACCATCCAAAACAGGATACTAGCAATTTATCTCATGTTTGTATACAACCAAAACCGTAAAAAGTATATACATTTGAAAAATACAAGCTTCTAGACTTTCGTATTTCAACACAAAATTTAGCCCAACTTGGTGAGAGAAGTGATAAATAACATCTTTTGAATGTTAAAAGTCTTCTAGCACTGTTTTAGGAATTCATCATTGTGCATTTTATATAGAGTTCGCGTCTTTGTTGACTCGTTTTACCTTAAGGACTCTGCCCACTGCACCGTACCATACCATGACCGTGCTAGGAGCGTGTGTATCACGTATACAGAAATATATATTTTGTATTGACCACTATGTGACTATGCCCACTATACCGTTCCGTCACTGACCAACACCGTTAGCATATTTTGGAACACGGCGGCGCCCATTCTCTACAACAGAGATAGATCCTTCATGGACGATATGCTCCGCGCACATGGGTTATGTGCGCAAAGCATTAGTGCACAAGTGGATGCGATGATTACTCTTAGGCTCAACTCACACCAAAAGAGCGTCAAAGCGCAGCGCAGTTTCAGTGTCATATGAATTTTAACTTTATTTTCATTACAACTCGAACGAGTCGCGCAAATGCCCGCGGCGCCCCGCGGGAATTCCGACGAATTCGACTCGTTCGAGTTTCTCATGCGATAATAAGTTTTATTGTAATGAAAATAAAGTTAAAATTCATATGACACTGAAACTGCGCTCCGCTTCGCTGCGCTTCGACGCTCTTTTGGTGTGAGTTGAGCCTTACGACCTTACCACGGGAAGGGTTGAGGTGGTGCAAATCTAAAAATTGTTAAATTTATTGATTATTGATCTATTGTTTGTCTTTAATAGATTTAAAGTTCTCTTTATCTACGCGTGTCTTTATCTACGCGTGTAAAACCACGGGCAAATGCTAGTAAAATAATATAAAGAGAGCCTATGTCATTTACTAACCACAAGATAAAGACCGCTGTTCTTGTTACAAACAAACAACAAACAATCATTTTATTTGTACGAAGACAATAAAGGAAATTTGTATATGACCACGGACAATGTGTCTTGTATTGTTTTTATTCTTCGAGATACAGGTTTAGAGAAGAATAACTGAAATAAATCAAGAATATCTCATCATCATCATCATCAGCCTATAGCAGTCCACTGCTGGACATAGGCCTCCCCCAATGAGCGCCATAGCGCCCTGTCTTCAGCTTGCCGCATCCAGCATCTACCTGCAGTCTTTCGCAGGTCGTCATCCCACCTGGTCGGAGGGCGTCCTACACTACGTTTACCGAATCGTGGTCTCCACTCAAGAACACGTTTGCCCCATCGACCATCGGAATATCGAGAATATCTCAGGTGGTTTAGAATTGAGGTCGTTATCCAATTTATTTATTTAATTATTAACTAGCACGATTACCTATATTAAAACCAATTACACTTTTTAATTACAATTCCTATATATTAGAACAAATGAAACATAAAAAATTATACATAAAAATACACAATAAGAAAAATTGATCATTTTTATAAAAAAACCAGGCAAACAAAATAAAATCCTATCATTACTAATGATGATTCTAAACCATCAAAAGTACTTACTAGTATTAATTGACAATTAACTCATAGCTCAGGGAATCCGCGGTTTCCGTGGGTCAGATAAAATCGATTTGTTGACTTTTCAAGAAAAAAAGCTACAATGATCAAATTCTCGCATGGAAATTTTCTCTAAATCAAGATATAGCGCAAGTTATATTCAGATAGAGTTCAATAGAACATAGATAATAGTGCAATAAATCATATTTTATTCTCTTTCCACTTCAACGCATCGATATAAACAAACATTCATTTATCTAAACAACTCAATTGTGTGATGGGAAGCTATATCATTTACTGCAGGATGTAGGACGTACAGTTAACGACTTAAATCAATACATTGTCAGCTTCCCAACAGTGATTAAAACAGGTGTGTTAAAGATACATGTAGATTAGTTATGTTACCGACATACATAACATTTATATGTATGTTATGTACATAGCAAAGGTACGAAGCGTAAAAATAATATCTCGCGTGAAATGAACATTGACAGCTGCTTCCTACGTCAGCAGTGCTTCTCTTTTATCAGATCGACCTATCCATCAAAACTAGGGGTGTAAGGGGGACTCCAACATCTCGTCTCCCAAGCCAACCTAACCTGCACGTGGTACACCCTGCTAGATAACGGACTAGGCTCTGGTGAAAATATCAAAACATCTTCATAATTTGATAACTCATTAATTAATTTCACAATTATTATCTACTAGCTGCGCCCCGCGGCTTCGCCCGCGAGGAAATCTATGTGTGAAATGGTTTCTAAACCTTCCTCTTGAAACACCCAGTCTATAAAAAAACAGTTGCGTAGTTCTAATGATCTAAGCATACATAGGGACAGACAGACAGCGGGAAGCGAAGAATACGTTGAACAAATAAAATTTCAAAAAATGTGTGGCAGCCTGTGATAACTACTAAAAGCTTTTTTTAATGCCTCTAATATTTTTATTTTGTATAGTTCAGGCAAAGATGCGGAAATAGAGTTTTGTGGCCACCAAGGGCAACTTCGTATCTCTAACTATAATACCTACTTAATTAAAATGATGATTGCACCATAGTAACAGTGTCTCGATATTAGTACGAGTACACATCACCGTAGGTTTGCCATGTCATCCACATACATTTTGCTAATACCAGATAAAACAAACCAAAAGATCAAAGAACCCTTATACAGCAGATTACTTTGACATTTTATCTAATTTATTATTCCATTTAACTGATACCATAATTTATTTTAATTTTTTAAAGAAGGCATGTCTGTCTGCTTTTTTTTTTTTTGCACAATGTCCTATGGTGTTTCCTTTGTCAAAAGTTAGTGTGTGTTATAATAAAAATGTAATTTTTCTTTTAAAATATTATTTAACGACATCAAGTGTAACATTGTGTACCTACGGTGGAAATAAATAAATAAACAAACAAAATCAAATTACCCAGTCAAAGTGCAAAGATATATACTGATTTTTTTGTGTGCGTTTGCCTACATAACATAGCCTAACAACACAGTGTTTGACACATTTTGTCGCTTATCATAATGTTTTTACAACGGTTAGCATTTTAGTCGTTCCCAAGCCTTTCGATGTCGATGATGATCGAGTTATAGTGATGTATTGGTTTAGCGAGTACAAGAAGATTCTTTTTGTAATAATATTAATATCTCGTGTTGTTCTTACTAAAAGTTTATTCAATATTTAACAAGTTTTTATTCATATCTAAGTCTATTATATATATTATGTTATGTTTGCTCTAAATTTCACTTTTGTTAAACATACATGTACTTAACATTTTTTTTTTATCCACATTCTATTTGTATTCTTGTTGATTTTATTTATATTAGTGCGTTTTTGTTTGTTTGTATAGCGGTAGTGTCAATCAGTCCGTAACGCCAACAAATTGCTTTGCCGGAAGACCAACGTTGGTTGCTATGCTAGCATGCTAGTCATCCAACTCATGCTGAGGTAAAGCCATTTTGTTACTGGACTTACATGATTACCAACACGTTTAGTTTACCTTTAAGTTTATTATGTCTGTGTAAGTCTTTTAACAAATAAATTCATTCCATTTCATTTTTTTTTAATTCAAAGTAAGTAAATTATTGTAATTATTTATTTATTTTTAGCCATTCATGTCCAACTGCTGGGCAAAGGTCTTCCTTTTCTCGTTCCAGTCCTCGCGATCCAACGCTGCAACAGGCCACGATGCTTCCATCGTAGGCTATGTGAGGCACATCTTCATGTGCCTCGAGCTCTTCACGCCATCTCAACCATGCAAAGTTAATACTTAAATAAATTTGATTTGAAAGAAAAATGTAACCTGTGCAGCAGCAACCCTGGTCTCCCAAGCCGGCGAGCGCAGATGCTTCGTGAGGCGTCCGAGCAGGCGGTGCAACTCCTCGGGATGAGCCTTCTGCACCTCGCCCAGCTGCCGCGCCGCCGCCCGCCTGGTGGCCGCTCCAGCGCCCGCCTCCAGCAACACGAAGAGACGGTCTAACCTGGGAGATAGACGGAGCTTTACACTATCGTTATTATCATTGTCTATACAGCACAATGCTGAGTATATGTCATATAAGGTATGCTGATCGGACTATAGGGTGAAGACCGTATGACATTTAATCCCAGCCGAATTCTAACGCTGACAACCTTTATGCCGACGCGCCGTTCAAAGGCGTTGTAGTCAATTTGATTATCTGTACTAGTCTGTACGCTACCATCATAATGGACAACCTGCAACGCAGGTTGCGTGTTCGATTCCCGCCTCGGAATAATTGTGTGTAAGATCTGCAGATATTTGTTCCCCCTGTTTTGGTCGTTTTCTATGTATAATAAAAATATATATCTATGTAATGTATTGTATTATGTGTATTAGTTATCTAGTACCCACAGCGTACCCATAACCCAAGCTCTGCTTACCATGGGGATAGATAATGCTGTGTGAATTGTTCAGCATTTATTATTTATTTATTATTATATATGTTCATAATTGTCTATCTATATTTTTTTCCATTCCTTTCGAACTGGCATCAAGCTAAAATACCGGTATATTTTCTAACACTTGCCACTCTTTCACCTATTGTAGTGGTAATACATTGCATGGTAACGCAAACTATGTGCAGATTGCACAAATTACTAATTATCTCCATGTTGCAAAATCATGACTCTATTGACCATAGACACATAACTATGGGTACACCATACCAGGTACATGTCAGGTTTCTATGGCTCCTATGTGACATAACGAGCTGCATACAGGTCTGAGGTCTGTAGGTAAAAACTGTTCTGTACTAAATTATTTGTTAAGACTTCATAATATCCAAGAAGTAAGTATATGAAGGCCTTCGTTTGCATTAAATTAACTTGGAACCTTTTCTTTACAATTTCCGGAAGGAAACTGATTTGCTCCAAATTTAGGCTGGGAAGGTCGACAGGACAGGCTTGCCTGCAGTATTTTAAAATCACCTATTTCGATCGTACACTTTCAACCGTTGGAAGTGAACTCAAGACTTCCAACGAATTCATTACGTTATAGGCTAAGGCTGAACAAACATAACCTGGCCTGGTTTGTGGCACTCAATTATTTAGGCCTTCATTATTTCTAGAAGCTCAGTAATAGTACTACAATTATTCACACAAAAACTTATCGACAAAAGAGTTTGCTATGCTATGTTCTGTTGTTTGAATTTAATTCAAACAACAGAACATAGCATAGCAAACTTTTAATTAATTAGGACAAATATAAATACAAATTTTGATAATTTTTTGTTTAGCATAGCAAACTCTTGATTAATTAGGACAAAAAGAAATACAAATTTTGTATTTCTTTTTGTCCTAATTAATCAAAAATATATACTATTCCTATTTTAGACACTAAAAACCAAAGGTTTGTCTAGTGTCTACATCACCTACAGCGTGTTGCAACACATAGACTAGATCTTGTTCTACAGATAAGATCATGCTACTTCGTAAGCCTAGGTACCAGATCTTAAGCTAGTGTTATTTTTACAGAGCATTTAAATTAGGTACCTAAACATAACAGACAGAAAATACATGCTTGATAAAATAATAGGTAAGTAAGGCAATGTGAAAACCCCAAATTATCATAAATTACATAAGACAAGGGTAAGTTCAAAGGCATGGTGTAAAAACACGGTGCTGTGGGGCTTTTTGTTTCAAAATCATTGTTTATTAATTGCAGTCTATAGTGAAGTACTATACTATATGCTAACAACTGGACAAGAATAATCATGAAGTCTGATTCAATCAAATCAAGTGGTTTCATCCGTTAAGAAAAACCCCCGGCAATTGAATGAAGCTCAGTTCAACACTGCTTGTGTTCGAAGACATTCCTGCGATAGAACGCAGGAATGTCTTCGAACACAAGCAGTGTATCAATGTTTACACATAATATCTCATCGTTTATAAAGCACTCGCCTATTTCTGGGATAAGAAACAAAGGAAATTCTTGTTTCATTATCACAATATTCGTGTAACTCGTTTAAAATGTTTAGCTCAAGGGTAAACTTGAGAAACGATAACGAATAACGACCTCTTAATAAAACAGGCACTAAAATTTGCGATACCATGTATGTATAGTGTATACCTTAATTTTTCCTCGATACAAAAACATAAACTCCTTGTTTTTTATTTTTCTACCTAATAATAATAACAGTATCTAATATATATAATTAAAATAACAAATATTCCAGAAACAGGCGTGGGCAGAAACAGGAAAAGGCTAAAGATAAAGCTTCTGAGGATATAGAAACAAATACCAGTTAAAAAGCAACGGGTACTATACGTAAATGGGCACATGGTAAAATACTAATCAATAGCTATTCCATAATGGCCGATAATCGTCTGTCGTAGTAAACTAAAGATTATTGATGAGATGAAAAATTAAGAGGGTACCTTAGCAGATTTGTTAATCAAACTAGACCTATTTCAGTACTCATGGGACCCCCGAGATAAAATGCAAAGCCATGTCGCAGGCCACACTTAAATGCGGAGGGACAGGGACAGAGGAGGCTGGCAAAGCGACATAGGCGTCCTTTACCCAACAGTGCGTAATTCTAGGCTCATTATGAGCTCACATGAGCGGTCATATGTTTACGATTAAGTTACTGCTATGAAGAATGGGGTTAACTATCAAGGATTCGAGCCAAGGAGCAAGGGTCACGATTCGTAGTACCGAAAGATAAGAGTATCGCATTACAAGACATCTGACTCTGAGCTTCTCGAAAGATTTCGTGCGCTGCATACGGTAGAGCAGCGTGAATATAATGTGCCCTTACAATGCCTCGCGCACACAGAATGCTTATAATGGTTACACAAGTTTTAAATGACGTTATATCTCCGTGTTGGATCACATACCTACAGTCTCCACTGTATTATCCATTTATTTTCAGAGCCCCAAGTCCATTAGACGATGGTATCCAGACCTGCTAAAACCTATGAAAATCACGATCCATCGTCGTGATCACGTTAACATCGTCGATTGTCACGCCACGATCACGTCTCGATACTATCGGTACTTGAGCTCCCGGGGAGGATCCTGGTTCTCGTCTGCGCTTGCGGAGTGGCATCCCAAGAGAACCAGATTCCCGCCTCTTGCTTGCCTTTATTGGCCGGTCTGAGTGGAGTCGCGAGAGATACGAGTAGTGTAATTTTTGCAAAGCTGATAAGTACAATAAGTCGTACAGAATGAGCGAAATATTGTTATTTTCACTATAATCAGATCTCGTATTGCGTCATTGCGCTAATATTAGACGGTCTAATAATAGTATTCTCAATTTTATGGATAATATATTGTAGCCCTGTGTACAGGTTCTGGATCTCATGTACAGGTTCTGGATCTCTGTGCACCAGAGTGGTAAGGTAATTTTTAAGGTAATTACTAATTAGGTATGTATTTTAATTTTAACTATTATTACCTGAAATAAATATTTTTATTATTATTACCATTTACGTCTCAAGATGATTTTGGTAACTTTCTTATGATCGTATTGCCGACAAAGCTCTGCGCTGTCGTTCAATATCATCACCGTATCCACGTGACGTCACATTATGGCCAAGTCACTTGAACTGTTCAACCCTTTTGATAGGTTGCCCATTCAGTCAGTCACATTATCGTTTGCACCTACAGATATCGGGTACATAATCAGGATTTTTTCCAGATTTACGAACTACCAGTTCCATACCAATAAGCGAGCAAACCAACAGCATCCCTAGAAGGTTTTTTACGCCTTAGCTTGCCCCATAACAAATCTTGATTTAATAGAATCAAATGCTCTACTCGGAGAACATGGATAAACGATAGCGTCTTCCGCTACAGAGTAATCTCCCACTTGCTTCAATGAGAAGATTGCATTGTCAGTTCATGTGGGGCTGTCCATGGTCAATCGTTGTAATGCTTCGATAGTTGGGCAAACGGTAACTACAGAGGTATGATGGTATCAAAAAGTTCAACAACGAATGTACCGCATCTTGCTCTTTACGTGACCTAACAGTTAAAACTTATAGTGTGTAAGTGTGTGAGTGCGGGTTATTAAATCTCATAAGATTTGATAACACGAACTCACACTAAGTTACTCATAAGTGGCACAACTTAATCTCACTGGAATAAATTATTTATTTTGAGCCATTATTGTCCCACTGCTGGGCAAATGCCTCCCTTTTCTCCTTCCACTCCTCGCGATCCAATGCTGCAACAGGCCATGGTGGAAGATGTGCCTCGAGCTCGTCACGCCATCTCATCCTGGGCCTTCCACGTCGCCTCTTAGGGTTGGAATAAATTATACATAATTATAATTCATTCCAGTTATTGTTATAATATTCATCAACATTTCGGGATCATTCTCTATAGAATAGCGAAAGAATTAGTACAAACGGTCCATGGTTCGATCGAAAACTCAATACCGCCACAGCTGGCTCGACTCAATTACTCGTAATCTAATCCACTAGGGAATATGCTATCAATTTATTTAACGAAACACTCCCACAACTTTTATAGAGCTCGCCAGAGATAGTCCTATTAGATATAGCTGTAAACATGGTCGTTTTCTATGTATAATAAAAAATATCTATCTATGTAATGTATTGTATTATGTATATCAGTTATCTAGTACCCATAACACAAGCTCTGCTTACCATGGGGCTAGATAATGCTGTGTGAATTTGTCCAGCATTATATATTTTAATTTTATTTTATTTCTAACATAGCGATATACTTACTAATCTAGGATACTTACATAGGTATATAAATAAGATAGTATAAGAATACGTACTTATAGTTATAACTACCAAGCTATCAGTAGGTACATATATATCTAAGACTATCTCATCTACACTACCCAAAGCCCGCTGTCCCAACAGAATGAATGCGGTTTTTAATTGTATTTATGAATCGATCGATTGTATTGATTTTTAACAATAATAAGCTATGATAAGCTTGATAAGTATGACAGAACCTCGGCAATGTGATAGACCAGTCTCATCCAGAGCGCAAATAATCATGATCGTAATCATCATCTCGGTCCGGTGACATGCTACAGAATAAAGTTTTTTTTGTTGTTTATACACACAGCATTATCTCATTATCTAGCCCCAAGCTAACCTTGTACTGGGGGAGGCCTATGTCTAGCAGTGGACTGCTATAGGCTGATGATGATGATGATGAAGCTAAGCTTGTGTTATGTGATTATTGATTATACATATAAAACCACCACCCACATACACCCTGAACTGCAGAATCTGTAGATCGTACAAATATTTGTTCCGAGACGGGAATCGTACCGACAGCCTCAGCGTCTCAGATGTCGTCAAAAAATATATTCTGTTCATGACATTCACTTTTGGGTGAGTGACAGAGACACGAAAAGTTCAGAACTCAACATAAAAATAAAATAAAATACCTACACTCGAATTGAGAACCTCCTCCTTTTTTGAAGTCGGTTAAAAAATATACCACTTGCGTCGTGTGGGTTAGGTATGACTCTATCGTTTGGAGGATATTGCAACAGGGAATACCTATTTACATTGCATACGCTGAACATAACAGGGAACAGGAACCGGGAACCTTTTATGGTTGACCATGTCTAACATTCTACGACTTTCTTCTAAAACTCTACCTATTTCTTAATCGTAGATTAAGAGGGAAGCGTCTACATTTCAGAATGTCATGCAAGACCACATCCACCACAATAATCGTTCGATTTATCACACTTCGACAAACCTAGGTTCAGCCGTGGATGAAAAAGGACTGTGTATGTACCTACTTGAATGAAAAAATTAATAATGCTGGACAATCCACACAGCATCATCTAGCTAGCCCCAAAGTACCAACGTAAGCCGCCCATTGTACTTGTCGCATGTAATATCTTTCATAATGTTCTGTATCTGGTGTACAATAAAGTATATTTGTATTGTATTGTATTGTAAGCCGAGCTTGTGTTATGTATGAGAATAAAACTTCATCGTTTGTGAATAACAAAAGTTCAGTTTAAATTGGTTATAATTACAACAGTACGAATTACGTTTATGATTCTAAAAGTAAACTTACCGTGACGTCATCGCTGTCCAATCAGTTTATATCCTGAAACCAAATAAATTTCTATTAATTTCAAAAGTACTTAATTGGTAAGATCCAAAGGTTTTAAACACAAAACATTTTTTAATTTGTTTCTAAAAACCTGCTGTTTGTTGGCTACAAACGGCAGGTAAGATAGATTAAGATTAGCCTGGATTAGCTAGGTACATACATATGTATACGTACATTTCAAAAGATTCGTTGTTATAGTATAGTGTTATGGTGACGAACCCAGCTGTCTCTAATAGCAGGAATTCGATACTTTATGTGCACACTAGGCTTTAAAAAAAACACTTTTTAATAATCCTTTTAACACTTCGACTACTGAAAACGCACGGTATGAGTTTTCTACAAGTGACTAATATGCGTAAATCCACACTAGCGCAGCGGCTGAGAAAATACAGATATTTGTGACTCAGCAGAGCTGTAATATTTTTCGAACGAAACGCATGTGCGGCGCAACACAACCGCTGTGTAGAGCGGCAGCACGAATTTTTTAGGTAAAAAAAAAGATCGCAGTCGTCGAAAAAAAACCGCAGTCAAAGTGCTGAGCTCCAGACGTCTGCTTATACCCTGGAATTGAACGCGTTTGATACGGCTCTCGTATCAAAAGCTCAAGTTATCAGATTGTGGCTAATGCAAAATAGAGTAAAACAAAAGATTGCTGTTTCTAATTATATGCAGGCGAGAGCAATGGAGTTATACTCGTAGGTAGTTATGATACGGACTTCCGCAACATATAGGTCGACGGTTTTATGCCCGGGTTGTTAAATAAATATAAATACTTATGCTGGACAATACTCAAGATAAGCAGCGCTTGAATTATGTTACTAGATGACTAATATACATTACAATAAATAATACTTTGATTTTTATTATACATAGAAAATAACAATAACCAGTCGTAATTATTGTACGGGGAAGGACTCACTACCAAACGAGTCATTTTCAGTCAGATTAACTTATATTGTAGTGAGAGCCCTAAATAAGTTTCATGTACTTGTTGGGTAATTAATTTTTAATTTAATTTAATAATACCCAGAACATAAGTAACAAATATTTGCAGATCTTACAAACATTTGTTGGTGGGACCCGCACCATCCTGCGTCGCAGGCGGACCTTCTCCCGCCGCCGCGCCACGCCACATCATCGGTCGTCACGGGATTAAACCTGGTTGTGTTGTGTTGGTGTTGACAGATTCTATAATCTTCATTATCACCTTCGTTTGTTACTGAACATAAGCCCTCCAAACGCCGTCGAGCGACGCGTCGGTCGTCGGGACGCGATGACGCCACGAATCGACAGTGGTATTATTTTACACTTAATACAATACCATATATACATTTATTTGTAGTTTTTTTTTACCATATGTTTTTTTTTTTACATAGAAAACACCCATAACACCAACAAACGACATTACTGATATTGGCTTAGCTATATAACTGAATAATAATGTTTTATTTATAACTCAATAGCTACCAATTTTATCACTACGAAATACCGTGCCGTTTTTTCGTGGTCCTACTATTTTGTCCCACTAGTCTAGTAGGACCACGAGGGAAACCAGTTTATGTTCATCCAATTAAAAATACTACCACCTGTAGATGGATACAAGCATCTTAAGTTTCAGCAGTTTATAATAAATATCTTGATAACAATTTAGGTTGTTTGATGTTTTGCTATGATAAGGTTTAACCCCATTATGGAAAAGCTTGTTAATATAGTTATGTAAGCCTAGCAAGAAGATAAGCCTTTAAGTCATCAAGCCACCAATTCAATGTGCAAGTGTACCGCGCGATAGTCAACTTGTCTTTAAAATAAATCAACAGTCTTCAATATAAAATCTAATAGATCGGATACCTAGCGAAATATATAAAATTTAACTTATGTATACCTCAATTAAACAATTCAAAACTTCACAAAATCACATCCTACTAATATTACAAACGCGAAAGTTTGTAAGTATGGATGGATGTTTGTTACTCTTTCACATAAAAACTACTGAATGGATTTTAATGAAACTTTACAATAACACAGCTTATAAATCAGAATAACACATAGGCTACAACTTACAGAGATATATTGTATATTATTCAAAATATCTATCACCATGCGGGTGAAACCGCGGGGCGCAGCTAGTAAACAATAATAGTTTACATAATTGCATAGGCTCAAAGCTATACCTACATCTTAAGTTCTAGATAAAAGTATCATAGGAATCAATCATTATGTGGGCATACAGAGATCTAATACATTAAAGATTATGTTTGATGTTAATTAAAGATTATAAATAAATAAATTCCATTCAACATGCCACTTAATTCTGCGTGTGTGTGTGTGTCTCCGCCGCCGGATCGTAGAATCAGCCCGTTTGTAAAAGGGCTAGGCGGATTTCGGCGGCGAAATCTTCACGGACGTCGATAATAATCGCGATGATAATTTTATTTGACTTGTCTAGGACTGATTCTGGAACCCAAAACTATATGGAGGTGGGCTGATCATGCTTGCTGCAAGCCTGAACACTGGTGGGCTGCGTAAAAATCCTAGGCTGACTGCAAAAGCAATGTCATGATAAACAAGACACCTATGACAAAAAAACTCATGGAGGTGTTCCCATGGGTTTACCAGCAATGCAACAGTATTATATTTTAACTGACTTTGAAAAGGAAGAGGTTCCGTTTTGGCTGTATGTCTGACTTTTCCCTGCCAAAAAAAGGAGCTAAGTTGCTGAAGCCGTACCAGAAACAAGTAGTTCAAGTTACTCTAGGATTGAATTCAATAGGAGTTTAAAATAGCTATCATCCAAAAAACTAACAAGATGGTCAGTATCCAAAGCAACGGTCACATAAGTGTTATTAAAGAAAGGTCACCGAAGGCACTTTTAAAGATAATAACAACATTATGCAATGCTAACTTTAAAATTATGTCAATTTTATGTCTCTGGGCCTTATCAATGGCATGTCATGTAATGTAATAATAGTAACAATAATCTCCAGCAATATTCAAATTATATTAAGATTTCACATTGATGAATATCTGTTACATAATTCAATGAAAATAAAAATTATTTTTGGGGTTAGCAGTAACATGCAGATTCCCTTATTTTTGTTAATTACAAAGTATAGGTAGGTATCATCTTTCCAATACTTCACTATCATCCTCTGTCAAGACTTTGTAATTGTAAGTTATTTGATGTTTCTCTTGACTCTTGGTCAAGAGAAACATCAAATAACTTACAATAAATTAAATAATAAAAAATAACAAACCTCATGATTAGGCTAGTATCATAAGGTTTGCTATTTTTTTGGTTGGTTAGAACCTGTATATTGTGCCAATTACCTACATAAATAGATGACAAAAGCTTTGATATCAGACAGACTCTGATCTAATTACCTTTGTTGGTTAATTCCTATACAACCACAACAAACACATCAAAACCATAAGTGAAAGTAGAAATTATGTTGTTCTTTCTAGGTGGTAAAAAAATATTTGTACAATCATTAAACAGTCAGCCTTCAGACACAGGAGTAAAAGGATCAAGAAGTAGGTAGCTCAGTAACACATTCAAACATCTATAGCCAAAGCTTTGCAGATTTATTAGATTCAATATGTATGACAGCTTTCCCAAGAGCTGCAGTTTTTTACGACTTCGTGAAACAACGAAATGAATGAGTAGATGAAAACACCGAGTACGGTAACGGTACGCATCTAAGTAACACTAGCCTTTCACATTATGTTAACATATGGCTCGACAGAGTTGTTTGAACTCCTCATTACTCTAATAATAGGCACTTGATCTGCCAGCAGAGACCTCTAAAAACGACCTTGAATTACGTAGAATGTACCTATTCAATTGTGTCGATATCAGCGTACCTACGTCTGAAGTCTGAGCTCTATATTGATTTTCCTATTCATGGTGCGGATGAATTCTAATATAATAATTTCTCTTCAGATGCCGAGATCAGCAAATAGGTAATTAACTTGCCTTGCGTATTGTCAGGTCACTGCACCTAATTCCATCCATTTTTTGGGCCACACAAAGTCACACACGTTATTATCATTTTCGCCAATATGCACAAACAAAAAAAACCAACACGACGAGAGGAAGCGCATTGCTCAAGCTTCAAATATATACTGACAGCCATGCTGCTGATGAGTCTGTCTTTATTGTGGACTTATGCGCTGATTGGTCGATTTCCAGCTGATAAAAAAAATAATTGGCCTGATCACCAATAGCGTTGCAGTATTAGATACAGTCCTGAATCTCTGCCAAAAATTTAAATATCGGAAACGTAATATCACTCATAGTTTATTTTTGAATGTTGGTGTTATACTCATACTGTTATCAAACGAATGCATAGCTTTGATTATTTTTTGATTGTTATATAGATAAAACTTTAGATTTTTGCTAGTTATGCTTCAAAAATAGATATTGTATGTTGTGTTGTAATAAAAATGTATTCATAGGTAAAAGCAGTAACGAAACGTAAAATTGACAACAAGCATCGTTGTCAAGTTTAAGATACCTTCAACTTCAATGTCAAACTTGTAAACATAACAATGTGAGGTTAGAAATGAACGAGTGGCCGAGTGCATTGTATGATTGTAATTTAGAAGCAAAGCAAGCAAGCGATCTCGTGTTTAATTTAAATTATTAACATTTGAAACCAATAAAATGGGAAAGAAAAGTAAAAAACACAAAGTCACATTAGTATTCGATGAAGCTAAAAGAAAGTAAGTATTTTTTCAAAATAATGCAATCTTATTCTGAATGATGTACCGAAAGGTATTTATTTTTCATAATAATTTCAGAGACTTCTTGTGTGGATTTCGCAAAAGGAAGTTGGAAAGGAAGAAAAAGGCCCAAGAAGAAATACAACAGCTTTTGAAAGTAGAAAGTAAAAGAATCAAACAGGAGGTAATTATAATCACTATTTATGACTATAATTATTGGCAATACTTACACCCATAAAAACTGTAGTCAATGTTTCTAAAACTAGAGCTTAATTTGCGAAAATAACTACATTTCTTGATAAAACTATCACTTTCAGAACAAAGAGTCATACAAAAAACTGGTTGTGTCCAGCCGACCAATACCAGATATTGAGCAACTGCTACAAGATGAGTATGAAGATGAAGATGTCAATGTAAAAATAGTAGAGCTCTCATCAGACACACTGCAGAAGAAGGATTTAGTTATTGGAGAGAACAAACCTAGAGAAGTAGTAAAAAAAGTAGTTAAAAAGAAAGATTCCAAGAAAGCTGTAACAGAAATCCCTGGAATGGACTTAAAAGATGAAAGTGCACCAGAGTCGGAAGGAGAGGAAGATAATGAGAACAAATTAAAAACAAAAAAGGAAATAAAAAATATTCTCAAAAAACAAGCCACTAAAAAGGTACAGAAAAGCAAAGTATTCCAAATGAAAACAAAGTTAGACAGAATACAGAACAAGAAAAAATCTCAGAAAATGATAGGTCGTATGAAATCTGTAGAATCAAGAAAAGGATATAATAATGCTAAAGCTAGAGCAGATCCAGATAAAATGGCGAGTGGAAGAAAAGGAGGCAAAGGAAAATCTAAAAAGAAGCTACCGAGAAAGAAACATTAAAATAATGTACTAGAAAAAAGGTTTTATTTATGAATCAACAATAATTAAAATAAGGTTATACATCACCCTAACAAATTATTACAATGATAAGGGTTAATGATTTGAACATCAATCAATATTAATTGTAACATTAATTAGTCACTCGAGGTTTCATGCAATAGGACATGTAAAGTTACACATAATAATGCTTAAATATAATTACAGTTACTTATTAATTGCAGTTTTTGGTAACTTGATTTTTAAAATTAAATTTATAGTTCCATCATCAACAATAACTTTCTTTTGTGGAGACTTTCTCTTTACAGGTAATTTTTTAGTTTCACTAGCTTTTGGAACTTCAAGATTTTGCTTTCTGTTCCTTAATACTTTCTTAGTATCTGTATCCACATTATCTTGTTCATTTGGCTCAGCATTTTTAGGATTCTTTTTTGGTGTTATTTTCCTTTTACTGTCTGATGTTTGTTTTTCTTTTACAATACTATCTATTTCTGAATTATGATCAAAGTTTTTCTCAATTTTTTTTGGTGTAACTTTTCTTTTTAGTTGTTTTTTAGGTTCTATAACTTCTAAAGTTGTGGATGATTTAGTTTCAAAATTATCCATTTGATTATTTGCATCAGGTTGTTTTTTCTGGGGTGTTATTCTTCTTTTAGTAACTTTTTTGGCTACCTCAGCCTGCAAATAGTTATCAACATTATTCAATTCATCTACAATCTCAGCTTTCTTTTGTGTTTGTTTCCTCTTGGGCTTAACTGCATTTAAATCAAAGTCATTTATACCATCAATGTTATAAATTGGTTTAGGTTCAGGTGATTTTGTATCGGGATCTGTTTTAACTGGTGCCTTTGGAGATTTCCTTCCTTTGCCACTGTAAGGGCATATGTGTTTGTTCAAGCATTCATGGCACATAGGACCTACTGGCAAGCATAATTGCTGCCCAAAACCTACCATCAGATGGTTCACTTCACTCCACAGCTCATATGGGATCCAGGATTCTAGTGATTTCCTTGTATCTTCAGGAGTTGCTGTTGGCTTCTTCACCCATCCTATTCTGTTGCTAATTCTGTGGACATGTGTATCCACCCCTGAAAAATATATATTATTAAGTTTTGTGTGTTATATAAAAAAAATAAAAGATTTTAAAATATATAATAAACTTACCAATTCCTGTAACTTTGTTCCAAGCAACCTTCATACAGATGTGAGCCATCTTTGGTCCAACCCCAGTCAGCTTACAGAGTTTCTCAACTGAATCAGGTATGTCACCATTGTACTGATCCTTTAATATTTGTGTGGTCTTCTTGATGTACTTCACTTTCGTCTAAAAGAATACGAAAAATCTGAATTTAAGCTGCATTGTTAGTCTTCCTACTTAACTAACAGTATGTTCAATTTGCCTAAACATGTCAAGCAACCAAATACTTAAGCTTTTTGAATGCCTACTCTACCAAACTTAAGTCTAATGTGAAGATTTACCTTCCAAAATCCAACTGGGTATATCAGCTTTCCTAGTTCATCATCACTGAGCTGCAGAACATTGTCTACAGTCAATCCCCGAGCTCGGAGCCGTTCCATGGCCGCAAATGTGACCTGATCTTTAGTTTGACTGGATAACATCAAGGACACAAGAGATTGGTACCTGAAGACCTGTAAACAATAGTCAGTACCAAGTACCCTTTAATATTGTAAGAAGTTATTAATAAATATTGGTTCTTAATATGAGACTTACCTCTGGAGGGCCCTTATCATCCAGGCCCATGTGACAGCCCATGGTATCCACAGGAGCATTGTTGTTGGCCCTCATGATCTTAAGGTTTACTAGAAATTCTTGCCAATTTTGTGGTTCCCACAGTCCTGTAGCTTCCTAGAAATACAAGGTCATCCGTATATGTCCGTATATGTATTAAGTAGTATGGGTACTTATCTATTTAGTATTCGTTAGGTCTAATATAGTAAGCCTTACTTACCTCTTTCAGGGTAGGTTCCTGATCGAATTTAATAGTTATGTGGGGCTTTCTGTCATATTTGAATTTGCTTAGATCAGGAAAGGAACTGTTAAGGCTTGCTTCAACCCTGTCTAGCAATTCCTCAGCTTCATTTTGTTTGTTTTTCTCCGGCTCAATTCCATGTTTCGAAATATTGCCGGTAAGTCGTTTTGGACACGATTTTGTTTTGCTACGAGGCATTCTCGGAAATAGCTTGAATAATTGATAAATTTTTCTACTCTATAAGAAAAAGGTAACCACAACAAAATCTTTTAAAAAATTTACAAACAAACGGAAAATTCGCGCAAATTGTTCTTTCTTTTTTTTTCGACCAAAATCAAATCAAATCAAATCACTATGAATAAAGTACGTACACTATGGTTCGAGTCACGTTAGGCTCAACTCACACCAAAAGAGCGTCGAAGCGCAGAAACTCGAACGAGTCGAATTCGCCGGAATTCCCGCGGCGCCGCGGGCATCCGCGCGACTCGTTCGAGTTTCTCATGCGATAATAAGTTTTATTGTAATGAAAATAAAGTTAAAATTCATATGACACTGAAACTGCGCTCCGCTTCGCTGCGCTTCGACGTTCTTTTGGTGTGAGTTGAGCCTTAGCCACTGAGTAGTCTGTGGTTCGAGTATTGTGAACTCTTTGGTTCATTCGTTCTGCAAATTCGTTCGATCGTTATGCAAAAAAAAGTACTCTCATCTCATTCATACTCTGTGGGTGGAATCGATCAATTTCAATTTGGTTGGATTAGAACCACAAAGTACTTTTCTACATGATTAGAAATTAATTGGAAGAAAAGCCTTAGCTTACTAGACTTTTGTTTTGCCAAAGATTTTCAGAATAAGTTGAATGATTGTTGTTTCCAAATACTATTTCTAAAATGGCAGAGATACTCCTAGACCCAAAGATCAGGTTGTGGGTGTTCCTGCCGATTGTTATCATAACATTCCTTGTTGGGATAGTAAGACACTATGTTTCCATCATTTTATCATCTCAGAAGAAAGTGGAGCTAATTCAAATGCAGGACAGGTAGATTTTCAATTATTTTTGCCAGTTTCTGTTTGATTGCTTTACCATTCAAAAGGTAACCTTGCAGCAAAGCAACAAATTTATTTTTGCTTGCAATGCAACCTACTCTAGGCACCACCCTCAATTAGTTTCCTTATAAGCTAGGAAACGTTATTCGTACTATGTAACAATATTTTTTTAATTTAGTTTTTCTATGTTCCAGTCAAGTAATGATCCGAGCAAGACTGCTTAGGGAAAATGGCAAGTATTTGCCTCGGCAATCCTTTGCAATGCGCCGACACTGGTTTAATAATGAAGAAGATGGTTATTTCAAAGTCCAGAAGAGGGCTGCTGCTTCACAGGTAGTTAAAGAGTTATCTCCGTTTAATGCATATCTTTTTGCATACAGGTGTTCATAATAGTTCTTAGGTGTAGTATTTTAGTGGGTACACAATGCATAATGTCAGGGCACAAACATTTTTGGATTTCTTCTTGTTAGATTGTCAACTTTACTTATATAAGTACTTATTTATAAAATTATTTAATACAGGTTTGTCATTTCTGTAGTTAAATTATTTAAAAATGAGGAATTAAATAATTAATCTATTGGATAAGGATAAGTTTCCAATGTAATGTTGTTATGTAGAACTTAACAACATCAAAAGTAACATGTGTACCTACGGTGGAACTGAATAAATAAATGAAATGATATGAAACAATCTCAAATAAATGTCAGATCAGAAATAGTGAGATTAAGTCAAGTTTATCTATGTCTAGTAATCACCTGAAATGCAAGCATACTACTGAAGAAATACCCAAAGATAATACAATACTTTGTCTAACCCTTAATAAGGGTTGCATGGATAAGATCTCTGGGACAATGTTTCCCATTATATACATATGACGACCGATGTGGCGCGGTGGGCAAAGGTCCGCCTGCGACGCAGGAGCTTGCGGGTTCGATTCCCGCCTCGGAACAATTGTGTGTACGATCTGCAGATATTTGTTCCGGGTGTTCTGGTCGTTTTCTATGTATAATAAAAAATATCTATCTATGTAATATATAGTATTATGTATATCAGTTATCTAGTACCCATAACACAAGCTCTGCTTACCATGGGGCTAGATAATGCTGTGTGGATTGTCCAGCATTATTTTTTTTTAATATATCCTTATCTTTATTTGTCTTTTCCTGTTTCTTTAAATTGTATTTCATATAATGAGTAGGTATAGATAGCTACCTATTAGTATTGTATTGTACATTACAACTCAATATATTGACCAATTTACCTATTGTGTTTGTATTTTTCTACTATAGATATTTTTCATAATCATTACAGAACCCAATGACAGACCCTGGAATGATGACTGACATGTTGAAAGGCAATGTCACCAATGTGCTGCCCATGATAGTTATTGGTGGATGGATAAACTGGATGTTTAGCGGATTTCTTACAAGTAAGATGCAGTTTAATACCATAATCAACCAATCTTACCATTCAGACCAGTTGCAAACAATTGATCTTTGAAATGAATTCATCATCATCATCATCAGCCTATATTAGTCCACATTTAGTTTGAAATGAATTGATTATGCAATTATAAAAATCAACACAAGGTCTGCTTAGCTTAGGGCTAGATGATGCTGTGTTGAATTGAATTGTCCAGCATTATTTATTTATTTATTATTTGGCTAGAAAGTTAATAATGTCAGACCTTACTTTAGCCTAGTACAAGTAACTATAGACTGATAATATCTGTGCTTTAGTTGTATAAAGCAAGGAAAGTATATTACTAACTTTTCTTTGTCACTATAATACTTACACACTTTTCTATTGCCACAGTTTACCAATCTAATAATACAACTTTATTGTAAACAAAAATACAATCAAAAAATAGATATAAATTAGAACTCGTATTTAATTTACAATTGAAATCTTTGAGCTAACTGCAGACAGCATGATTCTACTAGTAATTGAAAATAATTTATATTTCCTTTACAGCTAAGGTCCCTTTCCCCTTGACGCTGCGTTTCAAGCCAATGTTGCAGCGTGGAGTTGAACTTGCCTATCTAGATGCTGCCTGGGTTTCTTCAGCTTCTTGGTACTTTCTCAATGTGTTTGGACTGCGGACCATCTATGCACTGGTGTTAGGAGAGAACAATGGTATGTATCTCTACTATCCAGTTACAGCAGAAACTTAATATATTTGAAACAAACATTTTTAAGTAGGTATAGTAGGATAGGGAGGAACTGATAAAATATAGAATTAAAGAGGCAACTATGTCAATGATTGTTTTTCCCAACTTAGCAGATGTACATACAGTCTGGTCTATAAGTTTAATGTTAGGCTCAAGAACAAAAGCACTTATTGAATGTTTAGATAGCTCTTCATGTTACGGCTATTTATTGTACATTGTTACCTCAACACAGCCTATATTAGTCCACTGTTGGACATAGGCCTCCCCTAATGATCGCCATAACGCCTGTCTACAGTTTGCCGCATCTGCCTGCAATCTTTTCTCAGATCGTTATCCCATGAGGTCTATCAAGTTTTCTTGATTGGAGACCTCCACTTGGCAAACGTAGTGTAGGACATTACCTACTCATATTAAATTACAATAAATATACAAACGTGGATGATACATCTTAATAAAACTGTTTTTTGTTTTAGCTGCTGACCAATCCAAAGTAATGCAAGAACAGATGTCCGGCGCGGCGATGGCGATGCCTCCGGACCCGAAGGCCGCGTTCAAGGCCGAGTGGGAGGCTCTCGAGATCACAGAACACAAGTGGGCTCTGGCCTCCGCAGAGTCTGATCTCTTGGCTACTATGCTCGATTCAGAATAAGCATTTGATTACTAGGTAGTTAATTGTATCTGTAAGGTGTAACGTTGTTATAAAGTGTATTTATTTGACTACTACAACGTTTTTTATTTATCTTTCAGTTATATCGTCAATCAGTTGTCCACGCATGGAGATTATTCTCTAGGGTAGACAATAATAACATGGCATCATCATACATTATTTAAGTTGTAGGAATAAAAAATATTTACGAATTCATTGACACAGAGTGATGTAATTTTTCTCCACTCCACCCTATACAACAATACCCGTGCTTGCACTACCCTGCTATATGAATAACATAGAAACCTGCATGTAGAAAGTACACCAAGCTAGATAATGAACAAGGCTCCAGTGAAAATATCAAACAATCTACATAAGTTGATAACTCGGTTTAACTCAATTTACAATTATTTTCCATTACTTTGACAATGGCGTAAAAGTTTACAACCAGACACATATTGTCATTAACAAAGAATCATCTTTTTAGTTATTTTAGTGTTAGTTACCTATATACATTCATGCACACTCTATTTGTTAATTTCTTGCATCTAACACGCGATAGGTAGCGCCTTACCGTAGGAGAATACAATAACTCGAGAATAGTTGCGGCTTCAAGTCCCGGCGTCGTTTTTTGGGGTATTATTTAATTTCCAAGAGGTGTTCCCATTAAAAAAAGGCTCGGATTTAAAATGTTTATATATTATTGCCAAAATGGTTAATTATATACAAAAGCAACTTAAATATTCATTTTCATACAAAAACCTTCTCTATTCGTTAGGCTTATAAATGAGAAAAACAAAAAAACACTAACAGTTCTTAAAACTGTAACTGGGGCATCTTATCGTAGTTTACTATAAGGTGTGTAGAAAACTTACAGCTAACTTCCTTAAAAATCCTATTATATTAACAAATAATAACAGGTTTATTATTCTTGAGACTACAATAAAAGAAACATAAATACATATATCTCAGACTTTATCTGTCTTATCAATCAAAGAATAATTAGTTAGGATAATTATCGAGTTTATGCAACAACTTATAAATTGATTTACCATCTAGATTTTAAATTAATTTGCATAGGTACCTAAAGCCTATCTGCATCAACAACTCCTTAGGTTAAAAAGAAAACATAACTTGAAGTATTATAACAAATTAGACTTAGAGAAGAGTTGCTTTGCAAGTTCTAAGCCTAGTTCTCATAGTGACAAAGTTTTAACAAAAGTTACTTTTTCCAAAGTCCACAAGAGTTAGAGGCGTGTACCTCTCTTGTCAAATTGTGTGTGACTTGGCTTACCCGAGCCATACCTACGTTTGCCGCAACATTTGCGCCTGTTAGGAGCTCACATTCACACTAAACTCACAATCCCCGTGTTTGGCCTGCTGAAACGGTCAGAGGTTAGTTAAATTTGTTGTTGAACAAGGTATAACAATTTGTTTACGAATGAACTACGAATTCATGGAATCTCTACTAATTGAGAGCTCCTGTAACCTAGTTGGTTATTAATATTATTTATAAAAATGTCCATTTTGTAATGTACTCAATCATACCTTTCATAAGAGAACCAACTTACTGATTTTACCCCCTTTCGACTTGGGCTTTTTAAGATCATCAAGATCTCAAAAACCACAAGTTTGTCCTCACTAAGTTACCATTTCACAAGTCTTACCAGCACATCTATGAAATTTCCTGCAAATCGGATTAACGGTTGGACAGATATGCTTGAAGTGACAAATGCACCATACACCGAACCATCAAGGCTACCACGCAACTTCGCTCATAATGCAACGCGCGTTATTACGCTAATTTTAGATTGAATAACGCTTGTAAAGGCACATTTTAGCGTGAATAACGCCTTTTTATGAGTAATTCACGCTAAAATACGCGTAATAACGTTGATAACGCGCGTTACGTTATGTACTAAATAGCGTGGTAGCCTTGCTGCCTCAAGATCTTCGTTCACTTCGCTCACTCCAATCAATAGTATATTTCTATGGAAGTATTATAAGTATTTTATTTATCATATCTCAGTCATAACCTACAAGCACACAGATCCCCTGGTACTGTCCACGATCCTATCCATCCATGGTTGTCTGGTAGATATCGCTCTTGAGCGATAAGACCGCCAATTGTAATGAATTTTTAAGTTTTTTCTGTACATAGTTTTCTATTTAAAGTGCAATAACACATTAGCCGTTCGTTATACATAACAGCGCAAATGTTGACGACGGTTGTAAGCAGCCTTTTCGCCACGGAGAGATATTTTTATTATTCAATATTTTTTTATACTCGGTATCGAAAGTAGTAAACCGATACCGAGTATAAAAAAAATATCTCTCCAGTCCGTTGCCGTCTTCAATCTTCATCATCATCATCAGCCTATGATAGTCCTGCTGGACATAGGCCTCCCCCAATGCCTACTTCAAGCTTAACTTATAACAATTTCTAGTCGCTACTTCTTGATCAGTTGGACAACATCCTCGTCGCTCACGGTGTGCCGGATGCCGACGCGTTGCGGCGAGTACTTGGCGGACGTGCCCCAAACCAAAGCGTACTTGAGTTGGGCGACCAGCGACCGATGGATGGAGTGGCACACATGTTCTATTGTCACTCCCTGAAAAATGATTTGAATATGTATATCCATTATTTTCTTTTTTAGTGTTAATAACAATGTACATTTTTATTATTAATTAAGGGATAAATATGAAATATGAATCCTTTCAATCCTTTGCTAATTTAATACTATCGAGGACATTTGCAACAAGCTAACGCCCTAATCATTTATCCATCCAAAACACTAATACTATGTGAAGGCGAACAGCTTTACAATAATTTACCCTCCCAAATTAAAAGTTAGTAGCTCATACTCAAATCAGCTCAACATATCATAAATGATCATTCTCTTTTTAATTTAATGAACATGATAATGGAGTCAGCTATTGAACAACCACAACCTATGTACGTATCTAAGTATATTTAACCTAAGAACCCTGTTTTCATGTAAGTTACTATATATAATTTATCTTTTTGATAATAAATTAATATTAAACTTAATCAACACACTTATAGTATAAATGCGAAATTTTGGATGTTTGTTATCTTTATCAAAGCTTTTTGCAATTCAATGGATCAGGCTAAAACATTGCATACAGGTAGTTCTGCAAAAGTGAAGTTTCGTAAGATAAAAATGCTGAAAGGTTGCCTGGAAGAGATCGCTTCTAAGCGATAAGGCCGCCCATTGTACTTGTCGCATGTATCTTGTGTACAATAAAGTATGTTTGTATTGCTTACCCTTCTCAGGATAAGTCCATCATCAAAGTCCGGTGGCTGTCCCGGCTTCTTGGTGTAAACCCTGATGAGGGACAGGTACTCCCAGAGAGTCTCCAGCAGGTAGTCTAGGTTCAGCTTCATGTTACAACTAGGAACAAAATAATAAATATTGTTTTTTTTTTTTTTTTTAAATATGGTTTTAAAATCATTTTGATAGGACCAAAATACTTGAGAAGATAAATCCAACAAATCCAAACTCGACGGTGTTTCGTTCAAGAGTTCCTATATACCTTCGGTCTCCATCAGTCCAGCTCGATGGTAACATGACACAGCATTATTACCGAACTTACATTATGTATGCCAAATTTCTTTCGATTTTTCGATTTGATTCAATCGAATCGAATTGTTTCAGCCCAATTGGTAGAGGATAACTGGTCTAAAATTCAGTTGCAAGATTTTTCCCACACAAACAAACAGGGCTTTTGTTCTTCAAGCTTATATAAATACATATATCTATGTAATTAATGTGTTAACTAAAGCAGTTTATGTACTACCCAAAATACAAGCTCTGCTTAGCTTAGGTGGTGTTGTGTGGATTCCTAACCTCACCTCAACCACCTATATTGGTCCACTGCTGGACGCGGCCTCCCCTTGATAAACTTATTGGCTTTTATCTCAATGGGGATAATGCCTTAATGCCCACGCACTAAGCATGCGGGTTGGGTATCGCAGTTCGGTGGTAAATGTGTGGATTGTCCAGCTTTATTTATTTAGTAGTTTCTTAAATACCAATTAGGTTTACTTGGACATTAGCTAGGGTTCTTTAAAAAAAGCAATAAAGATAATTTTGTAAACACGGTAGGCAGGCAGTTACGCTCAAAAACACAGCGGTGTCGCCGTTTCATTATCGTCTAGTTTTATAGCACGGTATGCAGTTGAAATTAATTTCAGGTCTTAAAAAAAAAGAAGCCGTATTCTCACCTCACGACCACAGAGTTGGGCTGGCGCGCTATCCTGTCGACCTCTTGGATGGAGATCTGATCAATCTTGTTGTACACGTAGATGCAAGGCAGATACACACGGTTCCCGAGGATCACGTCGATCAGTTCATCCGGCGTGCAGTCTTCACGGAAAAGCACCTGAAGGAATTCATTTGATTGGTTATAATCAGAACAAGTTTGAGAATGACGTCATGCCTCGCGCTTGAAGCTTGCGGTAAGATATTTATGTATAAAGTATTTAAGCGTTATCTCACTGGCGATTTGCGAGCGATGTCAAAGCGAGCGAGTTCGCAGCGAGCACTCAGCTAGCGCGCGTCGATAAGCGCCCTCGACGCCAGTGTTCAAAACACGGATCACACGCCGCAAGCTCGCTGCGTGCCCGCGATGAAATTCGCACATCGCCAATGTGATAAGGCTCTTAAGGTGAGTTTAAGGCCATATTTAAATGCTTATTTATGTCACTAAGTTTAAGTCATTTAAAACGGGGTATTTACCATGATTTGAAAGCTCAAAAAATCTAATCATGGTAAATATCCCGTTTTAAATTACTTTAGTGTTTAATTAACACTAAAGTAATTTAAAACGGGACAATTATAGTTTCAAGAGCTGGTGCAGGATGTATGTGCTATGACTTTAAACCAGCAAAATTCCCTCCGCCTAATTCCATATTAAACAGGCAATCCGCAGTCCCCAAATCACTTACCTCAGCATTGAATATCTTGTACTCATGCAAAATCATCTGCACCATTTTCTCATCCACTTTAGTGAGCTGGCAAGTTGAATTGAACGACAGACCGCCGCCTTTCTTGATCTGTAAAAAAAAAACATTGTTTGTATTTGGACTAGTCTTCTACATTTCTATATCACAGTACACCCGCTGCTAGCGCACACTGGGAGTCTCATATAACCAGCGCGCATTATCGATGTAGCGATATGTATCGGTTCTCGGCACAATGCTGAGCTATGCCCCTTTTTTGTCACTGATTTGTCTTTTTTATTTGTTTTTTATCTTTTATCGTGACGAAAAATTCAACGGGCCTCTTACACCACGCTTACCGAGCCACGGTCTCTACTCTAGACACCTGAACCCCAGCGGTTTAACTAACTTTTTTCATTGTTTAAATTAGTAGTTACTTTTTTAGTAGTTAAGTCTGACGAATTCATTACGAATGTGTAAGCTGGTTAACTACGAACCCAGTTAGCATCCATTTCCAGCATTATTTATTTATTATTTATTATATTCGTAATGATATATGTATGTGTAGGGCTTGCAGCCTTATATATTACTAGCTGTACCTCGCGCGCGGCTTCGCCCGTGTGGAAATCTATGTGTCAAATGGTTTATAAACCTTCCATTTGAACCACTCTATCGATTAAAATAAACCGCATCAAAATCCGTTGCGTCGTTTAAGGCTGGTTTTATTATTACGTGTTTCGGCAGCGCCGTTGGAGTGTGCGCGTTCGGAGATGTATGAGGGTAGTAGTTGCGTTTCAAAGTCGCGCGCTTGTGCTGCGCCGCCGTTCAGTACACGTTAACAGCGCGCTGCCCAGCGGCACTTTAATACCAGCCTTAAAGATCTAAGCATACATACATAGGGACAGACAGAGAGCGTGAAGTGACTTTGCTTTATACTATGCAGTGAGTACCTAGCCTACCTTGAAATAAATATTAGGCTTCATCTTATTGAGCCTGATGCCGACACTCTCCAACTCTTTCTCCAGAAGCTGTCGGTGCACGTACGGCTTGGTGGCGTCCAACATCATGAGCACCAGGTCAGCTGTCCTAGCGACCGCTATGACCTGGAAGAACCAAGGAAGATGTCTTGAAGGATGGTAAATATTATAATGCAGGTTCTTACGTCACATCATTTCATCATCAGCCTATGTTAGTTCACTGTTGGACATAGCCCTCCTCTAATGATCGCCATAGCGCCCTGTCTTCTGCTTGACTCATCCAGCATCCCCACCTGGTTGGAGGTTATTTTTTTGGAGGATGATAAATATTATAATGCAGGTTCTGACATTATTTAATTAAATGAAATCCTAGTATTTTGCAGGCGTAAGGCTGCCAGCCAATTCATGCAGAGTGAAGCAACAGAGTGGAGATTTATGCAATACAACAAACCAATGGAACTGCAAAAAAATCTTTGCTCTGTTTCAGTGGACCAATGGTATTGCTTAATTATCGTGTTATCATTATTATTGTGTGTTTATACTCTGGCAGATTAAGATGCCTGGCTGTTACCGAGTAGTTTTCTGTAATAGTTATCAGTTTTTGTTAAGGGACGAACATAGCAGGTATGGTTGTCAGTATTGTGGTGAAAAACTCAATTTACCTAAAATTCTCGTGTTTCTTTGGTTCCTATATGAAAACATTATCAGCACTATTTAACCATATAAAAAGATTGATAGCCTTATCTTATGTCTATGTAAGTTTATTATAATGTTTGTAATGCTGTTAAGTAGTGTATTTGTTTTCTTTTTTGTTTTTTTAACCAATTATTTATCAAAGTGTAACGTGTAACAGTCTATATTGTTCCTTCATGTCCAGTCTATCCTAAGGTTGCCTGGAAGAGATCGCTCTCAGTGATAAGGCCGCCCTTTATACCTTTAATTTAATTTTTAATTCTGTATTGTTTTCTAATTTGTGTGGTATCATAAAGTGTTTTTTATCGATCTATCTTTGATTCTATCTTACCTGTCTCCCTCTTCCTTTCCCCTGAGCAGCCCCTTCTATGATCCCGGGCAAGTCAAGCAGCTGGATATTTGCACCCTTGTACTCAATCACCCCGGGGATGCACGTTAACGTTGTGAACTCATAGTTAGCTGCTTCAGAGTGTGTGTGGGTTAGAGTTGATAGGAGAGTTGACTGGAAGCAGAATAATAATTTTGAGTTGTATTTTGTCCATTAGGCAAATACATACAATACTTTTTTTATTTTTTATTTAGCCTGGTTCGTCCCACTGCTGGGCAAAGGCCTCCCCTAAATCTTTCCACTCAGTGCGGTCATGTGCAATCAATACTTATCCAAGAATAATGCTAGACAATCCACAGAGGATCATCTAGCCTCAAACTAGGCAGAGCTTGTGTTATGGATACTAGATGACTGTTATACTTAATACAATACATTACATAGATATATATTTTTTTATACTAGAAAATACTCAGAACAAATATTTGTTCTGAGGCAGGAATCGAACCTCCTGTGGAGCAGGTGGACTTTCGCGCCACATCCTATAGATAGGTAATTCCCACAATGTATTCCAACATTATAACATTCTCTGCCTTTAAATCTTTGTTACATCTGTACAGGTACATGAGTAATGCACTCACCTTGCCTACAGAAGGAAAGCCAATAAGAGCCACTCTAGCATCACCAGATTTTAACACATCAAAGCCTTCGCCCTTGTCTCCGCCTTTCTTAGAAGGTTCCAACAGCTGTGACCTGTATTTGGCTAGCTTTGCTTTTAGCAGTCCTAAATGGTACTCGGTAGCTGCAATAAATAATACATGTTACTTTGTAGCCATTTAGATTTTGATAATGTTTAGATTAGTTTATTATATTAGGCTTTCTAGAGTAGTGGTTGAAATCTACCACAGAATGGATTACTAATAGATGGGAAACAACCTCGCAGCAGACCAAAGCGTCGAAGGAGAGATGAACTAGACGCTCACAAGATTGGCACAGTGCACAAAATAGAGAAGTGTGGAAGGAGGAAAGGGAGGCTTTTGCCCAGAAGTGGGACAGTACAGGCAAAGAAATGGCCTTCCTAGCTGAAGGGACAAGGTACGGATAGACATTTCGCTGAGAGATATATTCTCTTACCATCAAATTCTTTGTTGTACTTGGAATTGTGTATCCTTGTTAGTTCTAAATAAAAGATACTACACATTTAAAGGATATTTTAATATGTACGGATTTACCTTTATTTTTCTGTGTCCTTGCGATTTCCCTCTCGATTTCTGCAATCTTTTCTAAGATTCCCATTGTAAATTATAATGAAACCACGTAACCAATAACAAACCGATTGAACTTAGTATTTTGGGATAATTGCGAGCATCTGCGTAGGTAGGTACCTAAAACATAATTTATTTTGCTATTCCTTCGTATTTTACTTGCGAGTAACGACTCCCTTCGATCCAATTCTATTAATTTACGATAACAATAAAAAGAAAATAGACCGTCGTCGGTCGTCGGTCGTCGTAGATTGAGGTTATATTTTGTTTCAGTTCAATCAAACAGCCAATTCCAAACCAACCGTTTTTGAGCTTTATCTGAAGCATACATAAAGATTCCGCTCGTAGAGGTAGGCCGTCATAAGCTATGGCGTGGATGTGGAACACAACGGTCAATGTCAACCAACGTGATATTTTCACATTTTTGTACATAATACCATATTGCCATATTGCAAATCAAAGAAAGCAAGTCAAGTAATTTTTCATCCGACTTCAAAAAAAGAGGAGGTTCTTAATTTGAATGTTTTTTATGTTTGTTACCTCAGTCAGAAATTTCGACGGGGTAAACCGATGACAGATTTGATGATTCTTTTGTACATAGACCAATATAAATAATGCCTCTCGTCCCTGATTTTTTAGTTAAAAGCTGATGCTTCCCGTGTGGTCACATTTCAATTTGGTCCAGTTCTGACAATGGCATCCACGAGATTTGCATTAAGTATGTGCCCGTTTTAAACTGGTTTTTCGGGATATATACTAATCCCTCGGATCGATATTCTACCATGGTTAACACCCTACTACCTAGAATCCCTTCTACCTATGAATTTCTACTACCAACACTACCGGACGCGCAACCAACTTGAACTACGATTGCCAAAATAAAGTTATTAAAATGTGCAAAAATCAGAACAATATTTAAATAATGAAGTTTGCAATAATCTTTCGAATCATTGTGTTGAGGTAAAATTAATAAGTAGTTAAATCGTAATCACATAATCAATCACGGACGCGGCAATGCTAGGGTGACCATGAAGCATTTTAGTTCAGTTCAATCTTTAGATTAGAATAGGATGCCTAAGTCTGCACCACAGTCATATCTTTATCGTGTAATTTAGCGCTTTGGTGATCAAAATATTGAGCCCAAATGATGCAATTTATCGGCATTGGATGTTTTTCTTTGGGAATTTTAAGGAATAAGGCTAGTTATGCCACAATCCCCGATCACAAAAGCCTTGAAGGAAGTAATTGAGCGTTTTATTAATAAAATACAGACACATAATACCTAAGCAAAACGCCGAACAGCCATAGAAAATTATTGAAAAACAGTGGGTGTGAGCCAGCAGATCCGTAAGGCCAAGGCCATTACCCAAAAGTCTTTTCTTTAAGTAAATAAAATATTGCAATTTTTAATTATATAGAGCTGTGTTTTACACCTAAATTACTTCTTGCTTGAATATTGCGACGATCTTTATATCAACATCAATTAATTTCTACGTCACGGGGTAACCGGCCCTTTAACGTTTGATAAAATCATATTTTATTTTCAGTGTTCTTGTTTTCGCGTGTCAGGGTCAACATCAATCTGTTACGAGATCAATAGAAGATTTGGCTATTGATTACGAAGACGATAAAAATTCTATGATTGCGATAACAGAAAGAGGTTCGTATTAGTATTAGTCTCCTCAGCACACATAATTCCACTGCTTAACGTGCCTCGCCTAAAACCTTCTTGGTTTTGCCATATACTCACACTTGGCCGGGCGATTGGTGATCGTAGTTGAGATGTTAAAAATACACAAAAGTTAGATGCCACCCTTCCTGTGGTAGGTTCTTATAGTCGACTCTTACGACACTCACGGGTTGAGTCAGAGCCTCAGAGGGGTCGATGCTTACGCCGTGATCGCCACGGCTTTATGTCTACGTCACTGTTCATGTCAGTAGGTAGGTAGGTAGGTACTATATTTACTTTAACCATCATTTTTTCATCAATAACACAATTTAACCCACAGATAATTCTTACTTGTATGAAGATTTTTACGATGAACTGGACAATCGCATTGTAGTTGAGCAATCAATGAATATAATTTTTTTTGGAACGCCCAGCGCTTTTATGAGAATGGATGCTGAAAGTGTTCTTCATCTGTTCATTAATACGAAAAAACATTTGATCCCAATATCAAGAACTTTGTTAGCATGGGATATCGTTACCGGTAGATACTTTTTCTATTAGTTATTTTTATTTTTATGGAATTTTGAGTTTAGGTAGGTATGTACAATAATTTGAATTTTATTTTACTCAATTATAATTCATAATTTTAGATGGCAAAACAGCAGCTTTTTTACAAGGTCGTGAGTATCTGGCATTTGATACGTTGTTGAATGTGGTTCCCGAAGAAGATTTGTACTATGTTAACTTTGGAGATCCTTCAGTCATGAAATATTTCTCAAATCATCTTCTAAAGTTACATAAGCGCAAGGTAAAAAAAAAATACTGTACCATATACAAATTGGTGTCGATTCTGATGGCTGATAGAACTGAACTTACCAACCTTAGAATATTGCTGACCACGGACTTCAACATTTTTTAGCTAGTTAGTTTAGGTTTTCTGTAAACAGAATCGATAAATAAAATACTTGTAATGTATTTAATCATGTATAAAATTACATTAACTCACTAAAAAATCTATAAAAAAGTTATGCTGTTGAGGGTTAAAAAGGCCATCATTACTAATTGCACTTGGTTCTACCAACTAAACCTTAATTGTGCCTTATTTACCAAGATCTCGCTGAAACATTGATAGTTATAGTAAGGACTAACATGTCAGATGTCTTAAAAATAATTGTAAGCCATGTTATTTCGTATAAATAATGTTACAATTCGAAATAGTTTGAATTTAGGAAAATATTTAAGACCTTTTAAAAAGCCTTTAAGCTTTTAGGGTTAAACAAGGCGCCAAGTTATTGAACTTTATTCCTTCTACCTATCCCCAGTTTTTATTTGACATACTTTGTGCCGAATACCCTATATATCTACTATCTATGATTTTCAGTTTGGTGTTTTAATATCTGCGTATAGACGTTATTATGGGAATGATTGGTTCAAGAACAGTACTTATATCAATGAGTTGGGATATCTATTGTGTGGATTTTCCTCTTCCGACCTTCAGCAGATATCACCAGAAACATTCAAAGAGCTCAATATTGATGTCTTAGGAAAACTGGTTCTTTGCGATGTTAATCAAACCAAGGTTAATTATAGTTTTATTTAATATTATTCGGAAGAAACAGTTTAAAGTAATAATCGATTGGTTTAATCGAAAATAATTAGGTTAATGATAAAATTGAAATTATTTTCCAATTAAAGAAATACATAAATAATTAAGCTGTATGTACCTAACTTACGTATAGTCTTACCATGACTCCGTAAGTCCGCATAATGTCCTCTTGGGAATTCATGTATGAATTCTAGTAATATGTTTCGTGGACCTCTTGGGAAATGATAAACAATAGAATCATGGACCTTTGGGTATAAGCCCTTATTACACTTACTTACCTTCCGCTTTGCTTGGATGAATAATGAAAAAAAATTGCTTATAGTAACGACTATTTATTATCGCGTACCCTGTGTCGTTAATTCCGTACATTTCAGTTGCCCCGTTAACATGTATGGGAAGCCGCCTAGACACATACATACATGTTATCAGCAAATATCTCTACAGTTTTGGATTAGCTTAAAGCACTGTACTGCCTTTTAAAAATGTAACGTAAAATATTAATACCTAATGACTGGGGCTACCAATTTATAAGCTAAGCTAGGGGTAAACGCTAAGGGATGCTGGCTTGCTGAGGGTGGTAAAACTCCGAAGATATCAAAACACCCGAACCGGTTGAGTGATGATTGAACACTGAAGTTATTGTTTCTATACAGAAGTTGATAATCGAGGTCAATACGAGCAATTTCAATTCATTGCTAAAATAAAATATTCAAGTACACTGCACGTAAATACTAATGCGATAGCTTTCAGGTCTCTTGTCAACCAGTAAAGAACGAAAAACGGCCTCCAACTTATGAATTTAGAAACAAAAAGCTAATATAAAAAAGTGTAGGCTTTTAAATTATACCTACAAAACAAAATATTGTAAATCTGGTTGCTGCTAGATAAGCTCAAACAGAAATTGTGTTAAAAAAAATCTTAGTTTCTAGGTAGGTATAGTGACATTGCCGAAAATGCTCAAGAATTTATATACCTACCAAAAATTAACGACAACTCCAACATTGCCGAACTTACTAATGTAGATTCAAAGACTTTCTAGTTTTACAATACCAAATGCATGTTATGTTTCAGACTCTTTATAAAATATCAACGCACCCTGACGCCTACGGCAAACCATACAAGTGGTCCTCTCATGAAATCGGTAGACTTAATTCATTGTTTGCATGTAAGTTAAGTGACCCTAACTATACTTGGTGTATATAATGTATAGTATAACATGTTCCGAGATGATGCATTTGAATAAAAATAATAAAAAGCCGCGTCCAAGAAGCATTAAAATAATAGTAGTAATGTTTTATTAGGTATTCCTAAGGAAGATATAAGTTCAATACAATTGGAAGCAATAGCTGCAATTTCTCCAGAAGTAATGAGAAACATAAATCAAGCTAAATTGGCGTATTTCACCAAACAGCAAATTCACAGAATGAATCGCAATACACGCCACATGTATATTCTGAGGATGCAATTGAGGGATAGCCTTGATATGAGCCAGATTGCAAAAAGCTTATCATATTTGATTTCAAGTCCCACAGCAGGACTTATATTTATGGTCAGCCTACTATTTACTTGAAAAACAAAAGATGCTTTGTTAATAATATGTTTACTTTTACTGGTTTAACAGGTACGAGGTATAATTTGATCTCGTCCCTGAGTTTACACATGTAAGTTTATAATCCAAGATATTATAGTAAAAACATCAAATTAAAGAAGATTGTGACTGAATCGTATCGAATCAAAGGCGGCAATCTGCCAATTAAACAAAAATTACTTATTGATATGGCTGCTGAGGGAATTTCAAATAGGGGTGAGTAAAATGTATGAAGTAAATTTTACTCGGATTATAACCTTTAACAATTGCGGGAATGTAGCGTTTAAAATTGGCGAGAAGTCAGTTTAAAACCTAAATCAGCGTTAGTATCAAATCCGGCCTTCTAACCGGTAGAAGGCGAGGCAAAAAAAGCCCGAAAGTCGAGTAATAAATCAGAAGTATGCATAAAATGTACCCATGTTTTTTAATGAATGAAATATAAGGTTAAGAATAGACTTAAAGGTGATTCGACATCGAAATAACACCCGAAATTATTTTATTGTTATCTATATTTAATATAAAAATGAATCGCTGAATGTGTTGCTAAGCGCAAATCTCGAGAGCAGCTAAACCGATTTCGTTAATTATTTTTTTAGAATATTCTTTGAAGTAGGTACGAGGACGGTTCTTACGGAAAGAAAAAAAATCAAAAAATTGCCTGAATCAAAAGACCACCCGGCGAAGCCGGGATGAGCCGCTAGTAAGGATATACAATAAAACCTCATAACAATAAAACAATTACAATCCTTAGAGAAAGCAAGTAGATTTTTTGAATAAAAACAGATATTTAGAAGTTTATAAATCAGTACACCTTCCCTGCTGGCAAATCAGACAAAAAAACTGTTGTCTCTATACTCAATATTTTTATTGCAAACATGTTGTAGTACAATGGATCTTAAAGATAAAATACTTTCAAACGTGCACTCTGCTAGGGTATGGCAATATTACTAGGTGGCTAATACTTATAATCTAACAAATTATTCTAGGCATGCAGAAAGAAATTATGCAAATGAAAACTGCGCCTTAAAAAATCGTAAACGCCTCCATCCATAAACAATCAGAAAAAAAATCCATAAAAAATCGGATGTGATTGGCCGGCAAAAAGACGCGCCAACCGCACCAATTTCCATTCTGAAAATGATTTCATTCGTTCGTTCGTTCTTCTTTTCGTTTTTTCTTTTCTTTTTTCGAAAATCACGTGGAGGGCGTATTGTGTTGTTGAATATTTTCATAGTTATTGTTGTAAGTTATAATTTTTATTGGCTAAAATGCCTCCTGTTAAGCAATTTTCATCAACTAGTGAAGTGAATCAGTATGAATTATCATCAAGATTATTGTCTCTAACTGAGAATAACACATCTTATACATTGACACAAATCAACGGTCAAAGAATCTACAGAAAGGCTCCACATGCATGGAGCGGGCCCGAGCCCTCCAGGAATTGTGAGGTAAGTTTGTAATGTGTATTTCCTTATAATCTACTTTCATATAATCCCGCGTTCAAGGGCTACCCACACCACAGCAGTACCCACCCCACCTGAGAGATTCGTCTCATGTTCAGGGTTTTAAATGAAAACAAATTTTTTGGTAGGTATGAGAACTATAATAGGTCCTAAAAAGAAAGATGAATAGTTATGTTTAGTTTTCTTGGTATTAACAAGATTACGCAGCGATATTTTACTCCAAAAACAGCTGTTTTTATCGCTTAGCAACAAGCCGAAAGACATCATAAAATGGCGTCCTGCCCGGTGACTTTGCTAAATGCGCTGCGTCAATCACACATTTCCAAATTGTTGTTTTCATTGCCTAGCAACAATAATACTGTTACGTCCTTCAAACTTATCTACCTATTATGAGAACACATGAAAGGTACCTCTTTTTAAAATTTCTCCATCCTTGATGATAATCAGCTGAGTTAGGTATTATCTGGGTACCTACGTATACAGTAAATAATCAAAGGTAGGAAGGTATAAAGTTTAAGAAGCGCCTACTCTTCGTAGGAAAGCCGCTGGAGATGATCAGAATACGTATACTTAGGTGCCGTGTGCAGACGTAACGTTCGCAGGGTTTCACATGCGTTCGTTGGGTCTACAAGTCCTACGTCCGGTCACGACTAACCTATGCGGCGCCGAGCTGGTACGCTCTGGTCTCCCAGACCAACAAGGACCGGCTCCAGGCGCTGCAGAACGTGGCCCTCAGGATCTGCTGCACGGGCGCGGGGCGCTACGTCAGGAACGACGTCATCGCCCGCGACCTGCAGATCCAATCCGTGGAGGAATTCGTCGTGCAGACGGCGCGTCGAATGTACGATCGCGCCGACTACGGACACCACGAGCACCTTCACAACATCGCGCCGCCCCAGCCCCGGCCGCAGGAAGACGATCGCCCATGGCGACCCTTCCGCGGGACCTAATCCCTGCGGAACCACCTTAGAGGCGGGTTTATTAAAAAAAAACATAAAAACAAAAAAAATATACATACATATAAACCAAATGCAGCCAAAAAAAGATATTCCCACAAAACCCTAGGACCGAGGGGTCGTCACCCCTCGAGTTGACGCCGGGGTAATGAGGCCAAGCCTCGAGGCCCCACTCTGTGCCCCCACCAGGGCCGGAAAGAAATTTATTGATTGATTATCTCCGGGTGTCTACGGGCATAAAAAACGAAATAATTCGATGTTGAAAGCTTATATATATATATATAGGTAGGTAGGTAGGTATATAACCTAAAATGTACACTGTTGCCGCGTCTTTTTATACGCAATGTACATTGTACATGTATGTAGGTATGTAACTAAAACTATATAGATGCCAAGTAAGTGTTTTAGTTATTTGTGTCGTGTTTTGTTCACAACACAGATCAAATCTGTAATTTGTGGTTTATAGTTTTTTTTTGTAAACAAAGATGGGACGATGTAGGTATGCAAACCACTTGAAAACTTAACAAAAACTGATAAAATAGCAGAACACAAGGTAATAATAACTAAGACATTGCATAATTGCACACGTGCAGCGAAAAAAGTTGCAAAAATGAGTTCGAAAACGGACAAGAAAATTTGTGTCATGGAATGATGAATTGATCATCATTCAGCCTATGATAGTCCACAGCTGGACATAGGCCTCCCCCAATGAGCGCCATAGCGCCGTGTCTTCACCATGACGCATCCAGCATCTATCTGCAGAAATGATGAATGACACTGTTGAAACTAAAACAGACTACACCTATACCAAAATCGAACTTCTGTGATTTGATTAGTCTTCAGTGTCGTAAATTAATATACACCTATTTATCTTCCGATTTGCATAACTATTGTTTAAAAAAAAATCTAGGATTCTAAAACCGAGCCTACCTAAGTTTTCATTTCAATTGACCAGGTTTTCATCGGCCGCATCCCGCATGACTGCTTCGAGGATACTCTAGTGCCGCTGTTCAGGCAGGCTGGCGAGCTCTTCGAGTTTCGCCTCATGATCAACTTCTCTGGCTGGAATAGAGGGTGAGTGACCTTACGGTCTATTTATGTTAACCTGTGAATATGAACCTGATGTGATGAATGATGATGGAAGGTCTAATATGGGGGTCTTACTTTGCGCCTTTCAGCACCTGCGAGGTCGCTACTCGAGACGAGAATATTATGAAGGTCCAACGGCAATAGGTTCTGCGAGGACTGAGTACGTGAAAATGCACCATAATAGAAAACCACTAATAGAATCAATTAGCTGCGCCCCGTGAATCCTCTTGAATCACTCGATCTATTAAACAAACCGCATCAAAATCCGTTGCGTAGTTTTAAAGATCTAAGCATACATAGGGAGGGACAAACAGAGAGCGGGAAGCGACTTGTTTTATACTATGTTATGATTTGTGATGTTTCCTCTCGTCAGGTATGCTTTCGCGATGTATACTTCGGACTTGGAGGCTGCTAACGCCATTCGTCTGTTCAACAACTACATGATCAGGCCATCATGGCAGCTCGGTAAGTACAATGTCTGTCATACCGCCAAAGATTTTTAGGAGAGTTTGAGTTTTTACGTAAAAAGTTTGATTGACATAAACATAATGTAGGTGGATAGTTCTCGTTTATCATTATGAATATACGGAGGTCCTAGTCAACGACGTGAATCATGAACAGGATCAATCAACCCTTGTAAGAGCTCTGCGCTTCTGGTGACGCGGCAGAGCGGGGGCTCTAGGGCGTATTGGCGTTTTTA
This sequence comes from Eupithecia abbreviata, assembly GCA_943735965.1. Classification (NCBI taxonomy): domain Eukaryota; kingdom Metazoa; phylum Arthropoda; class Insecta; order Lepidoptera; family Geometridae; genus Eupithecia; species Eupithecia abbreviata. Next base: position 2,559,671 of record OX030986.1, read on the forward strand.
TTAGGTAACTGGGAACTCAAAAGTGCCAAGCTGAATTCTATGCTTTTCTCTGCAGGCGTGTGCACCTCTATCAACAACTGCCGCATCTTCATATCCCGCATCCCGCCGACCACGCCGTCAGCGGAGATCGTTCGCCTGCTGTACGCGCTGACCGACGAGGTCCAAGAGGTACGCATCCGGCGCTCCATCGCGTCCTGCGCCGCCATCGTGGAGTACAAGTCTCACCGCGGCGCCGCCATGGCTCGCAAGGCGCTGGTGGCCGCCGCGGCCGCCGCTTGGGGCTCCGGCGCGCGCCCTGCTGTCGACTGGTCGCTGCCGCAGTCTCCGCAGCTGCTGAAGCAGTACCGAGAGGTGGGTATACCTACTGTTGAATCTATGATATACCTAACTACTTTAGGTAGTCTAATAAGAATTGAATTTGGTTTTATTGTTCTATTTTAAGTGAAAATAGATTAGACCATAACAGTCAGTAATAGCTTCACACTCTGTTTTGCTTTTCCAACATACTAATATAACAATTGAAATTGAAGTTAGCTACTCCAGAGAATCTGATAAAAAGACCCTGCATTGTACCTTCTCCGCTCCGCACAACATGAAGCAAGGACTTATGAAATTATATATGATCGTTAGATCGGGCGCTGGAGCCCGGAGCGCGGCGTGGAACTAACCCGCGCCCCCGAGGAGCCGTTGGGTGCCTCGCCACCGCCCGCCGCGCCCTCCTACACGCTGGAGCCGTGGTCGCAGGCGCGCCGGCTGCGCATGATACAGGAGGCGCAGCGCAACGCCGTCGCCGCCGCCGCTGCAGAGTGAGTACTCACATAGGTCATAGATCACATGGTTCCTTCTGTCCAAGGCCTCGCATTTAGTATCAGTATAGATAAAAAAATAAATAAATGTTTATTGCATTAACTTAAAAGATATAAATACAGGTTCTGGAGTCACCCTTTAAGCAAAATTTGCTTGTGTTAGGAGACCCCGCTCTTACCATTAATACAAGATGTATAGATGGTGTCAATTTGACTTTGACCATATGATTCCATGCCAGCCAGAACTGAATTACTAGCTGTAGACCTTACTCCCAGGAAGTCATGCTACTGTCCAAGAAAATTCGTTTTATGGAGTTGTGGATTTATTTTTTTGATATATTTTATAGTTATCAATTTAGGATAGAAGCAGCAAGAAGCAATCATTAAGATAGTGGTTTATGTATTGTGCAGATGGTCGTCCCGCGCCAGCATGGAGAGCCTGGCCGCCTCCATATCGTCGCTGCACATTGGCCTGGGCGCGGGCGAGCGCGCCGTGTGGGCGCCCCCCGGCGCGCCGCCGCCGCCCCGCGACCCGCAGCCGCACGACTTCAACCCGTGGACGGCGCGCCATCCCATGCACGAGTTTATGGCGCACGCCAAGGATCAGTGAGTACTAGGCTTGTGTGCTGTGTTGTACAGTGTGAATGCCAGCTTTCGTAACCCTATGCGCCTTTTCATATACACACGGCATGGATACCGTGCTTAGTGTTAGTAGCAATGTATGAGCTTTGAGATGATACTGTCTGTTATTTGCTGGCTCTATACATAAGGACTACACCGGCGCAGCAACTGTGACGTGTGTATGTGGAAAGGACCCTTTCTAGATACATTCAGTTGTGGATGACCTTGTGCTCCTTGCACACACATTACGGAGCTTCAATTTAAACTCAATTTTTATTATTCCAGATTTGTTACATAAAGCTGGTGTTTGTTAATTTGTTTGCTTATTCGGTTATGGGGCTAGTTTAGGTCAAAATGGTGAATTCTTCAATACAAAGTATCCTGAATGTCTCCTTCACTGTAACTCATAGCAAAGAAATAAGAGTTGTTGCTTGCAGTTTGCTTATATGATTCGCCTGATTTTGGAGATGTCGCTTTGTAATGAATTTCAGCATTTTGACCTTGACTGATATGGTAAAGGTAAAGGTGTGATCATGGTTCACAGCATTTTTGTTATTAGTGAAGAGTCCGTAATAAAAACTAACCAATCACAATAATTTATAAGCTCTTGCTATTATCTTAAAACAATGTATACATTTGGATCAACAGTTGATCCAAATGTCTAGTTACTAGAACAGACTCTTCCCCAAGCTGACCGTTGTTTGCACAGGTCTAGACACGTGGGCCGTTTATTTAGCACTGCACAACCGCACAGCCTACTCACGTTTCCTTGAATTTCATTTTGATTTAACTTGTGTTGATTAATTTATTGCATGAATTAGATTTAAGTCGCACATTAGTGCACCGCACGCATGGTGTGCCTTTTGTATTATCCTGGAGTGCGGGGTGTTATTAATGATGCTGAGAAAAGTGCATTTCTGAGAACTACTTCAGTAGAAGATTAATCAATTTACCATCTTTGGTTTTATACACAATCTCAGAAATGCATTTTTCTTCGTTTGCTTGCATGCGCATCTTGCTTGATTATTGTCACTTTTACTAACTGGGATCGTCTTTTTACTGTGTTATTGTAGAGCACATTCCAATTACATTTCCTTGTTTTTCTTTTTGATTCCTATTTGCTCCAAAAACAAGGACTGCTTTGCATTTAAACCAGTAAGGGCTCTTTTCCTGTCATGTGGATTCCGCCCGAAACTTTTAATTTCATACCGGCCGGCCACACGCGCGCTGGCCGCGGATGGCTGATAGGTTTGCCGCACGCGGGCTTAAATCCGCATGAAAGTAAAAGAGCCATAAAAGACGAACATCATGAAACAATTAGTTTTTGTCTCAATCTATAAATATTTCTTCGACTAATTCGAAGTTATATCGGTCCAGTTTGGCCCTGTACTCCAACTAAAGACTAAGAGAGGTAAATTTTAATTTTGTTTTAGACATTATTTTAATTCAATCCTAAATGTATTTAATTAAGTATCGAATTGAATGGCATAGATCCACGTCATTATAATAAATTAGAAGCTTATTGAGGCAACATCGATCGGTTCCTCGTATTTTAAGCATGAGTCTAACATAAGGGCAACCTCGCCGGGCGCGCCGCCCTCACGTCCGCGGCGCGCCCGCGATAGGATTACTTGCACTACGGATCCGAATTTTTTGATATATTTTCAAGGAACTATTCATGTTATTGTACTTTAGTATTTCTGTCTATGGATAAGTCTATTTAAAATCAGGTTATAAGTAAAATCAATTTGGATCTGTTTTCTCAGCAACTCAGCATTATGAAATTATCAATCTACAAACATATAAACAAAATCTAACATTTTGTAACGAGAAAATATGAATTTATCTCTCGATGTTTTATGAGATTTTTGATTATTGCATGCCATTATTCATTAATAAATTTAAGTATAATGATTGATATTCGTGTTTACTTTCGTTGCTTCCTTCCTTTTTATTTCTACTGCTTGACTTTTTTGGTGTGGTCTATTTTTAAGTGCACTTAGGTACTAATGCTATTCCAAAACATCAAAACGCACTTGCATAATACCTAGTCGTAAAAATGCTCCATAGTCTTTAACTGCCGCACATAACTTAGTAGATTCCTAGAACATGTATCTAAGTAGGAACTTGTAAACCACGTACCTAGGTAGTATTACGGCCCTTAACTAGGCCACGCGCATGTTACCGCCGCACACACGAGTTGCAACTTATTAAAAGGTGCAATAAATTAGGCCATAGGGCAACTGCTAAGGCATGACGAATAAAAGTTCAATATAATACGAATACGAACTCTGGTATCTATAAATTTAAGGCTGTTTACTTTATTACAGATTTAAAGTTATCGATCATTATCACTGCCCGTGCTCTTGTATCTTACGCGCACAGGTTTCCGAGGGCCGTGTTGCAATCAGAGCTGGCAAGTACCTCCATACACCAGCCTTTAAAATCTTCAATGTCACGCGAAACGCAGCGTGTAATGTTTAGCATCAAACAAAAGTTGGCTTCGGTAGCGCGCGCTCGTCTCCGCACCATACTATGTATTATGTCACCTCGGCTAAGGTGGGCTAGGCGTTGATAAACAGTGGTGTAACGTATCGCCATGGCGGTCTTTGACAAGTGGGTCGTGCTCAAGATAGTGGAATTCGTAAGTTGATTGCACCATAACTTAACATAACGCATGCTAAAAGCTGTTTGACAAGCCCCCACTTTCGCAAAAAGTTTAATTTCAAAGGTTAACTAACGTATGTAACGTACTCTGTTGATTAAGTTATTTTATTTGATTTTTTGTGTTATGTTACCTACCTATTTCTTAAATTATATTTGGTACATACCTTGATGACCTAAACACTCCGTTGATAACACAGAAATCTAACTAATATGGCACTTAAGCGCCTTATTGTGCAATCAATAATCCTTCTCTAGTACTATCCTATCCATCCATGGTTGTCTGGTAGAGATCGCTCTTGAGTGACAGGACCGCCAGTTGTCTGTTAACCCATTAATGGTCAAACAAAAACTACATGGATTTATCCGAAACGTTGTTTATTTATTTATTCTATAGGTTACAAAAAAATATCAGAAAATGAAAAAAGTTAGGTTTTTTTGTTTTTCAGCATTTTGAAGGGGTGTGCCCAAATTGGCACAGTGGCCACTTATGAGTGATAATTTTCGGAACAAGGCTTTTCTATGAACAGGTTTTTCTTGCATTGTTTGCAACCCCAGCGGCTTTTATTATGGCAAATAACACAGCGTACTCGTTTCGGGAGCTTTTCAGATACGTAGTCGGCGCCGTCCAGTTGCAAATCCTCGATATTTGAAGGACGAGCAGAGTGTCTTTGGGGCGATTTCAGATATAATCTGGTATATGCTTCGTCGAAAAAGCAGTTGGTCCATGGTAGGTAGCTTATGATAACCAGACAATATTAGTATTCTGAAGAAAATCTTTAGCTCTCCAGCACTGACCGTAAAATTATGTCGATTATTTTGACTTGCGTACAAAGTACTAAAGACCGCAATAATGGCAAAAACTTCGTCGTCAAAAACATTTCAAATATTTGAACAGGTGTAAGTTATTTCATGCGAATTTCATTTAGTATTCGGCTGTCAGATTATGTGTGGGAGTTGGTATAATTCGGGGTACACTTACGCCAAACTGGTGCATTTGATATAGAAGGACTCGGTCTGGTCGGATGGTCATCTGTTTGAGGTATATTGGCTCTAATTTGGGCTCTCTTGGTACCTAGAGACTCGTCATCACTGCTATTTTCTGAATCCGAAAGAACACCGGACAAATACCTCAATATTTCCCGGAACATAATTTGGAAAGTTAGATTACAGCATCGTTGTCGTCGAAACCGTCTTCTTCATCAGTGACGACACTGGGTTCTGGAGGAATTATCGCCAAGTCATACTCCCAACAACCTCTGTCTTCTGCTATGGAATTTATAGCCTCTTCTAAGCCTTGAAAGTTGTTACAAGTGCTAAATCTACGCCTTTGACTCATTTTCAAACTCTGAATAAATTATGGATAAACTTAGTACACTTGTGGCCACTGTACCCAAATTGGCACAGTAATGTTTTGAACATCACAAAAATATAAATTATCATAATGCGTTACTGCAATATGCTACAAATCATCAATTATTTATTGTATTTTACACATAGTAAGTAATCAGGGTGATTATATTTATCTACTAAATATAATATTTAAAAACGAATACATACCTCCACACGTCTTTTAATATAAAAAATCAGCAAGATATTATCAAAAAACCACTAATGATAGCAAAATCGTTTTAATGTTTATTCAATCACTGTACTTCCAACTACTCAAAACTGCAATAACATTACGACTGGTGTCAATAGTTTTTGTTTCTACCCTCATTATTTAGGTGTTCCCAAATTGGTACGGCGACCATTAATGGGTTAATAAGTTATTTGTTGTTATTCATCTCTAGATTTAATTGGGCAACACAGACTGCTGAATTAACTGTTTATTGCACACGCGTCAAGGTATTTTCTATCTCTAAATATTATTTAGATTTCTGTGGTACATACCTACATGTGATTTGAGGTAGTCGATTTGATACGAGTAAATTTACCTAACTGCTGGTTCAGCTTTTAGCTGGGTCAAACTAACTGGACTGCCCTTGGCTGTGAAAGCGAAATGCTGCGTTATTAATTTTGATCTCGTCAAATATCAATAGTTCGATGTGCTAATTAATCCTGCTTGTTTATAACTCGAACGAGGCTGACTGCACGATTGCAATTTGTAATGGTAAACTATTGGTTTTTGATATTATCTATGTTCTTGATTAGGTCAAGGTGTTAGAGATAAATCCACTTCAAATGATATCGACGCACTTCTGCAATTCTTTCTTCTGAAAGATAATCTCGATATTTGACATCAGTAGAACAATCCGACCGACGACGTCGGACGTGCGCAATAATACTTATGACCTGCAATAGTTTCAATAATATTAAATTATAATTCTCAAGGCCCATAAATTATAAGGGCCTTGCCCACCTTCAAACTTATATTCACTAAAAGATTTTAATCTACTTATATATTATATTTATATGTATATGTATATATTTATATGCTTTATTATTTATATGTATATATATAAGCATCATCATCATCAGTCCACTGCTGGACATAGGCCTACCCCAATGAGCGCCGTAGCGCCCTGTCTTCAGCTTGCCGCATCCAGCATCTACCTGCAGTCTTTCGCAGGTCGTCAGCCCGGCGTCCTACACTACGTTTACCGAGTCGTGTCCTCCACTCAAGAACACGTTGGCCCCAGCGGCCGTCGGTTCTTCGCGAGATATGGCCGGCCCACTGCCACTTCAGCTTGCTTCTTCTTTGAGCTATGTCGATAACCTTGGTTCTCTGTCGGATGTATTCGTTACGAATCCTTCAGATAAACCCCGAGCATAGCTCTTTCCATAGCTCGCTGAGCGACTTTGGACTGGTGGACCAGCCCCATCGTGAGTGTCCACGTCTCAGCTCCGTAGGTCATAACGGGTAGGATGTACTGGTTGAAAACTTTAGTTTTCAAGCATTGCGGTATGGATGACGTGAAGACTTGACGTAGTTTCCCAAATGCTGCCCAGCCTAGCTGGATCCTCCTTTTGGCCGAAACTGTTTTTACCCAACTGCAGCATGCATAAGCATCATATAATTATGAAATAATGTATGAATTATCTAAAATCTACCATGACACAAAATGGCATGAGGCACTCACAAGATCGTAACAAAGACATCGTTGAAACTACATTGAAATATATCAATGGTCATTCATGTGTTCATTTTCGTTTCGTTTCGAATGGACATAGCATTGAAATTAAAATACGTATAATTATTAACAGGTAGAGTTTATTTCGAAGATAATAATTTCTCGGGATCATGTCAATTTATGTTGAGCACAGATGTCCCCAAAACCTCCGCCTTGGCACAAATGTTTGTACGATCTGCTGATATTGGTTCCGGGTGTTCTGATCGTTTTCTATGTATAATAAAAAATATCTATCTATATAATGTATTGTACATACGTATATCAGTTATCCAGTACCCATAACACAAGCTCTGCTTAGCTTACGGCTAGATAATTCTGTGTGAATTGTTGGTAGGTTTACTTGTAGATCGAGTGAATCATCATTAGTTTGTAATTAAGATGTGATCAGATGCGATCTTACGCTCCACCGCAGACAATAGTTACCTACTGTCATGTTTTACTCATTCCTGTGACAAATTGTGCCACGGTTTCCGGCATCATGCATGACACATACAAATTAATTTGTGCTCTTGAGAGGATTAATTGTATTCCTCGTGTAAAGTTAGGTATGTCTTAATTATGATTTTAATCCAACTCGAAGTGATGAAGTTAAGCCAGTAACTACCATACCTAATGTAGTTTATTGTAGGCACTCAATTACTACTGGATTTAGGTAAACTATTAGTATGGAAGTGTGGCTTTATTGTAAGTTTCTGTGTTAAGTCAAGTCGCCTGTAACTAAACTCTACCATACTTAATTTAGTTTATTTTAGGCACTCAATTACTACTAGTTTTTAATAATAATTGCAAAGATCTCGCACTGTCTCTACGCTGACGAGTGGATAGGCCTCCATTCGATTACGTACATAGCGTTCGCCTCGGCACTGCAAAAACCCTAACTAAACCAATTAGTAATCGAATTAGAAAATTTCATAATTACCTAACTACCTATTACTATACTAACCACATCTCGCAATACCTGTTGTGGTGAATGCGGTATTCAATTCATAACGACGCACGACCGCATCTCATTTTCCTTCACAAGCTGCACATTCCTAGTTTTCCGCTGCAATACAATCCATAAGGGAACATATCTGACGGAAAATGCGTCGCGTATTATCGGTCGCGTTACGCCAGTATAGGCAAATATTATAATAAAACGTTCAACCTTGCACACTCAACCGATTATGCGTTAGTGCGTCGAGCGTACAGCGGTTACGTTTCCGTCGGCGCATAGTCTGTCGACGGAACGTGTCGCGCGCGATACGTGTATTTTGTATAATGCATTCGGACTAGGCGTCAGGCGTAACATCAGCGGAGATCTTTTTTGTACAGGCCGTTTGAACTGACTAGACGTGTGGCATGTATAATTTGACCGAATATACGAGACAGATGATACGCTCGACGCATTTTCCGTCAGATATGTACCGACCCTTAATACCGTATCTTGTAAACACTGAGATTGTATGCACCGCACGTTTTGTTGTTCTAACTAAACAAAATGAACGCTGTCTCCAATGTCACTCCCACGGTGGACAATGACGTCAGTGGTAAAGGCCGAAGCGTCGTCCATTGTGGACAACAATGGCGTTTCCTTTGGATGGCCTGCAAGGTCTGCACCTGCTTTGTCGCTTTTTGCGCTGCCTGAAGAAGCTATTGAAGCTACTATTCTGTGTAACTTAATGCTTTTGTGTTTTGTGATGTAAAGGTAAGTCACTAATTCTGATCGGTATGGTATTTGCCTAATTTATATTTTTATTCCAATAAATATTAAAAATATGCACAACATAATGACTGCAAGAGTATGATGAGATGTAGGTAAATTTGGGTGCATGGGTGCTTCAGGGTATGATAAGAATCCCATTTTCCAAAATAAACATTAAGTCTATCGGCTCCGTCGGAAGACCAGCGCTAGTTGTGAACCCAACCAACACTGCTGACACAGGGAACGTTTGTGACTCAAGTTAATTCATTTTACTTCTTGTTATTGTATTGTTGTGATCGTTGTTTCCAATTCCTTCCACTCATTAGTTCTTTGATCAAACTATATTCTATAGATACAATTTTTAAACCATAATGGTTAACACAAAAGTCGTTTATATCAGGATATAACCCATGATCATGTCGCAAAAAACTGTGCCGAAATATTGGAAAACTGAAAAATCTAATCATGGTAAATATTCCGTTATAAATTACTTTTTATTTATTTATTTAATTCAAGGAAAACCAGCACCACATACAAAAAATTTGAAAACAAGAAAATAGAAACAGAAGGTTTTTAAGAGATTTTATATTAATAGGGTTATCATATAAGGTCTCAAATAAGGTTATATGAGTCGTACGTTTACATGTATGTAACTTGCAGTTGGTGTGCGTGGCTTGTCTGGTGGCTAAGCGCGTGTCGCAGGACGACGAGGCGCGCCTGGCGCTTCTCCTGCAGAAGTTCAGCAGAGAGTGGTCTCTGCTCACGTCGGTCACTTGGGACTCCGTGGGCGGAGCCTTTGCTGATGCTATTTATGGCGGTAAGTGAGGTTTTAACAAGTTATTAATATATTTTACCATTAAAGTTATGATTAAACCAACATTGATTTGTATTGGTGCTCACACTCGTTTTGAAATTATATAAAAAGAGGGGATGTGCCAAAACATAAATGTAATAATCACCACAATTCGCATGTGAATTGGCGGCAGCAGGGGGTGATAGAGAACACTACAGGAAGCTAAAATACTAACGATATCTTCTATCAACCTGTCACAGATTTAATTTTATTTACCACCAAAAGAAAAAAGTATGTGGCAATAAACTAAGATAACCTTGACTATATGGCAAAGCTAGGAAACATCCCAACAATAACCTCAGGTTTCTTATAAAAACTGCGTCCAAATCGGTCCATCCGTTTGGGTTAACTTGGGATCTACGGTACGATGATGCTACTGTACTGATGGACAGATTTCGCGCCGGGGCGGGAGGGCTAAAAATATCACAACAATAAATTCTTGGTTGGTGTAAAGTCCTCAACGGGAAGTACAGACAATTAGCGGAAACGACGACGCGCAGAGAACATTGGCATTTGAATCTCCATAAAAACTCTTGGATCACGATATCTTTATTATAACCAATATATGATAAACTTTTTAGTTTGTTTATTCTATGCCTGTATTTAGTACCTGTGTCTAAATAAATGTTTTTTTCTATTCTATTTTATTCTATATCAAACCTATGTAGGGTACTACTATTGATTATTATCTATATAATCGGATTGTACATGTACATTATTGTTGCTTTAGTTAGAATCGATGATGATGAGTCAAAAATCCCATTCATGCAATTAAATTCAATATGTTTATATCAGAAATCTAAGTGTCCATATTCGATATTATCTTATATCATATCTATCTAGTAATGCTCAAGTGCGTATCTCCCGGCAGGTTACACGATAATAACGTTCGTGCTGACAGTGGCGCGGATAGTGCAGGAGATCCCCCGCGGCCGGCGCATTCTGGAGGGGCTGTTCCTAGGGCTGGGAATGCTGTTCTTCCTTATCATTGGTGAGTCTGGTATTTAAGCGAGAAATAGTTTCTTTGTTTGTTTGTTCTGTACTGTTTTTTTTTCTGTGTTTGATGTGCGATAAAGCGTATTTGTATTGTATTGTATAGAAGATTGGAATTGTCTACATATACGACCAGTCTCAAGTTCGTCTATCGAACTTTTGATCACGATTTCCGTTAAAAATAAATCATAACAATGCACAGATAATCCCAAAATTTTAAAATAAGATTTACATTATTTACATTGGAAAGTCAAGATTGTATAATCAAATCATTAAATTTACTAATCATGCACTCCGCTGCATTTCTTTTACCTACCTAACCAGTTTTAAAATAAACGATGTATCGTTTTCTAAATTCCATTCCGCCCTTAATATTCGTTTAGGCCAGTAGCAGTTGCTGAACAACGATTTGAACATTATTACTTAGTCTGTCGTAACAGTAATTTACCGATAATGTCGTGGTGTTAAAATGGGAATCGTAATGTTTGGCCACATGTCCAAAACTAACACACCTTACGCACCTTCGTGACGCAACCTACAGCTTATAGCTTGTTGGTACCTCGTAAATGTGTATTTCAGTAAGAAGGCTTGGTTAATTTACTGCCAAATAGGTTGAAATATGTCAAGGTATTTCGGTACGCTCGGTTCAACCCCGGCTGAATATTTTAATGCGTGAAATCGGTCAGTAGGCGTGGTAGAATAACGATTTATTTTCTTTGCAGGTGGACTGGAACTGGCTTCACTGGACTCCGTGCCTCGCAACCTCGCAGTGAACGCCTCGGTCCTTGGCAGCTTGTCGCTGGTCGCGGCTGCCTTGTTCCTCATAGACCTGATGGGACCCAGAATATACACCAAAACCTCACAGTCGCAGACCGATACGGTATCCTCACCGAAGGTCGAAAAGAAGGTCTCGATAGCCAGCCCGCCCACTACTAACGGACATCTTCTCAGTGAGAAACACAATGGAGTCAATGGGCATGTACCTCCCGAGAGGCCCAAGGATCTAGACTTGGATAAAAGCAGTGAAAAGGAAAAGGAAGCCAAAAAAGAAACGAAGCTTCTAGAAACGTCGCTGGACGGTGACACGAAGCTAGATATCGACGAAATGCTGGAGAAGACCAAGTTTGGGTCACTGCGGAACGGTATCGAGGGCGGCAACTATGTCAGGCTCTCGGACCCAATATCAGAACCCGATAGGTTGCAGTACGAGCGTGAACTCGCCAAATTTAACGAAAGATATTTCCGAGATTTCCTAGACAACTATGCGGGAAAACTTATCGTCAGAGAGAACTATCTGCCAGAGCCTCACACGCCAGTCTTCGCCAAAGTGAAAACTGGACGATTGAAGAATTTATACGATGAGGAATCTCCGACATACGAAAGAAATCAGTCTAATTACGAGAAAAAATCGCCACCTAAAGCCAAAACTGTGCCGTCGCCTACTCTTCAGCAGTTGGAAGACTATTTGAAGAGTCCTCGGAATAGAAGGGCTGATACGCCGGCTCTGTTCCCTATGGAGCCTATAGAGGAGAAGGAACCGACGGATACGGAAGGACGAGCCTCGGGCACGCCCACAGACCCGGGCTACGTGCAGTACACGGCGGGGCGATGGGCAGACAAACACAGGGAACTCAGAACACCCAGGCATAGCCCTACTTAGTGAATCGACCCAGCACAAAACAGTGACTAAGTTATTGACTGATGAACAAATCCACCTAGTGTGTGTTTAAGTTAATAAGCCATCTAGATGTATTTTGGTAAGAAACTAATATATTTTTCGCATAATATTTCGTTAATATAAGAATTTAACTACCATGTTGTGTTTTTATCCGAATTCAATTTTTGTTTTCTCACGTGAAAATTCTTGAAGACAAAAGAATTAACGGGCAAGGTAAAACTTAAATATTTCATGGAAATACTTCGAAGTAGGAAGTTCATTGCACCTCGTTAAGTGGAAGATTAGTCTTAATTTTAAAATAATGAGTGTTATGTGCGACACAACTCCTATCCTTGTCCGTTCAACACACGCATTTAAATGTGATAATGAAGGCTACTCTAATGTTGGTACTTTTTTAATTAAGCTACTTATACTCGCTTCCTCGTGTTCTTGAGTGGAGAAAGACTATAGGCAGATCAGATATCTGTGAGGCAGATGCTGGATGCGGCAAGATGAAGACGGCGGCGCTCATTAGGGAAGGCACAAGTCAGTACAGTTCGGTGCCAGTTGCACCATCAATGGTACAATTGGGACAAATCGGTGCCAATTGTACCATCAATGGCCTAATGGTACAAGTAGTCCGATGGCCCTATGTCTGACTTATATAGGCTGATGATGATGATGACGTCACGATATATAATTTTCTCTGAATTGTTTGCATACATTTTCATTCGTATAACCGTAGTTAAGTCGAGCCGGAAATTTAGACATAATATCCTCAAGTTTACTATGTTGCGCTTTGCTAACAAAAAGGGCCATATCCATTATCCATAGAGATCCAGGCGAATTTTATTCTGGTTTATGCTATTAGCTAAAGCTAAACTATGAGGAATAGAGCTACTGATGCATTGAAGATTTGATTTGATTGCGATTGATATGCATTTGCGTAAGATTCTGTATAATGTATAGGAGATAATAAATGACGCACGATGTTTGAATGCAAAATACCTACTGTACTAAGTATAGCTAGATAGGAGCCTGTGGTTAGGAAGGAAATAATTACATAATAGTAAATAAATAAATAAATAGTCGTCCACACAGCAACGTCTAGCCCCAAGCTAAGCAGAGCTTGTAGGTATTATGGGTACTAGATGACTGATATACATATTTAAATGAATACATTAACATAGATAGATAATTTATACTAGGTATACATAGAAAATCTCAGAACACGCGAAACAAATCTCAGCAGATCTTACAAACATTTGTCCCAAGGCGGGAATCGAACCCACAACCTTCCTTAGGTTTCTGATATCTGTGGTCGTATCGTATGAGCACAGAGACAACAGAGCAAAATATGCAGTAAATAGGTCCCTAAGTAGGTATAAGGTACCTGTCTTAACAATCCGGTTAGGTAGGTATCAAGGTTTTGAGGGGAGACTGCAAAATCAACAAGTTGCCCGAGTTTTTACTGTTTGTAGTTCTTCATGTTTCATAACAATCGAATATACATCCGGCTTCCCAACCGTAATATAATTAATTCAAGCTTAGGTAAGGTATAATTACAAGGATCAAACTTCAGACAAACAAAAACCTATGGAACTGATTTTAATCATCGTGTTGATGATGCTGTTCCAACAGCCTTTTTACACTTACAATACGATTCATTGAAATTAAATAAAATATAAAAATAAATAAATAATGCTGGACAATTCACACAGCATTATCTAGCCCCATGGTAAGCAGAGCTTGTGTTATGGGTACTAGATAGATAACTGATATACATAATACAATACATTACATAGATAGATATTTTTTATTATACATAGAAAACGACCAGAATACCCGAAACAAATATCTGCAGATCGTACACACAATTGTTCCGAGGCGGGAATCGAACCCACAACCTCCTGCGTCGCCTTCGACCACCGCGCCACATCGGTCGTCGAATTTGAATGGATTTCGCAACAGGCCAGCTGTTTACTATTGGATACGCTAAAACAACGCGTCATTGAGATGGCCGTGCTAATGAGACCTTAGATACGATGCATGGTTCATTGAATCTGTAACGTCTACATTTACGGGGAGTTAGCGGTGTTAGCGAATGTCAAGATCGTTCTGACTCAATTTAAACAATATTTTTGTATGTTTGTAGGTACAAAGGCGGCTAATATAACCATTGACTGTCTGACCTACCCTATGTTAAGAAATTCACAGCCCAGCTTCTGCGGTGGACACGAACGAGGCGTTCCGCAGCTTCATGCTGGTGGACCTGCATTATGTGAGTTATGGATACTCAAAGTTATAGGTACTGTGAGGACTATGGCACTGCCAGTCCACACTTTTATTGCCCACGACATGGACGAAAATTATTTCGTCCATGGCCCACGAGTTTATTCCCATCTGCGGGATGCAGGTGGCCCGATCCTTCTAGTCCTTCATGCTTTCATGTTCTGGCTTGGCAGTAAATGCGTTACCAGGCTTGTGATTTTTCGAGGTTTTTAAATGTCTTGTGACAACGCTGCGTTTGGCATGTTAATGCTCACTGAGTCACATAATTACCTACCATAAATAATTCTCATAAAATGTAAATTAATTGTTATAATAATATCTAGCAGGCTTGTTCTCACGCCAAACCGACCTCGCAGTGACTTGTCAATACGTAATTACAATTAAGTACGGAATTACGGAAAACACACACAATAGGTACCCGTAATAAAACGAAATAGACTTGACCAGTTAACAGTGGGAAATACCGCACAAGGATTCATTTTTAAATGAGTTGTGTTAGTGAGGTTCATATAATTATTTCGTTGTTCTGTATCACGTTGGTATTTATCTGGTATATAGGTAAACTTTGGAGTGCTTTGGATGATTCAACATGCGCCCGGGTCGGGCACAACAATATGATATGTATGTTATGAATAGGTATTAATATCCTTATTTTCTGTAAAATGTATGTTTACGTGTTTTCGAGTGGAGACCACGACTCGGTAAACGTAGTGTAGGACGCCTTCCGAGCAGGTGGGATGACGACCTGCGAAAGACTGCAGGTAGATTCTGGATGCGGCAAGCTTAAGGCGCTGGGCGCTATGGCGCTCATTGGGGGAGGCCTATGTCCAGTTGTGGACTGCTATAGGCTGGTGATGATGATTATGTTTAGTGCTATGCCTGCCAAGATTTGACTTTGCAAATCTTGAGAAGTTTTAATATTAAGTTTTAATAAAGCTACTGAATAGTAGGTAGCTTTATTTAACATTATCCAAAAGAATGCACCTTAAAAATACGTACAGTAAGGACAATAATTGTGTAATTATTGTGCGTAGTTAGGACCTGCCAACATAAATTTTATTTATGTTGGCAGGTCCGAACTACGCACAGAAGGCTGCGCAGTAATATTTTTTATGTGAACCAAATGGTGTGAAGGGCGGGGTGCGCGGGGCGGGGTGGTAGACCAAATAAGTTGTCAAAAATAAATAAAACCACGCTTTTAATAAATAAACCGAACTAAAAAGAAGAAAATGTTTTTTTTTAATAATTCGAATTATGGATAAGAGTGATAAATAAAAGAAATTATTTTAATGTAAAAAAGCGTGAGTTGTGATTTTGTTCGTTGTTAATCATTCGTCTGCTGATTGTTGTTATTGGTGTTACGATTTTTGTTTACTGTTAGTGTGGGCACTTATTAAGCTAAATAACGTAAATAATACCTGCGTTTGTGTTTTGATAATTATTTATTTATATTATTTGTACTTTCTCACGGCATTAGATATTTTCTGAACGTATATTTGTTTATCTGTCAATAGCAGTTTTCTCACGAGTGTGCATGCGCTAAAGTTCGCAGAGCCTATGTTCAGACCTGCCAAATTGTCCGTACTGTAGTAGGTAGGTATTTGGAAATGGATCATAAATAAGCCCTATGGTCGTTAGGCTTCTTGCTAGATAGATAGCCTAGCCACAGGCCTAGCCTAGCACACAGATGCAGAAGGGTCACGCATTACCTACCATCAGTAGCCTCGGGTATAGACAAAGGACACTTTTTACCAGGCAGGCGTGAGAATGGGCCCGCGCGACCTTCGCACATCAGCTGGCCCCGAATTAGCATATTCACCAGATTCTAGTGGAGACACTCGTAAGGTAGGTACCTACTTGACTGGACTGTGAGGAATCGTGTAATGCTCCTCCTGTTCGGGTAAACCGACCACGCAGCTGATATGCATTTAGTTTCGCTTGCAGACTGCAGTTGAATGCGTATTTGCTCGTGATTTACCTAAATTTACTCAGCTCGCGATCGACCGCCTTTGTAGCGTGTTTAACTATCTTCAACCATTTTACCGTTAACCATAAGTTGGCGGCAGTAGTTATAACCAGTTTAGTCTTGTGAATATAGTCCGTATCATACTATACGTGACTTGCGTTGACCACTAACCAAATACCTCACCAATTCCTACCTCAAAGGGCTGTGCTGTTTGGGGATCAACCAGCACCATCTGCCACAGCCCCCAACCATAACCCTTTTCACCTCCAATGTAGGTCTCGGATCGTCAAAAGACAAATAGAAGACGCTGCTGTCGGACCACTGAATCACAGGCGAATTTTCAGAAAGGTGCCTATTTATTTACTTGTATTATACTTTGCTTGGTTTTACCAACTTTTTCAGATTGACCTCGCTCTATAATTTCCAAACAACTAGGCAGAGATACATTGTACATACCTACCTATTAAATTTAATGAATAAACAATTGCTAAAGCTTACTTTTTATAAGGATAATTAATTATCTCCGAGCTTATTTTGATGAGCTAGCTTAGTATTGAAAACTGTGATTATTCTAACCCTACTGTTCGCCAAAAAGATATTCGGGCAATTACATACATTTGAGGTTTCTCATGGGTTTCTCTAACAGGAGTTTCCGTAGAATAATTAGACGACCGATGTGGCGCAGCGAGCGAAGGCCCGCGTGCGACGCATGAGGATTCGATTCCCGCCCTGAGACAAATATTTGCTTTGGGTATTTTCTGTGTATAATAAAAAATATCTATCTATGTACCTAATGTATTTTATAAAGTATATGAGTCATCTATCCATAACATAAGCTCTGCTTAGCATGGGTCCACATGATGCTGTGTGGATTGTCCAGAATTTTATTTATTTATTAAACAATAAAGTCAAATTATCTTTGATGCACACCAACCTAAATCTTGGTTTTTAATCAATCATTGTTATGGTCCGGGAGCCAGGTACAAAATTTGGTCAATTATTTCCTCCCGAGCGAAAATTCGTAAAATTCCATGGGAATAATGTCGTCATCGCTGCCACTGCCCAATCCACTCACAGGGTCACAGCTGACGGTCACGAGTATTCATAATATTAATCCCCAATGCACGGCACTGACCATCACACACGGCTTGATCTACACTAAATTAATTTAGATATGTCTATTAATAATAAAATATATTTATATAAATCAATGCATATTATCAATTATATACTTTAAGTCTTTTTAAGTCGTGTGCTGTATTCCTTTACTATAGTTAGATAATTAAGTTTTTTTGCTCTATCAGAATAAATATATTTTCATTTCATTTCATTCATTTCATTTCATTTCATTTCAATGCATATTACAAACTTTTGCTTGGGAGGGACTTGGTCATGAAAATCTGTCACTGGCTCCCGGGGACCATTATTTTGACTCACCAATGTTACTTTACCTATTTTAAATGCAGCCAGCGTCTTCAGGAAGCTTCCGTCTGGTATTATATATATTATATGGATCTGATCTGATGGATGCCATCCATCCATACTACTGTTTCATAAAA
The DNA here is from genome assembly GCA_943735965.1 of Eupithecia abbreviata. Taxonomy (NCBI): domain Eukaryota; kingdom Metazoa; phylum Arthropoda; class Insecta; order Lepidoptera; family Geometridae; genus Eupithecia; species Eupithecia abbreviata. Next base: position 2,577,900 of record OX030986.1, read on the forward strand.
TATAAATACGAGGTTCTAATTTGTTTCTATTCTTTGATTAGAACTTTATCTCTTATAATATAAAAATCAATTGCTGTTCGTTAGTCTCGCTAAAACTCGAGAACGGCTGGGCCGATTTTGGTTTTGAAATGTTTGTCGTAGTCCAGGGAAGGTTTAAACGATGAGAAAACATGGTAAAATTGCGCAGAAATTTCCACGCGGGTGAAGCCGCGGGGCGCAGATAGTTTGTTAATAAAAATGTTAGATAATATGTAACGAAATGGCAATTGGAAATCTAAAATCTTGTTTAAATAAAAATTGAAAGACAATTTATAAAATATGTATACTTTATTGATATCTACACAGTAGTATAAGTATTTTGATACGTGGGATATTTATCGATTATTATTACAATATATCGTACCAAAATAATAAAACATTCAAGTATATTAACATGACTCCGACCTCTTGGGTCTTTGGATTTCCACTTAAATCTATATTTTCATATATTAATGTAACACGTGTATATTTTAAAATTAAAATAGCACCTTTTCAAAGATATAAAGGGTGTAAGACACTTTATGGAAATAGCGATACTATTGGGAACATAATACGAATTCCATAACAATTTCATTGTATTTATTACATTTGATAACATTACACTAAAAAGATGCTCGAATTAATAACTCTTGGTAAATAATCAACTCTACTTTATGTATTTACTTTAAACCGGCATTCTTAACATTGATTAAATATAAAGTCTATGGAGTCCATCTTAAGTAACATTATTTGGAGTGATTACAGATTAAAAATACTATTGGGATGATATAGGAGCTTACATAACTTAAAGCTAGGATTAAAATAATGACTAAAATGAAAATAGAAATATTTGCCTACTTGCATTTGTGCCCTAGAGTCCTATTATCATTTCAATCAAAATATACTAAATCAGATCTGTTATGGACGGATCAAAACTCTTCAAATATAAATCTTTCGGGAGTTATTTCTTTCAGACAAGTCTTATCTTTTCATTCTTCTTAAAGCGGAAACCTCGACTCTTGTCTGCAAAGCACATAGCATTCTGAGGTAAGATAACAAATACCTACGAGCTAATGCTAGACGTAACTTCATTATGATACACTTCACTGCACAATCATCCAGTCTGTTCACAACCTTTTCACTATTTAGGTGTTGAATGCTGAAACAAATAAAAACATGTTAGTAAACGAGAAGCGAAACGATTCAACACAGCTGTAGAAATTAGGTCATATAAGAATTTAATTTACAAAACAAAATTGCAAAAAAAAAAAAACAATGACATTGAAGAAAATAAAACCAAATTAACTAAATCTAGAGTATAAGTTATTTCACCCAGTGGTGTCGTATTGGACAGTCATATTTATTAGATATTACTTTCAGGATGCTGTGGTTACTACCTGTCACTACTCATCAGAGATGCCACTATTTCTATGATTTAATTTAATTTTCAATTTTAACAATAATGTACCTATTGTACTTATACGAAAATGTGACATGTAAAGTGGTTTTACCAATAAAATGTATTTCTGTATTTCTACTCGCTTTAGCAAAATTCTTTTAAAGTATTTTCCATCCTGTACTATGGTGCCTGAAATAAATGAACTGATTAGTTGTGTAGTAATGTAAGTTACCTGGCTCGAGCCTGGTGTCTCGCTGCAGCGCCACGTACTGCCTCACGAGGCGCGCTATCTCGTGCGCCTGCTCCGCCTGCAGCCGCGTCACGCGCTGTTGCAGCAGCGACCCGCACTTCACGTCTAGGAATAACGTGCCGTCTTCTGACCGCACCTGGGAAAGACAAGCTGGTTTACAATAGAGAAGATAGAATGGCTGATGAATTAAGGTAGCCACCATGTCACTCTTTGTAAGACGATATGGACGCTCATGGCGGAATGAATTAGACGTTTATTGCTCACGTTAAGCACAAGAAAATGTTTAACATTATTCTCACAGTCATTATTATAAGTACCTAATATTTGGCATTTGTCGACGTTTCAACAGTTTACACACTGTTATGCTCACTCACGGGATGACTCATCATCATCATCATCATCAGCCTATATCAGTCCACTGCTGGACATAGGCCTCCCCCAATGAGCGCCATAGCGCCCTGTCTTCAGCATGTCGCATCCAGCATCTACGAGTACCTGCAGTCTTTCGCAGGTCGTCATCCCACCTGGTCGGAGACGGGACGACTGGAGTACTAAAACTACCGCGTGCATTAAACGCGATAAATACCATGTATGTGTTCAGATTGCGTAAAATTCGTAATACCAAAAATTATGACTGAAAACTTTTTGTATTCTTCACAAAGTATTGTTATTCTGTAACTAGACAATATAAGCTATGTTCCTTAATAAATAAAACGTAAGATATTGATGTTTTTAATACGAAACAAATAGCAAGAAAACATGTCATTTTCGCATAAAAATGTGCAAAATGAGATTGGCTTTCATTTCATTTTAGGTAAGTATTTTGAAAAAACAACTATTTGGGAACCTAGATAAATACTATTTTAATACAAATAATGCAATATTATAGTGGAAATATGCTTGAATTAGAAATCATTTTGGTATTACGTTTGTATGAAGAATTCGTCCCTCCGGAGGCCCCTTAATATGCTGTGACAGGCTGTGTGCTGTTCTGTATCACGCACAATGGTACTTCACTTTAGCTAAATCTCTGATACAGCGAACCAAGGTTTTGTAAAACAGGAGTTCAGTGGTTATAAGATGTTCCTTGTGTATATATTACCTTCCTGGTAGAGATGAGCTCAGCGTAAGGCCAGTGCGTGTCCGTCTCGTGTGTGGCGGGGTGTAGGAGATGTACCCCGCGGCGGTTGAGCGCGAGCACGTGTTCGCGCCACTCGCCGGCCGGCGCGGTGGGGGCGCCGCCGCCGGACACGCGCCGGACCGCGAAGAACGACGACCCGAACAGCGGCCATCGGGATAACACCTGGGTAAATACAAATGTAGGTATACAATTCAAAACTCACTCGAAAGTGGCAACAATAAAACTTTATGACAATTCTGGACGTGGTTTCTAGTTGGGCTAATCCCAACTAGAAACTATCTTTGAATGGATTCTAAGAACGTGATTGATCTACAATCGCAGCTACAAATCAGCAAAAAACACGAGAGAATTTTGATTTTTTTGGTTGCTCTTTTCACTTCGGTAGTATAACTTCTCAGAACAAACTAGGTAAGATAAAACTCACTCAGGATATTTAATTACAAGCAGTTTACAAATAAGAAGAGGTGGCAAGTATTTCTGATTGTTTTCCTATTCGTTTTTTATATATGCGACTTAGAAACAGGAAGTGGCAAGAATTTATGATTGTTTTCTTTTCATAGTTTTTATCATATTGACTTGAATCATCTCATTATCTGCGTAATATAAGCGAAAACTGTTTTAGCTCTTTTTGTTCATATTTTGAAATAAATTGTTATTTAAGTAGTCTAAGACTTTTCCCAAATAAATAAAAATAAAATAATAATTATAGGATGCGTACCTGCAATACTTTGGCTTTAGCATTAGCGGGGCTGAGCGTCCTAGCGTGCGCCCACTCGGCGGCGACCCAGCTGGCCCACTTGGCGGGGCGCGGCTCGCGCAGCGCCAGCAGCGGCTTGGGCAGCAGGTACTTGAGGTCCCGGGGCGCGGGGCCCTCGGCGAGGCCTGCCGCGCGGTGCAGCAGGGAGGCCACTAGCGCGGCCTCGCGGAGCACGGGCGCGGCCGGCGCGCCTCCCGACGGGAGCACTAGGAGGAGGCCTTCTAGGTAGTCTGGGGCGACCTGGAAGATAATATACGAGGGTTACTCTTGGGAACATTAAAGCGAAATTTCTTTGACGCATGACGATCTAAAATAGTTAATGATTTACAATTTTTATAGCAAACGAAAGATACACATTTTGGAATCCAAATGCAATAACAAAATTACTAAATGACAAGGCACTTATTAGTAAAAGCAATGGCTAGCTTCGCTTGCCTTCGGTAGAGTTGATAGCTCAATCTGTTCTGCCTGTGAGGTATATTTCCTCTGGGCCTTAAATTACCTTCGCAAACAGACATCTATGTCAGTATTTCTTGAAGAAGACAAGGCAGAAATGTAAGGGTGTTGGTATTAGTTACCTGGTTGAACAAGACTTCAGTATAGAGCGGCGGCGCGTCCTGCTTGAGCGGGTGGTGCCAGACGGAGCGGCAGAAGATGAGGTAGAAGGGATGGTGCGCGCGCTGCAGCTCCGTGGTCACGTCCAGCACGTACTCGTCGCCGGACAGCGGCATCGTCAGCGCGTCGCCCGCCACGATGCAGTACAGGGAGAACTCGAGGCGCTCCGCTTCGGAGCTTACTCCGATCTGTTTAAGAAACCAGATGTCAGTATTCAATGCTATAATATATCTTTGGAAGAGGCAGCTGCGGAAGTGATGATGAATGCTGTAACGCGGTCACAAATTTATTGTCACGATTATAATATGCGCTAAAATCAAATGTTTATGGAGGTGGCACTTCACATGGTATTTGTTTTCGCTATTGGGTGTTTGTTGTATTTGGCAAAATATATGACGTTCAGACGAACATGCAAAAAGAGGCAAATACGACCATCCACACATGGCACACAAATAACAAACACACAAACATTTGGCAGCAGACTGAGCAGAGCGCAAGGTGCCAATACGGCCATTGTGTGGACGGCTTATTGCGTATTTGCCTATTTGACTGCTTTGATGTGCCTCGAGAAACCGACAAGCGCACGGTAACGGTAACGCGTATTTGGTATTGGCCTTATTTGTCAAATAGGCAAATAAGACGAACACTTTGTCAAATAAACTGTCCACACATGGTAATTGTTTGCCAAATATGCCAAATACACAAATACAAATAGCCATGTGAAGTGCCACCATGACATAGGTACCTACTGGACTACGCGGTTGGTCTTGATGTGTTATTAAGATGTTACAAACAAGTTCAAGCATGTTTAACCGATTACGGTGTAGAAATCGAGAGATATGGCATAGAAAAATGTATAGACTTGCAGACTTAAAGACTCTGTAGGACTAAGTAGACTCACCAGGTCGCAGAGATCGTTGACGATGTCTTGCACGACGGTGGCGCAGCGCGTGTTGACGACGCGCTCGGCGCCGCCCGGCAGCCGGTACAGCTGGCGGCGGGCGGAGCGGCCGGCCGACACTGCTGTCACCTGTACGAGATAATAAAAAACACATTTATTTCGACACAATAACAGAGGAATTTTTTTACAAAACCAAATAGAATCCAAAACATCGGGTAGGCTGCATCTGGAACAAACCCGCAGTAGGAATAAAACGTCTTGTGCGTGCTAAAAACAGAGAGAGTGTAGGGCCTATTGTATGCGTGTACCTACACTGTAGGTAAACTAGTACTAACTGTGATGCTCGCTTTGCTCCACAGTTCTCCAGGTTCCACAGGTCGCGTAAGGGTGTGTTAGTGCGGCTCCCTTCGCTCATCGCTCTCACAGCAGCGTCTGGTACTGGGAGCATGCACAACATATGCAGTGCTGTAGGCACGTTGACGAGGATCACAGCTACAAGGTCGCTATTTAGCACATAACGTAACGCAAGTTATCAGCGTTATTACGCAAATTTTAGCGTGAATAACGCGAAAAATACAAGACACAATTAGATGGGGTGTAAGGGGGACGCCAACGTCTCGTCTCCCAAGCCAACCTAACCTGCACGTGGTACACCCTGCTAGATAACGAACTAGGCTCTGGTGCAAATATCAAACAGTCTTCATAATTTAATAACTCATTGATTTTACAATTATTTTCCATTACTTGACACTGGACGTTGGACACTTTGGACTTCGTGAAAAGTGTTATTGCTAAAATTAGCGTAATATCGCTGATAATTTGCGTTACGTTATGTGCTAAATAGCGTAACCTTGCTATTACAGTTTACCCGGTTTTTTTAAGCTAAATCCTTCAACCGCGTTAGCGATATATTGGCATCATCATTATAATCAGCCTATGTTAGTCGACCGCTGGATAAACATAGGCCTATGAGCGCCACAGCGCCCTGTCTTCAGCTTGACGCATCCAGCATCGGATATATCGGCATGTGATACACATATTTTAGTACAAAACGAAGGATGTAAGTAAATAGACACTGACCTCTTCCACACTGGGCACGTTCTTGCGCCCCCCGCAGCGCAGCGTCTTGCGCAGGTTGCTGAGGCAGACGGTGGCGGTGCCCTGGCACGGCCGCCGCCGGTCCGCCGCCGCCGCCGACAGGTACTCCACGAGGAACGGCCTGGATTACAGACAAACATTTATTTAATAAGGCTATGCCAACAAAACACATCATAAAACATTTTTAAATAAATACTATGCTAGGATTATTATTGTAAAAAAAAATGAATCCATAGAATGTGTGTTCGGTTGGCTTGCACAACAAGCATTTGCAAATAGTGTACATTTAAAAGTTATATAGTGGATGAGCGCAGCAACGGCTATGATTTTATTTATAAATAAACACGTTGTGCGTAATTAATTATAAAAAATCGCGATTTTCATATCCTGTAGCGGCCGACGATTTCAAAAATGCACACGCTTTATCAATTTGTTTTAGGCGTTTGTCCTAGTGACTTTAAGCGTAGTTTAACAGTTTCCATTCGCGAAGACCTGTTTACACTCACTAGCACGTTTATTAGGCACACGTTTATTAGCACAGTACCTGAGTGTCTCTGAGCAAGTGAAGTACGCTGCGAGTATTGACATGAGCCGCCAGGCACGCTGGCACGAGTCGGCGCCCTGCGAGCGGTTGGACGTCGTCTGCTTCATCAGTTGGCAGTACACCTCGTCGCGGAGCTCCGGGACCGAGTGACAGTGCTGGAATTAATACAAGACACAATTAGATGAGGTGTAAGGGGACGCCAACGTCTCGTCTCCAAGGCCAACCTAACCTGCACGTGGTACACCCTGCTAGATAACGAACTAGGCTCTGGTGCAAATATCAAACAGTCTTCATAATTTAATAACTCATTGATTTTACAATTATTTTCCATTACTTGACACTGGCAGAAAAATGTCCAGCCGTCTGGTTGGACACTTTGGACACTAAATGACGAACTGTGTCTACTGTTGCCATTAACAAAGAATTCCTTATAAGTTAATTAAGTTATTTTTTATTCAAAATGTCATACCTACTTTGTTTATGTTTTGTACTTCAGCAGCAAATAAATGAATGTCTATGTCTTATTAGATTATAGCTAACCTTTTAGTTATTTAAGAAGTAATTTTTCATTTACATTTTACAGCTGGAATGAATATTTTGATGCAGTATAGTTATGTTAGTTACTATGTAAATGTAGTATAGAGACGTGGTTGATACCCATTTGCAAATTGGTAAACGCATTATATAAAAAATTTAAAACTTTCAATTTTTGCTTATTATTAATTTTTTGCTCTATAACTATAATATGTGACATTTGTACGCCTAATGGCAGATCACAGTGCTCTTAATTTTAAGACTTAACATCCCTGTAGTACCTGTGTAGATATCACAAATAAATAAATGAACTTTGAACTAAACTTGGACGGGTGGGGATTGTTAAGCGACTTTTGGCTGTAAATAAAATATCACAGAATCGGCCCCAACGGCGGCGTCGTCGGAAAACACAAGACCGCGAAACATTATCTAGCCCAAAGCTAAGCAGAGCTTGTGTTATAGGTACTTCCGTACTTAGTAGCATATATTACTCACATATGTAGGTGTTATGAGTACCAAAATCATTTTGCAATTCGTGCAGAAGGTTACGTTCAAATATTTTGTTATTTAACAACCGCGTCGTAACTTATAACCAATATGCCTGTATAACCAATCTTCTTTTATGGAATTAAGACTGAGTATTACAAAATCACGTATCTTCAACGTTTGGTACCTGCACTCCGACCCATATATATTTTATTCACCGGTATTTAAAATACTTGGTATTCTCCAAAACACGATAACGTAGAGTAGCCTGCCTTTTGATCAAGTCGGTCTGGGATTTCTAAGTCCACTCGTTAAACTTCCTCTACTTTACCTTAACACTTTGAGTGCTGAAAACGCACGGTATGAGTTTTCTACAAGTGACTAATATGCGTAAATCCACACTAGCGCAGTGGCTGAGAAAATACAGATCTTTGTGACTCAGCAGAGCTGTAATATTTTTCGAACGAAACGCATGTGCGGCGCAACACAACCGCTGTGTAGAGAGGCAGCACGATTTTTTTAGGTAAAAAAAAAGACCGCAGTCGTCGAAAAAAAACCGCAGTCAAAGTGTTACAAATATTGAAGTGAATAAAAATCAAAGTAATCACTTTATTTCTTAGTTTTACTTATGTTATTAGAATGTTGTGACGTGTCCAGCAGTCCTGTAAGGTCTTAAAGAAATGGAGCACTTTGATATTTGAAACAAAAAGAATTAAGGTTGCCTGAAAGAGATCGCTCTCAATAAGGCCGCTTTTATTCTTAGTATTAATTTCTGTATTGTTTTCAATTTTGTGTGGTAGAATACTGTCTTTTCTATCTATCTAAAAACATCCCACATACTCGTATCTATCTAATAAAAAATATCTATCTATGTAATCTATTAAGTATATCAGTCGTCTAGTAGGTACCCATAACAAAAGCTCAGCTTATCTTGGGGCTAGAAGATGCTGAGTGGATTGTCCAGCATTATTTATGATTATCTATCTAAAGAGTAAGTCGACTCACCATGAGCACTGTGTAGACACACTTGACCTCGGTCAAGTCCTGATGCAGCGTCCGTTCATTAGGCTGCAGGTCCCCGCAGTACGCGCGGATACACGTGAAGCACTCGAGGGCAGGCGGCGCCAGCGCCGGGGGCAGCCTCAGGAGCGGCGCTCTCAGCGGCGCCGCCTGCCATTTCACCACGTCGGTCTGGGCCTTCCACGTCCACTCATTGCGCTTCGCTTTGCTCTTTAGGGACGAATCCGCTTTTAGGATTTCTAGTCTGTGGACAAGGAATGGCTGTTAGTTGAATGCTTTGAATATAACGTGGCAAGGGGTGTAAGGGGGACTCCAACATCTCGTCTCAAGCCAACCTAACCTGCACGTGGTGCACTCTGCTAGATACCGTAACGAACTAGGCTCTGGTGAAAATATCAAACAATCTTCATAATTCGATTACTCAGATACTTTACAATAACATTACCTATTTTCAATTACTTGCCACTGGCAGAAAAGTGTCCCAAAGAGAATACATAACTACGGTAAAGTGTCCAACCAGATATACATATATTGCCCTAAGCAAAGAAACATCGCCGCAACGCAAGAAATAGCTAAGATCAGATACTATAGTACCAAGTTACACAGCATTTTATATATTAATTATAACTGTTTTTTTGTTTCTGTCATTTATAATTTAATTTGCATCATCGCAATTGTTTGGAAACAGTTTTTGACTTGGCCTTGACCAGGCAAGAAATCCTAATTACCATCTTGATGCACAATTGGGGCTAGATAATGCCGTGTGAATTGTCCAGCATTATTTATTTATTTTAATTAAATACATATAGATACATCTGAAACTCTACAACAAGCAAGTGAGCTTTAGTTTTTGTGTCGTGGTTTGTTTACAATAATTCCTCATTGAGTTTAGCTAGTGTATAGGCAGGTACGTAAGTATAACTTACTTCCCACGATAGTTCATTATTTGCACTTCAATTTCTTTCTCTTTTATAAAAGTTTGAGTGAACGCACGGACCTAACTAAATTAAGCACGCCTCAATAAACATAAGAATTTGTTACAAATCTTAATTTGCATAGAACCTAATCGGATTAATAGGTGCTCGTAATATCCAGTGGCTTTCGAAATTGAAATGCTAACTCATGCATTCTGAGTGGACTAAGCTAAAGCGCATAAATGCTTACTCACTGGTTTCATCAATGTATATGTCAAAATGGAATTGGTATTTACCGTAATCATCATAATATAATTATAATTGATGACAATATGATTTCTAATTGATTTCAGTAGGAGAATATTGCTAAATAAGAATAAGAGCGTGTGTCAATAACGTCAATATCTTCATCACTACATAGTATAAAACAAAGTCGCTTCCCGCTGTCTGTCTGTCCCTATGTATCTTTAGATATTTAAAACTAAGCAACCGATTTTGATGCGGTTTTTTTTAAATAGATAGAGTGATTCAAGAGGCAGGTTTATAAACCATTTGACACATAGATTTCCACGCAGCTAGGCGCAGCTAGTATCTCACAAAATGGACACGGGCGAATGCGACCGAAGGGATGCCATAGGTACATTCTGGTCTACCTGGACATGTTCGTCATCACTTCATGGGCAATTTATCCCATTTACTGCCCAGCATCTGCGGTGCGCTCCTAAAGAGGGCGCCGCAGGTTCCCTCTGGGTCTACCTGAACATGTGGGTCATGAGCGGGCAATCATTGCCCATGACGTGCAATGATGGCGTAGTAGTGGTATAAACAAAAACTTTCATTGCCCGGCAACGAAAGTGTTGCTTTAAACCACTGTCACGTGTCTGCGGTGCGACCCGAAGGAGCGCCACCGCAGAAACATGTTGGTATAATGCGTTTTAGACAATCAAAGTGTTAATAAAATTCAAATCGTGCGAATCTAAGTTGTTGTTCGTTATTTTCACTTAACAAACGTCCATCAGTAACGTTCACACAGACGCAGAAAGTGTTAAAAGTGTCCTATTGTGTGGTGAATATAAACATTGTTTTCTAACATTAGTTTGCCGGAAGTAGCGCCGCTGCATTCGATGCAAATGATAGTGCGTGAGTCAGCCATAGTGTTTTACAACAATACCTTTTCAAATTGCAGGGTTATGTTGCCATTAGCTGAACAAAATATTAGAGGTAAGGCTGAGAATAACAAGAGGAAAGTTGTAAGAAATTACTCGTAATTGAAAAGAGCCGGACAGATTTATTTTAAGGATTTAATTATTAAATCCAGTTTTTAACCATCATTCGTATAGGTAGGTACATCAACAAACGATAATCTCAGTGGCAGCGCAGCGGGCAAAAGTCCGCCTGGTTGTGCCTTCGATTTACACCTCGAGACAAATGTTTGTACGATCGTCAATATTTGTTTCGCGTGCTTGATGTTTTGTACTATGTAAGTATAATAAAAACGATCTATCTTTGAATTGTACAGATATAGCACCTGTAACACAAGGTCTGCTTAGCTAGAGGCTAGATGATTCTTCTTCGTGTGACATGGGGGATGATGCTGTTGTGTGATTGTCTTGCATAATTTATTTTTAAAAGATAAAGTTAAAATTGTCTTGTATAAAGGACAAAAGGGCACACCGAACTGAGTGTGGTTTTTGCTCCGTCCTCCTTTCATCTTTAATTGTCTGCCAGCCCTAAGAACAACGTCGAACCGGTGTCTACTACCCGTGAACAATTGTTTGCACATAAACATGCAAACCTGCTGCAACTAGTACCGTGTTAGGTACATAGAGCTTGTTAATGTACCTACAACTTGAAGTACTTACTAGCAAGACGAAACGAACAGTGATCGACACTACACTGCAGAGCTCAAACCAAAGAAATTGTGTACCTAGTGTACTACTGTACTGTACGTGTTGAAAAGTAGCTTATAAAATAAAATCTATGGATGAAAATATTTAGTAACAATTCCGCGCAAATCGATATACTTATCATATTTGTTATTGCTAGGCGCTCTCAGTGTCAGGATCGAGTATTGTGGTGTCCTGATAGATTTTTTCATTGTGTAGTTGGTGTGGTTTCTAATAATAATAACCTTAAATAGATAGACACTGACAATAGGGCTGGTCCACCAGTTCAAAGTCGCTCAGAGACCTATGGAAAGAGCTGTGCTCAGAATTTCTCTGAAGGACTGGATTCCTAGCGAACAAATAGGTTGTGTGTGTGCATTTGTGGGCGGGCGGTGTACATACTTCATTTTGTTGGATCTTATCAGAGAAGGTTTTGCGCGGAATTGTTACTAAATATTATCATCCCTTCTTTTTGCAATGGATTTCCATAAAATAACGCCTGAATCTATGATTTATGTTATTGTTTGTTAATGTATCTAACTTGAAGTAGGCAAGACGAAACTAACAAATCTCACGTCTACACTACAGAATTCTACCGAACGAAATTGCACCAGTGCAAGTGTCGAAAAGTACCATCCATTGTCAAATACCAAAGCGTGTTGAAAGTGGATGTGACGACGCAAGCATAGCCACTCACCTTGGCAAAAACATTTTAAAACAAAAGAAGATTTATTGATTAACTATCGAAGCGAAACGAAATCACCAGTTTATGGTCACTTTAATAAATCAGAGAGGTTTATTAGAGGAACTAGTCCTGCTCCGCCGATTGATTTAACGATACAGACATGAGCAGTATAGAAAGCCGATTACGGATACGTGAGTAACCAACGGATCGGGAAATCCTTAACCTGCCGAGTTTTTTAACTCGCTGTTACGATTCATTGAAGGGTTATGTAGTTTAATTGGACTTTATTATCAAATTATGAAATAGGGACATTATAAAAAAATACTTTGAAATAAAATGGAATAGAAAAGTAATAAAATTATACTTATATTATGAATTGAATAAACATATATCTATTGTGTATTTTTGATGAAATTGTTTCAATAAATTTATTTAACTTGATTTAGTATCTTGCTCAAATTGTAGAACAGGATCTGCCTTGTATAACAGTGCTGTGTGAATTGTCCAGCATTTAAAAAAAAAAACTCCCGATGTTATAATAGTGAATAAGTACAAATATACAAAGCCGGTAATGTCTCAATTCATAAATTTGTTGTTAATATTTTGTTTTTTGCGGCAATAGAAAAACTCTGTGAAACAACACAATTTCAACTTTCTACGTAATATGTTGCATGAGATATCTACTGCCAGCTGACAGAGAGACGGAAGGACAACGGAGACTTAGTAATTGGATCCTTTAGGCACGGAACCCCTTAAAACTGGAAGTTTCAACCGTGCTTTACCAATACATTTTGTATTAGAGTAGGTAAAGAATGCCTAATTACGTTCTGACATAAATAAACTTGTGTCTAAACAAATGTTTCTGCTAGTTAAATAAAAGCAAAAATCTCACAAAACCGGTGGAAGGATATCTTCGTCGTCCAGTTCTCCTTCGAGGAGACTGTCACTCGAGATGCCGCCGTCCGAACCGACCGACATGACCGCGGATCGCGAACTGACACTAATCATTCGAAAGTATCGAATTTTAACAATGAGGAAGCACTTTTGGATGAATAATTTATCAAGTGTTTAGTCTTTCGTTCAGTTTCCGAGTGTTACAAGCAATTTATGCAAAGGAGGTTCCTTTCGTGATGCTTTGCCGCGATAGACTTGGGTAACGTGTGTTACGAATAATAATTAATTTATTAATTAGCTATTTAGCTGAGACCGTAGTAACCAATTAGGTCAAATACTTCTACAACTCTATCATCTGTCTTTTGCACCTATTGTTTACAAAGAAACTTGAGTTTATCCGTGCTTTTAATAGCAAAGATTGTCTTTAACACGGCACAAATCAATTAATGTAGAAGCGTTTGAAGACCGTAAAATCCGATTGAATCAACAACATCAAACACTGTCAACACGTTCAAAATATTCACAAAAGTCAAAAGCTGCTGAATCGTAAGAACAATTCACTGATCACATTAGCATGACAACAAAAATATTCACTGTCCATTTTAATAAAACTGCAAGGTTCAACCGAAATTTGTTGCAGAACACTGCTGAATCGTAGAGAACAATTCACTGATCACATTAGCATGACAAGGAAATAATGCACTGTCCATTTTCAATAAAACTGCATGGTTCAAGCGGAATTGGTTGCAGATACTTGCATTCTGTACTTGAGTCTTGCCGCAGCAGCGCACGGCATGGTCGAAGGTTACGTCTCTTCTGCCACCGCGACCTCAGTGCGTTCCGCGCGACCGACACTCATCTACTAAGCAGGGCTGTTCCACTTTTACATACACTTTTTATGGTGCATTGTCTAACTACTGACAAAAGTGTTACCTAAGCCGAAAATCTCATTGCGAAAAGCTTTTGTTTTCGAGATGTGAAGCATCTTGAGAAGCTTGACAAGAACCACAGTACCTAGGTACTAACTTTAAATGTCTAGCCTTTACTGGTCCCCTGATGAACGCAGGCCTCCCCCAATAAGAGACTTATTGTCTTTCATCACATGGGAGGTGTAAGATGGTGCCAATAGTACCTACTTATTGAGACCAAATACAGTCGCATCTGTTTTTCTAATACTTTATTATTTGTGTATTTCTTAAGTCGATGCTAGGTGATTTAAGAAGCCGTTATTAATGTGTACTGAGCTAACAATCGAAGCGAAACCTGAACAGTCATTGTTGCGTGGAAATCGGGCCAGATGCGTTTAGCTCACACTTCAGTTTGGAAACACTTGTTTTAAGGTCACAATAAAATATACGGAAGATGTGTTTCATGTGGTTTTATCTTAGTGACAACACTACATTGCATTTTAAGATCATTCGGGACAAAAATTACTTATGTAATCGATCGTGGTCCTTTGTTTTGGATACCTATGTTGGTGTCTGGCAACCCTATTAGACGCCATCATGAAAAGTCGACTAAAAAGCGGGTATGATTCCTAGATTACGTAGGAATCCTTCATTCAATGTTAATGGAACCCACGGTTTTTAGAAAGCATTGTATGGCGGCGCGGCGGCTGGGGAAACGTAACCACATGCCAATTACGAAGGTTAATGATGCGATAATGATACATCTGTGCCGAACTCATCATCTCGGTAATGTGACGTGACACTTGAAGCACTAACTGTACTGTAGCACCCAGTCTATTTCACTGAGGAGCCGTTCCCTGAAATGTCACTTTTTCTTTGTTTCACGCGTAATTGATTAATTTTTATTTTCTTAGTGTGTTATTTCATTATTTTTGTAGTTTTTAGGTTGGTGAAATTATTCAATATACTAGGCATAACGATTTGGAGATATCAGTAAACTTCTGGTGATTATTTATGTAAATAATTTGAATTTGTAATTGATTGACTTAAGATTAACATTATTTTGGATGAATAAAATATAAGTAATATTTTAAAATAAAACAAATCATACTGATTTGTAATAAATGTTCTTAGATGTAAGAAACGATCTTGTCAGAATCGCTGCGGCTTTACACGTATTTTGCGTGGAATAAGTAGCCAATGCCTTTCTCCTAGATACTATTAATTTTCATTAAGATCTGGTCAACAAGGTTGCCTGCAAGAGATCGCGCAGCCTTATCGCTGGCTGCCTTCATACGTATTTTTTTTACTCTAAGCATTGATTCTGTACTGTTTTCGGTCTCAGTGACAATAACAATAAAGTACCTATTATCTTTCTATCTATCTATTAAGCCGTTTTAGGCATCAAACGTAAAAGATTAATAGAGTTGCTTTTAGAATCTCATTATGAATAATTCGTATGGATATGGATCAGGTATTATGTGTGATCGGTAACGCTTTGAAACCTGTATTTTGAAATATAATTTCTAGTCTAGTTCAATAATGTATAATGATGTATTCGCGGTATATTTAGACTCATTGTGGAGCGGTGCATTGTGCTTCGACGCGGTCCGACAGGTTTTGAGTTCTGTTTTAATGATTAAATTCATGTTAACTTCCACTAGAACACGAATGTTCAAAATAAAATGCTGTACAGTGAAGACTATTGTTGTTCCTATAACAAGTTATGGATTTTTAAGATTAGTAGTAGTAGTACTTACTCAGGGCTCTGTCTAAAGTGGTCGACAGCAAACTGCAGCAGTGGGTGCCTGCCGTCGTGCTGCGGTGTCGTCTGATCTCTTCTTTCATCCCTGTCCCTATCGCGATCTCTTTCCCTCTCGCGTGGCACAGGAGATGAAGTCTGTCCTCTTCTCTCAATGTGTTCTCTGTCAGTCTCGTCGCGAGAATCTCTGGAATCGTGCAGCTCTCTCGAATTGCGCATTTCTCTTGATTCCCGCATTTCTCTTGAGTCTCGTATCTCTCTTGATTCCCGTATCTCTCTGGATTCCCGCATCTCTCTCGATTCCCGGATTTCTCGTATTTCTCTCGAATCCTTCGTTTCTCGAGATTCCCTCGGCTCGCGGGTATCTCTCTCGGGTCGTTCTTTCGCAACTCCATTTGTGATTGCTTTTGGCTGGACCTGCAACAAGGTAAGACTTGATATAACGCTGCAGTTTCTAAAATGACAAGAGGAAATATGACATCCTCTACCAAAGTATATACCAGTTTCTTAATAGGTACGGTGGGTTAACGGTGCAAAGGTAATGAGTATCTATAGTGCATTGTTTAGCGGACTACCAACGGCCTTCTACTAGCTATCAATTTACATAGCCATTCAAGATTTCGCTTTCTGGCAATGCAAATAGGATGTTCGTACATATGTAGTGATTATCAAAGAAATTCACGTAGCAATTAAGACAGTTCGTGCTGATAGAGACATCGCTCGGGAGCGGGAAAGCGTGAACGGAGAACGCATCTGAATTCAAGTGCGGTGCACGCCCAAACGTTTTAGATCATCGGGATAAAAATAGACAAAACGTTGGTTTTCTTCAAAAACAAAAAATGTTCATAGTTAACCCGCTTACTTAAACGCCCGTAATGAATTTGTAAAACGAAACAAATATTAGAGATACAGAATTTTTCGTAATTTTCTCATAAAATAAAGCTAAATTTAGAGAGACTGGTAGAGATAGTTCTGCGGTGATAAGACCATGTGATAATTCACTTATTTTGTGCTTGTTTTACAAAGATGCTCGTTATTAAAAGTTCAATTTGAAATTACACACAAGTATGAATAAAATTTGAATAACAATAATTTTTGGCAGTAGATTTTCAAGCTCACATTTCTAGGCAATTTATCGCTTATCACCTTAGGTATTCGTTTCAGAGTCTTCCTGCTAAGCGTCCTGATAACTCCATAAAAGTTTTCCATCATCACTGCACTTTAGACCTGACCGGTCACTGTTGGATATCAATAAAATCTGTCGTCTCCTTTAAAAGCACTTTCACTGAGCACTGTGCTTTGAAAAACTTTGTCAGGTTTGACTTTTAAAAGACTGTTTTAGATGATCGAAAATTATTATTGATTAAATCGGTCGATTCGCGTTTATATTTAGCACTTTCAGCGAGGACTTAGCTTATATTTGGCAAGGGGTGTTTTATTAAGTGAATTATTTTGATTATTGTTATTTTATAGTGTTTCGCACTGCGCTGTCGAGGTGCAGTTTGGATGTGCGCTGCGCCGGCGCAGGCTCGCGTGCCGCCATCCTTATAAATATTGATGCAATCTGGATATTGTGTTCTTCGCTCCGATAAATCGCTAATTTCTTTCGTAATTCAAATTCTTTCTTCGCCTATAACTGATATTTTAACGGTGACCGATGTGGGTTAGTTTTTACAGTAGTTTCTAGATACCTTAATTGGTTAGATTCTGATAATGCAATTCCGGTAATCAAATAATGCAAAGATGTCGGAGTAATAAAATAGTAGTAGTTAATCACGGTAAGTCACGATTTAAAACCTAACATGGATCCTTATATCACACTAATATTATAATGCGAAAGTTTGGACCGATAGATTACATTGTTTGTTACTTCTTCGACGACTATGACGATAATACTACTGAACGGATCGGGCTTAAATTTTGCATAGATGTAGGTCTCGACTTGGAATAACACAGGCTTTTTAAACTTTTTATCTCATAAATTCGTTCCCATGAGATAAAGAGAATAAATAGGCTATAAACGTTTCCATATAAAAATACGTGCGAAGCCGCTGGCAGAAACTAGTCATTTTATAATGGCGAAATAAAGGCAAACGCAAAAACAACACAAATCATCATTACAAAACACCAAAAGCAGTTGTATCATTACCTAGGTACAAAAGATTTCAACGCGCTCACTGAGTGTTATTCTTTTTATCAGGTAGGTTAACCACTTCTCTAGACAACTTGTAAGTCTAGGTACTTACAAGTTACTACGTACTACTCAGTTCTAGGACGGATACTTAGAACCTGTCTGGATGACCCGGCTCTTGGAAAAACTGCCTCATATCTAGGAAATGATCACAGCTCTGACGGATACGTCCTAGCTATAACTTGCTACAGCCGTTACATTAACTTATCATAATTATCACTTATTTACTACACAACAGTTCGTATGATGCGCAGTTTTAAAGAAGTTTAGTGCGCAGTGGATTTAGCTACTCGTATTTGTTCAGGCGTTATATATTCTTCTACGTTGCCATTCGATTTTATAAGGCGCTTTATTGTTTCGTCATATATGTATGTAGTGCTCTACAGTCGATCTTTCTTTTTAAAAGTTATTAGGTACAAAATAAAAGACAAGTGTTAGTAGTCTAATTATCTAACAAGCCAATAATTTGTAACCGCCGAAACGAAAATTAAAAGTTAAAGAGGTTCTATGCTCGGTTGCATGTTTTTTTGTTATTTGTTTGTTGTATTGTATGGAGAATGATACCGAGCTGGTCCCATTAAATAGCTCAATGCATACTCCCAAGTATTTGTGCCGAAAAACATAATAAACTGTGTAAATACTAAGAAAATTGCAGTCGGTTTTCAGTTTTTTATTCAAATAATTTAATTATACGACGAAGGCTAGTTTGATGTTTTTTTTAACTTTATACTCATATATTTGATTGTTGTCATCACATTGGCTTAATTGGTAGGTGTAAAGTAAAGGTAAGTATCACAAACTTAATCTTCGCGAATCCACATAATATGATGTGTACGTGCACTTCATCATCACATATGTTCATTGCTTGCTTAGTGAACCAGACGCTGCGTAAGCACTGAGGGCGGACAGACGTGTACTCGTAATGTATGGGCGTGATCGTTCAGCTGCTGTGTAATGTTGTATGAAGCGACAAAGTATGGAAATCGAGTTGTCTTTGTAATCGGCATTTCCCTTGATGAAGGTTATGCAAAGATGGATGGTATGCTATGGTCTATTGATTTAATTAATCAAAGGTCACTATTACTTCACCTGCTATAAACAGTTTAATAAACAATTGCAATAATAGTAAATAGCTTCAGCTTTTCACAGTCAATAATTATAAGGTTTTAGTCGGAGGGAAAATAAGGACATCTGACATGACACAAAATGAGGACACTCGAGTTAGCTATACGGAACGAATTAGCAACGAAAATAATTTTAATTATGCTTTAAGTACTACTAGCGAAAGCGAACTTGTTGGCTTATATGCTTAAGTACTTAATATAAACCATGTTGGTTTTTGTCAAAAGTACCTAATATAAACCATGTTGGTTGTCGTTAAAATTACCCAATATAAACCAGTTTTGTTCGCCTGTCCATATAATATTATAAATGCAAAAGTAATTCTGTTTATTATCTGGTTATATTGCACACCTTTTACGGCTTGATATTTGATAAAGGGATGTAAGGTATCACGAGGATGGACAAAAGCTCCTCTTTATAGCAGAAAAAAGCGTGTAGAGCTACGGGCAGAACCTAGTTGGTGATATTTTCGCTAATGAGGTCACATTCTTCTCGCGTTCATGTCATGTTCCACAAAAGTCACTTAACGTCTGATTAGCGCATTCATGACAACCACGTCCAAGGCGGTGCCTATATATATATATATACAAATACCTATAGCATTGAATCTGCACTGCCTTTTGAAACCTGCCGGCTGATGCCTCTGTTACTCGACCTAGATGATTGGTATAGCTACCAACATAAAATTACGCTTTATACCCAAGCGGTAAGCAGTAATGATTCTATGGACTAGTTTATAGACACAGTACCAACCAAATATACAAATAAACACTCAAAATAATATGTAAGCCCCTGGTTTGTAAAATTCGTTCTAGGTATAAAAGCGCTGAAGCAAAACACATTCCTCATTTGTAAATTAGAACAAAAACAGACGCTCCTATACTCATATAAGTAATCCTGAGCCATAAGCGAGCTCATGCGCCGTGCGGCTTTGAGTTATATCGCGGAAATCTATCGCGGATCAGAGGTTGTCTGTCCACTATCACTAGTCAATGTTAGGAAAGGCTTCACTTTTCCGCAATATAGGTCCTCGTAGGTATCTAGTATGCGACAGTTTTGTTCATATTATTTTATTGAATACGGTCGAGTCCGGGTTTTGTTGCATGACAGGTAGACAAAATCGTCTAAGTAGCAAGACGAGACTTCGATGCTACAGGTAGTAGAGCAGAGAGACAAAAGCTAAAGGAGGAACTTGAACTTTGACTTGGCAGAAGGCCTACATGACATGACGTACATGAGACCCAAACCCAGAATACGCTTTACTTGGTATTGTTAGTAAACCCAGTTAAAATGAAACGTAAATGTTTAAATGATGGCGATCTAAGGGAATGTGCCAAATGGAGTTCTTTCTCCATCGTTGTTTAAAATGGTGATTGTAAATACGCCACTATTTGATGCATGTTTCTTTGATGATTGGAAGGTGTTAGTTACTTGTTTGTTTACGTATTCTTTCCACAGGATAAAGAGCGTCAAAATGTTGATTTCAGTTTCATTTTCGGTTTCACGGAATGTTTTATAATGGTATGTACGCAAGAGTCTTATTTCCGAAATAAACAGTAATGTAAGGGATATCCCTTAAACACACTTTACGTGCCATACCTAATTCTGTTTTCAGAATTATTACAAGTCAACAAGAAAAATACATAATTTTAGTTATTGGGACTTTGTGAGTGACAAAGTTCGAAGTTGCTCGACCAATTATACTATTGATGGTCGGCATTGGCTTTAATAATACCTATATATCTACATAAGAACACAGTTATGCTAGGAAAATTGAAAAGTTTAGATATCGTATAATATCATCATCATCAGCCTATACGAGTCCAATGCCATATGCCTACCCTAAAGAGCGCCATAGCGCCCTGTCTTCAGCTTGCCGCATCCAGCATCTGCCTGCAGTCTTTCACAAATCATCATGCCAACTGGCCGGAGGACGTTCTTCCTAAGCTCGTCTGATAAAATCGTACCTAAATGGCTCATTTTCAACTTCCCTAATAACTATGTGGTGTGGTGTCGACCGCATTATGTAGATACCCTGTGAATGCTGTGATGTAATCACCGTAACAAATTGTTAAGGTCGATGCGTTCCACCACCGTTCATGGCGTTAAGGCACTACTACTACTCGTGTGCTTATGTGATATAGAAACCACTTTCTCCTTGTTTTATCTACGAGATTTGACAACCTATAACTCAAGCTTCAAGGTAGGTAGTGTGAATTAAGGGCTAGATTGCTAGCTAGAACTTACGCACAGGTGCAGTTTATAATAATAAAATAACCTTCAGTTCACAATCATATCAAATTATGGACAAATGGTTTGTTGACATCCAACAAAACAATCCTTGATCTTTAACCGTATATATGTACAGTAAAAAAATGTTATTAACCCCGCAGCAGTCGCACATTAAACACAAGGCCAGTTATGTGGCATTTAGATGCAATTTGTTAAATAGGTGACTTCCTCTGAGTGTCAGATTACATAGATTTTACATAATGAGTCTCTTTATGTTAGTTCTGTGTGGTGCAAAAAGTCATTGATAACGCATGATCATCGTTGCCAAACAAAATTAAGAAGCTTTGTTGGAACATCATGTCATCACTTCACTCAAATAGAGAATGGATTAACAAAATATTACTTAACACTTTGACTACGGTTTTTTTCGACGACTGCGATCTTTTTTTAACCTAAAAAATTCGTGCTGCCGCTCTACACAGCGGTTGTGTTGCGCCGCACATGTGTTTCGTTCGAAAAATATTACGGCTGTGCTGAGTCACACAGATCTGTATTTTCTCAGCCGCTGCGCTAGTGTGGATTTACGCATATTAGTCACCTGTAGAAAACACATACCGTGTGATTTCAGCAGTCAAAGTGTTAACCACGCCTCAGTAAGCTTTTGTGTAAGTACCTAAGTGTTTTGCATGAACAGCGAACATAATGCAGACTTCTAGGAATAGCTAAATATTCACGTCATGAATTAGGTTGAAAAATGTTCGGAATCCTGATTGAGACATGAAACCGGATACTTTACTGTAGGTCTCATGATTACTACGAATAAAATTAAGTTTGTTCTAGAAAAGTATTTTAAGTTACCACTTTTACTTTCATCTCGTAAATGATTTAGATCATCAAAGTAATGTGCGTACGCGTTGCCGAAAACCATGGTTTATTATGTGTGGAAAGCGAGAGAGTGGTCGTTCACGCTCTCTTTCAGCTCACCCAATTAGCTCACTTGATTGCCTATTAGGCCACCCGCCTGCTTCGCTACAATTCACTTTAAATTACAATATTTAGATGAGATCTTGGAGAATTATCACTGATCTAAGAGATAATGATGAACTTTTTCAATTTATTTGGGTTCCCTTTCTCCTTAGCCATTATATTTTTACTTAAACAGCGCTGACGCAGCAGACTTCGACGGAACAAAAGACAGACTCGAAAACCTGGATATTTTTTGTATACAAAGGTGTTACAAAACCCAAGGAATATTGGTGTTAACAGAAATGATCATGTCCTTCCTATCAACTAGTTTGTTACTCTACTTTCTTTATTTCGTCATACATATCATAGGATCCCTTCTATTTACATATATATAAAGGATGTACGAAACCTTGTTTTGTAAACAATGTATTATATTCAAAACATAGTGCTGGCAGACAGGATTCATGGGCCAGTGAGTACCCCTTGCTGAGCATGAGCAGGTGTCATCAACAGAATTCATCAAATTATTTGAGCGATTATAGCACTTATCACTAAAAGTATACGTTAGATTGTTGGTGGAAGAAAGCTCTTCCTTCTTTTAAATTAGGGTCGTGAAATAACGACTTGAGGGTCTGTTAGAAAACAAAGGAAGTTGATAGGGTTTTTTTGAGGTTTTTGTTTACAGCCTTTATTTACAGTCATTGTTAGGATTGTAATGTAACTCAATGTTTACAGCTCTCCAAGTAAGTTTAAATGTAGATAATATTAAAAGGAGATAAAACGTTCGGTCCGTTAGATCGATTGGGAGCGAATACGAACGAGTAGCGATGTTGGTAATCGATTCAGCTCTGTAATCATCAACTATCTATGTCACAGCGGTTATTGCGATACAATGAAATGAATGTTTAGCAATGTGATGTACGTTAATCTTTGTTTTATCACGATTTCGATGAAACTCATTTCTTTGGTGCTAACGCAATAGTACTATAACAGTTATTCTGTGCCAATGGGTATCAAGCTTTTTTAGTCCTCGCCTGTGGGCTAGTAATCTCTGTGTTAATGACTTTTTTTTTTTACTTCATACCGTATATCGCCGCTCGTATACCTATTAAGCATAGAAGGTGACTAGTTTTTTTTTGCTAGCAGAGAAGAACTAGAGCAAAACTCTCTATAAAATGAATAAAAATAATCAACTCTCGAATCGGCCTAATCAGGAACACCTGCACATTTTGCCTAAGATTGAATGAGCCTGTAGGTTGAAGGTCCGTACACCTTGTGATAAATGATAAGATGATAATAAGGTTGGTAGCAAATAAGAACCACCCGAGTTCTTGTCGTAACGTGAACTGATTTATTAAAATTATATGTGCATGATGCGATCGCCTCGTGAGAACCGCTGCGTTCACAAAATAAAGTACTTGACTGTACAGAACCCATCCCTGCTACAGAAGGCAACAGATCTCAATCAAGCATTGTCAACTAGCGTGACCAAATAATAAACCTCCGCAGGTCCAGACGTAATCGCATGATGAGGTAGGTTGAAGGCTGTTCAGTTATTCCCACGGATTCGCTAATATGAGTCAAACCGTGTCGTCTGCCTGTTTGCATTAGGAAGCGGAAGCACGGTCCGGTAGCCGCGATTGTGGGGCCTCACGTTAGTTATGGTGGATTTGCATGGTGACACTTTATGTGCACATTCACGATGGCTCATCATCATCGAGGTGCTTCGAATTAAGGTTTGACAATTCTGATGACGTACGTAGGTCAATCTCTTTGAAGATGAACTTATATACCAACATCCTGAAGGAATGTTTGTGTTTGAATAATAGTTTAAGTCAGACTGAGCGTGCATAACTGCCTTCGGGTTCATAATGTGTTTTCCTTTCTTGTACCTATGAAGGTATCAAGGCATTCCGAGAATGATTAGATTAATAAAAAATCAAACTTGTCATTATGAATGTAGGCGAGTTATACCTTATAACCTTGTTTGTTGAGTTACAGTTCATTTTTACAGTTTGTTTTTCCAACGAAAAACCCCAACGTTTTATCCCTTATAGTGGTTCGTAGTTAACCCCCTTACATTCAAAACGAATTCTACAAACTACGTTAATTTCTATTGTCTCTCATATGTTCATTGCAATTGAGAATCCGTTCCTACGTCAGTGTAAGTCACACTCTGGGACCGTGGCGAGATTTTATCATGTTCACAGTATCACTCCAAAAAAGTCCAGCCATACCCAACATTGTCACAAAAAGTCAATTCAAGTAAACGGCCAATTAGCAAGTTTCTACACTTGTCATAAAGGTGCGTCCACACGCAGTTAATAATGACCCACAATTACTGCACAATTGAGGTAAGTACCAATACGTATGCAATGACTTTCCCTTGCCATCGCCCGCTGCGTCAGTATGCGACGGTGTTTCACTTTTCAGTGCAATTACCGACAAAATAGGTAGGTACTACAAACAATGTGAAATTGAAGATATAACGAGTAAATAATAGAAGAACCCTAGAGATCGGAGGGAAATTGGATTGAGTAGATTAGTCAAGAAGACAACAGAGTAAGGCGGGAAATACTCGTACCTATATCGCGAATTTTAAAATAACAAAACACTTGAGAAAAGTCTAAGGGTAAGTAGATTGAGTACAGTTTACATTTACGAAATTAAGATGAAACGATAAAATAATAGATTTATTTTTAGATTTTATTTTGCAGAAACCTATTGCGTAATTTTCATATAGAAAATTTATGATTCTGCCGCATTCGAAGATAAGTAGTATACCCACAACAACTGAAATTCACGCATCTGGGAGACTTTTGAAGGGAAGCTTCAGTAAAACGAAGTGTCTGTATAGTATTCTTTACAATTTAGAAAAAACTTAGTACGAATTAAATAAAGTAATAATTTTTATTGAATGCTTAGTAAATTAAGCGCTGAAGTGCCTACTAATGTTTTTCTTTAATTTCCCATCACCGTTTGAATATATCATTCAATTGAAATGAGTTGCGCTTACAAACGAGATACAAACACTTGCTCACCTTGACTCGCAAGGGTCGCGGTTGAGCTCAGATAGTTAACTTAAGCTGCAGTTAAATTGGCAATACAATATACCTCTACAATGTTGATTTAGGTAGATTAGTACATAAAAATATATAATCTATATTTTTATTAAGTAACGGTTTTTTTAATGTACCTACTTTATATTAATGTTTTACTACAAATAAACGTATTTGATTTGATTTGACATAATTAGCTAGGTTCGATACGAATACAATAAATGATAATGACTCCTAGCCGAATTTCGGCTTCGGCGGTCAGTGTCAAGGGAAGCTTGCCTTGTGCGCAGGATATTATTATAGTGCACCAGTGTATGCACAAACATAGATGCTATCTGTATTCCCTCACTCTTATAACCCGATAGGGGGTCTCACGACCGCGGAGAGGTCGGGCTCAGGACCAACGTGTTATCGCGGTGTCTGAGACACATGACTGTAACACTTCCCGAGTCTAAGCTACTTGACATTGTTTTTTCTTGAATAATCCCAATACCTCAAATCTTGTCTTAACCGAATTGAACACGCGACAGTTGAGATACGAGTATGTATTATGTACTAGTAAAATCATGAATTCATGACCCAATGTTATGGGTAGTTGTTTCATCATCATCATATCAACCCATACACGTTCACAGCTGGACATATGCCTCCCCATACGACGACATAAATAGCGGTAGTCGTTTATCAGTAAGATAATAAAATCCTTAAGCACCGTTGCAAAAACTTGCGAAACTAAGTTTATGTTATTGTGGTCGGTTTCTGATAAACGCTGCCTTAAGCTTTGCTGCCGCTAAGCCCGAATGCCGATTGTATGAGCGAAGTATCAATAATAACCCATTAGATAATGTTGATTATGCAAGTTTTGGGTTATATGAACATGCAAGTTCGAGTAAAGGTCATTTATGATGGATTGTAGAATATCAGTCAGTGATAGTCGGAAGAGGAAACTCGATTGTATGTCAATTGATTGGCCAAAAAGTGAATGTTGACTCAGTTTCATTAGATCACTGAAAATATACGAATATAACTTGATCTTATTTCGTTATTTATCATTCTCTCGATATATATCACTACTTATTACGATGGGAATTAAAGAGTTGCAATGGTAAAGTAATAGAAATTAGAGCAAATTATGTTCGTGTAGTGTACTCGTAGCAAGTTCAGTGTTTTTCTGTGGAAATCATCGACTCATGACTAGTTCGATAACACAGCGCACATAAACGCAGATTGGAAAGTGCCGCCTGCACGACGCACGGTAAAAACTAAATAAATCGATTAGCAATTATCACCGTTTTCAACATCATCGCATTTTGCAACAAATTCACAATAAACTAATTTCACATGACGTAGCACAATGGCATTACGAAAATCTTATATCGCATATTCAAAACTGTTGGAGTGGAGCAATAACACAGAACTGAGCACGACTGACCTGGGTATCGGTCTTTTCGGTCAAGTTCTCGAACCTCGCGAGGATCGCCTTCACGGACACTTTGGGCTCCGTGGACTCCTCGTGGATGGTCTCCATGTGTCCGCTGGAGGATGACGAGAAGCTCTGCGGGCATTTCTTGGCTCGATCGGAATTGATCTTTCGGCGCGGTGGGTCGAGGTCGCCTCGGGTGTCGGCACCCGAGTCGGAGTCCTCGGGAGCGGAGGCGTCGGCGCTGGAGGCGGCGCCCTCGGAGGAGTTGATGAGGGAATCGAGGCTGGGGGCGCGGCGCGGGGGAGAGAAGTCACGTTCGTGGTGGTCGACGTCGAGTCCGTAGACTCTCTGGAGGTGGCGCCAGTTGTCGCGCATGGCCACGGAGAGGCGCGGGCGCTGCATGGTGCGCCCGGGAGCGCGGCCGCCGGCTGACTGCCGCCGCACGCGCCGCTACCTGCGCGCGCGCATGCCCTCGACCTCGCATGCCATCCGGTCACATTTTTTATCAAACCCTATCATAAAGTTTATGACATCTAGTTTATAGTATGCAGTTCAATGGAAGCAGGTCATATTGCCATAGATGTCAGAACCACTATCGTAAATAGAAGATATTTCGCAAATTTACCAACAATTCATTGAATAATCTTGAGATAATTATCATTATTATTCGTAAAATTAGTGATAAATATGATCAACCTATGGCTTAGCTTTTCAAAGCATCTCTTGCTACAATATGCCTACACAGTATTCCTTTCACAATTTACGAGTAGAAATCTCCGGATACGCGACTTATGATGAATCGCAGATATTTCCTCAATATGTCTGCTCTACACGTGAGAGCATTAAGCTTTTTCTATAAACCTCATTTGAAACTATCCGTATGTTGCACGAAGTCTTGTTTATTGGTGTTTGAAAGCGAATCTCATAAAATATCTATGTTAAGTCTCTTTCTCTATCTCATTAGTCTCATAGAGTGCATGTTATTTGATTTAAAAGTAATCTCTACATTTATCTTACTTATATGACTTGCTTATTACACATTGACATACGGGTTGACTGGACGTCTTTCGATTTCACTCTGAGAAACAAACTTTGAGAAGGTGTTTGCTTATAGATAGATATCTAGAGACGCCGCCGGGTCCATATTTGATAAAATATGTAGCGCGTTTAATGAAGCCGGCTCAGGACTGTTATTTGTAGCGTGTCGTCCAAGGCCAATGTCCAGCAGTAGATGTGAGTAAGCTCATGATGATGAATATATCATTATCATCATCAGCCTATGCTAGTCCACTGCTGGACATAGGCCTCCCAATAAGCGCCATAGCGCCCTGTCTTCAGCTTGCCGCATCCAGCATCTACAAGCAGTCTTTCGCAGGTCGTCATCCCACCAGGTCAGAGGGCGTCCTACACTACGTTTACCGAGTCGTGGTCTCCACTCAAGAACACGTTTGTCCCAGCGGCCGAATTAATCTATGAAGAAGTTGATGTCCATCGCATTCCAAAGAATATCAACGCCACAGTTTACCAGCAGGTAGTGAGTGGTTAGCGCGTGTCACTAGGACTAGCGGGACGTAATGGTACAGCGGTCAGTTTAACGGGTAGTGCTGCGCGGGCGCCGATCGAACGATACTCGTAACGGGAGCAACAAGAACATTATTGAATTAGTTCTACTGATACTACTTTGAGTTTTTTGTCGAGGAAAAAGTGCTATGTAAGTACCTGCCCATCAGGAAGTGGAAAATTCTCTGCATTTTTCTACGGTATTTTAACGGAGCCTAACAAAAATTGACCTACCGCTGACTATTTACTTTATCCTCAACTTTAAAGTGAAATTATTATTCCGAGAAAAATATGGAAAAAAGGCATCATGAGTCATTTGAGAGCGGAACTGTATTTGGCTACCGAACACAGTTTCGCTCTCAAATGACTCTCACATCTTACATTATGCATAATTCTAAGACCTATAGGTACCTTTGTAACGCATTTGTTTTATAGAAAATGTTATCTTACAGAGCTATATAAACTAAACTATACTTTTAACATTTTGACCGCGAAACTCAAACTTTTACGACGACTTTAAAATAATGAGTTACCTTACACAATACAGGTAACAAACCAGTATCTTCCTAATAGAGTCAGTACGAGTTAAACTTTTTTCTAGCGATGAAAAACGATGCTATAATTTAGCCTATTCATCGAATCCAGCCGATTACGGCGTATGATAATGATAACACAGTGATCTATTGCACTTTCACGTTGAATAACGGTTTCAGGCGCAACTAATAACCAATTACAACACTATTTCATAAGAAAATGAACTCGCGTGTAGCAATTTTTGACGCATATTTGTATCTAAACTAAACGATACAAATGTGCATCAAAAATAGCTTCACCGGCCAACTTAGTACTTAAAAGCAGCTGGTGATTGTTAGGCACTAAAATGCTGGGCACTAAATAGGCTGTACATGTAAGGCACTAACTTTAAGTTCTTTATTGCCGACTGTAGTCGGGCTCGCGTAGAGTATTCATCAACCGCTTAAATAAAAATTATTTGTCTGTGTAAAAACAGACAAATAAAAAATCTTTATCACACATTAGAGAACTCACTGTGCGATTTGTTGTGCTTACTTTCCATTTGTTGCGCTCCAAAATGTACCTAATGTAAATCGTTGAAAGACTGGAACTCTAATATACGTTCTAAATTGTATGACAAGCAGAAAGAAGTATAACATATGTAGAGTATACCAAATTATAGTTTTATACCTTCATAGATAATTATTTTTTGTGGTTGTAATATGTTTTGTGCACACAATATTGTTATTAAATAGCTGGCCCAACATACGGCATGTCCAAAAATCAATAACTGTGTTTTTCCCGCGCTGCTAATTCTGTAGTAAAAAAAAAGATTATTTAGATTAGCTTAGGCTTCGTTCACACGGCATTGTCCTGCACGTTTTTTTGTAATAGTTTTTTTTTAACGTATAGTCAACCGGGTGTTCATATGGTAAATTTTCATTCGTGTAAAAACGAATAGCCGCAGTTTCCACACAGTTGTCACAGTGAGTAGACGTCACTGATGGATCCACGCTTGGTTGTACTTTTATATTCATATGTATATTTATATGTGACAGTAATCGTTCGTGAATAAAGTGGTCGAATGTTTAAAAAAAAATAGTTAAACTTTATCAATAGGTATCTACCTACTTGTTTTTTCAAAATGTACAGATTTTTTTTTAAAATAATCTAGTTTCGGCTGCGACTTCGCACGCGTTGTTTCTATGGAATCGGTTCAAAGTTATTTGATTGACTGATTTATGGGACAAGAAATGATTTTTTATTCGAGGTCTAGACCTAGCAAAATTTTAGCCCGATCGTTGAGTAGTTTTGGCGTGAAGTGGTATGACAATCTCAACATAACCATCTTCACGGCCGCTAAGTATCATAACTAGAAAATTACCTACTCATTATAAAACTCATTGAATTGCTAATTAAGATCTCCACTATTCATTATTTAGGGCTATTGAACTGCCTTCTAAAGTTATGTGAAAACACCTTTACTGCGTCGACGATGTGATATCTGGGCGTATCGTAGTTTATGTTTTGTAGGTGTGTTTGTTATTTACTGATAACGATAAAAGCAATTCATTGCAGAGTTGTTTACTAGAGGGCTAGATTATGCTTGAATTATCCAGTATCTTATTTACAATACAATACAAAAATACTTTATTGTAGGTACACGTGTTGAATGAATAATTATTTTATTATTATTATCTAGCTATTTACTAATAGATCCAAAAATTAAAATATAAAAACCTGTAGGTACCTATAAATATAAAAAAAAATACTGAACATTCTGGAAGTAGCTCAATAGTTTCATTTGTTAATGTACAAATTGAGTTATTATACGTATGTTGTTTTTGTTCTTGTATAGTAATTTTACATTTTAATCCTTATCGAAGTCCGAGCTCCTGCTTTAATAATTTGTTTTGAAAAAACTAAAAACAGTCTAATCCCTTAATTTTACACTGTTTTAACGTTTTTCAGTATAAAAACTAATAATCCCTCGGGAATAAAATCCATCACGAGATCATTTTCTATACAATATCGAAATGATTTCCAAAATCGGTCCATATCTAATTGACGGAGAAATCGGCGAACATACACAACATAGAATCTCCTCCTTTATTAGAAGTCGAAGAAGTAAGAAACGAAGTAAGAAGAAGTTAAAATGTAACACCAACAGAAGTAAGTACACGTCAGCATAATAGTTTATCATCCTTTCATATGATCATTGCGAGATGACCTATGTTTGAATAAAGTGGGTTTATTAAAGCTCTTCCGGCGCAAGTTCGATCAATTACATAATTGCGACATAACATAACCCAGCTGTCGTTAACCGCAACGCAATCGAGTTTTAATTCCGTGTTTATGCTTGGTTAGCTACATGCTTATCATAAAGATGTCATGTGCAAAGCAAGGCGTAGGTAATTCAATTGAATGTAGGTTGCTACGCGGGCTTGCTAGATTATGGCTCCGACGCAGCTCTACGCTGTCAACGCTATGCACGCGGTACACGTAAACCCAAAGTATTAAAACAAACGAACCCACGCAACTTCTTCATATAACAGCTATAGATTTAGATGAACAACTAAATCAGCGCGATATGTTTGAGAATACATACTCGTATTACGCGACACTGGCTAGGGCACAATGTATGCTTACTAGTGGAGAGGTTACCGCAGGTTCTAAGAATGTACCCAGTGAGATGTGTAGTGTAAAATTGCCAGCAATCACCATACCTACCTTCGATGGTTCATACGAGCAGTGGTTAGAGTTTAGGGACACGTTTCAGTCACTTATACACAACACAGATCACATCACCGCAATCCAAAAGTATCACTATCTTAAATCATAATTGAAAGGCCGTGCAGCGTTGGTGATCGAGTCAATTCAGTTTTCAGCTGCGAACTACGATGTAGCATGGAACTACTCCTCACTAGGTACGATAATAGCAGGCTGTTAGTTCATAACCATGCCAACTGTCATAACCGGGTCAGCTAACAATGCAGTAGTGTAAGTAAATAAGGTTTGAGACTATAAATAACACATCCTGCTAATATTGTAAACGCGAAAGTTTGTATGTATGTTACTCATTCACGCAAAAACTACTAAACGGATCGGGGTGATTTTGCATACAGGTAGTTCCCATGGGCTAGAAATTATCATAACATGCAAAAAGTAATTCATAGCCGAATGTTCAGTGTGTCAGTGATCAATGGTTTATGTAGAAGGCAAAAACCATTACTCTTCTAGGTAAAAACAAAAAGCTATTGACCAACTCTTTGCCTCGCATCGCCTTGTCCCACTTTGTCACATGATAAGGTTTACAGTCCGAACCAAAAAGGCCGTATTTTAAAATTATCTCCGAGAGTTAAGAGCCCCTGATAATCGTTAATGCTTCGTAAACATCTTTATAATAAAAACAAACAAGTCATGTGACCTTAATAAGTTTATGATTGCGAAGTTACGTCATTTTAAAAGTAGGTACAGTCGAAAACAAAATGTATTAGTAGTTTTTCCAACGTTTTCACTGCATAATATCCATATTACATCAAAACAATAAAAAAATTGTTTTTTTATTTTACGCTTTTCCGTCGGAACTTTAATTCGCGAAAATCAGTGAAATAACTGAAAGAAAAATAAAACTAAAACATGATACTTTACCCACTAGCTTTTTGACTGCGATTGTACCTACTGCATTTAAATAAAGTAAGTACCTATAGCTATTCAATTATGGACAATACACTGTTATTGATGTCACTTCCGGGGTAAATTGAAATGGAAAGTGGTGGTAGAGTGAATGGTGGTATTGGGCTGGGGTATCTGCTACCATTTCTTACACATCTAAAATAACCTGGACCCTAGATCACAGGTTAGTGCTGTGAAGGACCCGAGAAGAATGTGCGCTTTTTATGACTTTGCGCCGGTAGAAGCGATAAGTGGTCGTATAAGTCGTAGGACAGTCAAGCCAAGCTGAGTGGTCAGCCTAAACTGTTGCGGTACTCGTATCTGACATATTTCTGTCGTTGGGTTAAACAATTTTATTTGTAGTGTTTATTAGATGATTAATCAGTAGTGCATTGATCTATTCGCAAGATCGAGCGGGAATGGTAGCGTTTGGAAGAGAAATTACGACTATCAAAGTACCACGAGCGGAGCGAAAATTCGACAAAGTATAGCGAGCAAATAGAGCCACGCTCTCTGTGTGTACTGCACTCTAGCACCTTCACGTTTCACATTTTTAAACTTACACGATCTATGCAGATAATTATAAGTACTATTTAGCGGTTGTATATCGCATTTATTCGTGTGTAAGCCTGTGGAAACGTCAGGCAAATAGATAAACTAAACGCGATAAATACCCGTTAAATAGAACTTATAATTACAGTCCACACCATGTTCACGATTGAAAATTATTTGTATAAAAAACGTTACTCTACATGCTAGACAGTTGTTAGGACAAGTATACGTGTGCCTGGATGGCCTGCTCTTCCATACAAATACATGGATAACTAAAGATGTAGTCAGCTTAAAGTAAAGTTACCTGAGCACATTGCGCCGCGAACTCTGTGAGCAGCGCGTGCGCGTGCTGCGCGAGCGGCGCGTGCAGCGTGAGCGTGGCGTCGCGCGCAGCACTCAGCTGCAGGGACTGCGGCGCGGGACACGCCGAGCGGAGCCCGAGCAGGGGCAGCGTGCGCCGGATGGTGAGCCCGGCCGGACCTGTCGGGATATTATCTATGAAAGGTTTGTGTGTCTCAGTGTTGCTCTGGGTTCCATCGTCATATGTCCAAAAGCGGGTATGTAAACAGCCCAGAAACTCCCAGTCAAGAATTTGTTGCCGCTGCCGTGTCGCGGCGTTGCAGTGTAACCTCATGCTTTGCTTATTACATTGTTCTATTTGTCACAGTAATTATTTCTCCTTATAAACTATGATCCAATTTCCTGAAGGTTGTAGACGGCTTAAACCGATTCTGCGTTGATAAATAAGGTGAGAACTTAGGCCAATTTTAGCATAACAAAATGCTAAAGTGCATCATCCAGCCAACTGGACTACCAACTACCTTATTTAGAAAAGTCTCGCGAAGTAGAACGGCCTGGTTCTAGCCAGTGCTATGAGTTGTCGTTTGAGCTGTTCCTATCAGTTACTTTTGACTCCGATAGTGACTTGTGTAGGTATGCGAGACAGCCAGCACAGCGTTCTCCCCCGGCGGTACTCTCGCCGCGAATAGCATCGCGAAGTAGAACGGCCAGGACCTAGTCAGTGCTATGAGTTGTCGTTTGAGCTGTTCCTATTAGTTACTTTTGACTCCGATAGTGACTTGTGTAGGTATGCGAGACAGCCAGCACAGCGTTCTCCCCCGGCGGTACTCTCGCCGCGAATAGCATCGCGAAGTAGAACGGCCAGGTCCTAGTCAGTGCTATGAGTTGTCGTTTGAGCTGTACCTATCAGTTACCTTTGACTCCGATAGTGACTTGTGTATGCGAGACAGCCAGCACAGCGTTCTCCCCCGGCGGTACTCTCGCCGCGAATAGCATCGCGAAGTAGAACGGCCAGGTCCTAGTCAGTGCTATGAGTTGTCGTTTGAGCTGTACCTATCAGTTACCTTTGACTCCGATAGTGACTTGTGTATGCGAGACAGCCAGCACAGCGTTCTCCCCCGGCGGTACTCTCGCCGCGAATAGCATCGCGAAGTAGAACGGCCAGGACCTAGTCAGTGCTATGAGTTGTCGTTTGAGCTGTTCCTATTAGTTACTTTTGACTCCGATAGTGACTTGTGTAGGTATGCGAGACAGCCAGCACAGCGTTCTCCCCCGGCGGTACTCTCGCCGCGAATAGCATCGCGAAGTAGAACGGCCAGGTCCTAGTCAGTGCTATGAGTTGTCGTTTGAGCTGTACCTATCAGTTACCTTTGACTCCGATAGTGACTTGTGTATGCGAGACAGCCAGCACAGCGTTCTCCCCCGGCGGAACTCTCGCCGCGAATAGCCTCGCGAAGTAGAACGGCCAGGTCCTAGCCAGTTCTATGAGTTGTCGTTTGAACTGCGCTCGCGGCGGGCTGCTTATGGACCGCAGGAGCGCTGCGCCGGCTCGCTTCTCGCTCGCGTTCAGACGTAGAGAGGGAGTGGTTGAGTTGATGTCGTGGACTACCTGTGGAGATTAGAAACCGGTAAACATACTATTATAGCCGAAAATTGGGAGACTTTTATTGAGTAGGTAAGTTGTTTCATTTCATCGCCTCCGCTATAAACCTAAGGTTTGCTGTAAGAAAATTCTTTGTAGGGGTTAAACTCAACTGTACATATTTTTTTAGTTATTTTTTAAAAGTTTTTTTGAGTACAATAAATATAACAAAATCAAAATTATCTAAACCTAATTTCTGTATTCAAATTCAAATATATTATTGCGTCAAACACGGTATAAAGGTGGGTTTAATATACTCATGTCTCACTATATTCTAGCATTCAATAATTATGACTAATTAGTGTATCTATAAATGATTTTTTATTTGCTAGCATTTAAAAAATCACATATATTATAAAAAATCCTGTCATTCAGCCATCAAAACAATTTGCTGTTGCATTGCTGTTGGTGTATATCTGCGCGTGAACATCGAAAGCGATCAATGTATAGTGATTCGTGCCTATTGAAGTTGTTCAATGAATCGTATCGGACCTAAGGCTTGCAGTATTTCTAGGTTATTTGCATTTTCTTTCCAAGCATGAAATAAAGCCCTGTTGATCATCCATTGATTTCATTTGCACGCGCGTAATAATACGTCAACTACCTACGCATTGTGCATTGTCAAATTCATATATGCAAATTCAGCAAAGTCATCACCATTGTGCCTTTTTGGAAGCAGAGAATAATGGTATCGAGTCTGTTGGTACCAAAAACGAAACTTTATTTAGTGCTAGAATCATTGATATGTTTTCTAAACAAAATTTTTACGACTTATATCTTCAGAGCCAATCGCAGAAGCTAGAAACCAATTTTTCGTTTGAAAAGCTTAGTATGCTTAATGCTTATTGAGTTTTGTATTCTTTATTACTCGTATTTTTAAGTTTTGTGTTTCTTTGAGAATATTTCGCTGCGCGCTTGTGAAATTATGCATTGTTGTATTTTATGTTTTTGATTTTTGAGATTACCTTGTTGTTACCTTAGTGTTTATATCAGTTTTCATTAGTCATTCATAAATGTTTTTACTGACGTATCTAGAGTATTATATATATATATCTAGTGTATTCTAGAGTAGGTATGTATACTTTAACCAAAGATCCTAGTAGCCTACGTTCCGTTAAACTGATTTAACAATACTGAAAATGTCACAGTTAATTTTATGTCGATCAGAGAGGGAAGGCAATATTTTAGTGCTGTTTTAACCGTTTAGTTTTCTTTACAAACAGAATTTAAACAAGGAACATGTAATAAACAGTTGTTCGTATAACCCACGTACTTATAGAATAGGATAGAGTATGACTTCCATCTCATCATACTGTCCTGCTCAGTTCGAATCCGATCTGAGCGGGACAGCATGAGATAATTATGGCGTCTTCAAATACTGCAGGCGTGATGCTTCCAATAGCAATCATCCGTGCGTTAAGAACGCGTATAGTTGCCATTGTAAAATGAACTAACCTGTGCATACAGAAGGTCCAATATGGCGGGGTCGTTGTACGTCTCCGCTGGCGTGAACACCTCCTTGCGCACGCGCAGCTTCCACGGCACTCGCCCGTACGTTATAAACGAGTGTTCCGATGGTAAGAGGGCTGCTGGGGCCGGCACGTCGCCTAGAAAACAACCATCATTTTACACTATAATAAGGAAGTAGGGAAATTGAAAAGCTAAAAGAAATTTCATAGTTTCTAATGAACTTACTGAGATAACTGCGATATGTACTCTCGTGCTTATATTTGAACAAAAATACCTTATTTCTTATTTGATGATAATTTATAGCATACAATATGACTTGTACACGTGACACTGAGTGATTATTTTGTAAGCTTAAAGAAATAAAGGAATTTGAATGTTGAACTTTGATGTATTTTGCTATTTATTGTTCATGATAAGGAATGATGCCTAATCAGCTAGCCCAACTCCTTTAAGTAACGGTGTAGGAATTTTGGTTGGTAGAACTGGTATTGGATTTTGATTGTGATTTCAGTTATTTTGTGATAGCTTGCATGTAATTGTGTCGAAGAGTTGGAATACTTAGAACAATCAAAATCACAGTAAAGTGCTTCAAGTGATATTGTAATAACAATGGTTTTAAAAGTTGCAAAGTATGGTAATACTTACGTTCAATATGCTCAGTTTTATCAGTAACGTGCGTAGAGACGGAATGCCTCCTCTCAGCTTCCATCTTCCTGTCTCTTTCCTTCTGCTGCATATGAGTCTTGAAGGTCGCCCGTTTCGAAGTATCAGAGCTATCATGTATGATATCCGAGCGCGGACTGTCTCTGGCCCGACCGACTAACATGTCCCGGGAGTTTTTCCTTCCGTCAAATCTTTCAAAGTCATCGTAGAAGGGAGAACGCTTGCGATCATACCCGTTGTCTAAAGTTAGCCCGTTCTCTTCTTTCCTTCGCTCGGTTCTCGTCGGATGTATCTCGTAGATCTCCGAGGCCTCTCGCCCGGAGAAGTTGTCCCGATCTCTTCTATCTAGTCCGGATTCAGAGTCCCACTCGTCTCTGCCGTTCTGATCTCCGCCGTTGTAGCTGGACTCGTCGCCCCAGTCGTTATTATCCCGTCTGTCGGCGGTGAGGAAGCGAGAGGCGAGATCGTCGCGAGGCGGTTCTGAGTCTTCCCGACGTCGTGAGTTCCAGTTAGCGAGGAAAGCGTGGCGTTCGTCGGAGTCTCGGTTTTGATGGACGCCGAATGTGTCTCGGTCTCTCCGAAGTTGCGCGAAGGAGTGATCGGGCGCTGGCGGGGGTGGGGCAGGCTGTCCGGGCGGGGAGGGGGGAGCTTTAGGCGGGGGTGGGGCGGGGCCCGGCGGTGCGGGGGGCAGCGGCGGCGGCGGCGCGCTCCACTGCATCGACCCACCTAACTGCCTCTCTAACATTAACTTCCTGGTATCTTCCAGTTTATTGACAGTTCTGGGAGTTTCCGCGTTCGAGGAGGTGCTTCGTACGGAATGGTTGGCGGTGACTCGCTCTAGTCGCTGCCGCATTTCGGAGCTTAGTTTCAGTTTCCCAACGCTGCCCGGTGAAGGTCGCTGGGCGCCGATCTCGAAGCTGCGTCTGGTGGTTCTTTGACTGGGTGGTTCTCTGTCCTTGGGCGTTGAGACAAGACCGTCCACTTCAAATTCCTCCCACTCGATGCCAGGAGAGGCTTCGGACTTGGAGCGTGTTCGCGGCGGCTCGTGCTCCATAGAGCCATTAGTTTGAGCCTGAGGCGTATGCCTTCTTTGGATCTGTCGCATTTTGAACTTAGTAAAGTCTTGTGCTTGGTCACCGCCCACCGCGTCCTTAGGCGGAGGCCACCTCCATTTTCCTATCCGGACTGTTTTCGCTCTACCGTAGGGGTCCATGAAGCCTCTTATTTCCGAAGGGTCTGAGGAGTGGAGCGGAGGAGGCATCGGCGGCGGGGGCGGAGGGGGCGCTCCGGTCGATGAACTCTCGCTTGATTCACGCCTAGCTTTTGGGGTCACTCGTGGAGGTGAGTGTACCTGTGCGTGGACGACGGTCGAGGGGCGAATCGGCGAGCTGGGTTCCGATTCAGATGGCTCTGCGACCTGCCCGGCGAGTAAGGTCTGTAACGCTTGGTTCTGCGCTAATAGCTGCTGTTGGATTTGCAAGTTCTGAGCCATAGCGCTTTGAAGGAAAGCTCGTTGCAAGTTTTGGTGGTAGGCGTTAATGTCAACCGTTCCTGGTGGAGGCAAGTGTAGACCAAGCGCGGCGGCTAAGGCTTCAGGCGTTGCTGGCATAGTGGAAGGAAGCTGCATCTGTCCGAAACTTAGCGAAGTATTCGCGGATTGAGCTCTTGGGGTAGCACCCCCTCCTTTTATGGCACCAGATAACCCCTCCCCATCAGTCAGTCTCTTCAAGCTATCATTCATAAAGATCGGATCAAAGAGGTTTGTTATGTAATCATCGACGGAGTCCGCACTAGACTCTTTCCGTTTAGGCTTCTCTTTCTCTCCGCCGCCTTTGATAACTTTACCTATATCTACGTGATTGAGCGTGTTCATTTGTTCGTTGTATTCGCAGTCAAGTATACTATCAATGAATTGACTGTAATTTCTACCCTCAACGTCAGTCTTTCCCTGTTCGTTTCCAATAACACTCGCATCTAGTGCTCTAGCATCCGACATTCTGTGTAAATTCGGCTCAATGAGTTTATCTATGTCTACGTGATTGAGCGTGTTGATTTGTTCGTTGTATTCGCAATCGAGTATGCTATCAATGAATTGACTGTAGGATCTACCCTCAACTTGAGTCTTGTTTCGTCCACCCTTGATGCTAGCGGCGAGTGACCTAGCGTCTGACATTTCGTCTATGTTCGGGTCTAGTACGGGAGAGAAGAGATCGTCTAGGAACTGGTCGACGTCGGAGGCCTGGCTCGGGACGCGGACGCGCCGGACGTGCGAGGCGAGGCTCGGGGCTTCGGATGTATCGGACATGGCTGAAGACCTGGCGGGGAAAAACATTTTCATTTTTTATTTAAATATTAACATCCATACAGGTTCTTTTTATTAAGCGCTAAGGCGATGATCTACTGATGCTATATAACATGATGTAGCTAACGCAATTCTCATATATTTTCACTGTCAACAGGGTATCATAGAAAGATCGAAACCTGAACGAAGCTAACACCAGTGAACTGCTTATTTCAAGATTGTATTAGCCGTTCAAAATTTGTTTTTTTCCGTAATACCAAAAATTATGACTGAAAACTTTTTATATTCTTCACAAAGTATTGTTATTCTGTAACTAGACAATTAAGCTATGTTCCTTAATAAATAAAACGTAAGATATTGTTGTTTTTAATACGAAACAAATAATAAGAAAACTTGTCCATTTTCGCATAAAAATGTGCAAAATGAGATTGGCTTTCATTTCATGTATTTTGAAAAAAAAAAAAACTATTTGGGAACCTAGATAAATACTATTTTAATACAAATAATGCAATATTATAGTGGAAATATGCTTGAATTAGAAATAATTTTGGTATTACAAATAATTTTTGGTTAGTATGAAGAATTCGTCCCTCCGGAGGCCCCTTAAGTTTAAAATAACGTACCTTACTCCTCCAAACTCGGAGCTCTTCTCGATATAAGCGCGACTGGACTGCGAGCCGGCCGGCGCGCGCTTGCCCACGTACTGACTCTTGATGTAGCGCGACGGACCGCGGGACCCGGTTCCATATTCCATTTCCATCGCACCTTTAAATAAATACAATACGCACCTTTAAATAATACAATTTAAAAAATAATAATGCTGGACAATCTACACAGATTCCACTAACCCCAATGGAAGCAAAGCTTGTGTTATCGGTACTAGATAAATGATACACTAAATGCCTTATTCCCAACTTCTCACTAAAATAAGTCTCACGAGAGGTTTTCGATTCTATTCCCAACTACAGGCTACAGATAGATATTTTTTTATTTTATTTGTAGGTACATAGAAAACACCCAGAACACCTGGAACAAATATCAGAAGAATATTTCACAAAACGGGTATCGAACCCGCAACCTCCTGCGTCGCAGGCGGACCTGGTAAGGCATTATACATATTATGAAGAAGAAGGAAATATGCCGCGAAGAGGATGCAATTCCTCGGAAAGGGATATTTGGTGTATATTTACTTAGACCAGTTACAAAGTTATGAAACAGACCTGCAAAGTTTATCTGTTAGTATCTTAAATTATTTGCACAATGTTTTTAATAATTAACAAATAGTACATACCTTTACTACTCGTCACACTTGGAGCACCTTGCAGCCTCTCCACCGAGTGATATCTATCGTTCAATCGAGACTGTGACAGCCCTAGATCAGCCAACTTATTTGGCGGAGGCACAGGGTTGTCCCCAAGCAGATTGTCCAACGACCTGCTGCGAACCTTATCAGCTGTTTGATCGAAGTACCGTTCATTCAACGCGGACTCCCTAGAGAGTATATCGTGGGAGTTCTTTCTAGAATATTCGCTGTTTCTTTTGTTCATCGTGTCTTCGCGTTCTCTGTACTCGTTTCTTTTGTCTTCTCTTTCTTGCCTGTATTCGTTGTTGCGTTTGTCCTCTCTTTCTCGAGTATACTCTGAGTTCCGTTTGTTCATGGTGTGAGTTTCTTCCCGCTCGAGTTTTTCTATTTTCCAGTTGTACTCGGATAGGCCTTCGTCGATGGATTCTTGGAGGAGCCGTGGGATGCTCGGTGAGCGGGATTTTGGTGGCTCCGGAGGCGGGACCTACGGAACAAATAAAATTCTTAGATTTCATGTTCTTAGTCTTTCAAGGAAGGTTTAGACCAAAACCAAATGAACAAGTGAGAGTGTTGTCCACTTTTACTAGCGATATCTAGTTATGTTCGGCTGTTTGATAGTTACATATTTTACCGTTCGACAAGAACGGCTAGAACAAGGACTAAAATAAAATTAATGCTAGCATCGGAAATTAGTGCGGTAGGCAGTCGAGCACACAAACACAGTGACATCGCTGTCCGCTGCATGGCTTGACAGCCGCACAGGCGATCCACTATATCTTAGAGCAATAGTTGGTGTAACATACCAGAGGCCTGGCCTGCGAGGCCTCGACAGAGGAGGCGCGCGGCGGCGGCGCGGGCGGCGTCTGGCGGCCCACAGCGCCGGCCGCGCCCGGGGCCGCCTTCAGCGCCTCCGAGCGGGTCGTGGGCAGCGCTGCCCACGTCTCTATCTCTCCTATCGTGTCTAGTGCGTACTCGCAGCCCGCCCATTCTGTAATAAATAATAATAAATAAATAATGTTGGACAATCCACACTGCAGATTCTAGCCCTGCTAAGCTTGTGTTATGGGTACTAGATGACTGATATACTTAATACAATGGATTATATAGATTGATATTTTTATTATACATAGATAACGACCAGAGCACGCGGAACAAATATCTGAACGTACACACAATTATTCCGAAAAAAAAAAACTCGCAACTAATATTAAAACAACTGGTTGGTAATGCATAAACCCAAGCATATGGTAAGAGAGAGTGGCTCTGAGCAGGTAAGATCTTCCTTTTGATCATGGTGACATAGTGTATATAACACTAACGTAGTAGTTATGTAACCCGTGACGCTCGGTCACAGGTTGGTTGGCCGAGCAACGACCGTCGCGCCGCTGCCAGCGCTGTCTTGGACCCCATCGTGTCAGGCAACAATAATCTTTAAAGGCAGTCTATCTAGAGTGTTATTGCACTGACCTGTGATGGTGTTGTTGTGCTCCATGGCCAGCGTCCAGCCCGAGGCGCCGTGCGCGACGCCCGCCGCCGCCAGCGCGGAGGAGGCGGCGCGCTCGCAGGTCGTCCATGGCTCCACGCACACGTGTTGCACTGTGTCTGGATACAGACAGGCACGTTATAGGTTTTATGGACAAAAGATTCAACATGCACATAGACACCGAATAATAATGTAGAACAGTGCTAGGTACTTTTCTGACGAAAATACTATGAAATAAAACTGTTAGTCACTGCCCTTTTCCTGGATCTTTACGTCGGTGTTCCTATTTAAAGGAAGTTAGAACGTGTAGTTTAAAAAAAAAAAAACTTAGAAACGTCCTAAAAATGTAGTATGAAATGTCCTAAAATCAGCATTACAAAATATCAGAAACTACAGCACGGAATAAACAATAAACAAAAAACTATTCATTTGCTTTTGCGTAAGCCAAAAGCTGGTCTTCTGCGATAACGTGGTTGCAAAGTCTGTCACGGACCGCGCCGCGACCGCACACCAGCCGCAGCAGAGACGCATAGAATAGACTAACCATCATACAGCCGCAGTGGCAAAGCAGGCCTAGCATCAGCCCGGGCAG
This sequence comes from Eupithecia abbreviata, assembly GCA_943735965.1. Taxonomy (NCBI): domain Eukaryota; kingdom Metazoa; phylum Arthropoda; class Insecta; order Lepidoptera; family Geometridae; genus Eupithecia; species Eupithecia abbreviata. The sequence continues at coordinate 2,620,760 of OX030986.1, forward strand.
CCTTCCACTCCAGCAAGGTAGGCGGCGTCCGCCTCGCCACGCCGGCGGACCGCGCCACGCCCGCGCCGCGACCGCACACCAAACGCAGCAGAGACGTGCGCATCGACGACGGTGCGCGTTCCATTATGAAGCGGGCCATGTATCTGTGGAGATGGTGTTGTTAGTTAGTTTTCTTCCGACAGCCAGGAGCAGGGTGCGTTGTGGGGGCATACGGTGTTGGAAACTGTCACCTTGAATTAAAAAGTGAATAACGCGTGACAAGACGCATTTTAGCGTGAATAGCCGCAGTGGCAAAGCAGGCCTAGCATCAGCCCGGGCAGCCTTCCACTCCAGCAAGGTAGGCGGCGTCCGCCTCGCCACGCCGGCGGACCGCGCCACGCCCGCGCCGCGCCTTTTCACGCGTTTCCGCACTAAAATTACCGTAATAACGCTGTTACGTTAAGTGTTAAATAGCGTTGTAGCCTTGCTGGTCTCGAAGGGCAGGCCTCATAGGGCACAGTGCTGACTTTTGCAGTGGTGGAGCGCCAGGCAGTCACACGCGAGGAGACGCGGCGCTACTCACCTGGTTAAACACTTGCCGGGCTACGATACGCACCGCGACGACTGTCGTGGCATCTTGTTACTTATTTCTAGACTGGTTTTGGCCACCGGTGGTGGGCCCTTTTGGGACTGTCGCGGCATCTTAAGCTAGCTGGTGTTGTGGTACTCACTTGTGCAGCGGAGGCGCGGGCGGCGCGGCGGCGAGGCAGTGCGCCAGAAGCAGCCACACGCGCGGGGAGGCGGCGCCGCTCGCCTGGTTGCACACCTGCACGCACACCTCGTCGCGGAGCGCGCGGGAGCAGAGCGCACGGGACGCTATGTAGTCGGCCAACACCTGTAATGTTAACCAGGGAATGTTAGTTACATCTCACTAGGTAGAGCAAAGCGGCTTTTATACAGCCTTTCCGAGAAAAGAGGTGGGTGGATTCCACTGGTGAGGAGCAGTTCTCTGCTCCTCGCTAAGCGAAGAGCGGAGGCACGCTGACTAGTCAGACAAGTCAGACAAATATACGATCCTATTGTCGACTAGGAAATAAATAACGTAGCACATCTTTGGTGGAATAGCAGCCCTAACTTCTGGTATCGGCTGCGTAGTTCCTTGAAAATACCTGAGATGTTGCCGTTGTCATTTTTTACATAAAAAGCAACGAAATAGAACCTATATTTGGGAGGATAAAACACAATTTCAAACGTCGTATAGACACATAGACTGACCTTCTGTCTCGCTTCATTCCCTGCGGCAGTTTCATCGCACCATCTCAATATTAGTTTGAAAGTCGCGACTGCATCATTGAAATCTTGATCTCTGAAAAACAACACAACTGCTTGATCTCTGAAATACACAGATCTTCTGGTACCATCCACGATCCTATCCACCCATGGTTGTTTGGCTGAGACATCGCTAATTGTTACCTCATTTTAAGTTTTTATTGTACACCACTAATATATAATATCGTTTTCGATCAAATTGCATGCGTCGACTACGAAAAAAATTTCCATTTGCATATTCAAGATGGCTGACATCTCTATATCGCAGTTTATACTCGCTTTGAGACGGGCACCCATATAATATGGGTATCGTTTTCGAATAACTCGAACTCGTAGATTACGAAAAAGATGTCCATTTCTAAATCCAAGATGGCTGACATTTTTTCATCGCAAAATTCCTTTCGATTTCCTTTGTATATCGATTTCAAACAAAATAATAAAAGGTGTAGGTTATGAAAACGGGGTCTTAATAAAAAATAACTGTTACACATAACCGCCGCGAGCTGCTTTCAGCTCGCGCACATCTAACAACTAGTTTCTAATATAAGTGTGCAATAAAGAATTTTCTATATATGTAATTGTAAAATACTTGCTTACTATTCACATGCAACTATGGCAGTCATACATATTATATCTTGCTAGATAATTTCGTTCTATATTTTTTTAACTTGTAGGACAGTGCAGAAGATAGTAGACAGCCTGGGTTTTCGATACAGGGGATATCTTCTGTTTGTTTCCCGATGCAATGGGTCGAGAATATCCCAAAGACCGCTACTACTTCACTATTTACCCGACTGGTTCAGAACTTAAGACTAAACAAGTCATTCATCTTCCCATACAAACGAAAGAGTATCTATTTACTACACTGTTTGATGTTGACCATTCCAAACTAAGGATAAAATCAATTTGTCTCGTCATTATCTTTGTTTGTATAAATAAATAATGCTGGACAATTCACACAGCATTATCTAGCCCCATGGTAAGCAGAGCTTATGTTATGGGTATTAGATAACTGATATACATAATACAATACATTACATAGATAGATATTTTTTATTATACATAGAAAAAACGACCAGAACACCCGAAACAAATATCTGCAGATCGTACACACATTTGTTCCGAGGCGGGAATCGAACCCGCAACCTCCGGCGTCGCAGGTTTCGTTTGTATAAACCGAAACCCGTAAAAAAGTAGGTATACATTTGAAAAATACAACGCCTACTAAAGAGTTCACGCCGTCATCGACTAATGTAGTACCTACCGTTAAGCGAATGAATGTAGGGCTATGATATAAAAGTAAATATCTATCATAATGTACCTCACAGCTGCCTTAGCCAGGAACGGCCTGGTGATGGGATGTTTCTTAGGGCTGAGCTGGCCTCCGTCCGCGAAGTAAACGGAACTGAACTTGGAGAACGCAAACTGTTCTAGATCCCTCGGTAACTGGATCTCTTCGTCTTCTACGTGCACGTCGCCGGCCACCTGCAAGGGGAATAGAACTATAAGTATGTGGGTCATGGTTTGTTTTTGTTTAAAAAAATGTGAGTCCGCACTAACCTTGATCAAGTTCCGCTCAGTGTGAGGGGACTGCCACTCGTCTATCTTGGACAGGATGTAGGCTAGCTCAGCCGGTACCTCCAACGCCTGTAGGTTCTCAGTCTTCGCTGCGACGGCCTTCGCTTGGACTTGGACTGCTTGGGCTTTTTGTTCCGCTGCTCGTCTTCTGAAAGAATCATTTAAGAAAATTGTATAGTGTAGCGGATTTTATAGGACGAATTGTATAGTCGCCAATTTGTAGCGGAGGAGCGAGAAGTCGTTGAAAGAATAAGAGCGAGGTACCAACAAGTGCTAATTTATTAGGGTGAGATTATGTACTACAAATATTTGCACGCATTCAAACTATCATCCCAACAGGGTGGTAGTGGCAGCTTTACAACACCGAGAGAAAATATAAGACACGGGGCATGGACAACTCGTCTTGTGGCAAACAGAATACATATTTTCGATTCCGCGCAAGGCGTGTTTAGGATTAACGTATGTGTTTAGAACACGATGTGACGTCACACGATTTGGGCAATAAATCTCCTATAGTCAGTTGATGCAGCCGGTTTTAGCATACTTCTGGTGCATAAACAGCAGATGTTGTATTCGACTGCAATATCATGCGATTAATCACCTTAGTTTCAACGTCTTTCAGGCGCTCTCGGTCCCTTACAATCTTAGTACAAAGGTACAACGATCATCATCATATTACTATCTACCTACATATGTTATATAAAGTATTAGGTATAACAGTAACCTGGTACGCGTAACAAAAGGTCTGCTTAGTTTGGAGCTATACAAAGCTATGTGAATTGTTAAGATTTGTTTTAATAATCGCCAACTAGTAAGTAGGCATAGTCGTCCTTTTATCAACCTTACCAACCTCCTCCGTACCTACTTTGATTTCCCTTAAAGCCCAGATTTTGGACCGTCCAGCGCTTTTTCTGAACTCAACCGTCAGGTTAAAGTTTGATAAATTATCTGTGTTATGTCATGCCTTTCTTATTGTGACCTTTTGCATCATGTGCTGCAGTGTCGAATAAATGTGTTATCTATCTATCTATGTAATAAGGTTGAAACTTACTTGGCAGCGACTTGTTGCTGTTCAGCCCGTCTCTTATGTTGTTCCTTCAACTTGGCGACGTGTCGCCTAGCGCGGCGCCCCCTCACTATCGCCTGCGCTTTGACCACTCCGTGTCTCGCGGTGAGGTACCTTCGGCGGGCAGTGGCGCCACGCCACCAAGATTGCAGCTTCACTGTCGAGCGGCGGAGTTGGCGGTAACGTTTTCTGGAAGGGAATTCATATTTTAATAGGTATTAAATGGAGCTGGAAATTGAAAAGCCATAATACATAAATAGGTATAGATATTGTTGAAGGTAACTTTAAACTCAAAAATTTTAGGTTCAATAAACTCTGAAATTGAGGATTTCTGGTAGGAATAGGATTCTTAAGTATTTATTTACATATTATATATATTATATTATACATATTATTTAAACCCCCCAAGGAAAAATAATAATATAAGTACTCACAAAATCATATGACTAAAACAATAGAAATGTCCCAGTTATAAAGGTTCTCAATTTAATATGATTCGCTCTGTCGATAAAGAAAAACATGGCGATAATAATAAAGTTCTTTTCCATTTGGATATACCTACTTTACAAACGAAGTTACGTGCACAAGCTCCCATATTTACTGTTATCCTTACCTAGCCAAATATCCTCTAAGCTGGGCCTGTAACAAAGTAGCGGCGGCCCGTAGTTTGTCAGCCCTGGCCCGCTCTAAGGCTCGGTGTAACGCCTCTCGAATGAAGACGCGGGCTGCGCCTAGCTGGTAGTCTGCACCGACTGAAATAACAAGAATCAATGCTAAAACACATATTTTGAGCTCAAGTTACTATATTATCCGAATTAAAACAAAACTGAGTAACTATGGTTTGTTTATAAATTGCAGTAATAAACCAAAATAAGTGGGAATTTCTCACCTATCTGTGTAATTTTAATAATTTAACCATCAGGTAGTCGTCCTGTAACTTTTTGTTTTCAGTAGCTTTTTGTGGAAAGATTTAATCAGCCTAAGTAAAGTATTAAGGCACCTTGTAAATTTCCTAAATATTGTTAAAATAAAATATGTATAAAAAATACTACCTACGCAACTGAAACAAAAGACAAATGAGGAAGTAATCGAATTTATAGAACTCTATTTTCAAAATTCTGTTGATGGCCAGTAGTGTTGCAACAACAAACTTTTTGTAACGATCTTCGGAAGATTTTTTCTTCTTTATGAAACAAGTCCAAAGAGGTTTTACACATCATTGGACTTGTTTCATAAAGAAGAAAACGTGATGCACTGAGATTAGATTATGTAGGTATAATAAGAACTCACACAGAATCATGGCTTTTAATTTGAAACCACGTTTTTTCACCACATTCCATTTCGGTTTCCACTTTTCCTTTACTTTCTCACTCTGAGACATCTCGAATCGATCTGACCTATCAATCTTCTATAACTTGATCATTGTCTTAATTGGTTTTAAAATAACTGATGAGATGTTCGCTTCTTATCTCATAATAGGTAAAGCAATTTGAGGATAGGTAAGCATTTCTCCTTTGATGCGATTAGCTTTGATAAGAATTCGGTTTTGTAATTGACACAAGATAGAAACCGTCGAGGGTAATAGATTAATAATCTTTGAAGGCGCTGTGATGTGATGAGTAAGGAATTGTAGAAGATCATTTTTATCGAGTAATTTCACAGGCATTTGTTTACTGACCACTGACATTATAATGACTGTGTCTCGACTGGTAGTGTCATCATTGCTCTGAATAAATAGGATGTATATTTATGATGACGCTACCAGTAATATTAAAACGCGAAAGTTTGTAAGTATGGATGGATCGATGTTACTCTTTCACGTAAAAACTACTGAATGGATTTTAACACTTTGACTGCGAACTTTTTTCGACGACTACGATCTTTTTTTTAACCTAAGCCATTCGTGCTGCCGCTCTACACAGCGGTTGTGTTGCGCCGCACATGAGTTTCGTTCGAAAAACATTACGGCTGTGCTGAGTCACACAGATCCAGATCTGTATTTTCTAAGACGCTGCGCTAGTGTGGATTTACGCATATTAGTCACTTGTAGAAAACACATACGGTGTGATTTCAGCAAGTGTGAAACTTTACAATAATATAGCTTATAACATCAGAATAATACATAGGCTACAATTTATAAAGATATATTGTATATTATCCAAAATATCTATCACCACGCGGGTGAAACCGCGTCGCGCAGCTAGTTATACATATTTTTGTATTTCTGAATTAAAATGACTCAGTTTTTCTAATATAAAAAATATTCGACAATTTTAAGTACTTTTTGTTTCAGTATCTGTGTTTTCCGATTCGTGTAATCATTACAACAAACAAAACACAAGCAATTAAACACAGCGCGTCTATGTAAAAAACTTTTCAACTCTTAGTTTAAAGTTTTTGGATTCTAAAGATTTAAACTTATCTGCTTCTAAAATTTAGAAACATCGATATTTTTTTGTGATGTAAGTTAGTTCGTACGTTTTGTAATGAACACTGTTCCTTAGGAACCTTCTTACTGAACTGAACCAAACGGAACATATACCATGTGCAGTAACTCACCAGCTCCCGTGGGCGGCATCTCGGCCAGGATTGAATTGCAAACCTCGCGGTAGGGCGTCGAGCGCGTGGGCGTCGAGTTCAGCAGGTATCTGTCGATTTACGGGATTATATTACAAACTGAAATTATGATATATATTATATATTAGTTTTCCTTCCGATGAGCTTCGTTTTACCCACCACGAGATTTCTAAGAGAGCGGAGTTGCGTGAAAAAGCACGGTTTATTGAGAAAAGGCATAGTTTGTACTTTGTTTCTGATAGGTTTTAAGGAATTACTGAACCGATTCAGAAAACACAAGTTACTTTTTTTCAGGTGAGAAACGACGCCAGAGAATAGCAAGTCTAGGGAGGTCCTGGTAGAGGAGCCTGGAGCCTTGATTTTCTCTGGCATCTTCCATAAGAGTCGCATAAGATATCTCATAACCTGTACCTAGGAAGTTCTGTAAATCGGTATCCTAAAAGGGTTACCAGTCTACCGTGTCTTGTCTAACTTCAAGGGCGATTTGTCGGTGTCGGGTTTATGTGGACGAACCATGTCATAGCACATACCTGTATCTATCTACGAAGTTTTGGAAGGGTATCCTAATCGGATATCCAGTCTGCCGTATCTTGATGGTATCCAACATGCCGGTATATCTCAGCTGAGAGAGCACACACGGCATGTCGAACTTCATGGGCGACTTGTCGGTGTTCGGCTTGATGCAGCGGACGAACCAGGGGTTGCAGCGAGACATGGATTCGAGCAGGCTGTGGAGGCTGTCTGAGAACCTGAGGAAATGTTAAGGGGATTAGAGAGTAATAAAAAGAGAAAATGTATCAGAGAAAAGTGTTTAAACAAGATGGCAATAAACACGGAAAAGTGGTAGGACTTTGTATCGGAAGCCAAGATTATGAGTATGATTGAGAGTGCGTGATTTCATCTGGTAGTTATTAGTAGTTTCTGTAGTTTAACAGTAAAAACGAGTATTTACTAGCAGATCATACAAATGCTGGACAATTCACACAGCATTATCTAGCCCCATGGTAAGCAGAGCTTGTGTTATGGGTACTAGATAACTGATATACATAATACAATACATTACATAGATAGATATTTTTTATTATACATAGAAAACGACCAGAACACCCGGAACAAATATCTACAGATCGTACACACAATTGTTCCGAGGCGGGAATCGAACCCGCAACCTCCTGCGTCGCAGGCGGACCTTCGCCCACCGCGCCACATCGGTCGTCGGGATAGGAATAGGTAACTTCCGACACACTTGTTAAATGATTCTTCAAAGATGATCTTAGCAATGTCCGCATACCTTGCTGCAACCGTAGGCGTCCTCGGCTTCATAGTAACGAACCGTCCGTTGGCCCCTCTCGGCAGCGTCTTGTTCGCATCGTGCTGAGCCCTCAGCTGAGCGGACATTTCCGCTACCAGCGGCACTTCGCTGCTGCACAGCAGCTCCAAAACATCCGCTCGCAGGGCGTCCCTGTTCTTATCGAGGAAACCTTCTACGTTGTACCATACTTGGCCCGCGTAGTGTTTTATCTGAAATTATAATTTTAAGCATTATTTTTTATGGCCCAGGTGAAACTAGAGGAGAAACGATTTTTTTATTTTTTACACTATTTATTTTATTTAGTAGTTTAACCTACTGCTGGCGTATAGGCCACAAATTCAAATTCAAATATACTCGTATTTATTCCGTCAAACACGGTACAAAGGTCGTTTAATTCTAAATAATGCACTAATGTCTTACTATATCCTAGAATGCAATAATTATTATAACAAATTAAATGGAAGGTATTTACTGTTCACCACGATCCTACTGGCAATGGACGATATCCTTGCAAATTTTAAAATCGTATAAAACTAGATGAATGTATTTCGAACACGGAGTAAGGAGAAGGTGTGATGAGGTCATCTTATTTCACAGATATTGAAGAATATCGTATATTGTTTTCATAATATTGAAACGAAATCGATACCGGCGATTGTGTGTATTTTGGAAAACAGCGTTTTGAAGATGCAGCTAATGGGTATTCATCTTATGGTCCATCCACATGTTTGCAGAGACATCGTTAATAAATAAATAAATAATGCTGGACAATTCACACAGCATTATCTAGCCCCATGGTAAGCAGAGCTTGTGTTATGGGTACTAGATAACTGATATACATAATACAATATATTACATAGATAGACATTTTTTATTATACATAGAAAACGACCAGAACACCCGAAACAAATATCTGCAGATCGTACACACATTTGTTCCGAGGCGGGAATCGAACCCGCAACCCCCTGCGTCGCAGGCGGACCTTCGCCCACCGCGCCACATCGGTCGTCAAAATAATGCGGAAGTAGTTCGTCTACATAATCTTGCCAATGTTATCTATCGATATGGTTAAATGAGTAATTCTGATAGGGATTTGGGTTATATTTTACAACAACATGGAAGGAGTATCGATACTAAGTAGATTGAGGTCTACTTACCTGCCTACTGCCTGTTATACTACTGCCTGGAAGCTATCGCTGTTAGCGATTAGGCCGCCGATTGTACCACTAGTTATAGTTAATATTAAGTTCCCTTATTTTTATACATTTTTGTATTGATGGTGTAAAAAAGTCATATTCTATTTACCCCAAATTCGTTAGCTCCAAGTCTAGGTCTCGAGTACAACTCGTTCAGAGCGTGGTTGTAATGGCACTTCTCTAGGTATGACGCGTCGGACGCGCGCGGGAAGTTACTCTCATCGTCCAGCAGGTGGAGGATGCCGACTGGCTTCTTGCTGAGCAGCTGGATTACTGTAACAAGGAAAATAACTCTTATAACTGAGGTGAATAGAGCTTTTATTTCGTTGCAGGTTGAAAACTCAAAGCCTTTCAGATAGGCTTATGGTGGTGGTACAATTTGCGTTGTATTCGCTTGCAATATGTACTGGCCGCCGCCGTAGTATCTGTAGGAGTGTTCATGACAGAATATGCATAATTTGACTCTTGGAAATGGTAATGGAACCCAAATGGTTTTAGCCTTGTCAAAATTACTGATTTCATTCATTATGTCGTTTATGGTCGTTTTTTATGTTTAATAAAAATTATGTCAGTTATCTAGTACCCATAACACATGCTTAGCTTAGGGCTAGATAATGCTGTGTGGATGGTCCAGCAATATTTATTTATTTATTATTGTAAGTATTAATACAACGGGTATTTATCGCGTTTATTTACCTTTTTTCCCGACGTTTCAACAGGTTTACACTCTGTCGTGGTCACGGGATGACTGGAGTACTGGAGTTACCGCCTCAGCGAAACGGGGGCTAGTTTATTTGAAACTACCCTCATTTCATTTTCAATAGTAGGAATGTCCATCTGCACACTCGGACGACACACAACACTAACAGTGTCCGCGACGCAATGAGAGACCGGATTACGACGACTACACTTTGCTATCACTGGATTCCACGAGGCAGAGAGTTTGAACCCGTCTCCACGATTGAAATTAGGATATTTCTTAATTTCAATCGCTTCCCGAAACATTCTCTTGTAGTAATGCCTTTCATTACAGATGACCTGCGGTTTGTGTAGTTCAATCCAGTGATTAGGTCCTGAGTCTACTACATGCTATATAGCATGTAGTAGACTCAGGACCTAATCACGTGTAGTCGTCGTAATCCGGTCTCTCATTGCGTCGCGGACACTGTTAGTGTTGTGTGTCGTCCGAGTGTGCAGATGGACATTCCTACTATTGAAAATGAAATGAGGGTAGTTTCAAATAAACTAACCCCCGTTTCGCTGAGGCGGTAACTCCAGTACTCCAGTCATCCCGTGACCACGACAGAGTGTAAACCTGTTGAAACGTCGGGAAAAAAGGTAAATAAACGCGATAAATACCCGTTGTATTAATACTTATAATTATGTGTTCAGATCGCGTAAGTTTAAAAACATTTATTTATTATTGGGCTACAGTTTTAGCTGGGAATGGTAATGATACAATGTGTTTAATGTATGGGAAGCGCAAAGGCCACGAAATGGCTTTCAAACGTCAATTATAGGTTAGAGGGATTAAGTGCAATTACAAGGAGGGTTATAGAAGGTTGGAAGAGTAAAATAAATGAATAATGCTGGACAATCCACACAACATCATCAAGCCCCAAACTAAGTGTGTTATGGTAGATATGGCGCGACTCTTTTTAGCTTTTAACTGTGGCGACAGATTTGTGACCGTGCTACAAATAACAGAATTTTCAAACTTACCGGGAGAGTTATCATTCCACGTAAGGTTCGACCACTCCAAGCGTTCCTTTTGGTACTCTTGCTGTTCCAACTTGAAGATGTGTTTGTTAAAGTAATGCTGTAGTGTTTCGTTCGCGTAATTAATGCACAGCTGCTCAAAGGAGTTCTCTTCCAAGTCTTCAAAGCCGAAGATGTCGAGGAGAGATATTCTGTGTGCGTCGTGGAGCCCCGCACGGTGGACTATGGAGTTTATCCGGAGAACCAGCCAGCTGAACAACGAGGAGTACAGGGCTTTGGCGAAGGCGTCTCGAGCGTCTAGCGCTTGGTCTATCGGGAGTGGCGATCTCATTCTTTCTGCTCTAGCAGCGGTCACTCTTGTCGTCAACGCTCTTGCTAAGGCTTCCGCTGGGACTTTCAGTAAATGAGCTGCCCAACGCACCTCAGCCCCCCCGCCTAATTGGACTCCTTCTTGACCGTGTCTTAGCTGCCTTCTATGGAAGTACACATTGCCCAAATGCAAGACTGCAGCAAGAACTCTGATTATGTCCTCTCTCTCGGAATCCCCGATTCCTAGCACCTGCATCGCTCCGCAGAGAGACGACCAGTCAGCTCCGGCGCCAGCGCCTCCTGAATCACCTCCTTGATTGAGGTAGAAATAATGCTCAGCAGTCAAGAGACCCCGTGCTTTCCGTTGCTCCTCATCCAAACCAGCTAGGAGCTCATAGAATACGTGATAGTTCCTTTCCCCAGGCGACTGTGTGACGATCCTCGACTTCTCCAATAGATAATGGGCGACTCTCGCTCCAGCCAACGCTCCATCTTTGAAATATAATTCTAAAAGTTTTCCGAAACGACTAGAGTTGTGGTTTTTTGGCGTCCTGGCATTTCCGAAGGCTTCTAAGAGTGGGGCTGCTTCTAGGATCTGTTCGGAGACGGGTGCCCGGCCGGGTGGTGCCGGGGCGACGGCCGCTAAGAACTGCACGGCCAGTTTGGTGGACTCGGTCTTGCCAGCGCCGGACTCGCCTGAGATGAGTATGGCTTGCGGCTGCGGTAGGGATGCGCGCGCTGCGGCCGCGATGGCGAATAGGTGAGGCGGGAGGTCACCCAGCGCTTCTGCAGCGTGGTATCTGAAAATAAAAGTTAATTGTTATTTTCTTTTACGTACTTGTTGGTTCAGCAATGCGATCAATAGTGGCGTGGTTGCATTACGGTACTAAGTCCATCGAGTGCGTCACCTGGACTTGAAATGATAGGAAGTGTAAGGAGAGTCTTGAGCGAGTTCACTAAATACGTATCAATGATATACTAGAGACGAACGTACGATACATTTCCTAGAGTCAGCGGTCCTGGTATAATTAAATGGCATAGGCCTCCTCTAATGAACGCTATAGCGGCCTGTCTTCAGCTTGCCACATCCAGCATCTACCTGCGACTGGGGCGTTCCACACTACTGTACTAATAAAGATATAATTCGATGGAATTTAAGCCACCTAAAACAAGTATTTCCATAATACATAAAAGGCGTCTTCTAATATGATTAAAACTGTGTATCCTTTATCTTTACAAGGTATAAAATGAAGTTGCTTCCGCCGTCAGTTCGCTTGAGATCTTTTACACTAATCAACGGGTTTTAATTCAGTTTTCACCAATAGATAGAGTAATTTCCACGCGACCGGCGCAGCTAGTTATTTTATAAACATTTTGTATTTATTATCATTTGTATATGTAATTTACGTTGTAAGAACCTACCTCCTAGCAGTCTGCAGTCCATACAGCGCATCCACCGGCCGGTACGGGTTGACAGCCACCAGTATAGAGCCTGCATACGTGTAGATCAGGCCTTGTTCGTATCTTAGCTTCAGGTTCCACAGTAGGGCCGCCTCGTGTAGATCGTGAAGACGGGTCATGTCGTCTACTCCCGTTGGGCCTAGCTCTTCCCGAGGCCATACGGGATCGCCTTCCTCCTCCCCATTTCCCATTTGGAGGGCGAAGGTTTGGGGCTGGAATAGAAATGGAACTGTTAAAATCCTACTAATATTATAAACGCGAAAGTTTGTGAGGATTTATGTTAGTACGTAGTTTGTTGCTTTTTCACGCAAAAACTACCCCTCCCTCACTAGGCTAGACCTGTTTCGCGGGGTGTCGAATACATTGTCTTTTTGACATGATTATTTTAAAAAAGGTAATACACTAACAAAATTGCGTAAAAAAATTAAACTAAAGATAAAATTAAACAAATTATGTGCTACGATGGCCATACGTAATACGAATCTACTAAAAAGAAAAAATAAAATAAAAAACGTACATTATCATGTATCATATAGATGTAAGGTACTTGGTGGAAAAATACTCGTAGTTAATAGAGGTTCGATTGTTATTTTATTTAAAAAATATTGAATCATTCGAGAGGAGCGCTTTATTGTTTGCGATTTTAAAACCGGATCCTCGCGTTTTAGCAATGACAATATCTTAAAAATAAATCCTCGCACGATCTCCAAAATAAATAAAATGTACCTATTAGCATACGATCACACACTGCGTCATCTCAGCGCTCATCGCGATTTACGAATTACATAATTATTATAATCAACGCTTTATTTCTCACTGTCTTGGTTCAGGAACAACGAAACCGGCACAAAAGGCCAACCAGACGGAAAATTATACCGTCTGCCGCCGGTGACATAACCCGAGATCACAAATGTATCAGCGGAGCATCTCACGACCTCTGCGTTCGCTGTCGGGATCATTGAAAACCGCGAGCGCATCACTCGCTAACTTGCCAGCTCTTCGCAAATAACTTAAGGTTGTGGAATTCACGACCAGAGTCCATTAGAGACAGTGCTCCAACTCCATTGTTATACATATTTGAGAAATAAACGTTTTGTATTAGAAAAACTGTAACATTGCCAGTTTTTAAAGCTCACGTCAAGGAGTTTTTCCTGCCAAAATTGTGAATATTTGTATGTTGTTTTTTTTTGTGTGTTTTATTATGTATTTAAGTACTATATTATTTCGTTTTGTATTTGTAACATTTATTTATTATTTGTTTTTAAGTATTCGTGTTATGCTCGTATTTAGATTACCTTTGGTATATCCCTGCCTTTCTTAAATTTACTCAATTCTTTCCATCCAAAGGCTGCCTGGAAGAGATAGCTTCTAAGCGATAAGGCCGCCCATTGTACATACTTGTCACATGTAATGTATTTTTGTAATGATCTGTATAAGGTGTACAATTAAGCATTTTTGTATTTTACTCCGTGTCACAGTGCTGGAAGAGCCTTGGACCGCGATGACACCGATTACGTCGACGTCGTCGTAACTAAAGCTTGTAATCTCTTGGTGAGAGATTCGCAGAGCTACACGGTCGAGTAAGCAATAGCTGATCAAGCCGGTTGATTAGCGCGTTACTGTTAGCTGACCTTCTTATTCGTGACACATTAGCAAATTCAAATAGGATTTGCTGCGTTGCTATTAATATTTATAAGCGAATGCGTGGAACTGGCATGCTGAGGCATGCGGCAGGCGTGCCGTTGGGAGCCTAATCCTCATCGGCAGAAATAACTTGGATAGATGTACATACATTGTACATGTTTGTAAATAAATAAAATATAAATGTCCATCAGTGACGACCGATGTGGCGCGGTGGGCGAAGGTCCGCCTGCGACGCAGTAGGTTGCGGGTTCGATTCCCGCCTCGGAACAATTGTGTGTACGATCTGCAGATATTTGTTCCGGGTGTTCTGGTCGTTTTCTATGTATAATAAAAAATATCGATCTATGTAATGTATTGTATTATGTATATCAGTTATCTAGTACCCATAACACAAGCTCTGCTTACCATGGGGCTAGATAATGCTGTGTGAATTGTCCAGCATTATTATTTATTATTTATTTATTTATTTATCTACATGGCCGTATTCTAGAAAGGAATTTAGTCGTCTTTGTATGCATCACTGCAGTGTTTTGTTTATGCTATGTTTTATCGTGATCTCCATTAAACTCAGTTTAAGAATGCGGTATACATATGTATACATACCATATATTATGTTGGTCGAGCTTATATTTAGTAAATAATGTATTTTGCAGATACAAAAAATTATCTATAAAAAAACTTTGTTACATTTTCGATGAGGTAGTTCAGGCATAGATCCTTCAGCGACGAAACAAATCGTTCTCTCCTTTTCATCTTCCTAGCTCTTTGCATCCTCACACTCGACGACCTCAGGATAGGTACAACTTTAGGTGTGGAGGCCACAGGGGCTGAGTGCCTTTTCCTCTGCCGCCGCCGCAGCCTGCATGAAGAGTTGGAGTCACAGGAACACGATGACAAGTGAGATTCAGGAGAGCTGTGGGGTGTGGGAGCAAACCTAACCGTTCGGCCCTGCATCAACGTTTATTCCATATTCTCGGCATATCTTTACAATCGATCTTTGAGGAACGCAATCTGACATCTTGAACCATGCATAATTGGACAGTTCATGGCCTTAACTAATTGCAAGCAATTCATTGCGTATGCATTCCATGTTTTCTATCCTAGCTTTGTATGCATGACAAGGTCAGGTATTCAGAATAATGTTTCATAATGATGACAAGTATAATTCGCCGAATGTTTCTTCCACCATTCGATGATCCCATCTTCAAAAGTTATCACCTCTGCTTTATTAACCTACTTCAAGAAAGGAGGTTATTTAACACGCATATAAAGTTTATAATGATATTCACTCAGCTACTCCCGTTATTTTTATTGACACAACACTTTGTCTTGTACCGTATGGTTTCCACGAAACCACAACCAGTTTCGGAAGAAAAACTTGGTCACATTTAGCAAAACGTAGCGCGGGCTCCGCAAGTTACGGATAACTGAATGAGCCACATACCATGCTTAGATACCAAGAACTGTTATGGCCAGGTTCGTAGGATAACGGAGCTGGGACCCTGCATTACTACGGGATTAAATGTAGGACTTACGGCGAGCGCTTTATGATAATGATAATGATGCTGTCAGGGAAACATGGGCTCTACGCTGAGATATTTCGATTTTAATAGCCTCCAGTGCTCTACAGAACTTATTACAATCATAAATTAGATTGCTGTGATTATCTCGAGTTGGCCTAGCCAATAGTCAGACGATCTCTAACTCTAGAAATCGATTGCCCAATAGCTTGACTGGTCCCTCCGGTAAACCAGCGCCGGGAAGTGCTTAATTGCATAAAATGAGCCGTGAAATCGGACGAGGTCTATTGGACATTCATACACGAATTATCGACGGTTGTTTTGAGCAATCTTTCCACTCTATTGCCCATCCTGACGTGCTATGGGCGTCATGGGTAGTATCGGTTGTAAAGCCTATCGAATTGCGATCGGTGTTTTGACTAGGCCGAAAACCGATACAATTTTAAATAGTCGCAAAGACACAACTGTTCCCCATCGTGTCGTGCTACGAGCGTGATTGGTTGTATTGTGCGTAGGAAATCGCAATCTGTGCTGTGACTGGCCGAAAATTGCCACAGTAAAATCCCCGTACACTCAAGTTGTGGTGTACTAATATGTAAGTGTAGAACATGTGTAGAATATTTACAGATAGGCAGAAATAAACTTACTGGGCCGTAGGTCACCGTAGCAGTTTAGATTACAGTTTTTCCAGTTGGAAACTATAATTAATATGCCTATCCATAGTAGCATCATCGTAGTGAATTAGTGAAGCAGCAGAGGATAGGTCGTAAATTACGGATCAGATTCTGTTCGAATAGGTACCAGGCGAGTATAAATGAGAGGTGGTGTTGAGTCAACTCTCTATCAACATTCCATCGCCGGCCTTGCGGGTTGCGATCAGTCGGCGTGCCTCCGCGACCCAACAGATTAGTACCTCTACCTGTCTTTGTATGTGGCATGACGCAAGACATTTGCGATTTTGAATGGAGCCAAAGTTTTTTGTATTCATCTGCAAATGACTTCACGGTAAGGGCAAATCAATTCAAAAGCCACTGCATTTTATCTGGGAAGTATAATCACAGACCAGTGTAGTATAATTGAAACATGAAGTTGAGAGTTACTTGTAACGAAAACTAGTCATTAATGCCATGACTACGCTTGAATGACACAAAGGTCAAAGATTCAACCTTGGGGAAATCACAGGTTAGGATTCGACATTATCTTCAGAAGCGGCAATAAATTCTCGAGGAAGTCATCATCACGCACAGTACGTGACCCGTTATTACTTCTATGTGACGTAACATTGCGCGGCATAAACAAATTATGAAGTGTAATAAACGTAATAACTATATGGTCGTTGCAGAAATGATTTCCGATAGTGTGCGTCGTAGCGTAGCATTCCGATTTCTAGCAAACAATTGCAGTAAACAAACAAAACGACATGGGTCTCAAATAACTTGACTTCTTTGTTTGGCCTAGTTCACCGACTTTTCTACAAAGGTGGAATTGTTCCCAGGAGCCTTATATCACGTTGTATTCGACATTCCATTCCATGCCGCTATGCAAATTCTTTTCTCGGCTTGTCAAAACACAGATCTAGAATTGACTCGCAATCGAGTACAAAGGGATTGGTGAAATTGTGCAGCTATTTCAAGGTTTTCAAGTCAACAACTATTGATACTTCGTTTAGGAGCGGTTCTGTCTTTGACTGCAAGTTGCAGCTGTCCTTTACTTGTACCTACACAACTTAGGTAACAACTTTGACTTGCACAAACTTAGATTACATTGTGTACATTTAAGAGAGTTGCCAATAATAAAATAGTTAACACTTTGAGTGCTGAAAACGCACGGCATGAGTTTTCTACAAGTGACTAATCTGCGAAAATCCACACTAGCGCAGCGGCTAAGAAAATACAGATCTTTGTGACTCAGCAGAGCTGTAATATTTTTCGAACGAAACGCATGTGCGGCGCAACACAACCGCTGTGTAGAGCGGCAGCACGAATATTTTAGGTAAAAAAAAAGATCGCAGTCGTCGAAAAAAAAACCGCAGTCAAAGTGTTAAGGTATTCACTGCCCAGGCTCCGCAGTGAATCGTGGGCACTGGGCACCCGATGTATGTAGATTCTTTAAAGAAGACAGATTCAGATTATTATAATTTTGCAATCTCGAGACATTTTATTCATGAGGACGCTGCAGCTGGCATCATAAACCCCAACTATTAAATGAATATGCCGTATGTGTCCTACAAACAAACCAGACGCTTCATTGCTTTAACATTTGCTTTATTATAAGTAGACTGCATAAAATGCGAAAAAAGTAATGCCAGGGTTTATCCCACCGCACTATTGGAGGCTTAGCTTAAATAATTTAGCTTCAGATTCGGAAATTCGCATTCAACGAGACCAAACGCAGAAACTATAATAGTTTTCCCACATAGCTTACCGTGAAGGCACAGGACAGAAGCTGGTGGTAGTGGCGTGGTGATCTCTCGTATTGGATGAGCCCTACTGCGATTAAGTTCTCGTTTATTTCGTCAGTTACAGATATGGCTTTGTGATGTGGTGATTAATGATGACTTTTCCTAGCAAGCTATATAATTTATAGTCCAGTTTAGATTAAAGTAATTAAAAACGGTATATTTACCATGATTTGATTTTTGAGTTTTCCACTATTTCGGCACAGTTTCATACGCCATGATCACGGAATAACTGAAGGCACTGCGAGTAAGTTTTTATGGGCAGACATACCGATCTACCCTTATTTTTTGTCTTTTACTACGAACGTTAACACCATCGGTTTCAAATTTTTTCAAGCTTGGAGAAATGATTGATTGAATTTTTTCAAGATTACCTGTCCGTTGAGCAATGCGCTGACGAGGAGCACGCGCGCCGCCCGGTGCAGCTCCACCAGCTCGCCGGGCAGCGGGGCGGCGGCGCCGGCTGGCTGGAACCACACCGCCGCCCCTTCCGTCCACTCCGTCTGCCCCCCTGACCCCGCCATCCTGTCGACAACAAGACATACCTACTATAAGTACTTCAGTTATAAATAAAATAAATCATGCTGGACAATCCACAAAGCATCATTTAGCCCCAAGTTAAGCAGAGCTTGTGTTATGGGTACTAGATTATTGATATACTTAATACGATATATTATACAGGGTGTCCGGTAATTAATGGATAACCCCGCAGGTACTTGTGGGGCGCACCACGGCCAATCAGGAAAAAAATATCAAAAATCTATCTGCAGCAGTCAAGGATTTACTTATTTGATTTTTTTCTTAAGTACAAAATTTGATACCTTTGTTCACGTCATTGGGCACTACCGATACAAATTCAATAATAACGAGTTTATTTTCTCTGGGAACAACCGCGAATAATTGGCCTTGCCATCGCGCATTACAATTTTTTTCTATGTGCACCGGTTTTTCTTTCTTAAATATTTTTTAAAAAAAAACCTGATTGGCCGTGGTGCCCCCCACAAGTACCTGCAGCGTTATCCATTAATTACCGGACACCCTGTATAGATACTAGAGTTGACCCGAGAAGCATAAATAAATAAATAAGCAATTAATTTTGAGAAACGAGGAGCGCGTTTATGTCTTTTCTATAGGAGTGAGAAGGCCTAACACACGAGCTAATTAATACATTCAACATCTTTTTGGTCGTATTTTAAATTACCTAAAAATTTAATTAATTTAAATGATTAACACATACAACATTAACACTACTTTTTACTAGCTAGTAGCCAAGCCAAGTGATCTGTAATTAGTTCCGATAAACTGAACTAGGTTTCTTTGGTATAGGAGTGGTTCTTGTTGGCTGCATTCATCTTTGAACAAAGTCCATACCAAAGAAAACTAAAATTGCTTTTTCTTTGGTAGAATAGAACTGGTTCCAAGGTAAATGCAACCTCTAAAAACCAGTCCTTCCAAAAAAGCAATGTTTGAGACCTATACCCGAATCAATACTTTATTGGAGAAGTATAATAAAACACCTTGATTGAACTCTCTGAGTACAAAGTTTTTTTTTATGTAGATACATTCTTTATGTCTATTCGTTTCATCTCTCCTGAAATGACCATGGAAATTAAAATATGATGCCTAGCTAGTTACAATTGCAGAAAGGAAAGGTACGTTGTCATAACTTGTAGACTATTGCAAGGTCACTGATCTTGATCTCCTAATCTGGTTTAATTGATCTGAGGTGTTGTCCAATGTTTCATACATTGGACAGATATTTTTCGTCTAATGGATTGTTTAATCAAAGACGCAAATTATGAAGTCATATTTTTTTTTATTCATTTAATTTAAATGATTAACACTACAAGCTACACCATCCAATATGCCTTATCACAAACAAATAGGACAGGGTTGGGGGAAGGGTAAACCACAGGGTGGCGCGGGTGAGAAGCAGATGGGCGGCGGCGGGGCGGGCTGGAAGCAGACCGGCGGCGGGGCAGGGGCTTGCAGACAGAAGGGCTCGGGCGGAGGGGGCTGGATGCACATGGGCGATGGGGGCGGCGGCTGCACGCACACGGGCGGCGTCCCAGGCGGCTGCACGGTGATGGGGGCTGGCGGAGGGGGCTGCACGCACAGCGGCGGCGGGCAAGGAGGCTGGATTGACAACGGACTCGGTGCAGGCGGCTGCACCATCATCGGCGGAGGACACGGAGGCTGAACCAGCATCGGCGGCAGCGGGGGCGGCTGCACCGGCATAGGAGGCAACGGCGGCGGCTGCAACATCATCTGCCCCATCGGAGGCGGCTGCAAAATAAGCGGCGGCGGCGCCGGAAACTCAATAATAATCGG
The DNA here is from genome assembly GCA_943735965.1 of Eupithecia abbreviata. Taxonomy (NCBI): domain Eukaryota; kingdom Metazoa; phylum Arthropoda; class Insecta; order Lepidoptera; family Geometridae; genus Eupithecia; species Eupithecia abbreviata. The sequence continues at coordinate 2,641,239 of OX030986.1, forward strand.
TGGCGGCAGCGGAAGATCAACGATCATCGGCGGCGGGCACGGAGGGTTCACGTACATCGGCGGAGGCACCGGCGGGTTCACGGTCATCGGCGGGAGCGGAGGAGGATTCACGCAGATTGGAGGACCGGGAGGTGGAGCCACTGTGATCGGCGGCAGCGGTGGAGGATTCACCATCAGCGGCGGAGACGGTGGTGGCTGAACCGTGATAGGACATGGCGGAGGCAGTTCTAAGTACATGGGGGGTAATGGTGGAGGGTTCACGCAGATAGGAGCTGGAGTCGGAAGGGTCACGAAGATTGGTGGTGGCGCGGGAGGGCCGCAGCAGGGACAGGCGGGCGCTGCGCAGGGGCAAGGGGGTAATGCTGGGGGCAAGGCAGGTGAGAAAGCCGGGGGTAAATACGCTGGTGGGGAGGCCGGGGGTAGGCACCCTGGTGGAAAGGCTGGGGGTAGGCACCCTGGTGGAAAGGCTGGGGGTAGGCACCCTGGTGGAAAGGCTGGGGGTAGGCACCCTGGTGGAAAGCCATAGGGTAGAGGCGGCAACGGCGCTGGGGCTGGCGGTAGCACGTACTGGTATGCGCCTAAAGCTGCCAGGTCGTACGGCGACAGTGCCAGATCATACGATGACACTGCATAGTACTGGGCATTCGCTGAACACTGTAAACAAAATAACAAAATATCAAACATAGAGGTTAGAGGTCTAAATATAAACAGTGTATGTGTCACTGTTAAATAGTAAGATTGGTAAGATTATAATTTTACGTGTTTAAATGCTTTAGATTGTAAGTGATTGTTTTTTTTTTCGGAAAACTAGGATTTTTATAATTGTTTACAGATTTTATTATCTTACGGTTACATATGTAGCATTTGGTATTATCAAAACAATTCAAAATATGCAGAATGTACTTACCAGAAAGAGTGCTCCAAATAGTAAAATCATTTTGTTATCCACCTTGAACGGTGGCGAGAACTGCTTGCTTCAACCTTTAGGTCATCACATTATATACCAGCATATTTCTTCAGAGCACTGATAATAATAGTTTTTGTCATCTGATAATTTTCTACCAGGTGTTTTTCAAAGTCAAGTAACACATTTGATCAGGGTGATAAAGCACGAATGAGCTTGCATAAAGATAAAAGATTATAAATGCAGTTTATAATTTTGTTGAAGTGCATTCCTGGTTGTCATAATGAGAGTGCAGTGTTTGCACGTGAGTCAGAAATCCTTGGAAAAGGTGGGAACACAGTTAGTGCACCAGGCAGTGAGTTCAAGGTTATTTGAATTGAAATTATTGAATACACCTCTGTTATTTTAAATAAACTTATGCGTCATGCTTATTTTTATATTTAATGCTTCTCTAAACGAGGGAGAAATGTTTCTTTGACAGTCGGACAAACACCGGACTAAAGTTACGCATAAATATATATAAATAATAATAAATAAATAAATAATGCTGGACAATTCACACAGCATTATCTAGCCCCATGGTAAGCAGAGCTTGTGTTATGGGTACTAGATAACTGATATACATAATACAATACATTACATAGATAGACATTTTTTAATATATATAGAAAACGACCAGAACACCCGGAACAAATATCTGCAGATCGTACACACAATTGTTCCGAGGCGGGAATCGAAGCCGCAACCTCCTGCGTCGCAGGCGGACCTTCGCCCACCGCGCCACATCGGTCGTCAAATGATGTACCGTTTTAGTCTTACACTAAAACCCTGCATAAGAACCACCTTCCTGCATCTTCTAACAGTTAGAAGAGTTATCTTTTCGCTTTTTCAAGATGGGCGTTACAACTGTTTCCAGATAGATACAAAGGTGAAACCTATACAGTCAGCACCTTCTGAATGCAGGTACTACATAAAGTTTCACGTTACGTCAAAATATCTATTCCCAGCGAGAAACTTCTCACTCGCATAACTGGTCCATTTGACGAACGTATAGGAAATGAAGGTTTCACTTTCCATAATCAGATGTTGTTGGCATACTCGCGTGATGGTCGGCATCGAGACACGGTTTCTAAGTTAATTACTATCTCTACATGACCATATGATCAATAGCTTCTTTATGGGATTCCTGGTTAAATTGTTAATTATGACTATCATTCTAGCTATATGTGTGTATTTTATTTATTTATTTATTTTGCTTTATTCGGAAGACAAACAGTTTTACACACATAACAGATAATTTAAATAAAAACTTATAACCATTTATGTGTCCTCGCATATAGTAGCTAAGGCATTGCTTGCTTGCAGAGGATAAATGAAAATTAAGAAATAGCTTAATCTTATAACTTGCACATAGGTACATTGAATTAAAATAAATTGAACTAACAATAGACAATAAAAATATACATATAGCTATTATGTATATACATATAGCTGGAGCAGTCACTGGAAGAAGTTTGCGTAGAAATTGTGATCCAATCCTATGTGTAAACCTGTTGAAGCGTCGGAAAAAATTGGTAAATCAGCGCGATAAATACCCGTCGTATTAATACTTATAATTATGTTTTCAGATCGCGTAAGTTTCAAAATATTGTGATAATCGATCTAGCTAGGATTTTTTTGATCATTTAAATATCATCATTAGCAACTTTGATTCATTTTATGAGGATCTTTATAGATATTGCAGTGTAGAGACTTGCCCAGGTCTACTCTATGAGCCCAGCTGCACTCGACAAACGCCATTCCATCAAAATAATTTCAAAATAAGGTTTACTTCCAGCTCAATCATGATAATAAATAAATAAATAAATAATGCTGGACATTTCACACAGCATTATCTAGCCCCATGGTAAGCAGAGCTTGTGTTATGGGTACTAGATAACTGATATAGGTACATAATACAATACATTACATTATTATTTATTATTATACATATAAAACGACCAGAACACCCGAAATAAATATCTGCAGATCGTACACACAATTGTTCAGCGCGTGCAGCGCCACATCGGTCGTCATGAATGACAGTACGCGATCAGTTGCATACAAAACCTTGAAATTGTGGTAATATGCAAATGAATGCAATCCACGACCCGTGCCGGCGCTCACGAACCGAATAGGGTTCATTGGAAGCCAACAATGGCTATTACTTCCGCCTTCCGAAGACTTGTACTCCACATGCATACTGATCATAGAGTAACTTTTGAACGACAGTCGACAGCACCCGGACAAATGTGAAAGTCAGCATTCTCTACGAACTATAAGCTGACAACTTATTTGAGTACGCTCGAAACTATTTACGACACGTGTGTGAAAAAGATTGCATAGGCTCGAGGTAGATAAAGCAGCTGATGCAGTGATGCTATGATGATGAAGCTTTACTGATGCTATAGCGATGATATAATAGGCAAACTTGTTATAATGTTACTTCGCATTTATGTTGACCGAAGCAGTATCTTGTTTTGTGTGGTATAATAAAGTATTTTCTATCTATCTATATATCTTGTCAGTTTTCTGACTGTCAAGAAACTGCGCTGTCACGTGGTAGTCGTGTAAATCCCAGTCAAGGGGTTTTGAAAAGGAACTTAAAACATTATATTGTATTCTCTTTAAAACCGCCACGAACCAAATTTCCTTAGAAGATTTACAAAAATTCGCTCTCACTGTCCACCGAAAACGAAGCCGACCGAATATAGGTACCTCTGCCTTCCTACTTCATAATAATACTATAACGATCAGCGAAGCGGTAATTTTATCTACATAGCATTACCGTGGGGAAGCCTTTTGTACGTCAAATTCCTTACAGAGCAAAGCAGTTGACGCTCAGAGCACCAGGGAAGATTTATCGAAGGAAATAAATCACTTTCTCTGATCAACATGCGTGTCCCAGTAGATTTTTTTAATGATGCTCATCTTCGAATTAAAAATAATGGAGATTAAATAACCTACTTACTCGTGGGTCTCTGAAACTCATCACAGATACAAACAACGCTTTCTACGTTAAACGAAAATTTAAGTCTGTATTAAGTTTCATTGAAATTGCAATTAAGATTGTATTGTGCTGGAGAGATATGAAATGTTAGTGGTTTATGATTCGCTTATGACTGAATGAGAAGAAGATTTTGAAAGAATCGTGAATAGAAAAGTAATTAGTAATGTAATAATAATTTATATTTATTTATTTAATTATATTTACTAAAGAAGCTATGAGGTTCCTAGAAAAATCACACAATCAGAAAGGAGTTTCAAGAGTAGGCAATGAGCTCATTTTGAAATAAGTTAATAGTGGTACGAAAAGAGAGAGAACAAACACGTTTCAATCTGCAAGGAAAACAATATGACCGTCTCAATTATACTGAATCTGATTCAAAAATTACAATTGCAAAATGTCACGGCTGAGTGCATTTCGGATTCATACTAAATAGATGTGGCTAATGTGGCTTGTCTTATTATGTTTTTGTCTTTCTTAACACTTTGACTGCGGTTTTTTTTCGACGACCGCGACCTTTTTTTTTACCTAAAAAATTCGTGCTGCCGCTCTACACAGCGGTTGTGTTGCGCCGCACATGCGTTTCGTTCGAAAAATATTACAGCTCTGCTGAGTCACAAAGATCTGTATTTTCTCAGCCGCTGCGCTAGTGTGGATTTACGCATGTTAGTCACTTGTAGAAAACTCATACGGTGCGTTTTCAGCACTCAAAGTGTTAAATTATCGACATTCGTGTTGGCCAACTTCTATACCTACCGACTCTATTTTATTTAGTGAAAGGTAATCTCGCATTGATTTCTAATATTCCTCCTATATATTATATTATACAATAGCAAGCGTAAAAACACTTTTATGCTTTCTGGGCAAAATGGTTGCAGAAAAACAAACACTCTTGTCGGTTACGACAAATACTTCTAAATCCATCGATAACGATAACTGATGTCACTAGTTTTCGCAGTTAAAATATACATTACTGTAATAAGGCGTGTTTCCAGAGATTTACGGCAACGTAGCACGGCCGTGTCTCATTCACAACTTTCTTAGTATAGAATAGACTATTGAACAAATCTGCGCGTGGACATTATGTAGGTACATTGTAAACATCACACATCAGCGGCGTTAGGTAGAAAACACATACAAACTGTTGGTCCATCTGTGTTCTTTCCCGTTACTGTTGATTACCCATTTGCCCTCGGGGCATGACTGAGGCCAGTTTGCAAAACAGACACTTCAAATGTGGTCTTATGTGTGCTGAAGATTTACAACCTTCGAAGTGCTAACCAGCCATTAAAAACTGGGGTTAAAATATATAAAAGTACTGTGGATCTCTCTAAACTAGTATCTAGAAAAACAAATTGACCTTCACCGGTAATTCAGGATATTCCGTTTCTAGATGAGATTTAGTTCGCCAACACGCAAGCTTGCGGAAACTACTAAAAATGCGGATTAAACTATTGGAAGTCATTAAAATTAACCAAAAACGCAGTAACTCGTTTTTTACCGCGAGAATAACAGTAAAAGGTTATACATTTTTTTATGGTTAAGGAATAGGTACTAGGCATTTCAATTGTGCTGGCTCGAGGTTTAGATAACCGGTATGGTATGGCGCATGTCGATGTAACAAAAAATTATTTTTGAAGGAGATTTGGTACTTTTCCGGATTCTGTAAATAGGATTTACTAAATTCACAAAACCGAAAACGTCTTACAGCAGTTATAAAACCGTAAATTAATTGCTAATCTTGCTTTTTCGCGTATCAATTGCATAAGTTGAGAGTGTTAATCTGTTCTGTGTGGGATCGAGGCCGCACAACTGTGTCACTAGAACAATACAAATGTTTGATAGGGAGGGCGATACTTGAAACATGGTTTTCTCCCGGAGAAGTTTGCATAGATTCTTTCTTTTCGTTTTCACGAGGGATTTTCGTTGGTTCAAACAAAAAAACTAGCAATGCTATATTGACGGATGGAGTGGTATTGTCTACCAATATGGGTTTATTGAGGCTATCAATATCGTAAAGTCAATTTGTGCATAGTATTTTTTGCTTTATGGGTTACTTGTACTTACTTACTTGCATATATGATTTGTGTCTAACAAATTAAAGATGAAAGGGGTCTGACCGGACGCAGATCAAAACAACAGAAAAAGCATTTAGTAATCTTCAGCTCCAACTAATTGGCGCATATTGCTTAGGATGGAAGGCATGAAGGTATGAAATGAAATTCATAAAATCACCACGGTTACCCAACATTATAGCTCGTTTTACGTAATAAATCACTCTTTCACTGGAATCTAAAGAAAGTTGTAAGAGAAGATTTTAAATTGGCTAAGCTGTGTCAATTAATACGAAACAACGCTATAAAATGCATAATATTATGATTATGATGGATGGTAGAGGCATTCACTTTTAGACAATTAATTTCGGCAAAGGGTAAAATTTGATATTAGGAGAAATAGGTCCGCTAATGTTAATGTGTAAGACTAAACATAAATGTTCATTGAACAGACTTTAATAACATGTAGGTTTCAATAATATAGTTCTGCAGTCAAACAAAAATATCAAGACATTGAAATGGAACGGACATTGTTGAACTGGTTCAACCAAAATAGCAATCAGTGACCAATAACTTCAGTTTCATAACATCCAGTCAGTCCGGAGTATCAACTACCAATAATTATAGAGCAACTAGGCACATTATTGCGATATTACTTTATGAAATGAGCACGAAAAGCAATACAATAAATATAATGAGGTAGGCGGTCGACAGTGACCGTCTAATGAAAAAAATAATAAGCTACTATATGATTCGTACTTTGGATGACATTGATATTCTGAAAAATACATAAGATAATGTGAATAAAGAATTCTCGTATTAATGCATAATGGAAATTAAACAATGACGTTGAAAACGGACAACAAAGTATTATGACAACTTTATAAAAACAATGATTAATCAAGAACTCTTCAACCAGAGCACGGGCGTTGATCATGTTATGATACAAGGAAATAATTACCCAAGAATGAATAAGAAAAGCAATAAATGATGTGATGCGAACATTCCGAGAAATCATCACATGTCAACTAACGGAAGACTAATAATAAAGAACTATCGTTTCTAATTGTTTTTTTTAGAAATTAAGCAGCTTTAGGTTACTTTACAGATGCATAGGTAGGCATGTCACAGAGGAACAATTGCACAATATATCACTGTAGGTGTACCTACCTACGAATTAATAATAGACGAGATGAGACAATAGAAGTGTGGGACGATAGTAGGTTCAGAATGTAACCCTTACCACTTCGCAATCACAATAGCTTATGAATTCAAAACCGACAAAGGATACACACCACAAAAATGAACCTAAAGTTCAACAACTAAAGCTTTTTACACCCATCGATAGACCAGTGTAAGGAGAGCCACTAGAGTAATTGAATCCTCCATTGAAAAGTGTTCCACGAACCATGACAATAGGTTAGGAAGGTCAGGTTAAATTGGCAACACCGGCTGAGAAGTCAACAGAGTCAAGACAATGCGTAATTGGTGCGTCTTCACTGTGTAATCTTGTGGCAAAGCGGTCATTAGGCGTGTGTGCAGTAAAAACAAATGGGTGAATTCAATAGCTTCATTGATGATGTACAACATCAACACGACAGTAAGGCATTTGATTTCGAAATACGGAGAACTATTTCAAAGGTATCTAATCTACTAGACTAGGAATGGTAAGAATGCTAAGCCAATTATGGAACGCTAAGCTAAAAACGTGAATCATAATACAGCAATTATTTTAGTAAGGTATGTAATTAGTTATAAAAACACGTTTAGTATATATGTTTATACCGTGAAATGTTTCGAGTTTTGATTGTTGATTATTTGCAAAGAAAGGAACAATACGCTAAGACAAAAGTACTCGTTACCTTGAAAGAACTTAGCGCTGTTTCTAACAAGCATACAGCATCGAACGCAACAGAAATACGGGACAGGGTCAATTTCAAGTGTGAGAATAATTATATTAGTTTGAATTTCGATAAAATCGCCAAGGATTTGTATTTTCTCACGATATTTAGTAGCAATTTGTTGAAATTATTACTGGACATTCTTTCTGCTGTTGAATTGGCCAGTCTTAAAAATAATTAACGAAGAAGTAAAAGCTGAAAACGTATCCGCATTGTTTTCACTGAAATATTTATGCGAGTGCGTCCTAAAACACGAAGCTAAGCTTGTAAGACAATTGTTATTCTCATCTCATCTACAGCAAACATCCGCAACTTTCTTGTGCTTCCGTGAAACGTCGCGCGAGTGATGGAAAGTTGCCGCGCCCTCCAATACCGTTACTCAATGCTTCATCCATCCATCTCAGAACTGTCGTGTACTTATTGTGTAACTGACCTTTACCAGGCTTAACACCGGTTCTACTCGTGACATACGCTCATTTCAAAAATATCTACCCTTGCGAAATTGTTTCATACGGAGTGCGATAGGGACCAACACTCTGACCTTTGGTTTTCATTATTCAGACAATATTTACAAATGAATAGATACTAAAGAGTATACAGGGATATTTAAGTAGCTTGATATAAAAAGTACATTAATACAACATGGAGGAAGTTTATCAATCGCCAGTAAATAAAAGTCATCTTACAAATTAGAAAATTACACCAGATGTTCGCATAAACTTTCTAACTGTCGGTCGGTCGCTAACTGCGTAACCATTTCCCCATTATAACGACTATATTACGTACGGTATTAGCAGACGTTCAAGGCATTGTGAACAAAATAGTAAGCTAGCATAAGTTCCTATTCCTAGTAAGTAAACAATACTAAGACCAACGGCGATTAAGGCAAAACACAGCAGAAAAAAAACTGAGTGTTACATTGACATCTTTATTTATGTCGTCAATTCAATTCCGTTCCAGAATGTGTCTCTATAGTCTCTTATAGTATTTACTAACAGAAACAAGAGATCAAAAAGATACCAGCAATCGTTTACTTCTTGATATAAATGATCATCAAAGATCAAGGGTACACTACGCTTTATTTTGAGTAGAACCGTTCAGCGATAGATAAGGCGAAGAAAGCTTTAACCGGTTGGCGATGTTGGTCAGTGTGAATCATCAAGCACAAAATACGAAATAGTTATTTATATGCTAAAGCCAAACGTTTGATGTTGAAAACTATAATGAGCTGTTTGTAAATCAGCAATATGTCAGAGACCTATAAGGATCAGATTTTTGATCACTCGACGAGAGTGACACAACACATCGTACAGACTACACGAAATAATTAGAATTTGATCTATAACATGCAAACCTACAAGAACCGGACGTAGGCGGAGAAATCTCGTGTCTCCATACACCAATATCCCGTAGACATGAGGCGTGCGTGCTTTTTGCAATTACGAAAGAGATAGCCAACACTTAGTTAGAGAGTGCTTAAGTAGGTACGTGAACCAAAGAACATGTCTACTTAAGCTTTAAGTAAAACCCTAGTTTGTAGAGGCTTTGATTTTACAGACTTTGAGGAGAACGGAGAAGTTAGAAGGGAAAAGTTTACTACTAAAAGTGCGGCCTGGTGTGATCCCCAACCCGCAAGCCCAGCGTAGTGATTATGGCATTACCGACTAATAAGTCTTATAGGTTATAATTATTATCTATTTAGAGGAAGCCTAGGTCCAGCATTGGACTGCTGTAGGCTGGTGTTGTAGTTTGTTGGTGCGGACCAGAGATAGATATGTAAAATAGAGTCACAGAATCGATTTGTTATTTTCCAGTCTTCTGTTAGCTTTTGTGAAAAGCGGACGTTATATAAAGAAAAGCGTGATGTCTTCATACAAAGGTCATTTCGTACCTGCTTGTCAAGACCCTCAGGCCTTTAAAGTTGGGTGAGGCGGTAGCACTTTCTTTTCAACTCCATTTACAACCATATAGTTCTCAACAATTAACGTTTTTTTGCCATTATCTTGATTCGGCTCCTTTGGCATTTCGATAGGTATATTAGTATAATCATGAGCCGAATATGCTGATTGGGATCTCTCAGAGTTCATAAAATGTTAATGTGGTCAACTTAATTAAAATACTGTTACATTTTATCCAAGAAAGCTATTTAATTTGACTCAATAATTATCATCAACTCTTCGATCTGGCCATCTACCTGCAATATAACATGGTTGTGATCAGAGGGTAAGTTTGGTTGACGATATGATAGTATCAAGCCTATCGTCGTAGTGGGGACACTCACAGAAAACTGTCCACTAAACAAACACCTCTTCACCATCGTAGCAACGGACAGTCCTCTCTGCAGAGGATACCTGAGCGACGAAGAATCAGCTACCCACGTAGTCCTGGAATACGAGTAACAGCGCACTAAAAAGCTTCTAGAAATCCTCGACCACCCGAGGTCACTCCGCGAAGCCTGTGAAGATCCCAGAAGTATTCTGCGCTTCTGGTCGGAGTTAGGCTGGTTAAACTAGTAAACACATACCATGCACAAAGGACCAATCGGAGTCTAATTGCGGAAACAGGAGTACACTTACCATACCATACCATACCATACCAACCCTATCGTGACGTGATCGTGCGTGACGTCTCATTTTTATATAGGATTTGCTTGATTATTTTCAAAACCCTTGTTATGAAATTATCAATTTCAATACTCGCCTATCCACTCTACGACAGCATCGATAGCGGTAATCCTAGATATGTCATCAATGGGTTTCCATCGTAACGACATAACTGTACCGTTGACATAATTCTGCAGATAATGACACGCTCTTGGCAGGTACTGGTAGCAGCGAGGTAATGATTGCGACAACTCGCGTGGAACATTCAATTTGGTCGGCAATAATTCTGGCATATGGAGATTAGTGACAACAGCAAATTACTGGTATTATTCGAGAACTGGAGAAGCAAGTCAATTACCTACTCGATAGTAGAATATAATACTCTAGCTAGGCATTCTTAATTTCTTGTGATGCCTCAACTGGACCGATTTACAAGGAATTATCAATTAAAGAATTGAATGAATGATGATGCTCATAAAGTGGAATCGCGAAAGAGCAATAATTTGAAACTACAAATGTATAAAAGTGAAGCACAATAAAGTCTGGACATCTATTCAATTCGAGGGTGAGGTGACCCCAAGCTCAAATAATGTAGCAAATATAGTCTAATTAAATTAGTATAGTAATCAATCAGATATTGTATAAGATCAGAATTGGTACCGAGGGTGTGCAAAATTGCAAATTAAAGATACCCAAGCGAAAATTCCAGACAAAGACAATAATTTTCCAAGAACAAAGACCTATCCCCAAGTGCATTGCACACGTACGAGCCTACAAACATACATACTAAGTAGGAACCTGCAGTACCTTTAACGTAGAAGCATAAAATATAAAACCTCAAGTCCCTTTATCCGTCACAGTGCAGTGGTCACCTTGACCGCCGCGCCGGTCAAGCCGATTCAATCGTAACCACACCGTGTGAATATATTACTAGAAACTGATATTAGAAAGCCGTGGAAACGGACCAGGACAGGTGGCTGAGGTGTCTTTCTTGTGGTCTAGCACTAGTTGGTAAAGCTGTTATGGCCTGGTGTCTAGGTTACCTATTTAGGTCTTTATAAGGGTGTTATGTTGACAGGTGTCATTACTAAAGCTCCTATAAGACAGATATGAAGGAACTATATATCAATCTTGAATCTACTTGAAGTAGTAGTATGCTTCTTCTAAGATATATTCGGCACAGATACATATGTATATTGATATTGAAAGACAATCAGTCGAACTTCGAAATCGGCGATTTCTCCGTCAATTATAGCTATTGTACCAATTGTATGCTATTGTATCGAGGATGATTTCAATAACTTCATTCCTTTAGTTAGGCTTACAATCTAAACACTTAGAAAAGTTAATTTTTGTATTGATCCCGAGATCTATCCATTAAGTTTTTATTCACGACGATCATTCGTAACGACTATTATGTCCCGCAAAACTAATAAATGTTAATAACGTGTTCATGAGTGGAGACCACGACTCGGTAAACGTAGTATAGGATGCCTTCCGATACACAATACAATAAAATATATGTATCTTTATTGCACCATCAATACAAACAATTATAATAATAATGGATATTAATACTTAGTCTAGTGGCACAATCGGCGGCCTTATCGCTAGCAGCCATTTTTTTATAGGCAACCTTTGGATAATACTATAACCAGTTAATTTAGGTCAAAGAAATCCTCGTATTCTAATGAAATGTCAGGTTATTAGGTTCTATCTGCAATTGACTTTCCCGCACGTGTCTTCCATTCGTAAAGTGCGAGCTGACCGACAAACACACACAAAGGAGGTTTTGTTTTAAGTTACCTACTTATCATGGAAAACAATAAGCTACCGCCATGCGTCATAGGTACCTATACCTATCATTGATGACTTTCATCCCGGTTCAAGTTTTTGAAAATGAAAAAAAAAAGAATTTATTTACTAAAATACTTACACAGAACATCATAAACTTAAACTAAAAGGAAACGTGTTGGTAAGCGTGTAAGTCCAGTAGGAAAATGGCTTTGCCTCAGCATGAGTTAATTGACTACCATGCTAGCAACCAACGCTGGACTTCCGGCAAAGCGACTTGTTGGCTGTTTTGCTATAAATTGTCTAAGCTAGGCACCTATTTAGTAAGGCACTATTATAATATAATAATAATAATAATCAATAATCATTTATTCGTAACTTTCATGAAATACACGTCACATTAGTTTCGGCTACAGATACGTAGCCATTTTATACTTACAAGTAAAGTAAATTAACAATATTGAATTAAATTATACATTATTAAAATATAAATAAAAAAAAAATAATACATTTAGTCACATTTATAATCGAGGAACTCCTCATAGCTGTAAAAGCTATTGTCAGTGAGCCAGTGCTTTAGTTTACTCTTAAAGGTTGTTAGGCTAGTTGCCTTCCTAACAATTTCAGGAAGATTGTTGTACACCGTCGGTCCCATTATGCGAGTTAACTTCCCCGACTTCGCGAGAGTACGTGGTAAGGTGGTGAGCTTGTCCGCTCGCCGAGTGCTGTACCTATGAACGTCGCTATTTCTAGAGAACAGTTCAAGGTTGTCCCTTACATACACGGATACCTGGAATATCACAATGCATGGAAGGGTAAGTACATCGAGCTCTTTAAAGTAAGGTCTAGCAGAGACGTCCTGTGGTATCCTCACCATTGCACGTATGGCGCGCTTCTGCATGCGGAAGGCGCGCCGCCAGTCGGCGGCACGCCCCCACAGTTCAGCTCCGTACTGCAATATTGAGTGGATAGTCGCATAATAACAGGAGCGTACCACGTGCCTTGGTAGGAATCTCGCCAGGCGGCTTAGTGCGTAGCACGCACCGCCAAGCTTGCCGCATACTTTATCAATATGGGACTCCCACGTGAGACTCCTATCAAGCTCAAACCCCAAAAATGTGGTTTTAGCCACCTGTTCGATAAGCGTCCCACCACCTACAACCGATAGGGTTCTAGGGAGACGCCCAGACAGGCAGACATGCATGACATGTGTCTTTGATATGTTCAAGACAAGTCCGTTTACTTTGAACCACTCGACCAGTGTTGACGCGGTGAGGTTTAGATTTTGCTCCAGGGCGTCTATTGATGTACCAGAGACTACGGCGACCACGTCATCAGCGTACATGAAGATCTCCGCAGTGCTCACAGCTTCCGGAAGATCGTTAAGTAGCATGGAAAATAAGATATTCGAGACCGCAGAACCTTGGGCTACACCCATGGTCGTTGCAAGAGGACAGGATCGGATGTTCCCATTCTCTCCAACAACTACCTGCGACCTCGATCTTAGCATGCTGGATAGTAGTGTGAGCGCAGTCCCTCGCACTCCGTAGTGTTCCAGCTTGGCCGCGAGCACCGCGTGATCGGCTACATCGAACGCCTTCGAGAGGTCACAGCAGATAAGAGCTACCTGCTGCTTCCTCTCTCTAGCCTCTAAGACGCTTTGTATAACCTGTCGCGCCAACGACGTGGTCGAACGGCCCTCACGATACGCGTACTGCCTGTCTGATAGTGCCTCAGTTTCCATCAGGTATGTTGTGAGTCGTGAGCTTATACCGTTCTCCATAATTTTTGATATTGCAGGTATTATGGACACCGGTCTGTACGAATCCATGCTAGACCTACTACCCTTTCCCTTATAGATCGGCGACACCTTACTTAGCTTAAGGCACGTCGGTAGCTCACCAGCGCGCAGGCACTCGTTGAATAGGCAGGCCAAAATCGGCGCCAGTGGACCGGCCACCGTCGCCATCAGCTTCATCGAGATACCATACGCATCTTTAGATGGCTTTGGAGGTATCCGTTTCATAATAATATGATGTACCTCACCTGCAGTAAACGGTACAAACCGTAGCGAGCGGTTGGCCGGCGGGCGCGCCGACTGTAAGGCAGCCCGCACGCTACACAGGTCAGCTGCGGGTGCTCCGCACGCCGCGGCCGCTCCCACGAACCTCGCATTCATCGAATCCACAACCTGCTGCTTCGACTGAAACTTTATACCATCATATGAATTAATAATAGTGTCTGTGAAGTCAACAGAACATTCATTGTATTTACCCCTTTCGGAATTTACAACCCGCCACATCGATTTACATTTATTTTTACTTTTATATATTATATTTTCATAGTATTCATGTTTTCTACATCCAATTAAATTGTCATATTTCATATTCAAGTCATTTAAAAGTAATTGTATAGAATCATTTTTATTAAATTTATTGCAAATGTCAATCATATCGAATAATAATATCCTAAAATCATTAATTTCATCTGTAACCCACGATGGGGTAGTCAAACAGTTGGCTCTCTTTATTGGAAAGCAAATGTCATGCTTAATAATTATCAAATTAACAATAGACATAGCAAGGGATTCAATTGATTGGCTGCGCCGCATAATCATTCCCCAGTCCACACTCAATAGAGATGTTGTAAAGTTATTTCTGTTTATGGCCGAAAAATCTCTATAAACCTTTACTTCTTTATTCGGCTTACTTTTTCCACAGTAAACCTTAGCACGGACTGCTAAGTGGTCGCTAAGGTTTGTGGTAACCGGAGATGCTGTCACATCCCCCGGTGGTAAGTTGGTATATAGATGGTCAAGGCAAGTTGATGTACATTGTGTTATTCGAGTCGGGAAATCAACGGCATTGGACATACCGTGGGACGACAGTATATCAAACAGTCGCTTCCTTTCGCAGCTAAATTGGTCTAAATAATTAATATTAAAGTCACCTACGATCACACAATCAAGGCATAAAGCACTGACTCTTGTCAACAATACTTCCAAGTGAGGCAGGAACTCGTTAACACTTACAAGATTGGTTCTATATACACATATTATTGTTAAACTATAATCTAATAAATCTATAGCACAAATCTCGCAAAACTGTTCCACAGAGAGTTTGCACAAGTCAGTATTTTCTGTACATTTTATATTATCTTTCACGAACAGGCACGACCCGCCGTGAGAGATATTTTTTCTACAAAAATACGATGCCAACTTATAACCAGCCAAAGTCACATATTTAATTTTTGTTGCACTAAGCCAGTGCTCGGTTAGTGCAAGTATTTCGCACATTAATGAACTCGACAGTAACACTTCCAGTTTCTGAGTCTTTTTATCAATGGACGCAATGTTTTGCAGACATACCGTTAGTCCTAGGTCATTCGTAAGGCATACTTTAGGCGCGGGAGGCGCCGTCCTTGCGCAGGCGCTCGGTGTGACTGACGGCGGCAGCGGTGGCGCAGCTCGCAGCGGCTCCCGTGCACAGGTCCCCCCGCGGGGCGCGGGGACGTACGAGAAACCAGTCCGATAGCTTTACTCCCGGTGGCCATGAACTCGGCGAGCTGAGTTTGACATATAGACTTTCAGGGAATCCAATAACGAACGAAGCATGTTTGTCAGTTTTAATCGTTCTCTTTAGAACTGTATATTCATCACAGATTTCAATTGAGTTGATGTACTTAAGAACGTTTTCTTCAGTAGTTTCTGGTTTTAAGGACCAAGCTTGTAGATATCTTATTCGCTCAACTGTTTGTAAGTCCTCGTTTTGATTGCCAGTCCCGGTTACAATCTTACGTTTTTTCTTCGTGCGTTTGTTGACGACGTCCTTCCATTGATCATCATCATCATCGTTATTCAATTCTTTTTCGACTGGCTTGTCGATCGTTAGGTTTTCACAGGTTTTATTAGTCGTTGGTTTCGTGGCCATACTTTGCGCTCCTTTTATTTTAGGTTGTGTGACGTCAGAATATGTTGTAGGTGATGATGCGCTTACTGATGACCGCTTTTTATCAAAGATCTTTGCAGCAGCAGCATTCAATCGTACCTGTCTCATAGGTCGTGTTTGAGTCGTGGTAGCTGGAGCAGCTGGCGTATCAACCTGAGTAAGTTGAGTTTTCGAGCTACCCTCGACAGCTGATTTGAGTTTCATGATGGACTCACTCTGCGTCGTTATTATTCCGTTTTGTTCCAGTAATTTGCGCTCCAAATCACAAATCCTTTTTGTAAGATCTGCTACGTACTTTTGTAGCTCGCGCACTGCAGTTTCCGTGGCTTTTTGAGCCATTTTCGAATTTTAAGGGACGTAAAATACGGGACCGTAATAGTGTATGTTGGGCGAGACTAATACCATCTATACACATATACATACTGTATTATATTATCTGTAATGAAATTCTAAAATTTATGATTTTTTTTATTTAAAAGCATTCAATTTAAATATATTATACTCAAGGGTTTTTCCTAAAAGAGAGACATTATTAGAATTAAATTCTTTATTGTTCTATTCATTTACACAAACCTCGAAAACTAATCGATACACCTAAGGCCATCCACCATATATAATTTTTTTGAACTGCGAAAACTTTTCTATGTAAATGAGAACCCATGGTACCACTAAGTTGAAAGGGTTGTGTCTGAATCACAGATGTTCCGCTTTTGTTTAAAGTTACGAGATTTTATTGTACTGTGTACCTAAACTAGTTTATATTTAGGTATCTAACTAGTTCACACAGCTCTTAGCTTGGGGCTTAGATAAAATACTGTGTGTGTTGTCCAGCATTATTTATTTTAGATGCTAATTTATTTATTTATAGATACAAAACTCTATCCGTGCGCATTCTTAACATTATTTTAATTTCGAACATTTTTTTTTATTAATCATCTAAACGCTAAAACACAGATTAGGTAGGTTATGTTAAAAATGCCAAATTTACGGGGAATATCTCACAATCACAACCTTTGTTTTGAGAATGCGTTCGATAGTTCCGGCCGTACATCAAACAAAACCAATGTTTGCAAGAAAGCCAGGGTATCTACCCTAAACAGGAAGTCGATACCTACCTGTAGATAGTAGATACCTAGGTAGGTTTAGGTAGATAAGGTAGCTGCCTATTGTGTGCCTCTAATGGAATGGCTTGCCTGCGAATAGAATTCTAATCAAAGTGTTTGATTGTTTGTCGTAGGTATATATAATAAATAATACCTATATACGTAGATAGGTATTGGTAACAACAGATGTGGCGCGGCAGACGAAGATCCGCCTGCGACTCAGGAGGTTGCGAGTTCGATTCCCGGCTCGGGACAACTATTTGTATGATCTTTAAGTCTTTGTGGGGCTGTGTGAAAGCGGTAGATATATAAAAAATACTTTTTAAATGCAATAAATTCATTATTAATGCAGAAGAGTATACCTTATCTATACTAATAAGGAAAGGTTTGATTTTTTGTTTGTTTGTTTGTAATAAATAGGCTCCGAAACTACTGGACCGATTTTCACCGTTGGGACCTACACTATCCCCGGTGAACATAGGCTATATTATATTTTCAAAAAAGTTAGGGATCCATGCTAAAACTGTGCGAAGCCGGAAAGGTCCGCTAGTACAAAATATAATGACACCCTAGCAAACATTTTGTGTGTGCATATTGGATATTCTCGCCACCTTAATTAAACCCACTGATTGACGTTTGGTAACGGGGATTTGGAAAATAATAAACGATCGCAAATTAAACGATACAGGGTCTCGTCAATCAAAACAGAGGTCATGTGATTACAGTCTAATTGAGTTTGATGCCAGGGTCAAGTAGGTACTGGTTTAACACCCTCATAAATTCATAATACATTGTTCTGTATAGATTTGTTAAGGCAGTAGTACCCCGAGGCACACTAGAGCAGCGCCATCACTTATTTTATCTTATTAAGAACAAGGGAAATATCAAAAATTTACTGGGCATTTTGTGATATCTTATCATCATCATGATCATCATCAGCCTATAGCAGTCGCTGAACATAGGCCTCCCGCAATGAGCGTCATAGCGCCCTGTCTTCAGCTTGCCGCATCCAGCATCTACCTGCAGTCTTTCGCAGGTTGATTCGGTCGGCTAGGTCGTGTAAGGTCGGTTGTGATACCTATTATAAGCTTTTTTACAGCCTCTGAAATAGTTTTATTTTGTAAAGTTTAGGTAAAGATGCGAAAATAAAGTTTGATGGCCATCAAGGGCAACTTCCTATCTGTGTACGACGTACCTACGTCTTATTTTTTGCGAGATATTGGGGCACAGTGCATCGCCATAGCACCTAGATATACAACGGCAATACTACACAGTCCTCATGAGAGTACTGTCTAGAAATCAAGAAAGTAAACACAAATACTTAGTAGTTTATGAAAAAAACTAAACAAAAACTAATAAGTAAGGTAACAACTGAAAACAAAAACATCAAGAACGCATGATCGAACATGGGCAATCTCCTTTCGATTCGAATGTGCACCATTCGAAATATTAAATATTACCTATTATTAAATAAAAACAGGCAGAACTAAAATAGTTAAGAAATTCTGCAATTTGCTCCGTTGATACCAGTAGTATGTCTTACAATATTTTCCACCAAAAAAGAAAAAAAATATATATACAATGCAGCCAAAAAAAAAACATTGAGAAGGGGGAAAAAAGCTATTCCCACATAACCCAAGGACCGAGGGGTCACATCACCCCTCGAGTTGACGCCGGGGTAATGAGGCCAAGCCTTGAGGCTCCTCTCTGTGCCCCCACCAGGGCCGGAAAGAAATTTATTGATTCCACCAATATTTCTTTAGTCTCATCTTCAGTATCAAAGTGGTTATCCAATACAATATATCTTTATTGCACCATCAATACAAAAAATATATATAATATTAAAGGATCTTAATACTAAGTCTAGTGGCAAAATCATCATCAATATCATTAGGTTATCCCTTTGTTAAAGTCATTTAAAACGGGATATTTACCATGATTTGATTTTTAAGTTTTCCAATATTTCGGCAGTTTCTGAAACTGTGCCGAAATATTGGAAACCTCAAAAATCAAATCATGGTAAATATCCCGTTTTAAATGAGTTTAGTGTTAATAACCATGACAGTTTCAGAAGTTTTATCCCTTTGCTGACTAAAAATATCTTAGATTCAAGCACTATTTCCCAGTTTACACATGAAATAAGGACCTGCCTGTCACAGACATGGGCACCAGCTAATAGCGTTGCGTTGTGAAACATTTGCGCGTCTCTGCGTCTGTTATTCGAGGTATGTCGCGTTACGAAACCGGTCGGTGCAGTGCTATTTCATTACAAATACACATGCTTATCGAGTATTTAGGATACTTGAATATGGAAAATGCAAGCATTTTATGGTATACTAGCGGACCGTCCCGGATCCGCACGGGTATTGGAATTTTTAAGGTAATTTTTTAACACATTGGGTTACATTATTGGAGTTTTAGCCAGGGTCCCTAATTTTTTTGAAAATATAATATAGCATATGTTCACCGCGGATAGTGTAGCTTTCCAACTGTGAAAGATTTTTCAAATCGGTCCAGTAGTTTCGGAGACTATTCGTTACAAACAAAAAAAACAAAAAATCAAACATTTCCTCTTTATAATATTAGTATAGATGACGACTTCTACGGCGCGGTAGGCGAAGGTCCGACTGCTACGGAGGAGGTTGCGGGCTCGATTCTCGCCTAGGGACAATGTGTGTACGATCTGCAGTTATTTGTTCCGGGTATGCTGGTCGTTATCTTTGTATTATAAAAAATACATACATATATGTATGTATATCTATGTAATCTATTGTACCTATATCAGTCAGTCACCCATAACAATAACACAAGCTCTGCTTAGCTTAGGGCTAGATGATGCTGTGTGGATTGTCCAGCATTATTTATTTATTGGTTCCTAATTGGTTCCATAGAATTATTGCCAACACCGAGGCAAAAAATTAAATACGATCTTTATAAAAGGCCTTGTCAAAAATACAATAAACTGATAGGTCGGTCAAGTCAAAGGCGATGCGGTTAAAGTATAAGGATCTTGATTTTTTTTGCTATGGTCATCGGCGCGAGTTCGTCCCGCGCTACGATGAAATGCACAATGATTGAAAAAAATGAAAAATTAAAATGAATAAAAAATTTAACAGACTTTTAGCACAAGGGTTATTGTAGAAAATCTATTGAGTGTATTTTTTCAAATGAAATATATTTCAACTTTTGAATAACTAAATTATGCAGTAAGTAACGGGCTTTATTTTAGAGGTTTTTTTCCGTATTTAATTTATTTTCGCTCAAAGCTGGGCTAAATTAAGTTTGAAATATAACAGTTCTAAACTGTTGCTTGTATTTTTCATTTTATTATACGGTTTTGGGTGTAAAGAAACAGATAAATTGACAGAATCCTTAGTTTCGGATTTTCAACATCAAACAGTGTAGTAGTTACCCTTCCACGTTTGTATGGGAAGATGCTCGACTTGTTTGACCTTAAGACGTTAAGGTAGATGGAATAATATTGAATTGGTTTGACGTAATTTGATTAACAAATTAAAAAGCATTTAAGCAATAATAAGCGTTTTATATGACAATGAGTTCATCGTTACAATTTAGTGCAATTGGAAACACATCAACATATGTAGTTTATTAATCATCTAGTTAGGTTTTAATGTAAAACAACAACAACAAAAACAAGATGTTTAATATCATACTACTGGTAAGGAATTCAAAAAATCAAATCAACTTTTTTCTATTTGATAATATTATAAATTACCTATACTAAAAAAAAATACTTGTCTAACTGCTTATTTTGTAAGCCTTCAGAAATAAATGATATTGAATTTGAAAAATTTGAAATAATAGCCAAGGAAAATGGCATTCTCTTCCTTAGTCCGTGGAAAATAGTGCAGCGAATATAAATTATAATTGCAAAATTCGTATTATTGATGCAATGATTAATTAATGATGAGGTATTTTAATGTGGAACATAGCCTAGTAGTCTAGAATACTTGAATAATCATTACTGTTTTGGTGAGGTGCCTTGCGACATACATACATAATAATCCCGCAATCAGTAGCGGTTTTTTTGGTATCGACATTTAGTTCAAACGAGATTTATGCGAATTGCCAGAAACTATGTAGTTTATCTTAATAGTTTTTGGCATGTTAACCTCTATACACTAGGCAAACTCGATGTGGAATGTTTGTTAATAAACCGCCCATTCTTAATAAATTAATTCTATTGCCGTCTTTTCATGCGAAATGCGAAATTTATACCTATTACTTGTCGATTTGAGATCCTTCCAGCTTCAATAAATATTGCTTACAATCATTGGCTGTAATGTAAGAAATTGGCTGTAATCTAATAATAATACTATAAAATAATACAATACAATACAAAAATACTTTATTGTACACCAGTTACAGATCATTATAAAACACATCACATGATAAAAGTACAATGGGTGGCCTTATCGCTTAGAAGCGATCTCTTCCAGGCAACCTTTTAATAATTTTAATTGATAATAATGAATAGTATAAAATATGACCTGTCTAAGTGCTTATTTGTAAGCTTAATGAAATAAAAACTTTTCATTTTCAATAACCAACAGAAATCAATGAGAAGCGAAACGTATAGTTTAGAGTACTTAGATACATCTGAATTATTCCGAATCGACCTGTAGAGCGATTACCTATCTTCTATTTACAGATATCTTGTGGAAACTTAGTCGTCTACGGCCAGACTAGACGTCAGTAAATATATCTGCCAGTTAAGAGAGAACATGATCGTAGAAATCCGTTAGAATCTATTGTCGATTAGAGACAAGCCAACGCGCTTTCTCCAGTAAATCGTCTAGCACGACACCGTCCGAATTACTTAACCGTGCAAGATGTGTTCATCTCGTAACTCATGCACGAAGGCGCTGATGCTGTTTGCATTCCATACCATCTCAAAAATGTTGATTACCACTTACCACCGCTAAAAAGATTACGAATAACATTAGAGATAGATCAGAGAGACCTACTAAGAATTCAAGCTCTTAGGGCAAGCACTAATTTCAATAGGTAATGTTGGTAATTAGTCTAAGCACGGGGATTGTGTGGGACATGTTTTTACAGGATTTTGTTTGTCTGGATTTTTTATAAATGATTTATTATTATTAGTTTTTGTTATTGTTTAATTTTATGCATAATTTTTTATGTTAATTTGTTGTAATATATTGTAATTAACTAGTGTAATTGGTTCTAATCTTAATCGTGCTAGTTAACACTTTGAGTGCTGAAAACGCACGGTATGAGTTTTCTACAAGTGACAAATATGCGTAAATCCACACTAGCGCAGCGGCTGAGAAATTACAGATCTTTGTGACTCAGCAGAGCTGTAATATTTTTCGAACGAAACGCATGTGCGGCGCAACACAACCGCTGTGTAGAGTGGCAGCACGAATTTTTTAGGTAAAAAAAAGACCGCAGTCCTCGAAAAAAAACCGCAGTCAATGTGTTAATAAGTAAATAAATAAAATTAAATAAATTGTTTAAAGAACAATTACATCGCATCGTCATATAGATATTCTACCTATTGCGTACATTATTGAAGTTTGGAATTTCAAATTTTTCAATTTCAAAAATTCGATGTTTGTCATTGAATGCGTAATTTTTCTCAGAATTGAGAAAAATTACGCGACAAACGTTTACGATGACAAACATCGCCGTGCATGCCCTAAGAAGTCTGAGAATGAACATGAAAATAAAGAATCTATTCAAGAAGAACCAAAGAGCATTTTTTTATGAATCCTTTGTTGTTGTTTGTATGTCTATAAAATTGCACGATCTATCTGTCATATACATGACTAAGGAGTAAAACGTGTCTTTATGTCATCGCTTCATGATCGAAGGCTCGAAGTATGCATCTTCATCATGGTACATCATGGTACATCTATACTAATATTATAAAGAAGAAAGGTTTGATTTTTTGTTTGTTTGTAATGAATAGGCTCCGAAACTACTGGACCGATTTGAAAAATTATTTCACCGTTGGGAAGCTACACTATCCTCGGTGAAAATAGGCTATATTATATCAATGTTTAAAGCTATATTCGCTAAGCTATATTATATAAATGTAAAGATCTTAATAACTGAAACTACGGATTAAAACTGAATACCTATTTGAAACATACAGCTTAACCTTGTAAGTTGAAATCACGAAATCGGGAAATTTTTACAAGCTTAGCGAATCGCTAAATATGTGTAAATTTTAAAAGTTTATCTACCTATGCCTACTATTGGTTGACTGATGAAATAATTTGTTAATGCGAAATAGGTAGGTACTTAATTGGGGGAAAGTTGTCCAACAACAGGTTGTTAATGGGACTAAATCAAAGCCAAACCCATTGGCCTGAGTTAGCAGAAGTTTGTCAGTATTTAGACGGATTTTGCTCTTTTTTCCTCGTCTGATTTACGTATAAATATAGGTAGTTATGTAGATAGACCTATACATGCTACTACGCTTAGGAATGTTAGCTCAGCTGTACGGAATTAGGACTAGCCCATAGCGGAAGCTACCTACAGGTATTTGGGTCGCTTTGCTCAAGCCTGCTGTTTTGAGTAATCGAAAGTATCTACTATGTACAATTTACCTAGGTATATACGTACTACCTAAGATATCAGAGTTATTTAGTATGTGGACTATCCGGAATTTTCGTAAAATTTTGGTCACTCTTAACTTTACAAGGTATTTGCTCAGAAGGTACTTTCAGGTGTACCTATCCAATTTATATACTTAGCCTATGAATGAATATTATTTAAGTAGGTAAGGTTCCTTAAATAACTCTGTATCTACCTATGAAATTCATACCTACCTATCTGTAGGGTAGGTTCAAGCGGCGAGTATGTATAGGTATGTATGTGCTTACCTAGCTACACTAGGACTCGATGCCTATAACTATGTACGTACCTATATACCCAGGGACCTAGGCCACAAATTACCAAAGTACCTACTTAGGTAGGTAGGTATGTTATGGACATAATATATTGCGGCACGACACTAAATACATACCACCCTGTGCTGGTTTTAAGGTATAGGTAGGTCGGTAGGTACCTACCTAGATTTCTGTCTTTGGAAGATAGGAAGTCATACCTTTACTATATAGGTACCGTTTAGATGGGCCAAAGAAACTGGGTTGAGCAAAAAAGACAAGCAATGAGGCTTCAATGCAAAATCCGACGTCACAGACACGTAGAGCCTTCTATAGCAAAACTTACAGGGAAAATTGACGAAACACCACAGTTCCTTGAAGTTCTCCGTCAACTTTCACTAATATTCATTACACAAGTTGAAAGCACAATAATTTCACTGGTTGATTGGCAAATAAACACTTGTAAAACTTTAGTTTACACACATTATTTACTGTAGTTCGAAAGCTGTGCGCGACCACCGCTCGTCCGCTCGTCCGCGCGATTTGACTGTGGATGTTGTCTTTCTTGCTCGCCTCGCCTGTGCTAGCGCAGCCCGCATTCCACAAACAAAATATGCCTCTCTCGCTCTTGTGAAGCTCAAAGTATTTTGTGCGAAAGAGATGAAATGGAGGCTTAGTTAACAGGTATAGTAGGTAGGCCCGTTATCCACAGAACAGGTGAGCGCGCGAATATTAAAACTTAATCAAATATTCTATTGAGATTTTAGGGTCTAGCTAGAGATGAAAGCAGATGTCGGTATTCTAGGTATGAGTCATGTAGATAAAGAATGGGATTGAAGATGAAAAAATAAATTACAGAAGCTGCGCTGCTGGCTCGATCATGTGCTACGGACGCGGACGATCCGGCTACGAAAGCTCGGGCTATATTGAAGCACCCAGATAGATAAAGGTTCAATGACGAAGAGATGGATCGCTCACTCACTTCTAATCTTCGCGGATAGAAGCTGGTGGCGATCTATTGTTTCTACGGCACGGAAGAGATTCGATGCCAGCGTAATGTAAATTCCAGAGCGGAACAATAATGGCGCAAATGACTTGAGGGGTGTCGAGACGAGAGGTGCGTCCGATATCACCATCACCAACACTGCCCGTGAGTAGGTTCCTCGTTATTAAGCCATTAGATATATCAGCTAGGATTTTCCCATCCAATGGGAATTGGATAGGAAGGACAATCCTGGCCCTGCTATGGCAGGTCCACAGCATATCTGTATCTACACCACTCCATTAAACTAAGTCAGTCTCTTAACTATGTAAATCTGTGTAGCCTCTGGCTATTGGGTTTGATTAAAGTTCAAATCTCGTGGACACTCACGATAAGGCTGGTCCACCAGTTCAAAGTCTCTCAGCGAGCTATGGAAAGAGCGCTCGGAGTTTCTCTGAAGGATAGGATTCGTAATGAATACATTCGATAGAGAACTAAAGTTATCGAATTAGCAAGCTGAAGTGGCAGTAGGCCGGCCATATGTCGAGAAGAACCGACGGCCGCTGGGGCAAACGTGTTCTTGAGTGGAGACCACGACTCGGTAAGGTAGGACGCCCTCCGACCAGGTGGGATGACGACCTGCGAAAGACTGCAGGTAGATGCTGGATGCGGCAAGCTGAAGACAGAGCGCTATGGTGCTCATTGGGGGAGGCCTATGTCCAGCAGTGGACTACTATGGGCTGATGATGATGATGATAAAAGTTCAAAAAACGTTCGAACTTCGAAAATGTAGACGATGAAAAGCGGCCTCAAATTAAACATTATTTCGTTCGTCCAAGCTTCGATCAGCATGACAAAAAAATTCACTGTCATTGTGGAAATGCCAACTGTAACACTTTTTCGTCAGTTTAACACCACGATGATGTCTTAACGCAAGAAGGCCATCGCAGCCAATCGGCTGCTGAACAGCAATTGAGACGCCGGCAGGACTCTCATTGCTGTAACTCAAGACTCGAGTGACGTCTCGCTCGACGTTGAAGCTAGAAGAAAGAACCTTAGTTCGATTCTAACCGCATTTCGATCGAAAGACGAACTGTTGAAGACCATTGATGATCGTCAGTTCTAACCTAAACTCAAAACATTCTCTGTAGAACTTATATAACAAAAAATATTCTTGTTCACCATTATACGTCACAGAAGTTCACTTAAAATAAATAAGACATATATCTTTTAGAACAGAATATAACCATTATAACAGAAAAAAGGAGCCTTCTCACAGGCAGCAAACCACAAACATTTGATTTTACTTTGGCAAAATCGTCCAAATGATTTTGGTTTAGTTGGCAGCATAGCAGATCAGATTCAAAATGACAGTAATATGATATTTCGTCTAAAACTGACACGACGTTAACGTAACGCATTCAAAGAGTCATGTCGCAAGTCGCAATACACTGACAGAAAGAAAAGTGGCAAAAAAAGTCAAGACAAGAAGCGAAACGAAAACTGAAAGAAAAACAAAACAATATTTCATTCTTTTAGCTTGTTTGCTAATTTTGAAGATGCCGAAAGTTCGCAGAAGCCGTAAACCACCTCCAGAAGGATGGGAGCTTATCGAACCAACTCTCGAAGAGCTAGAACAAAAGATGCGAGAAGGTACACCATAACCTATGATTTTTCTTACGTTTTTGTTTCTACTCTCATCCACGCTCCTATTCATTCAAATTTAATTAGTAAAACTTCAGTAATTCTTATAAAATTATTCACTTTCAGCCGAAACTGAGCCACATGAAGGAAAACGCAAGCAAGAATCTCTATGGCCTATCTTCAAGATCCACCATCAAAAGTCCCGCTACATCTACGATTTATTCTACAGACGCAAGGCTATCAGCAGAGAGCTGTATCAGTATTGTTTGAATGAGAAGATTGCAGACCAGAACCTTATTGCTAAGTGGAAGAAAACTGGCTATGAAAACTTATGTTGCCTGAGATGTATTCAGACGAGAGATACAAATTTCGCTACAAACTGCATCTGTAGGGTGCCAAAGAGTAAGTTAGAGGAAGGCAGGATTGTGGAGTGTGTTCATTGTGGTTGCAGGGGGTGCTCGGGATAAAATAACTAAATTTAGATTTGTTTTTGACTGTCTACATAACTGTTCAGATACCTTATAACTTTCTGAATAGATTCTTTGTAGGAATATTACTTGTATCAAAAGGTTCAGTGTATGGGCTGACTCATTAGAAGTTCCATTAATATTTTATTGCCATATAAACAAATTTTATACTATTCAAATTATTGTATAAAACTTGATACTATTACACTGTACATTTTAGATCAACTTATGTAGAGGAACTTATTGTCTTTTAAAATGTAAATGGACAGATAAAAAAAATTCAATTCATAAGTTAAGTCAAGGTTCATACATTTATGGATTCCTGACCAAGTCTTGCAACTATTTGACTGATGTTCTAAATAAATAATAGAAAATCAAATGTACTGTACTTTTCTTTCACTAGGTTTATGCATTTTATTGCACATTATAATTAAGGAGCTTCTAAATGGGCTATAGTAGTTCTGTAGGTAAATATCACTCTAGTTGTGATATGATCTCACAGCAACCAAACCAGCTAACTATCCACTATGCCAAGCTTGTTGTGCAATGTTCATTCATATGGTAACACCTAGCACAAAACTGCATTACCTTAGTAGCAAGTCGAAATAAAAGTTGTAGGCTTACTTACAAATTCAACACAACTATGTACCTAGGTTTCATTTCATTCCAAGGCCATTCCAAGCCATACGCTGCAATACAATGTATTTGTGATGGACGGGCATTAGTGCAGCGCACTACTGTGGTAAAAATATTGCCCTTTTAGAAGCCCCTATTTTAATACATTATAGTCAAGAGCATCTCAACAAAACGGTAGGAATGGTAAAATAAAACTAGCCTTATAATGAAAAGTTTATTATAATTACAGACAGATAATGCCCTAAGAGGCAACAATATTCAAGACTGTCAGATATAAGTTCAATAATTATTTTCCTAAATCTAGACAAATTACTTGAGCAAATGCAATCAGTCTTGTCTCTTTCAAACTCTGGAATAGTCTGGAATACAGGAAAAACAATAGCAATCAACTGTTATTTTTAACATTAGGGTTTTCTATCTTTATTCAATTTTTAGAATAATTGAAGAATAAGAAATTTAAAATTATTTAAGTTTTTTTAAACAATTTCCAGTGGTTTGTATTATGTTAAGTACTCATTTATTCAGTAGGCAATAACACCAAAATGGCTTTACACAATGTTATTTCTATGAAAAATTCTGCATAGTGCATGCTTTATAAATTTTATTATAACACAAATGAATAGAAAAAATAGGGTTCATAACCTAAATAACAATAACAAAAAAAATCAATACTTTTGAAATAAAATAATAACAACTGACAACAGTTTTCTGTAGAACAAATTAACAACCAAATTACCCAAATCCACCTAACTAATTAATATGGAACTTTTGACTACTTTCTGCATTGATTCACAGGCTTTACAACTTTATTTGACAAAGCAATAGAATAAATATAAGTTACATCTTCTTCACTAAGAAAGTGTGCTTACATATAAAATAATAATTTAGTAATTCTATTACTAGGTGATAACAACAATAGTATTGGCTTGCATTGCAAAATCCAATATTAAATTAGGTTTTGGTAGAGTGGAGATCGCAATTTCTTACATTTTATATGAATAATCACAACCTTGATTATCTTTTTTAGTAATGTTAATTAGTAATAGGATTTAAATAGTAATAGTCTCATGTTCTACTTGCTTAGCAAGCTCTATAATCAGCTCCTTATAAATATGAGGGTTCATATTCTTTCCTAGCAAGTATAAGATAAACCAATCTCCAAATCCAAAACGCCTGACTATACGGCTCACAGTGCTACGTCGCACATATCTCAGTTGACCAATAATCATCAATGTACGTAGAGGACGCAGGGAGAAGACCATAACACGGAACAGGATTGCCATTATGGACAGAAAAGAGAGAATTATCAGCCAGAACCAAAGGATCACGAAGATCTTCTCATTGACAATATTCAGAGGAAGAACACAAAGTCGATCTTTAAGCTGCATAGTGCCGGAAGGTCCATAGGTCCTGAGCGAGCATTTAGTGAGCTTGGGGAAGTATTGGTCCATAGGGCTTACATTCACGAAGTAGTCGTCAGAAGTCTCGCGCGACATTTGACTGAATGCTACAACAGCACTCCCATAGTTACGAAAAGCTCCGCCCAGGAAAATGTCTATCAGGAAAATCTGGCCAACCTGAAATTAAAGAAAGAAATTTGTTTATTGGTTGGTGTTGGTGGCAAAAATTCAAGCTTGCTACCATTTTATTGGTTCACTAAAATAAATTATAGATAGCATTATAATACAAAAGAACCTTACAAATAAAATTACCTATATTTAACTAAAATAGCAACAAGTGCATACACAGAGAACCAATTAGGCCTCTGTAAACAATTTAAAGGGCACAACTATTTATTTACACAAAGCTCAAATTACCTACCAATATGCCCATTTGATAGTCAAAAGTTACAATTTTGGTTACTTACCACATTAGCAAGGTTCAGAAGCTCACAGAAGGCATATCTCAGGGCATACATATTGTGAGTGTGGAGGTTGCTGTAGCTGAGATAGGAAAGCAGTTCTCCGCGACGGTACTCTGACCAATCCTTAGATACCATAGGGCTGGCTGGAATAGATAAAAACAGTTTACAAAACAGGCAACAAAACTGTGGTCCTTTATCAGTCATTGAGTTATGAATATATTTTATTGAGTTAATTGAGATGCCAGTCAAGCAAGATCATGCATGTGCTTTCTATTGTTAAATATAAATATTATTAGGTACTCATATTTTTATTTTAGAACAGTATACTCACCTAGATCTGATGCCAGCACCTTCAGTCGGCCTCCTTCCCAGATCTTCCACAAGTAGCGTGGGATGTAGAACATAACAGCTTGTCCGAGTAACACAAAGCAGACCCACTGGTAGTACCGGTGCTTTATCTCTTCGTCGTGAGGTCCATTTTTTGGTCCTACACCAGGGTATGACATGTTCTTTCCTTCAATACCTGAAATCAATGTACAGAGGCTAGACAAACGCATCAGTAGACTTTAAAACACTATATATTTCAAAAGGTGCCTACAAATAAAATTATAGCCGCCCAATAGTGCAGAAGCCCTATTTGGGCCATGTCAAAATATAAAGCATTGAGGGCGATCGAGCGCCTGAAACATATGGCTGAAATGACATGCACGGGTTTTGCTCCCTCCTGCCCGCCAGAAGAGTGCCTTGGCAGTCAGTGTAGTAAGAAGATTAGATATCATCAGTCTCCTGCTCTGACGGGCGTTGGCGGTATATGGCAAAGATTATAAAATAACTCCATTGTATATGGTTTTAATTACCTACCTATGACCAGGGAAACAAAAAGTCAAAACTCACCATACAGGTTACTCTTCAGCGTGTAAGTTCCATAAATCCAGCAATAGCTGTTCACAGCATCCTTGTCTCGGGGCTCCCCCTCAGCCATGCAATGGATCGGCTCACCAAAGAACTGCTTCGAAGTCACCAACAAAGTGAAAATCAACAACATGATCACAGTTATTTTGTAATGCATTCGAAACACATTATTATCCGTGCACACATTGTCGAACTTTAGAAAGGATCGAAAAGGCATAAACAGATCAATCATTTTGGATTAATTAGACTGGCTAGGCTATGATAACTTGTATAAATATTTTCTTCAAGATGTCGGCTACCCGCTTTATTTTCCTTTCGTTTTGAAATTGAACGCACGAACTGAAAGAGATGAAAATGAATGAATGATTAGATGCTGCCGAGGATCTCGCAGGTCGCAACCAATGACAGCCTGCAATATTGAAACTCGTAACCGGAAATCCGGTTTGCAAACGATGACGATAAACATGAACGACTAAATTATTATGTTTGAGCAGAAAATGATAAAAATAATAAAATTCACCAATGGCGTCACTTTAGGCTCAGTATAAGTATATACAGTACGGAAACTAGGAACAAACACTCGAAACGGCACACTCACACAAACATGCACATCGACACGGTGTCTGGGTGATTCTCGGGGATGGTCAGTAGCGGTTGTCGCGTCTAGGCAGGCGCGCGTGCGGTCGCGTGAAACTGAAAAATGACCCGCTACAGATATTGTGTTGCATACGGCTGTATGAATTCGGCTTCATCAAAACCGGAGCTGTCGTATTTTAAACTTCCTGCTGATTTTGAAAGGTAAGAATAATTTATTATTATGATTGTTATAGAATAACGAGTCCGTGTGATCGATCATACATAATGAATTCGTGAACTTATATGTAAATCAAGAATGACGGCGGTTTTGAGGATGTTTAAAGTCAATTGACGACCGATGTGGCGCGGTGGGCGAAGGTCCGTCTGCGACGCAGGAGGTTGCGGGTTCGATTCCCGCCTCGGAACAATTGTGTGTACGATCTGCAGATATTTGTTCCAGGTGTTCTGGTCATTTTCTATGTATAATAAAAAAATATCTATCTATGTAATATATTGTATTATGTATATCAGTTATCCAGTACCCATAACACAAGCTCTGCTTACCATGGGGCTAGATAATGGTGTGTGAATTGTCCAGCATTATTTATTTATTTATTTAATGAGATTTTACAAATAGAGACGTCATACTCATTGTAAAGAAATAATAACTTGGCGATAATTTATTAACGCTACATATCTACCTAGCACTGTTTGAGCTGACAACGCAAAGCGGCAACAGCGCAGTGATTTTAGTTCGAACAGACGAGACGCCGCCGCTAGGCATATGTCCTTATCTCTGTCACTCATAAACGCAACGCACGCATTACTTGTCTCGTTCGTGTAGGTGGCAAAGCGGCAACCTCGCGGCACTGATTTTTGAGTAAATATAACATCATTGTTTAAACTAGATTGTAGACTTTCAAAATGTAAATATAAGACGGCGGCTGCAATCAATTATGAAATTTTGCATCATGGGTATCGTTTTTATGGTTTTCGAGGGTGCTGAAGCCGATACTTCTGACAAAATGTGAATCCAAGATGGCGGCTGCTATAAATTATCATTTTTTCCGTCATGGGTGTCATTTTCATGGTTTTCGAGGGTGCTGAAGCCGATACTGCTGTCCAAATGTGAATCCAAGATGGCGGCTGCTATAGATTATCATTTTTTCCGTGATGGGTGTCATTTTCATGGTTTTCGAGGGTGCTGAAGCCGATATTGCTGTCAAAATGTGAATCTAAGATGGCGGCTGCTATAAATTATCATTTTTTCCGTCATGGGTGTCATTTTCATGGTTTTCGAGGGTGTTGAAGCCGATACTGCTGTCAAAATGTGAATACAAGATGGCGGCTGCTATAAATTATAATTTTTTTCCGTCATGGGTGTCATTTTCATGGTTTTCGAGGGTGCTGAAGCCGATACTGCTGTCAAAATGTGAATCCAAGATGGCGGCTGCTATAAATTATCAACTCGCATTTTGAAACGCGGTACAGTTCGCAGCCATGAGCGTTGCGCGCGCGCTGCCTGCGCTACAATGTCTGCGTGCGACCGCTCCGACGAGCTCACGAAACGTTTACGTCCAACCGCGGCTCACACGCGACGCCATGAGATTACCTATTTAAATTGTATTTGTAAGCAAATACTTTACTAATAAAGAAAATTTAATTAGTTAGACCTAATATTTACAATTAAAACAATTGACCTAACTGCAGACTGTTGTAAACAATCTACAGGTAGCTCAATTGATCCATCATCAATACCAGTCGGAAGCGTCCCCAAGACGCTGGCTGCATTGCCACGCTGTATGGCAATGCTGGCTGATGCGCTGCGCAACATACTCGCCAGATCTCGGATCACGCGTCGCTTCGACCAGACGAAGATATTATTATGTTATACCAGACCACATTTGTAAGCTAGTTATTTCCATTCCATTTATTGATCACTACAGAATAAAAAATCGTCTTAATAAAAAATATATATCAAAAACAAGAAAAGTGACAACCCTAGTACTATAATGGAGCGTAGGTATTTATTTCATCAACTAGGCTTAGTTTCCATACTGTTCTATATGTGTACTGTGCTTTAGGTCTCGTGGGCCATGGCCCAAGGCTCCAGGCATCGAGGGGCGCCCCAACAAAATTTCACGTGATTTTAAGTTTTTACGAAAATTACCTATCATTAGGTCGAAGATAAGGAAAGTCGAACCAGTTTATTTATGACCTATTATGAGCTTATTCTCAGACCCTTCAGACCCGTTCCGAAAGCGTCGCCACTCGCCAGCCACTGTCCCAGGAATGGAGTAGGTATGAAAAAAATATGAATTGTAGATTTTACACAGATAGGGATAGGCCCAAAAATTCAGACAGAATCGAAATCGAATGAGCTCGAGACTACAGGAATAAGGAGCAGCGTTTGTCTTCAGCGAGCGTAGCAAGCCGCAAAAAAATAGTTTATAATAATTTTCGTGGGGGTGGTCAAGTGACCAGAGAGGGTCGTTCAATAGATCAGAACCAGAAGCATAACCGGGGAGCGGAGCGATCCACGAAATGCAAATGCAGGCAATTTCGAGCCAGTTGTTGGGTAAGTCTAAGCGGTTCAAAAATCAGGGTCTTTGCATAGATCCTAATAGGTTCTATGTATACCAACAAAAATAGTAGGTACCTCTACCTACCTATGCTAAATACCTACAACACCTTAAATTTCGCGCAATGCCTGTCAGTTATAGGTACTTATGATAAAGCAATCAAACCAAGTTTTTGGTACAAAGAAGTTTATTCAGAAAAATAGAATAAGGAAACATTGGATCCGTGTGTATCATCTGTCTGTATTTACAACATAGGTTAATCATATTCATTATTGTAGATGATTGGTGTTTTAAATGAGGAATTATTATAATTATATCAAGCTTGAAAAACCTAGTTACTCCTTAGTTAAGCATTAACAGTAGAGGAAGCTTCAAGAGCTTACCATTTATAAAACAAAACATTGATTTTAGCTAGAGCCAGAAGACCCAAGGACAAGTTTATTTTGAAAACATAACAATGACTTATATACATACATTACTAGCAAGCCCTTATGCCCTTTTTATGTTAGTCTATTCACTAATTACCGATTGACTAAACTTGACACGTTACAAATAAGTCGTAGTTTCTTCTAAATCTTCATTTTTACAGAGATACCTCTACGAAAAAAGCAGTTTAATTTGCTAGTTGTTGAACATATTTCAATAATATTTGTCTATGTTTCCTCTAACCAACTCTTTACTCATAATAAAACACATTTCAATTTATTGGAACGAAAAATAATTGCAGAAAATATTATAAACTGCAGAAATATTTGAATGCAGCACTCATAATGTCCACTGCTAAAAGTGCGTCCCTCAAAGCTACTGCCCTTTCCGTAGTAGGTTCCCTTATCTATTTTCTATTGATCGGTAGATTATATAATAATATGTCTTATAAGTACCAAGCTGAGTAGGATCAGGATATATAAAAAAACAGGCACTGCTTCTTTTAACTATTCTTTTTTTAGCTTGTTTGTGTGTATTGTGATGAAACAAATCCAGTCTGTCATCCAGTGAAACTAGTCCACCGTTAATCTTACAAACAACAAGTACTTACCTACACCTAGGTAGTTTATACCTAACCAGCTGGTTGAAACTTGGATACCTACCTGTTTTGAGGCTCCTATTTGTCATGATTATTGTAGTTCTTTAAAGAACTGTAGTTTCATGTCAAAACATGTCAATAACGTTTAAAAGTAGGTACAGCTTATATATATATAAGGAAAATTTATTAACCTATCTTGAACACTTTCTGTGAGCTGAGTTCATATTGAACTTTGTCTATAGTTTGCTTTTGAATCCCGAATCTTCATTATTGCTATGGCTTGATTGGCCTTCTTCAAAGGCAATATTGCCAAGAGCAAAAATGTTATCAGGGTCGAGAGCTTTCTTAGCTGCAAAAAGAAGTCGGTGGCCAGGCTCACTAACTGTGTCTAAGTACCATTTCTTCCGAAGTTTTCCAATACCATGGTGATGTGATATTGAACCTGAAAAAAAAACAAAATATATAAAAAAAACAACTTAACAAACTTACTGACAGTCCTGCATACTAAGCGACTGTTGGTATCGGTCGTGTGGACGATCATTCATTCAATCGATCAATACAGCCAACCTAATGAAGAAAACTTTAATTTCCCGTCAATTTGAACACCGAATTTCCGAAACCGGGTAAATCGGCGGGATTTTCACTGTCAAAAGTCACCATTCATTTCGTTCGTTCCCTAGGGAATGGAATGAATGAATGATCACTGTAAGTACAGTATTTTTCCCCAATAATAAGTTATGTAGATTAAGGTAATTAATATAATCAGACAAGCGTGTAGATGACGTAATCAGGGTGTCAGCTGACGACGGCATATCAGTGACGGGTATTGTGTAGGAGATTAGGATAACTTACCACCGCTCGCAATGATTTCGTCCCTCGCCGCTGTCTCGATCTCCTCGTAGGTGGCGACGGGATCTTTGCAGTTGGAGGTGTCGTGCGCGAAGTAGAAGTAAATGCAACACCCCGCGTCGTAACTGTGAGAGTACATACACTTTCAGGAAAGATTTTACAGCTAGAGTACCTATAAATAAGGAATTATCTAGGCTCTATCGGAAGACCAGCGTTGGTTGTAACGTGCTTACAACTAACTCATGCTGAGAAAGACAGACGTTTCGTGACTCAATGGCAAAAAATTGTCTGCTTTGTCTTTACTTTTAAATAATACTTGTTTGTATTTGTTGATTGAGTAACAAATTAAATATTCTCATTCATTAATTCTCATTAGATAGGCGATAGACGATATACCTACGTAAAAACGGTTAAGTAATAATGCTGCATGGCCATAGCATTAATTAAAATTTATTGAGATAGTTCACACAAGCCGTACCGTTAATTCTTAAGATTTTGTTATTATAGTGCGTAAGCCCTCGCACTCGGGGTAATCTCTAAGAAATTAAATAATCTTAAATTTTTGGGATATTATTTAATTTCTTAGTAAAAATTATTAATGGTCACCATCATTAACCAATAAGTAAGCAAAGCGTGATCTTCCTATTCTTTATCTACACGACTTATATTTTATCAAATAGACTTGTAATGTCGCGCCGGCATAGAATTTGCACCACCCCAACTCTTCCCGCGGGTGTCGTAAGAGGCGACTAAGGGATAGCCACCGGGCGGCGGCGGGCAGCGGCGCCTCGTATCATTTTACCACCGACCTGCGATCCCCGACCCGCACGCCCAGCGTAAGGATTACGGGCATTGCCACCCATATGTTCAAATCCAATAAGGTGTTGCTCGTGCGTGGACTAGTATAAAATGTAGATGGTGATGGAAGATATCAAGTTGGTGACTCACGTCTGCGTCAGTCGGCAGGAGATGTAGAAGTGCTGTATGTCCCGCTTGACGCACTCCTCGCGCAGCCGCTTCTTGACGTTGCTGCAGAGCGCGAGCGTGCGGTCCCAGGGGACTGACGTCTCGAATGACTCCGCTACCACGTCGTATTCTATTGCTATGTCCTGAAAAAGGTTAAGAGTATTCAATCAACCATTACTGGACGCGGCCTCCCCCTTATTAACAATAACTGGGCTTTAATCTCGCTCAATGTGCATACGAAAGAGATAACCTATACGATATTTTAATTTAGATTCAGAATGACAACTGTTATAGCCTGCTCGTCAGATGTGACGACCGATGTGTCGCGGTGGGCAAAGGTTCGTCTGCGAGAAAGGTTGCGGGTTCGATTCCCGCCACAAATGTTTTTACAATCTGCAAGCATTTGTTCCGGGTGTTCTGAGTATTTTCTATGTATAATAAAAAAAATATTATATATATCGATCTTCTAGTAGGTACCTAACCTACCTATAATAAGCTTTGCTGAACTTGGGGCTAGATGATGTTGTATGGATTGCCCAGCATTATTTGTTACTTATTTGACGGAGGGTGACTAGCTGAAATGAACTTTTTTGCGTTGCAGTTAGAAACTATAATATATATTTCTAAGCTCAGAAAGTTCCATGTAGACAAATGACTCTAATTATAATGATCGAAGACTCACCCTAAGATAAGCAATAACGAAGGTGAGGGTATACCCCGTCTCGCCGTTGGTCGCGCCAGCCGGAACTCCACCGTATGTCGCGGCAATAGCGTTCAATTTCTTTTCCCTATCCGCCACGTCTTCCGCCGAGCCTTCCATCAGCAAGGTGACCACGCAGAGCTTGTGAGGGTCGAAACCTAAGTCAAAGTCAATACAAAGTTTCTTTAGGTTCACATAATAAGCGCTTAGAGAAGTCATACTTTATACTATAAATAAATTATTATCAAATCAAAATATTAAATATCAAGGTTTTACATTTTATAAAAAATGTACAAACATGCACCCTGCTATGGCACGGCAATATTATATCATAAAGAATAAAGAATATTTATTTCAAAATTTACAAGATAGCCTTATTATAATATTATTATGTTTCTCATTACTATGATCTCGGGCCATAAAGTGACCCGGTCCTTTGGAAGGCTTGCGTGGGGCCGAAGCCAACAGCACAGAGGCCCTTGAGAGAGTTAATCTAAAGGCGATGGCTACACATAGCGGGTATCATCCTCGGGTGCACAATATGATACACCCAAAGATGGTATCCACCAGGTGTAGAGACTATGCAAAGAAAAATGAAAGAAATGGTAGGCTATTGTGATGGACAGATGGACTGGGTAATCGGGCTATAGGGGAGATTGCGGACGCCTGCCATAAACAAGTCAATAATTTATTATATTAATTTTGTTATTCATGTTATTTATTACACTATGTGGTACCTTTGATGCGAGTGATGTAGAACTTCTTTATACCGTCGAGGATAAGGCCGCCCCATGTTGAGTGTTGCTTGAGAGCTTGCCCGAAACGGAACTAGAAAAAGATAGAAATAGATTTTTTTTAAATATAAATTATTATCTTATTTCACCCCGTACGATAATTTTACTTAGGGTCGGTACACGAAGGAAAATGGGTCGTGTATTATCGGTCACGTTACGCCAGAACAGGCAAATCCTGCTAATGTTACGCAAAAGTTTGTAAGTATGGATGGATGTTTGTTACTCTTTCACGTAAAAACTACTGAATGGATTTTTATGAAACTTTACAATAATATAGCTTATACATCAGAATAACAAATAGGCTACAATTTATATATAGATATATATTATCCAAAATATCTATCACCATGCGGGTGAAACCGCTGGGCGCAGCTAGTATACAATAAAATATTCAGCCTTTCACACTAAACCGATGATGCGTTATGCGTCGAGCGTACAGCGTTTATTACGTTTCCGTTAACGAATAGTGAGCCGACGTAACGTGTTGCGAGACGTGTATTTTGTATGATGCATTCAGACTAGGCGTAACATGAGCGGAGATCGTGTGTACAGGTCGTTCCAACTGATTAGACGCGTAATGAGGCAGGTCTAATTTGACCGAATAGAAGCGACCGATGATACGCTCGACGCGTTTTCCGTCAGATATGGGGGTACCCGAGGCACACTAGCGCCGCCTAGGTGGCGGCGCTAGTGTGCCTCGGGGCACCCCCTTTTTATCTTATTATTACATTGAACAAAGGAAATATCAAAATTTTCGTTGCGGACTTGTGATACCTATTGTAAGCTTCCTTTAATGCCTCTGAAATAGTTTTATTTTGTAAGGTTTAGGTGGAGATGCGAAAATAGAGTTTGTTGGCCACCAAGGGCAACTTCGTATCTCGCCATATACGATACAAACATAATGTAAAGACTTGCATGTAAATTGCTGTAATGTTACATTTATGATTGTTCACAATAAACAATAAGGCTCTAAAAGCAAAAAAGGCTAGAGACCGTGTTTATTTTGCTTTATCGGAAACTTTTAACACTTTGATTGCTGAAATCACACGGTATGTGTTTTCTACAAGTGACTAATATGCGTAAATCAAACACTAGCGCAGCGGCTGAGAAAATACAGATCTGTGTGACTCAGCACAGCCGTAATATTTTTCTAACGAAACGCATGTGCGGCGCAACACAACCGCTGTGTAGAGCG
The DNA here is from genome assembly GCA_943735965.1 of Eupithecia abbreviata. Taxonomy (NCBI): domain Eukaryota; kingdom Metazoa; phylum Arthropoda; class Insecta; order Lepidoptera; family Geometridae; genus Eupithecia; species Eupithecia abbreviata. The sequence continues at coordinate 2,680,660 of OX030986.1, forward strand.
GCAGCACGAATTTTTTAGGTTAAAAAAAAGATCGCAGTCAAAGTGTTAAAAGAACAGAGGCAAGCGTGGGCGTTGAAATCTTTTCTTGCTACGAGCATCACGTAGCGGGGCGTAGCACCCTTCGATAGTGATTGTTATGATATTCTATCTCGACGGGATTTGAACCCGAGTGCGAGGGCTTACGCACAATAATAATAAAAATCCTCACAATATTTAGATTTAAGAATATTTTTTACTCATTGCAAAATATTTCACAATAAAGTATTTTTGTATAGTACCTATTGTATTTGACTTACCTACTAGGACATTTTTTATTGATTTAGAGCAAACTCCTACCTACTGGAAAAATATGCTTAGTTATTAAGAATCAAGAAAAAGCATGGAATGTTCTTAATAATAACTAGGTATTATTAAAAATGCGTATCCGTAAACAAAAAAATGGCCGCCGCTCACCTCGGCTATCAAATTGGTTAACAATATTCGTTGTCTGTTACCTGTTAGTTATCCATAAGTCGGATGCTAGACGGCTGCAGCCTATGCCGGGCTACCTCCCGCTCGAAGTTGAGCCCTGACTCCCAGTCCGGGAATACCAGGGAGCCGTACCAGTTTGTACCAGCAACAATGTCGTCAACATTCGTGGGTACAGGCACAGATAATATAATACATGTACATGTAACTCACTTGTTCGTTATCCATAAGTCGGATGCTAGACGGCTGCAGCCTATGCCGGGCTACCTCCCGCTCGAAGTTGAGCCCTGACTCCCAGTCCGGGAATACCAGGGAGCCGTACCAGTTTGTACCAGCAACAATGTCGTCAACATTCGTGGGTACAGGCACAGATAATATAATACATGTACAGGTAACTCACTTGTTCGTTATCCATAAGTCGGATGCTAGACGGCTGCAGCCTATGCCGGGCTACCTCCCGCTCGAAGTTGAGCCCTGACTCCCAGTCCGGGAATACCAGGGAGCCGTACCAGTTTGTACCAGCAACAATGTCGTCAACATTCGTGGGTACAGGCACAGATAATATAATACATGTACAGGTAACTCACTTGTTCGTTATCCATAAGTCGGATGCTAGACGGCTGCAGCCTATGCCGGGCTACCTCCCGCTCGAAGTTGAGCCCTGACTCCCAGTCCGGGAATACCAGGGAGCCGTACCAGTTTGTACCAGCAACAATGTCGGCACACTAGCGCCGCCTAGGTGGCGGCGCTAGTGTGCCTCGGGGCACCCCCTTTTTATCTTATTATTACATTGAACAAAGGAAATATCAAAATTTTCGTTGCGGACTTGTGATACCTATTGTAAGCTTCCTTTAATGCCTCTGAAATAGTTTTATTTTGTAAGGTTTAGGTGGAGATGCGAAAATAGAGTTTGTTGGCCACCAAGGGCAACTTCGTATCTCGCCATATACGATACAAACATAATGTAAAGACTTGCATGTAAATTGCTGTAATGTTACATTTATGATTGTTCACAATAAACAATAAGGCTCTAAAAGCAAAAAAGGCTAGAGACCGTGTTTATTTTGCTTTATCGGAAACTTTTAACACTTTGATTGCTGAAATCACACGGTATGTGTTTTCTACAAGTGACTAATATGCGTAAATCAAACACTAGCGCAGCGGCTGAGAAAATACAGATCTGTGTGACTCAGCACAGCCGTAATATTTTTCTAACGAAACGCATGTGCGGCGCAACACAACCGCTGTGTAGAGCGGCAGCACGAATTTTTTAGGTTAAAAAAAAGATCGCAGTCAAAGTGTTAAAAGAACAGAGGCAAGCGTGGGCGTTGAAATCTTTTCTTGCTACGAGCATCACGTAGCGGGGCGTAGCACCCTTCGATAGTGATTGTTATGATATTCTATCTCGACGGGATTTGAACCCGAGTGCGAGGGCTTACGCACAATAATAATAAAAATCCTCACAATATTTAGATTTAAGAATATTTTTTACTCATTGCAAAATATTTCACAATAAAGTATTTTTGTATAGTACCTATTGTATTTGACTTACCTACTAGGACATTTTTTATTGATTTAGAGCAAACTCCTACCTACTGGAAAAATATGCTTAGTTATTAAGAATCAAGAAAAAGCATGGAATGTTCTTAATAATAACTAGGTATTATTAAAAATGCGTATCCGTAAACAAAAAAATGGCCGCCGCTCACCTCGGCTATCAAATTGGTTAACAATATTCGTTGTCTGTTACCTGTTAGTTATCCATAAGTCGGATGCTAGACGGCTGCAGCCTATGCCGGGCTACCTCCCGCTCGAAGTTGAGCCCTGACTCCCAGTCCGGGAATACCAGGGAGCCGTACCAGTTTGTACCAGCAACAATGTCGTCAACATTCGTGGGTACAGGCACAGATAATATAATACATGTACAGGTAACTCACTTGTTCGTTATCCATAAGTCGGATGCTAGACGGCTGCAGCCTATGCCGGGCTACCTCCCGCTCGAAGTTGAGCCCTGACTCCCAGTCCGGGAATACCAGGGAGCCGTACCAGTTTGTACCAGCAACAATGTCGTCAACATTCGTGGGTACAGGCACAGATAATATAATACATGTACAGGTAACTCACTTGTTCGTTATCCATAAGTCGGATGCTAGACGGCTGCAGCCTATGCCGGGCTACCTCCCGCTCGAAGTTGAGCCCTGACTCCCAGTCCGGGAATACCAGGGAGCCGTACCAGTTTGTACCAGCAACAATGTCGTCAACATTCGTGGGTACAGGCACAGATAATATAATACATGTACAGGTAACTCACTTGTTCGTTATCCATAAGTCGGATGCTAGACGGCTGCAGCCTATGCCGGGCTACCTCCCGCTCGAAGTTGAGCCCTGACTCCCAGTCCGGGAATACCAGGGAGCCGTACCAGTTTGTACCAGCAACAATGTCGTCAACATTCGTGGGTACAGGTAACTCACTTGTTCGTTATCCATAAGTCTGATGCTAGACGGCTGTAGCCTATGCCGGGCTACCTCCCGCTCGAAGTTGAACCCTGACTCCCAGTCCGGGAATACCAGGGAGCCATACCGGGTTACCGGAGGCAGCGGGCGGATCTTTATCGTCACCTGAGAAATAGGGAAATTATCAGAATTAAATAAATAATACTGGACAATCCACACAGAATTATCTAGCCCTAAGATAAGCAGAGCTTGTGTTATGGGTACTAGATAATTGATATACTGAGGCGGGAATCGAACTCGCAAACTCTTGCGTCGCTGGCAGACCTTCGCCCACCGCGCCACAGATGTTGGTTGATGAAGGCAATTATCAGAATGAGCATATCACTACATAGTATAAAACAAAGTCACTTCCCGCTGTCTGTCTGTTCCTATGTATGCTTAGATCTTTAAAACTACACAACGGATTTTGATGCGGTTTTTTTTATTAGAAAGACTGATTCAAGAGAAAGGTTTGTAAAGCATTTGACACATAGATTTCCACGCGGGCGAAGCTGCGGGGCGCAGATAGTATTCTTATAAGTCACATGACTTGGAAAGAGAATGGTATTGAGACGGACGGCGGATATATTTGATTAAATGTGATCTCAGCTGGACTGCATGCTGTCTTCATTCATAAGGGATTGAGAAGGACAAAGGGACATTATATATTGTTATCAGGTGCTCCTGATATAGATATCAGGTCTGTAGCGGGGCGCGACAAGGGACCAACTCAAGAACACCTTGACCACCTGGACATACCTCAGTGATGACCCCGAAGGACCCCTCCGAGCCCATGATGACGTGCTCCCATTCCGGCCCGCACGAGATACGCGGCACGCGACAACTCTTCTCTAGGACACCGCGAGGAGTCACCACCTGGAATTAAATAAATCATCATCATCGTCAGCCTATGATAGTCCACAGCTGAACATAGGCCTCCCCCAGTGAGCGCCATAGTGCCCTGTCTTCAGCTTGCCGCAACCAGCATCTACCTGCAGTCTTTCGCAGGTCGTCGTCTCAACTGGTCGGAGGGCGTCCTACACTACGTTTAGATGCCGAGTCGTGGTCTCCAGTCAAGAAAACGTTTGCCCCAGTGCAACGGCCGTAGGTTCTTCGCGAGATATGGCCGGCCCACTGCCACTTCAGCTTGCTAATTCTTAGAGCTATGTCGATATCCTTGGTTCTCTGTCGGATATATTCATACAGAATCTTATCCTTCCGAGAAACTCCGAGCATAGCTCTTTCCATAGCTCACTATGCGTCTTTGAACTGGTGGACCAGCCCTATCGTGAGTGTCGTGGTAGTAGGTATCTTGTAATAATACTGACCTTCGTATGAACAACAATATCTTCAATATTTCCATAGGTATTCTTCTTCATGCCACTCGCCCTGGTGGCGACCCACCCGCCCAGGGTCGAGAACTCGTACGAGTCAGGCTCGTGGCCCACTGTGAAGCCTCGGGCCCGCATCTCACGCTCCAAGTCCTGCCCTACTATACCTGCCTGGTGCATACAAATGATTTAAAGAAAATTATATATTTGGGCCATAATAATTTACAGACAAAGGACACCCATTTTAAAAAATTGTCTCCATCAGGTTCTATAGTGCTAATAATAAAAAAAAAATGCTGTACAATTCACAGAGCATTACCTAGCTCCATGGTAAGCAGAGCTTGTGTTATGGGTACTAAAGGGTGTCCGCTGGCAGATTTTACACTTTGAACTGAGCTCACGGCGTGTGGGAAGGCGGCAGCGGGGAGAGCGGGGCATCTCTCGACGCGGGAGTGCTGCGGGTTATTTAGTAGCCATGAGTCAGTGGACGGGCGCGCACCGCGCTTTTGCAGTTGAGGCGTATTTTGCGAACAATAATTCGATCAATGCAGCAAGGCGTCGGTTTTGTTCTAACTTTGATATCCGACGATTGAAGGATGGCCCGTCAAACCAATTGATATGGGCGTGGGTACAGAAGTTTAGAGAAACCGGATCAGTCGGAAATGAACCTCGGCCTGGACCTTCAACGACTGTAACTACTCCTGAAAACGTAGAACTTGTGAGAAGGGAAATCTTACAAAATCCGCGTAAGTCTGTACGAAAGATTGCAGCATCAACAGGTGTGAAAAAGACTTCAGTTAACAAAATTATCCGAAAAAAATTGAAGTTCCATCCATACAAGCTCCAAATCATCCAGCAATAGAAAGAAGATGACTACATAAAAAGGCTGAATTATGCTAGAGTCGTTCTGGAACGATTTTCTACCCCTACGCGTTTATGTAACATTTTTTTTAGCGACGAGGCGCATTTTCACATTGGGGGGTACGTTAACAAACAGAATATGCGTTATTGGAGTGCGAGCAACCCAAAAGAAGTCCATGAAAAGCCTCTCCACAGCCCGAAGACTACAGTTTGGTGCGCCGTTTCTGGAAATGGCATAATTGGACCTTATTTTTTTGGCAGAGGTGAAACAGTCAACGCACAACGGTACCGCGCGATGCTGGACATTTTTTTTATTCCGGAGCTGCATCGTCATGTTGGTTACAATAACAGAACACATTTTCAGCAGGATGGAGCCACGGCACACACTGCTAGGGACTCAATGGCTAAAGTGCGAGAGCTTTTTCCTGGAAAATTGATAAGTCGCTTCGGCGACATAGCCTGGCCGCCTAGATCACCCGATCTGACCCCTTGTGATTTTTTCTTATGGGGATATCTCAAATCTCGTGTATACACTAATTCACCATCAACAATAGAGGCCCTACAAGAAAATATCCGACGAGAGATCGCAGCTATCAGTCCAGAACTTTGCAAGCGAGTTTTCGCCAACATGAGGGAAAGATTGCAAGAATGTTTGCGGCTTGAAGGACGCCATTTGAGTGGAGTGATTTTTAAAAACTAAAATCCGCATTATTATTATGTAAGATAACAAATAAATAACTTTGATTGTACTCATATTTTTATTTTATTTTATTTTTTGAAGTATAAAATCTGCCGGCGGACACCCTGTAGATAACTGATATACATAATACAATACATTACATAGATAGTTTTTTTTTTATTATACATAGAAAACGACCAGAACACCCGGAACAAATGTCTGCAGATCGTAGACACACTTGTTCCGAGGCGGGAATCGAACCCGCAACCTCCTGCGTCGCAGGCGGACCTTCGCCCACCGCGCCACATCGGTCGTCAAATAAGCTAATAATCCACAAGAAAGTAAATTTTTTATTTAATCAATAAGTACTATAGAAATGTATTTTAAATAATTATTTTCAGGCTTCTGACGTCTTCCGAAATCTGACGGTAGAAGCTGTTGACGCCATATTTCTCTGTGCCAATGAAAATTGGTAAAAGTATGGAACTATTACGAACGAGTCTAGCGTCCGAGAGTTCCGATCATTTGCTCAGCGAACCTCTTGGATGCTAGTCCGCTTTTTTGATCCATCAGTTCGCTAGTCGGTAGAATGAATAGAATGAACCATGCATTTACTAACTAACCTGTATCCTAGCCAAGAGCTGTTCCTTATCCAGCCACAGGATAGTGTTCATATTAGTGGTATCCAGCACTAAGATAGGCCGCGGTTCGTTGGCGGGGCAGGTCACGGCGCCAGACACCGAGGTGCCTCCGCCGAATGGAATGATCACGAAGTGGTGCCGGCTTGCACATCCTACTATTTTCTCCACCTAGAAAATAACAATAATTTCACACCACTACATAGTATAGGTATAACACAAAATCGCTTCCCGCTGTCTGTCTATCCCATGTATGCTTAGATCTTTAAAACTACGCAACTGACTTTGATGCGGTTTTTTAAATAGATTATAGCGATTCAAGAGGAAGGTTTATAAACCATTTGACACATAGATTTCCACGCGGGCGGAGCCGCGGGGCGCAGCTAGTTAATATTAAAATGAAGAAATTGTGATTTCTTCTTAGTGATTTGAATTTTGTGATTTGTTAATGAAATGAAAAAAAATGAAATGAAAAACGAAAATGAAATTAAATGAATTTATTTGTTAAAAGACTTAAACATAACTTAAATTTAAACTAAACGTGTTGGTAATCATGTAACTCCAGTAACAAAATGGCTTTACCTCAGTACGAGTTGGATGACTAGCATGCTAGCAACCAACGCTGGTCTTCCGGCAAAATGCGTCATGGAAAGTCACTGGTATGGTATGGACTACGAGCATATTCAAACACACAAACGCTTGGTTATTATGCTACTGCCGGTCGGTACTGCGAAAATTTCGATGTTTGGATGTTTTTTATCACTTTACGCCAATAGTACTTAACGGATGGGGCTGAAATTTCGCATACATGTATTTCTAGGCCTGGAATAAAACATAGGCTACTTTTTGTCCCATAAAACGTGGTTCAGCACAGAGCTGAGTTTACCCTTTTTGGCCCAAAAGGTAGCTATTTATTGTTTTTTGTAGTTAGTGTGTACTATTATTATTTGTGTTATTGTACGTAACCTGTTTAAACTAAACTTTTGGCCAAATAAATGTATCTTTATCTTTAAAACAGTTCCCATGGATGCGCCGGCGCACCTCTGCGGTTTGCACCACCACGGCTGGGCAGCGATTGTGTTAATCGACCCTGTGCAAGTGTGTTCTAGTCCTTCAACCGTCGCGATGATATCATCTAAGTATCGGGCATGTAGCTGAGCATGTAGTCTATCTTGAGGAGATCCTCAAGATATACTACATACCTACATACAAATAAACTTAATTCATAGGTCGTAGAGATCTACGACCTATGAATTAAGTTTATTTGTACTACGATTAACAGGAATACCATAGTACCTATGTAGGTATGTAGAATTGTCAAGGTATCTGAGTTTGTAGTGTTCAATATGTTTTGCTGCAAATAATTGACGACCGATGTAGCGCGGCGAGCGAAGGTCTGCCTGCGAAGCAGGAGGTTGCCATTCTATTCCCGCCCTGAGACAAAAGTTTGTACGATCTGCCGTGTGGCCGTGCACAGCGTGCGTGGCGGTGAGACAACGGCTATAAAACATAAGATGATGATTCTTTGTTAATGGCTATATGTGTCTGGTTGGACACTTTTCTGCCAGTCTCTGCTTCACTGTTCAGTCAAGTAATGGAAAATATTTGTAAAATAAATGAGTTATTATGAACATTGTTTGATATTTTCACCAGAGCCTAGTATCTAGCAGGATGTACCTTGTGCAGATGTAGGTTGGCATGGGAGACGAGATGTTAGAGTCCCCCTTACACCCCAAACATAAGAACAATAAGTAGGTAATCTAATAGACAAATTTTAAATAACCTACGACATTGACTTTTAGCTATCCAAGATTATATATGTTACAAAATGGAATGTAAATAAAGATTTGCCACCTCGCACTTCCATTAACTTATTTAATCTGATAAACACTAAGATCTACACTATCAAATACAAACGACATTGACTAACATTGACACGCGAGATGTATCAAATCTTGACAAATTTTATAACGTGAAGAACGCGGTACTACTAACAGAAAATATTTGATCTTTTGATTTACATGCCAGCTGGGTGGGCAGGTAAATCAACAAGTGGATACTTACATCTAGAGGTCAGTTCTAGTAGTCCGCGTGTCAGTAAATATCCTTCATTTAGTAGTAGGATAACTAGAATATTTTGACACTGCGTAACAATGATACAAATATTTATTTCACCAGTATATTACCTAGACAACGATTCCCGTGCTATTACCTCGCACGGGGATTATTATCTAAGGTAGTAGGTATCTAGAAAAATTACGTCACTTTGTCGTAAAATATTTGAAATCCAATCCTTCAACTTCAATAATGTAGGAACCTAAGCAATGTATGACGATGTCATTATTGACTATTCTACCCTAGAGAACAATCCCTGTGCTTGGCCTACAGAATATTAATACAATTTGGTCCATTTTGGTAGAGCCATTCTAAACTGAAACTCGAAAAACTGATGTCTAAATGATAACTTCGAAGGTGCATCACTAATAAAAAAGAAACTGCGTCGCAGACGGCCTTTGCCCGCCGCCGTGTCACATCGGTCGTCAATATTATACGAAAATTGATTAGCATCCACAATAATAAGGTTTTGACACAAATATTGCTAAGGTTTATGTTTTTATAGTGCGTAAGCCCTCAGGTTCAGGTGGGTCTGTGGTACACCTTTATCCGCATTTGGACTCCAGTTGGTCCTTTATGCGTATTTTGCTAGCATAGCCAGCCTAGCTCCGCCCAGAAGCGCAGAATCTTCCTGGGTTCTTCACAGGATTCGCGGAGCGACCTCGGCAAGTTTAGGATTCCTATACGTTGTGCTAATATACTCCCTCGCATTCCAGGATTACGTGCGCAGCTGATTCGTCGTTGCTGAGGCATCCTCTACAGAGAGGGCTGTCCGTCGCTCCGATGGTGAATAACTGTTTGTTCAGTGGACAGTGTCCTGTTAGTGTTCCCACAAGGACACGTAGGTCCCACAATCTGTTCAGGTTTAGTAAGCGTTTTGTTAGTTTTGGTGATGTTGATGAGTGCCGCCCTTGCTTGTCTGCAATTTATTTGGCTAGTCCATCGTTCGTTATGTGTATCTCTAGTTCTGAGCTTGGTCCATGTCAGGAGTAAAGAGAATGGCAGGGGTAGGAACGGCGGTGGACCTTCTGTGGTTGTCGCCGACCCTCTCCGTGCCAGTTCATCTGCAGCATCATTTCCTAGCGATCCACTATGTCCTTTGACCCATTGTAGGATGATTCGGTTCTCAGTGGATATCCTTTCCAGAGCAGAGTGACATTCGTAAACGAGCTTGGAGTTACAGCTGTTTCCTTCCAAGGCTCTGAGTATGGCAGCGCTGTCAGAGAGGATGCGTGCACGTTGGTCTTTGATTCCTCTCTTCTGTACGGCTGTAGCTGCCTGTGCGTAAGCCCTCGCACTCGGGGTAATCTCCAGGGTTGATTTCGTAGCTCAGTTGGTTTGCGCATTCCCGTACTGAGGGCAGGTTGCGGGTTCAAGTCCGCCGAAATCGGATATTTTTGGCATATTATTTAATTTCTAAAAATATGGCTCATAATAATCATTGGTTATTTTACCTAGGTATGGCAATACCATACAATTATTCTTTATTGCACACCAAATAAAACAGAGACAGAAAAAACAAATACAGAATATGTTGTACAATAGGCGGCCTTATCGCTATGCTATGAGCGACTTATATGTATAGGCAGTTCTCTATCTATTCGAATTTGTTATTTTATGCATGTCTTGGACATGCTGAAATTACCTTTTGTAATAAGTACCTACACAAACGTTGCTTCTAGATTATCTTGCAAGTAAATAACATAAGTTCAAACTGCTTGTACCTAATACCTACTGTTGTCAATAAACTTAATACGAACAACCTATTGACTCTGCCTTTATTCCGATTGTGTGACCACAATAAAGACACTATCTTCATCTTCTGAGATTAGGTTCATATTATCGACTTATTATGTAGGTAAATGTTTATACCTAACAGTCACTGAGGTACCAGGTATAACCTTATAACGTGCATACCTTTAGAATAATAAATATTTTTTATGCTTTTAATTGTTTACCGTCGTATGGGGAGGTCTATGTCTATTTGTGGACGTATGTGGACTGATGTAAGAAATGCTTACCTGTTCCGAACTTTCCGGCCATATCACAGCATCAGGGATCCTCTTCAGCTTATTCCGCCTTAGATCTGAGATGTCTTTCAGCGTCTGCCCATGAGACCTGATCAACCTATCCATGCCATCGACGCTGACGAGCGCTATAGCCTCCAGCTCCTCTCTGACGTCATCTGTGAAGCGGCTCGGCTCGTAGGTCTTCGGTATTTCGGGGATGAACGGGTCTCTTGCTGAGTCGATGCCACAGTTTTCTTTTGCCCAGCTTGCTAGTAGCGGTAGGGTCTTGCCGCCTATCGCGTATCTGAAAAAGCGATATCAATCACACTCTATAATTTATTATTAATGCGAAAGTTTGGATGGATGTTTGTTAGGTACTTTTCACGCCAAAACTTAGGAATCGGAGTGAACATTTCCATAGATATAGGTGTAGACTAAAATAAAGCATAGGCAATTTTGTATCCTATAAATCAGTTTCTATAGGATATAAACTACCTTTGAACGTTTCTACGAAAAACAAAGCGTGCGAAACCGAGGGCAGAAACTAGTTTTTTATAAGATTTTGTAAAGTAAGTAAGGTATAAAATGACACAATAGGAGAAGGTTTGGCTGAGGCACAGAAGGTTCGAAACCTGCTGCAAAAAAAGGGCCACTTCATACAGCCAGGAACCATCTCAAAGGATTAGGGTAACGCCAGAGGGCGGCAGGATAGCTTCCTCATGCTACTAAAATGTATTCTCTCCCGGTGACCCCTATGTAGATATTCGGTTTAAATGCAGTTTGTGCGTTGTCGTTTTGAAGTAAACAACCAAATAAGTCGCAGTACAGGCGTTCTGCTAAGAGGCGAAAGAAATACCTATACCTTTTGACGCATTTTGTGCGTCGAGATCAATATAATTATGTAAAACTAAGTTTTAACCAAAGATCAGCAAAACTTTTAGAAGAAACATCATACACCAACTTCCTTTAAGGATTCTCACCATTATTATCTCTTATCTTGATAAAAGGATGACACATGACTCTACCATCTGACAAATCGATAGGAAATCTATCACGAGGAACAATATAATTCATTGAATTCTTATGAGTCGTATCAAATCAACGTGTGTGTTCAGATAAAACTATAAACATTGACTGTTAAACCAAACAAAAATACGTAGACACTTGTCTCAGCAAATATGTAAACATAGGTAAAGTTATACTGATGCATAACTAATGGGCATAACTAAGATATTAATTTAGTCTAGGGCTTGCATTATTTACGCACGTGTTTTCTAAGTTCTCTTTAAGAAAATCTATTGTATTTTTTATATATATTTAATTTTTATTATACATGGTGTTTGTTGCATCGTTTGAATTATGAAATGAGGGGTGTGGGGAGGTTTTTGCTACCTTCTCAACCCCCTCAAAAAATCCTGGCCTTACAGAGGTTTTTATGTGATTTATTTAAATTTTTGTTCAAAATTTACAAAAGTCCGCATCTAAACTTGAATTAAAAAATGCGTTGTAGCCTCCAAATTTGTGTTTTATTTTAATTTGTACTGTTGTACGCTTCTATCTATACTAATATTATAAAGAGGAAAGGTTTGATTTTTTGTTTGTTTGTTTGTAACGAATAGGCTCCGAAACTACTGAACCGATTTGAAAAATTCTTTCACCGTTAGGAAGCCTAAATATCCGTGGTGAACATGTAGGCTATATTATATTTTCAAAAAATTAAGGGATCCTTAATTAAACTTTAATAATGTAACCCAATGTGTGAAAAATGTACCTATAAAATTCCTTGCATATCAATACGCCATTTTTTCTAAATAAACGTGGTTGCCTAGCAACGCTCTTTTGACAACAAAGGTTTGATAACAATTTACTGTATGGAATCTCTTTTGTAATGTTATAAAGAGGAAAGGTTTGATTAGGGGATTAGGTATTCTTACTAGAACTCCAATAATATAACGTGGTAACCAAGGTGTAAAAATTCACCTAATAAAGTGAAATTCGAGTTTAACGCGGGTGAAACCGCGGGGAACAGCTAGTCTATTATATATCTAGTTTAAATGACCGATCTCATAAAATAAATAATGTTCAAATATGTTTTAAGATATAACGTATAAGGATATTAACGTTTTATTGCCGCAGAAGAAGTTCAACATATGTAGAAGTCCAACATTGAAACAAATAAAACGCACCCATTTTTAACAGCCGAAGGTAACAAGAAACACCGTATGGTATTTACCGAAGCGATTTTTACGGCATAGAGAAATATTGACATTTGTAGCCATTATGTTACTGTTTGCAGTTTGGCTTTACGATGATTCCACGGATCTTCAAGTGTTACGAAATAGGATCTCATCATCATTCATCAGCACCTATAACACAAGGTCTGCTTACTTTGGGGCTAGAACATGCTGTCCGAACTGTCTTGCATAATGTTTTTGTTTATGATATTTATTATTAATTAGCTAGCATATGATCACTCTCTGCTGGTTGCCCTTCAAAGCCCTAAAGGACCGATTTAATAGCGTCTTTTTCAAGCTAAAAGTTCTGATTTCAAACATATACATATAAGGCATCGGCCGAACCATTTTTGAGAAGAATGACCTTTGTGCGTACTCTGAGTTTGACTAGTTTTTTCTTCTTACGAATGTACCTTGTCCGAAGAAAATATGCATCGGCCTTTATCATAATAATATTGACTAACTAGAGTTGCTAGGGCTTGAATTGCGTCAATCATTTGGCAAAGCTTCGCATGTCGATGGTCTGCTAGACAAACAACCTTTTGGACGTTGTTTGAGCAGTTCTAACAGACAAACCTTTGGAAAACACTAGACAGTAGGTACCTCGACAGATTGTTGGGAAATTAACAGATGTGTAATGCTCGTAGGTTATTGCGCCGTGTAGGTTTGATAAGTGTGTATTATAATGACAACTTGCATTAGTCCCTACCTAATGCATGTCTTTTGAATATAGTTTTCTATTTTCCGATGGGAAACTGCTGCTTGCGCATTAACACTTTGAGTGCTGAAAACGTACGGTATGAGTTTTCTACAAGTGACTAACATGCGTAAATCCACACTAGCGCAGCGGCTGAGAAAATACAGATCTTTGTGACTCAGCAGAGCTGTAATATTTTTCGAACGAAACGCATGTGCGGCGCAACACAACCGCTGTGTAGAGCGGCAGCACGAATTTTTTAGGTAAAATAAAAGATCGCGGTCGTCGAAAAAAAGCCGCAGTCAAAGTGTTAACACTAGCCCCCTCTGGCTAGTGTTAATGGACAAGCAGCAGTTTCCCATCAGTATTAGTGGGGAATGTTGGACTCTCCACTACGCTACTAACAGAGTATTAGCAGTTAGTGACATATTTCAGCACTCGACGTGTTAATACAATACATCACATACATATACATATGTATGGAGATGGATATTTTTTATTATACATAGATAACGACCAGAACACCCGGAACATATCTGCAGACCGTACTTACACACAATTGTCCCGAGGCGGGAATCGAACCCAAAAATACAGAAAAAGGTATGTAAATAAAATAAATAATTATAAATTATGGAAATACTTGCGATAAAAGCGATACTCATATACTCATGCATAGATCGATGACAGCAAGTTTACATAATACATGAAATTCATTTTCAGTAATCAGGGTCTTGTAGGTCATATGACTACGTCTACAATGAAATTGGTAAATGTTATTTTAATTAGAATACTAAATAATTCATTGCTTACCTACCTACAATACAATAACTCCATGACACTAGAATGCGTACCGTACTAACCCAGGTACTTCAAGATCAAATATTGTATCAAATCAAATCAAATCATTTATTTGCTGAACACATTATTATAGGTACAAGTCAGGTCTTATAACTAGAGTAGTGTCACATGTATTCAACCCGCAAGCAGGTGTGCAAATATTAATATTATATTACAATTTAATATTATCACTGTGATTTAAGGTAGTCAAGTAAATCAACAATTAAAATAATCAAGTAAAATAAATTTAAGGTACATTCTAAAATAAACAGTTAACTTTAAGATTTACAATCATTGTCAAAGCATAATAAATTTTTCTACTTAAGATTAATATATTCATTTATACTAAATAAATATTTGTCAAGCAGCCACTTATTTAATTTTAGTTTAAATAAATTGCCATTGAGGTCTTTAATAGTTTCTGTAACAACTGAACACCTAAATTAATGAAAGGATATATAAATTATGGTGTAATTATACTCGACAAATGTGTCATGGCGTAATATTCGTGTACTTAGGTCGACCATTATAATAGGCACGTACGGTATGCCCGAAAAAAAATTACAACAAAACCGTCCCATTTTTTTAATAACTAAAATATATAAATACGGAACCCATCGTCATCGAAAATCTGTCTTACACTTGGCCGTATTTTGGGTAGCCGTGCCTACATCCGAAACAAATAAAACACACAAAATTAAATATTTTTTTATATATAGATAGATAGATTATTTATTCATACAAATAGGTTACATCATTAAGTTAATAGTAGTCATAATTATATGCTTGAGTGACGTTTATATAATAGAAAAGCTTTACTCAAACATAAACGATGACTGAGTAATAAGCTTCAGCCATAATAAGGACCTTAGACTAGTATTCCCTCGCTTAAAGTACTCAAAAGAATAGTAAAGACGAGGCATAATAAAATGCAACATGGCGACGACGGACGATTTGTAAATTAGCGGGAAGTGCCAATTTAACACGCCTACTCACATCGGCTCGAGGTAGATATGTCTAGACTTTCTTTACACTACTTTGTACCTACTGGCTAGGAATATCTATCAGTCAATCCCTCAAAATATATATCTAAAAAACATAATAGGTACCTGTCTCCACTGAAGGATGCTGTTTCTCCATGAATTGTGAACATGGAGTCTTTGTAGCCCCATCCATACCATTTCAGCAGTTCTTGTCTGAAAACAATGAATAACTTTCGTAAAACTGTGTAAATATGAGCAATTAAAGATGTATAGGAAAGAGACATTTTTTTATTGTTATAAGGCACTTCGGACCCACCATACGGCCCTGGTCTATAGGGGTATGGTTCCGTCCCACCCTACCCCCAGGGGTATGGCCAGGGGTATGGTGGGTCCGAAGTGTTATAAGGTTAAAAACACATGTCATGCAACAAATGTCATATAAATTACTAGCTGCGCCCCGCGACTTCGCCCGCATGGAAATCTATGTGTCAAATAGTTTACAAACCTTCCTCTTGAATCATTCTATCTATTTAAAAAAACCGCATCAAAATCCGTTGCGTAGTTTAGCTAAAGATCTAAGCATACATAGGGACAGACAGACAGCGGGAAGCGACTTTGCTTTATACTATTTAGTGAAGTTACTCTCAATAGGTTCTGTATTCAGATTTACTGTATTTAAAAGGTAGTTTAAAACTTTACTTACTATTTAAGAAGAATCAAAGTGATTCGATAAGAAAATAAAAAAGCTAAATTATATTGTTTATGAAAAGTTTCGTAGCATCGTAGCGGCCTCGTAGCAAGCCTCTACGAAGTTCTTTCCTTCTAAGTT
Organism: Eupithecia abbreviata; assembly: GCA_943735965.1. Lineage (NCBI taxonomy): Eukaryota > Metazoa > Arthropoda > Insecta > Lepidoptera > Geometridae > Eupithecia > Eupithecia abbreviata. The sequence continues at coordinate 2,696,834 of OX030986.1, forward strand.
TTGAATGTTTACCATGAACATGATGAACTATTTATGTAGTAGCACTACATAAATAGTTCTAATTTTAATGGTAACTTTAGTAGTACGAAATAGCATGGCTTTACCATGTTTTTTTTTTAAATTATATGTAACATGTTAATAGTTAGCCCTTATTAATAAAATTAAACGTAAATAAAACTGTTTTCATGGAACTTCATATGGGGCTATTGCCACTTAGAATATTTTTAATTATATTTTTTCTGACCTGTAGGTACCCTATGTACCAACACCTTATTGTATATTTTTTGTTTTGTGTATTAGTTTTAACTATTTTTATGTCGAATATGGATCTCGTGTCTGGAAATAAAGAATTTATTATATTACTAGCTGCTCCCCGCGGCTTCGCCCCCGTGGAAATCTATGTGTCAAATTGTTTAAATGATAAAAAGTATCCTATGTTAGACTCCTGGTTCTAAGCTACCTCTCCACCAATTTTCAGCTAAATCGGTCCAGCCGTTCTCGAGTTATAAGTGTTGTAACAAACACGACTTTCTTTTATATATTTAGATTATAATACTGCAAGTAAAGTGATGAAATACGGAGAGTTCAACGTTGAATTACTTTAAATAAAACTTTGTATCCGACCCTTCAATTCACTGATATTTTTCTAGTTCATGGTTATTATAACCGTTGTACAAAACAACATAAAAATCATAACAAAATAGGCGTTTTCGTTTCTGCCATTTTGGTTTTGTTGCACTTAATAATAATCTAATTTCGGAAAAATACATGAATAAAATTCAATAAAATTTCAAAAAATTGCCGAAAGGTTTTTCAGGGTAATAAAAGCCGCCAAGTAATTTACTCAGTTCTACCTAGACTCAGTTTCCATATGGCAAACGTTGTGCTGAACATCCTATATTATTATTTGACAACGTATGCACAATCACCAAACCTACCTTGGGTTAGTGATTGTGTTAAGGAAAAATGGCAAAGCATAAATTCATTACCTACCTACATCGTCAATTTCGTTTAGTCTTACATACTCGGACCTAGTCACCGATAAGTCTTATCGGAATACTTAGAACCTAATCCTTTGCATTGTTAATTTTATTTGCTGATGTAATGACATAAATTCATAATATAGGTAGTAGGTACCTAAATTATATCTTTATCTTGTTTTTGGGTCTCCTATCATACCCAGGATAGCTGAAGCAACAGGATAGAGCATAGCCATGGATGTTGAGAGTAAGCCTTAAGGGCACACAACTCGACGCGATGGAGCGAACGGTAGGCGAGGCCTAAATGGGATCGTGCCAGTATTTAAAAATGTATCTATACAATGTTTACCAACGCAATTATAGTAACAATTATCTCATCAACAACTTCTAACCAAAGTTTATTTACATTATCGTCTCGTCTCGATAATCTGTCGTCTATTTGTCGCTGAACACGCGTCATTTTCCGCGGATGAGTAGATACTAGATCTTCAATGAAAAGGTGAACATGACCTTATTGTTATGTTACGTGTTATATTGTCAGTACGTATGTATGTTTGTATTGTCAGTGGGTATGTTTGTTTAAGAATAGATACTAACAAGCCTAGGCCTTGAGCGCAGATTAACGCAACTAGGACAGCTAAACTTGTGAACCTGGATTAGGTCTCGATTGTCTATGGTGCTAATAATTTATGATTCATAATAATTTAGATAATTTTATTGGTAACGTATTATTTATAAATCGAATAAATAAAAATAAGCTATATTTACTACTTGACCTCGAGACTTCTTGCTTGGCTTCATTGGCCGGTCTGAGTGGGGTTGCAAGAGATACATCTTAAGATAGACGAGGAAACCTGCTCACGGGCAGTCTTCAATGTCTAGATGGTGAAATCGGGAACGCACCTCTCGACACCCCGTAGTCTTTCCGGCATTTTGAGAAACCCATCCAGCATTCGGCAAGCCACCGTCTACCGCTTTTAACAGTTTTGAGACTATGTCGATAGCAGGCGTCCGCAGTCTTCCCAAAGCCCGATTACCCGGTTTTCTATTCCTTATAATCATCATCTTCAACTCGTTCTATGTCTACTGCTGAATATAGGCCTCCCAAACGATACCACAAAAAGCGGTCCTTAGCCGCCGCCATCCATCGCCTCCCTGCGACCGCTACAATGTCGCCGGTCCATCGAGTAGGCAGTCTTATAAACTCCGTTTCGCATTGCATCGCGGTTGCCAACCGAGAAACTTTACTCCCCAATGGTTATTGGTTCTGTGAGCAGGTAGCAGGCTAAAGTGGCGATGGACAGGCCATAATAGTGGCCTGTCCATCGCCACTTTAGCCTGCTTATTCTAAAAGCTTTGTCGGCTACTTTGGTTATTCTACGGATTTCCGTATTATTATATATTATGTAATTAAATTATATATTATATATTATTATACCGTATCCGTAGTATTCCAGATTCTATCGCGTAGAGAAACTCCGAGCAATAGCTGTCTACATAGCTCGCTGAGCGACGACGTTGAACATAATACATAAGGTGATAAGTCGATCTTTCAAAATCTTTAAAAATAACAAACATGTGCCTGTATAAAGAATACTAAGAACAAACTTTTCTAAAACACAAGCAAATAAAATACATTATATCCTCATTCCTAATAATATAATGTCGAAAGTCAGCGCGTTGAGAAATTTTTAGGCGAAAACAACACCAAAACTACGTAATAGATCGAGCTGAACTTTCGCAGAGATAACAACAGTTCTAAATCTGAAAGAACCCATGGTTATTTATATCCCGGTAAAATAGTGTGAAGCCACGGGCAGAAGCTTGTTAATAATAATATGTTTTTATACCGATGTTTATCGTTTCACATTGTTGATTTAAAACAACAAATGTCTATGTTACCACTCATCTTCACGTCAAAGGTAATTTCTAGCTTAACAGTGAAAATTATCCCTGGATGAAAACGAAAAGGATGGGACCTATAGTTACTGAATAATACGCTATAATTATGGTACTTAGTTTAAATTACAAATCCATGCACCAAACCGTTGCAATACCTACAATTATGAATAAAATCTGATAAGGAGTTTCGATTTTATTCCTTACTAGCTGCTCCCCGCGGCTTCGCCCCCGTGGAAATCTATGTGTCAAATTGTTTAAATGATAAAAAGTATCCTATGTTAGACTCCTGGTTCTAAGCTACCTCTCCACCAATTTTCAGCTAAATCGGTCCAGCCGTTCTCGAGTTATAAGTGTTGTAACAAACACGACTTTCTTTTATATATATAGATGAATAATTGTACCCATAGATAATTCTCGATAATGTTTGACAAGTTAAAGAAAGGTGATGCAAAGTTTAACTTAAACTGCTGCTAAAGTTATCCTAGACTAAAAACAGTCGTGTTAAAAATAAAATGTTTTCTTATCAGTTAACAAATATTTTAAAATGCATATTAGATAATTTTAGATAGCGCGTGCAAAATATGGGTCACTACATCGAAAAAATTGTTGATTACGATTACGTTCGATAAGATAACGTAGGTACTTCCTAGTATCATACCACTATATGTATTTATATAGTTCCTTACATACTATACTTAGGTACAATACCTAGTTGAATATTCTATTATTAAAATCGATTCAGCGCGAGTAGGAAAAGGGTGGCTTCCCCTAAGGCTAAGACCACGTGAGAAAAGTATCCATAAAATATGTACTATATAGACTTCACCCATTCTCCTCTCAAATTTCGGCGGGAATCAAATAGTTACTTCCGACTTTTTGTAATTATTCCCTATTGCTACAAACAGTGGGATATTTTTAGCAACTGTTGTTAGTTATAACTAGAAACTGGAGCAGTTTTAGTGATCGCTTGATGTAACATACGCTCATTGCGGTAGTCGAGTGTTTTAGTAAAGATTTTACTAGTTTTTCGTATAAAACTCGAAATTATTTGTACTATACATGATAAACTTGAGTAAATTATCAACATATTGTTGGAGTCTGTGTAAATAATTATATAGTTTTAACAAAATAATCGATAAAACTTACCTTCGTCTAGGGATAGCACTTTTCACTTTGATAGTAGTATCATTGGCACTGCATTCGCTACTTTTAATTTTACCACTGTAACTTTTGTTTACACTAACTTGTGTCCTATTATTTTCAGTACTTTCTGTATTTTTTATTGTGTTATCGGAATCGGTTTTAGTTGCTGACATTATTGCAACGAGCGACAATTATGGATTTCAGGCGAACGGCATTTGTAAGGATTTTTATATTTCGCGCAGCCTGTCGCGCATGCTGTGACATTTGCTCTGTCGGTAAAACAGTGTAGATTTTAGCGCCATCTACGGGATGAGGAACGCGTACGTTGAATAAAGAGGTTTGCTTGCGGTTCAAGTCTGCAAAAGAAGGTCGGTTATAAAATGGCGCAGGTGTTTGTTCATGTGCATTGTAAAAGATGGCAGCACAGGTGGTTTCAAAAGATTTTCATGGAGTTGGTAGAGCTCCATGGTAGAGCTTTGTAATAATTTGGTACCTAACCTTGGTGGGATACCTTTATTAGATTTTAAGAACCCTTTATTAAGTGGTACTCAATTTTTGAAACCTATCCAGCGATGGGTATACTTCGAGCATTGATTGAAATGGTAGAGTAAATAGTAAAAAAAAGTAAAAAGATTTTCATTTTGTCAGAACAGAGACTTGTAAATTAAAATTAAATTAACAGAATGCAGAAACTAGAGTATAGTATTCCATCTTTTTTCATCCTACTGAAACAGTTAATCAACCAATCGACCTAGTGATTGACATCATGATCATGTAAGCATGATGTTTGAAGCTAAATGATGGATATTTTATTATTTATAAAAAAAAGTTGCGCTCTACCTGGGCGCAAGTCCCTCACTTTGTAAACCCTCATTCAGCCCAAAGAGTATCGTCAAAGAGAATATACAATAACTAATATCTTAGCTTAGTAGGTATCTTACAAACCCAAGAACCGATTTCGATTTCGTATCTTCGTTTGTAAAGTCTTTATATTGATGAAAATCGTATCTGTTTGATGTTTCAAAGTAAAATCATCGGTGGGACTACAAAGACACCTTTGTTATGAACTTAAATGTTAACTTTGTCTACAGTTGCCTTAGTAATTTTTAGGGTAGATATATAGATAGATAAACATTTATTTGTAATAATCAGATACACATAAAATGGGGTAGGTACCTACTTAATAAAATTTTTGAGGAGATTCCTTTTCAACAGCAATAACTCGGTTTATATTTAAACTGTATAATTATGATTTAAACTAGTGGTAATTTATTCGGATAATGATGGGAGAAAAGAAATAAAATAATATGATAGATTTTCGTAATATTTATTTTTGATATAAATCTAACCCTTGGGTTGAACGAAAGTTTCACTAATGCTACTAATAGTTAACTAGAAAACACTACTGTAGGTACCTAGACTTATCCTAGGATAGTATAAAGTTTAAGAAATCCATGCCTTAACCAGGACTAATAAATGCGTAAAAAATTAACAAAAATCTATCAGGGTAATCGATTTCCCGTGATAGAGTATACTAAATATTCTAGACTGATACCTACTGATACAGAAGAGTAGATACAGAGAGTCATAGATAAAGCAAACAAGCAGTTTTTAATGGAAGACGTATAGAAATCAATAGCATGGTGGCAAATGAGCAAAATAGCTTCACATTATTAGGTACCTACGACATTCGAGACTTGGTAGAGTTTACACATCTCAACGCCGCTCGGTTTAGTTTAGACTCTAAACAAGTTTAGAGCGATATCGTCATATATTTTAGAACAAGGCTGGCCAATAGATTTTCCAGGTGAGCTAAATATCTTTGATGCTGGCGGCGCCGGGCCACCTCTACTACCATATTCATAAGGACATTTATATAAAAAACAAAGAAAAACCTTCAGATTTCTTGTTCCTTCCAATTTTTTACATAGTTTCTAATTTATTTGCGACTATAATTAAATAAGTTACAAAATCTTACATTAAACCTATATAATATAAAATATGAAAGCAAGAGTATATCAGAAGTTCTTTTAAATCTTATAAAATCTACAATTTCGTAGATAGATATGTAGCAGTTAATCATAAATTCGTGATACAGTCTTAATATAATAACTACAAGCACCTATGTAATAACTTATAATAATTAGCTTGTATTTACAATAGTTATGTAAGTAAATATATTATGATAAGTAGGTAGGAGCAGTCTACAGCAACTGATATAATGTGAGTGTTTGAGCAGATATTTTATCAAAATATAAAATAAAAACGATAGATTTGACGGGGTAGATTAATAAAAGTGGAATACGTACATAACTAAACTGTACGAGTTAGTACACTTTAGGCTACAATATCAGAAAAAATGAAAAACACTTAATTTTTTTTGAGAGCCTTATTTTGACCTAGTTTTGTTTAATGACATATTACCTAGAGTTAAATTATAATGCTCCCAGCATTATAACTGCTTTATCAAATCGTATTGGAGATGTTTTACCTTTAATAAGTTATTAGATGAATAATAAATATACATATATATGTAGTGGAAATTATAGAATAATTGTTAAGGTAATTGAATAATTATTCTGACCTTCGAAAGTATCTGACAGCCTCTACGTGGCTTATACCATGCATTTACCACCTCCATTATACAATGCAAGATGACTATTTTTGTAAGTTTCGAATAAAATTATTTTTGTCACGAATATTATGTATAAATATTGTAATCAACAATGCGATTGTCTTATTCTGCGATACGCAAGCGCTTGTGGTACTTAATATTATTCTTGAGTACATAAAAAGACTTTGGTCTTCCATTGCCAGAGTAATACTTCCTCACCGGCTTCTTCACGGGGGCATAGTACGACAACCCATCGATGGCGTTCGGATGCTTGACCTCCTTCGGCCAAGTGGGAGTAATCTCCACGTTCACTACATCATCATCATCGACGTCGCGCCTCGCTTGAGGCCTGTTCTTGGCCATCTTATGCAGCTGCGGGATGTTCCAGTGGTAGACCTTTGCTGGTTTGCCGTTGCCTGTCATTTGAAGAGGTAAGGTGCGGGCTGATGCAGGAGCGGGGTCAGGTCTGTTGTAGTAGGCTGTGTTGGGAGGTAGTTTGATGACGAACATTCTAGAGTCTCCGGAGGCGTGCCTCCTGCCTTGTTCTGTGAATCGTTTCCGCGAGTGAGCAGCTGGTATTCTTAACTTCTTGAGTCCGAGAGATCTGAGCAGTTCGTGCGTGGTCTGATCCTTGCGGCTCTCGAGCTTGTGGCTCTTGTCGTGGCTGGAGGCTGTGGCTGCGAGGGCTACTGTGATGCTGGCCAGGAGCAATGTTGTCCTGTAACAAGAGGAAAGAGACTGTTATTTTATTACAGTTTTTTGTATTGTTGTATTTTTTGACGGTTAAACAGACTCAAAACAGTTCTATTTTTTTAGTTTATTTGTAAACAAAACACATGACAAGCAATAATAGATAAAAAAAAATATGATCTGTCTTAAAACGTAAAAACTATGTACACACAGTCGTCTGTTCAAATAGACGAGATTTTGATGTTAGAGTTGAGAAATAAGTAATAATATTAATAAATAATGAACTGGAAAATCTACACAGTGTGGATTATCCAGTTCATTACTTATTTAAATCAAGGTTTTGTTATAATTCTTATCAAAGAGATATATTGACGACCGATGTGGCGCGGTGGGCGAAGGTCCGCCTGCGACGCAGGAGGTTGCGGGTTCGATTCCCGCCTCGGAACAATTGTGTGTACGATCTGCAGATATTTGTTCCGGGTGTTCTGGTCGTTTTCTATGTATAATAAAACAATATCTATCTATGTAATATATAGTATTATGTATGTCAGTTATCTAGTTCCCATAACACAAGCTCTGCTTCCATGGGGCTAGATAATGATGTGTGAATTGTCCAGCATTATTTATTTATTTATATCTCTTTCATAACTCTTCATTGTATAGGGGCTATACTAAAATTGTAGCAGGCAATTGAGAAGTGATCTATACCGTTGTTGAGCCAAGCTTTTAATAGGAAATCTATGCTTGGAATCCATTCTCACTCATAAGAGCTGTAAACGAGATAGTGTGAAAAGCTTTTCCCGTACGTCCGCCATCAAAACTTGGAGGAATTTTACAACTGTCTTTAACCAAAACTCGTTAAAAACACATACCTACTCGTAGGCACTTAATTAACATAGTCTTTAAGCTTAGTAAGAGTAAGAGCCTTTGACTTGACTAGGCGTTGTAAGTTTTAAGGTAGTTGTAGGTCTGTACATTTACAAGGTGTCTAAAGACTTCATTTGATAGACGAAAGGTCTTTTACCTTTCGGAACAAACTGTTTAATTTTCATAATGTTGAAAACGACAAATGTATAATTTCCCATAACCAATGTAAAAAGCCGGGCTTGTAATTCGTATTGTCCGACTTGAAATCTGAAGTTTTTCCGTAATCGAATCCTGTTTTTTGTTTAAACCCTCACATAACATATTTATTGATTGATTTGTCCCCGCGCTGACAGGCAGGAAAAACACCTCAATCTAGGCCAATAATGCCGATCCTGGTGACTAAATTCCTTATTGCCGTACGCGGGAATCTTGTTTGCGGACTACCGGATAGCCTATTGGTCTCTTTGGCTTCTGTCCACTTACGTGGCACGTGCGGTGTGTATTGAGTAACTCGTTTAACCAACTTAGATATACAGGTGGACAAAAATGGAACTAAGGGTGTTCTTTAAATATTACTCTCTGTGTGCTGAGTGCGAGATTTTTTACCAACTCGATCGTGAAAAAGTTATATTTAATTTGTACAGGGTCGTAACAGTGCCTCTAGTGGGAAAAATGGGAAACATAATTTGCGAGTGCGAGATTCATTATCGAGCGTCGATCATCGACGCGTTCATGTTCATATGCGACTGTGAGAATTTCAGTAAACTTTCATTTAAAATCCATAAATAGCGGGCACTAACGCCATTGCCAAATGAATAGATAACTTGGTAGCTAGGTTCGGATGAGGTCTATCATTATCTTATTAGATTTGATTTGAGATTCTGATTTTTGACACCCACGCTCTGCGGTCGATCATCACTGATTTTGCAAATACAGTTTTGTTTTTAGTTCATCGACAACTTAGTGTTGTTTTTTGCATTATTCTTGTCTATTTATATTAGTTATTTCTGGTTGATTTCTGTCTAGCGGTTGGACTCGGGGATTTTTGTTTACAATATTGGATTATTAGATTGGATACCTATTTACAGTATTACAGTGTGTTTAGAAGTGTTGAGTATATTTTACTTCATAGCCTATTTTAAAGATTTTTTAGAAAGCATCACCTACCATTGCAGAACACATTATTTTAAAAAAGGTGTCAACCTAATAACCTCTTCCGTTGGTAGTCGGGTAAAAAGTAATGTAGGTAGTAAAAATTACAGGAAAGTAAGAGGAATCATAGAATTGTAATGTAACCTGTGTAATGTAAATAGACTTTTCAACACCACACTTGTATTAGCACAAAACATAAAGGCATGAAATATGAAAAGTGTTTGAATCAGCTAATACCTACTACGTGCTAATGTTGGATTCTCAGTAGGACCTCTGATGGTTATCGAAGCATAGCATCTCCATCAGTTACTAAGAAACGAGAGGTTTACAAATTACAAGTCTCTCAGTTAATAACGTTACGCTGAGCAAAGTGTTATAATGACATATTCTCATTTAAACAAAACACACTCTACATACATAATATGTTTTTTTTTTTTTTAAATAAATAATGCTGGACAATTCACACAGCATTATCTAGCCCCATGGTAAGCAGAGCTTGTGATATGGATACGAGATAACTAATAAACATAATACAATACATTACATAGATAGACATTTTTTTAATTATAATATAGAAAACGACCCGGAACAAATCTGCAGATCGTACACACAATTGTTCCGAGGTGGGAATCGAACCCGCAACCTTCTGCGTCGCAGGCGGACCTTCGTCCACCGCGCCATATCGGTCGTCAAAAAAATGTATGTACATTACTTACACAAATTTCTGTTGATTGTTTGATTTCGATCATATAATTTCGTTAATCATTTATTTTAAATTTTCTGAACTAAAAGTCTAAATAAGCTTATGCAAAAATAAGATACGCTTAAAGAGTTTTGCATAATAGTAAAGCTGAAGCTAAGCTTTAGATAAATCAAGTTAGACTTTGCGCTTTGTGGTTATTATAACGCGTCAAGGAAGAGATGTATCCGGCTTTTGGTATTCTAACCGGCAAAGAAAATTCGATATTTTAACACTTTGAGTGCTGAAATCACACGGTATGTGTTTTCTACAAGTGACTAATATGCGTAAATCCACACTAGCGCAGCGGCTGAGAAAAAACAGATCTTTGTGACTCAGCACAGCCGTAATATTTTTCGAACGAAACGCATGTGCGGCGCAACACAACCGCTGTGTAGAGCGGCAGCACGAATTTTTTAGGTCGAAAAAAAGATCGCAGTCGTCGAAAAAAATCGAAGTCAAAGTGTTAAAAGTCAACGAAATAGTTTAACTTGATTATTTTTCAAGCATAATCTTGTAATTTTTTTTAAAGACGTTTAAGTTGTGCTAATGTGACTAATGGTTACAGATGGATACAATGTAACTAATAGTGGCAGTTATCCAAATTATATTAGCCACGCCACTGAGTGATGCATAAGTTAAATTACTTAGATTCGTTTAGGTACAATTTCGTTTTAATTTCTAATGTGTTTGTTAAAATACGGGACTGAAAAAGTTATTACAATGACTCAAAGGTCCTAAAATATAATAAAGAATAAAAAAACTGCAAAATGTATTATTTCTGTTAATTTAATGTATAGTGCCGATATCTTGGTTCAAAATAAAAATTATCAATCCTTCTTATTTTTCTAAATAATAATTTGTTGGCTGGTAGTGATATTTATATGATAAGTATTTTCTATTATATATGATAAAAATATCTATCTATGTCATTTATTGTATATCAATTAGTACCATACCACACTTGGGCTTAGCTTGGGGCTAGATGATGCTGTGTGGAATATACAAAATTATTCATTATATCTAGTTTTAGTAAGTAGCAGGTTTGTCTCTTTGTCCTTTTGTCCGGTTTTTTTGTTTGTCTATTTGTCCGGCTTTATAAAATCAACCGGCTGTCCCATCTCTTTATATTGCTTAAGCAGTGTTCACGTTGCGACATACAATGTTGAGGAAGTTTAATCCCATAATAATTTATCAAGCCTTAAGCGGGCATTTGTCCATATTTGTACATTACGGCCAAACTAGCCATGAAATATTGCGCTATAAACATATTATTCCTAGAAATTCTATTTCTCCAAGATAGTGTAATTGTGTAGAAACAGTTTACTTGATATCTAACAAAAAGTATGAAATTCTGTATTGAGATGAAGCTTTATTCAAGGGTCGTTATTTCAAAAGAGGCCACATATAGGTACCGTCGAATGGTTTATATCAAAATAGCGACCTGCCCTGGCTTCGCAAGGGTGCAATGTAGGTACTAATATGGGGTAGTTTGGAGTGATTAATAAATCATATAATATATATAGCCTCTTGAATCACTCTCTCTATTGCTGAAAACTGCATGAGAAGTTTAAAAATCTAAGCGAACAGACGGAAGCGACTTCATTTTATACTATGTAGGTAATACAGATGAAAGGTGTCTAATCTCTCGACTTGTTTTTAGGGCACCTTTGAACTTGAACTTCGTGACACTGGATCAGTTATTTTTTATGCTACTAGCCTCATGGAGGGCACCAACAAATAAATAAATAATGCTGGACAAAAAAAAAAGTTAAATGCGGCAAGCTGAAGACAGGGCGCTATGGTGCTCACTGGGGGAGGCCTATGTCCAGCAGTGGACTGATATAGGCTGATGATGATGATGAAAAAAAATGGTTTAGTACTAGCCGCGCCCCATGGCTTCGCCCGTGTGGAAATCTATATGTCAAATGGTTTATAAACCTCCCTCTTGAATTATTACTCTATCTATTTAAAAAAATCGCACCGAAATCCGCGTATTTATAAAGAACTAAGCATGCATAGAAAGAAAGAAAGAAAGAATTTTTTTATTTGGCCAAAAAAAAACAGGCTACACAATTAAAGCAATAAACACACATAAAAAAACATAAATAAAAAGCCTACAGAAAAACAAAAATTATATGCATAGGGACAGACAGACAGCGGGAAGCGACTTTCTTTTACTCGTATACTGTGTAGTGAAGATTGTTAAGTCAACCATGAATCCAGCATTCAAGTCTAAAGACATTATGCCGATGCCTACTTTTGCCAAACAACAACCGAGATGGCATCTTAAGTTCCCAATACAATCCTCGTTTATGACGCTATAAAACATATTCGAAAACTGTTCCCTTCAACAAGCTAGCTAAGCTTCAACAGAAACCCATTCTTATTTCAGCTGTATAACTGGACACATATTCTCGCAATAGCACAACGATAATTGAGTAATACGCACCGTCGAATCCAATGGGTACTTAGTTTACGTACTAACCCATTGGAGTAAGTATACGAGTAAGTATTCAAAGTCCCGTTGAATCTCATTCCTCTCACAGTAGGTTCAGGAGAAGGCCCGGGCTCCGCACCCTATCACCGCTGACCGCTTGACCTCGACTCCCGGGTCAGCGCAAGCGCCGCCGGTCAACGCACTATGCGCGTGCACGCGCGCATAACCATTGCACTTTGTCGTGCGCTTTCGTAAGATGACAGAACTGGTGCTTTATTATATATATGTATATATTTAATCAAATTCTAATTATTTGACTAAATTCAGAAGAGTTGTAGAAAATATGATAGGTACGAAATACGACAATTCGGTGACAAAAAACAAGAAAATATTATACAGGCTGCGCTTTTGTTTGGCAGACTCTTGATTTTTTTATTGGTAGTTTTGTGATTGTTAATTAATTAAATCTACTGACAAAAAATATTTGGGAGTGATCGAAAAATCTCGAATACAACAATCTTTCTGGGTAATAAACGCCTTCACTGCCAAGTTTCAGCGATGCGATCCGGAATTCCGGAGTGAAGGGATGCGCTCTGCTACATGTCCGTGTGCGTCGATTGCACTCAAAGTTTTATGCGTTCCTATCCTACTGCCAACTTCTTGTTTCAAAAGCAAGTTATTATTATATGAAGCTAGTTATTTATAAAACAAAATCCTCAGCCCTTAAGATCTAAAATTGACATATTTAATCACTAAACAGTAGGTCAATACAGGGTTTACTTTATGTAAAATAAAATAAGTAATTTTTTTACATTACCTTAAAAAGATTGAAGTTAATGAAAAATCAAAGCAATTACTTAACACTTTGACTGCTGAAATCTCACGGTATGTGTTTTCTACAAGTGACTAATATGCGTAAATCCACACTAGCGCAGCGGCTGAGAAAATACAGATCTGTGTGACTCAGCAGAGCTGTAATATTTTTCGAACGAAACGCATGTGCGGCGCAACACAACCGCTGTGTAGAGCGGCAAGACGAATTTTTTAGGTTAAAAAAAAGATCGCAGTGAAAGTGTTAAAAATTTCCTAGTTTTACTTATTTAATTTGAATATTGTGACGAGTCTAAGAGTCATGAAAGTCTAACTAAAGGAAATACAGCACTTTGATATTTGAGTGGTAAAGAAATGTACGGAGGAACTACCTAAGACTTCTTTGTTGTAATGTTATTGGAGATTAACCACGGAAAGATAATAGCTTCCATCTATATTTATCTAATATTTGTGCTGTTAAACCATCGCAATCCAACACCATACTAATGGCGCAGTTTATCCGCCAGCCGTCCAAGAATGCAATATAAAAAGTAATAAATTTGCCGCAATAATTATCAAAACGGCTTTAGACTCAGCCGCTGTATTATTGTAATTATTCATAATTTTATGTGTTTCTTATGATACCGGTATTCCGGCGGCATTCCATCTTCTAGTTGCAGTCCGATTTTATATGCCTATAAATATAATATGAGATGCTATAAATAATTTAGTTGATCATTTTAAAGTTGCATTTATTTATACCATCAGTGCAATTAACACACTTTACTTTTTATACTTGCTTGATTGTTAAAAACTTAATTTGAATATGGAACCAAGTTTTTTATGGCTGTCAGGAGACCTTCTTTTGTTCAGTAGGACGAAAAAATATTTATAATAATAAGCAATAGAAACTCGTGCTGGGACGGAATAATATATGTATATGTGACTAGCGGACCTTCCCGTCTTCGCACGGTGTTAACACTTTGACTGCGATTTTTTTTCGACGACTGCGACCATTTTTTTAACCTAAAAAATTTGTGCTGCCGCTCTACACAGTGGTTGTGTTGCGCCGCACATGCGTTACGTTCGAAAAATATTACGGCTGTGCTGAGTCACACACATCTGTATTTTCTCAGCCGCTGCGCTAGTGTGGATTTACGCATATTAGTCACTTGTAGAAAACACACGTGTGATTTCAGCACTCAAAGTGTTAAAGAATTTTTCAAATCGGTCTAGTAGTTTTGGAGCCTATTCATTACAAACAAACAAAAAATCAAACCTTTCCTCTTTATAATATTAGTATAGATAATCTGCACATACGCAGCATCCATCTGGGCAAGCACCTGCATAGGCCAGACGATCTGCGAGACATCACCCCCAAAAAAATCCTACAGTTCCTAGCAGCAAGGGTTAGTCGCGAACTATGAACGCCACAGCTTCGGGGCTGAACGTACAAAGTGGCGATCACGATAGACCTATCATGGCCGCAGTGATACACAAGCCACCCAAAGAAAATAAAAAAAAATAAAAAAAATATGATATAAGCTAGAATAAAATAAAAAGATAGAAATAAAAATTGTCTTTTAAAGCTTCGCTTCCTACCCTAACCACGTCGCCGGTCATCATTATGTACGACCGCAGCATTTAATTTCATTCTTCTCTCCTAACTATGTGAATTTATCGTTATTCCTAAGCTTTCTTAGGCACAAAGAGCTGCATCGAGGCAATTTTTATTATTACAGAAATATTTTAGAGCTAAAATATTCAATAATCACATTTAAACCAAAAACGTCAACATGCAATGACATATACTTTACTTAATAAATATATTACCAACTATTCTATTAAAATATATAAAAAAAGACACGAAACATAATTTATTCACGAGCTTTGGAAAATGTTAGTAACCTAACGATCGCGGTATTTTTTTTAAAATAAAATAACAAATTAACCTTTGCGAACCCTTTTAAGAACGTCCTATAAGTGCACGTGAGCGAAGCAATTGCTTTGAGACATAATTTGTGTAAGTTTTTGGTTTACAGCAGTTATTTTTGCGGTCAAATTATAATTTTAAACTTTCGCATTTATGGATAATTAATGTAACACCATACATACCAATACCAACTCTACAGTCATTTTTTTTATGACAATCGATTTATTTTATATGCGGAATTTATAGGTGCTTCACTAACATAAACCTAACCACGTCTAAACCTTAGCTATGCCTAGACACGGCGAGATGAAATGAGACAATAAAGTGTTGACCGCAGCTGTAAAAACAGTCCAATTTAATGTACATTCCATTGTGTTTCAAGTCGATCGAACATATTAGAGAGGTAATCAATTCAATGATCCGCTTATTAAAACTGATTAACAAAAATAACTTGAGCTCAATGAGCGCCTCAATGAATCGCTTAAATTACCGATTACCCAACAATTACCCAATGAAAATAACTTAAATAATTTATCCGGAGACATTGTGCCTTCGCTCAACATGTTCACAAAGGTATTCTATTTATTTGTAGGCACGAAATTGCATGATTGCTCGAGAGTCAATGCTCGTCTAAGCTATTGGGGAATGCTAAGGAATTATAAGAATTATCTGAAAATATGGCTGGGGTAAAGTTATGCGAAAATGTCATTGTGGTGTTGGTATACAACGACGGAATGGGTGATGATCAGTGCCTATACCAACCAAACGCATTGATTGACGTGTCCAACTGAGTTACGAAGTTATTGATGGCTTTTTTCAGTATGTAGGTTCTCATGCGCTGATCTTGCAAAAAAATAACTCTTTTAATTTATTATTGGTTCAGAAGAACTTACTTTAGTATCTATGCAAAGAAGCAAATAGTTCTCCGTTGAGTAACTTTCGCTAATTGTTTTTATAATTAAGTGTAACCTACACGATGACACAGTAATATGTTTCAATTCGGCTGTATAATAAAAGCATACAGCCGTATTGAAAACCTTCTCCTTTTTATGCAGTTTGTTAAGAAGTCAGACCTCCTGGTTAAAAATCTAAAAAAAGTAACGAGGTGACATCTTGCAAGGCACGACGCAGGCGCCGCCGCTACCAATTAGGCACCTATTTACCTCGCTCCCGGAGAATAATGGGCTCCTAGGCTATTTCCACTGCAGTCTCGTTTATGTTAATTAATTTTACTTGATTTAGTTGGGGACACTGTAAGGACTGTAATTTAGTTGAGGTAATTCTTTGTTTATTGCACAGTTGTGTTTGAAACTGGTAAGGAAGCCAGAGCACCGCAATTATGTTGTGATTATTTTGCGATTTGAGACTGATTTTTGCGTGTTTTTGAATCGTTCACAAAAAGTTTAATAGCTTAGTAAAATACTTCAGTTGAATTGAATCAGAGGCAGAACACGCGAGGCGAGAGCAACTTGAACATATTTAGGTAAGTGAACTTTTTGTAAATGTTTTTGATAGGTAAACTTGTGAGCAATGTGACTGTTTTTAAAGAAAAGTCACGTGCAGTCTGCAAAAACTCCATTGTAAACTGAAAAAAAACCCAAGCCCGCGACCCGTGTCTCTTTCACCGTAAATGCACTCAAATACAAAGGCGAATGTAGACAACGCTTTGAATATAAGAAATTTTCGAGAATAAAACGCCTATCCCGCTAGAATTAAGACTTCTAGGTTTTGAAAAATTGTTTGTATAGATAGATAGGGTCTTAAAGTATAAAATAGAATGTAAATTATAAGGATAAATATATAAATAAATGGATAAATAGGCAGAAAACCGAGCCCGGCATAATGAAAATTAAACGGCCGCGTAGAGGAAAATAAGCCGTCCTCTACGCGGTATAGCCTTGTGCCGGGTAAGGTACTGCACAACTTTGTTAGAGAGTCCAAGTCTAAGTTCCAATGTTCGTAATTAGTAAGAAGTACTGCAATAAATTAAAGTACCAAGTGAGAAGTGTTTCCCTTCATCCTCTGATCTTCATGCTGGCGGCGGAACTCCTTGCCACGACATCTCCTGAATCGGCGGGCTACCTGAGAAGCCCAGAGAAGAGAGAAAAAAGGACGGTCTTCACCTCAGGGCCGTCCACGACAATTTTTGGTCCATTCGAGCGCCGGATTAGAAGAGGAGATGCCAGGCAGTCGCCGATCAAGATCACCACGGTCAAGAAAATCGGAGATGAGCTCCGATGAAGCGGAAACCGACTGGTCCCTGGAGACGCCAGCGACCAGCACTACGAGCGAAGGAACGGACCGTCCAGCGGCTCCCGCGAACTCTGCGCCCGGCACACCTCTGGGCCAGACGACTCGCGGGTTGTCCACGGCCGCGAACTCTGCGTCCGGTGCATCACCGGGACAGACGACTCGCGCCGCATCCACGCCAGCCGCACAAAGCGCAGCCGCGCTCAGAAGAACACGAGCAGCCACCGCTGCTGCCGCCGCAGCAACCGCCGTTGCAGAGAGAAACATAGCACGCCCCGAGACACCCGCTGCGCGCGCCGCGCACCACACACCCGCTGCGCCCGCTGCGCACGCCGTGCACCTCGCGCCCGCTGCGCTCGCCGCGCACCTCGCGCCCGCTGCGCTCGCCGCGCACTACGCGCCCGCTGCGCACGCTGCGCACGCCGCGCACCTCGCGCCCGCTGCGCTCGCCGCGCACTACGCGCCCGCTGCGCACGCTGCGCACGCCGCGCACCTCGCGCCCGCTGCGCTCGCCGCGCACTACGCGCCCGCTGCGCCCGCTGCGCTCGCCGCGCACCTCGCGCCCGCTGCGCCCGCTGCGCTCGCCGCGCACTACGCGCCCGCTGCGCTCGCCGCGCACCTCGCGCCCGCTGCGCCCGCTGCGCCCGCCGCGCCCGCCGCGCCTGCCGCGCACTACGCGCCCGCTGCGCCCGCTGCGCACGCCGCGCACCTCGCGCCCGCTGCGCCCGCCGCGCACTACGCACCCGCTGCGCCCGCCGCGCCTGCCGCGCCCGCCGCGCACCTCGCGCCCGCCGCGCGCTCTACGTACCCCGCACCCGCCGCGGACCCCGAGTACACCTCGTCCGCCGCTACGACTGTTCGCGCGCCCGCTGTGCGCAACACAACCGTGGCACCGATCGAGTTGGCGGCAACCGCGCCGCGCATTACGAAGGCAAGATCTGAGAAAACGTCGAGGGCAGAGAAGAAGGCGCACCTGGAACTACAACGGCGGAAATTAGAAGAGGCTCAGCTCGCGACTGCATTGGCGCAGTCAGAATACGAGATGGCGCTAGAATGCGCTTCAGAAGAGGACTTCGACAGGTCCACACAGGTCGAGCGTTGGTTAAACGAGACAACTATGATAGAAGCGCCACGTCCACCTGTGGAAGAAAAAGTCCAGCCACAACCGGAACAGAGATACCTACCGCAGCCGCCACCCGAAAAGGAAGAAGGCGTCCTGAGCACAATCAGGGCGCTAGCCGATGCCATTATGCTACGAAACAACGATTCATCTCGAAACTCTTGGCCTCTTCCGGATTTTGACGGCACTGCGGAAGAGTGGCTGCCCTTCATGAAAACATACAAGGAAAGTGCACTAAACCATACGAACAATCAGAACATGGCGCGCCTAAGAAAAGTGCTGAAAGGAATCGCCAGAGAGTCCGTCCGAAGTCTTCTCTACGCAACGGACGATCCAGGTCTCATCATGGAGACACTCGAGAGAAGATTCGGCCGCCCAGACATCATCGTGGAGATGGAGCTGCAGAAGCTGAAAGGACTACCGAAGCTTGGTGATAGCCCGAGAGAAACCATCATTTTCGCCAGCCGCCTGAGCAACGCAGTCTCCACGATCCAGGCGCTCAAAAAGCCATACCTGCTGCACTCTCCAGAAGTGGGTAAAACAATAATAGAGAAGTTTTCCACACTTATGAGATTCCGATGGTATGACTACAATGTGACCATCCCCGAGGAGGAGCCGATCCTGACGAAACTGGAAAGGTTCCTAAATAGAGAAGCTGACATCTGCGGGTCTGCGGTAGGCCCGGAAAAGCCCCAGAAGAAAACAGGAAGGCAGATCGTCAGCGCCGGCCAGGAAGAAGATGAGAGCAGAGAACAAGCTGCCAATACCACCGTGCCAAGCTGCCACATGTGCGACGGAGCGCACTACACTAAAGAGTGTGAGAAATTCAAAAAAGCAACAGTCGACGCACGCTGGGTAGTGGCGAAAGAGAAGAAGCTATGCTTCAAGTGTTTGAGAAGTAAGCATACGGGATTTACCTGCAGAGCGCGCCCATGCCCCAAGTGCAAACGACCGCATCACGTGCTGCTTCACCAAGAGAGACAAGCCATGCAGCAGCAGCAGCAGCAGCAGCATAAGACAGAAGCATCGGAGAAAACAGAGCTTGCAAAAAAGGACCTGGTGACCAACGTCTACGCAGCAACCATCGGAACAAGAGCCTACCTGAAGATGGTGCCGGTCGACGTGTACGGACCGGAGGGATCGACACGAGTCCTCGCACTACTGGACGAGGGATCAACGGTCACCCTTCTAGAAGCCGGTGTGGCAAAGAAAATCGGTGCTACAGGAAAGGAAGAAAAGTTGATCCTGCAGACTGTTGGAGGCAAGATCACCAAATGTGATTCGCAGAGACTGGACTTGCAGCTAAAAGGGGCACACAGAAGAACCAAGTGCTCTCTGCGCGGCGCTCGCACTGTAGAAGAATTGAATTTGTCAGCACAGCACGTGGACGAAGAGATCATAGAGAAATGCAGCCACTTGAGAAGCATAAGGAAGGAGCTGCTATACGACAGCGAACGCCCGGCTCTACTCATCGGTCAAGACAACTGGGACCTCATCATCTCAAGAAAGATTTTAAAAGGAAATAACAACGAACCTGTCGCTTCTCTTACCAGCCTAGGGTGGGTGCTGCATGGAAAAGCCACAGCAGCAGCCTCAGCAGTGAACTTCATGTACCACTGCCGACTCGAAGAAGAAAAGATGGACGAGATGATGAAGCGGCACTTCGACTTGGAGTCAATCGGGATCCAGCCAAAGCGACCGAGCAACGACGCCGATGGGAGAGCCTTGGAGGTGCTGAAGAAGACAACGAAGCGACTGCCAGAAGGACGTTTCGAATCTGGACTCCTCTGGAAAACTGAGGATGAATCGTTGCCCCACAATTATAAACAGGCCTACAACCGACTGGTAGGCATAGAAAAGAAGTTGAGAAAGGACGCAACGCTCAAGACGGAGTATCGGAAGCAGATCAAGAACCTGCTGGACAGCGGGTATGCAGAAGAAGCTCCAGCCACCTCCACCCCAAACAGGACGTTCTACTTACCGCACTTCGCCGTCATACATCCCCAGAAGAAAAAGATAAGACTCGTGTTCGACGCCGCAGCGAAGTTTGAGGGAAAGAGTCTGAACGACGCACTGCTGCCGGGACCCGACCTACTCCAATCTCTGTTTGGAGTACTTCTGAGATTCCGAGAGGGCCCGGTCGCGGTCGTTGCAGATATTCGAGAGATGTTCCTGCAAATAAGAATAAGAGAAGAAGATCGAGATAGCTTGCGGTTCCTATGGCGCAACGAGGAAGCAGTACAGCCAAAAGAATACAGGATGAAATCTGTGATATTCGGCGCCGCGTCATCACCTTCAACGGCAATCTTCGTGAAAAATAAGAATGCAGAAGAACATGCGGACACTTTTCCGGAAGCGGCACGAGCGATATCAAGACATCACTATATGGACGATTACTTGCAGAGCTTCGACAGCATCGAGAAGGCAGCCGAGGTCGCAGAGCAAGTATCCAGGATCCACAAAGCAGCAGGGTTCGAGCTGCGGCAGTGGGCCAGCAACCAGAACAAGACGCTGGCCAATCTCGACAACGACGAGCTGAAAGAGAAGACACTCGGCGAGGAAAAAACGCTGGGTATGCGGTGGCTAGTGAACAAGGACGCGCTAGCCTACAACGTCGGGTTGAGAACCACACCACCGGAAGTAACGTCAGGAAGCAGATTCCCCACAAAACGAGAAGTAACGGCTGCGGTAATGTCCACTTTCGATCCAATGGGACTTATCGCCCCAATACTAGTGCAGGGAAAGAAACTAGTACAAGAACTTTGGCGAGCCGGCGTGCAGTGGGACGAGGAGGTCAGCGACCAGCACCACACCACCTGGAGAGACTACCTGGATCAGATACGTGCATTGCAAGAACTGAAGATACCAAGATGCTTGGCCCCGGACGGAACGAGAATTGGAGAGCTACATACGTTCGTGGATGCCAGTGAGACAGCATACGCGGCAGCCGCGTATTGGAGGACATCATCAGCTGAAGGGATCCGCATCACCCTCATGGCGGGAAAAGCGAGAGTGGCGCCGGTAAAGATAACATCGATTCCGCGCATGGAAGTTCAAGCTGCGTTACTGGGAGCCCGGCTGGCGGATAATATCTGCAGAGAAACAGATTTTAGGGCAACATCTAAAACCTTTTGGTCGGACTCCACGACAGTGTTGCAGTGGCTGAAGGCGGACCCACGGCGATTCAAAACATTCGTCGCTCACCGGTTGGCCGGCATCGAGGAACTTTCCAAGCCGGCTGAATGGAGATGGGTACCGACTAAAGACAATCCCGCTGACGATGCCACAAGAAAGGCACCCACGGACTTCGGTAGCACATCAAGATGGTTCAACGGGCCGGCGTTTCTATACCAGCCAGAAGCAGAATGGCCGGTGAAGAGGCTGAAGGATGCAGAGGAACCCTGCGATGAAATGAAAAGGGAAACATGTTGCGCTGCGAGAACAATCCCGCCGTCGAGCTTGCCAAATCCCTGTAAGTTCAGCAGCTGGAATAGATTGCTTCGTGCTACGGCAAGAATATTTATGTTCATGGATCTATGCCGCCGTAAGAACCCCCGGAGAAAATGCACGAAGAAAGAGACTGCAGCACTACTACCCCTCGACGAAGGCCACCTACGAAGAGCTCAGCGCGCTCTCGTCCAACAGAGCCAAAGAGAAGCCTTTGCGAACGAGATAGAGAATCTGAGAAAAAAGAAGCCCATCGAAAATCCCAGCCGCCTGAAGAAGATCGACGTAGAGCTCGATGAAAATGACATTCTACGCCTGAATGTGAGAACTTCGAAGCTGATCACAGAAGAACCCAAGCCTCCAATCCTGGACGGAAAGAGCAGAATAGTTACACTGCTCATAGATCACTACCATCGGAAGTTACACCACGGAAATAGCGCCACTGTGATCAACGAGCTACGACAGAAGTTTTGGATCATATCCCTGAGAAATGAAGTGAGAAAAGTCGTGCGCCAATGCCAATGGTGCATCGTGAAGAGATCCATGCCAGGGATTCCACCGCAAGGAGACCTACCAGCCGAACGACTGGCACACCACCAACCGCCGTTCACCTGCACTGGGGTCGACTACTTTGGTCCCATGCAGGTCACCATAGGCCGTCGTCGCGAGAAGCGTTGGGGAGCGCTTTTCACTTGCCTAACGACACGAGCAGTACACCTGGAGCTGGTAAACTCGCTGAGCACCAACTCCATGATCATGGCACTGAGGAGGATGTCCGCACGCCGCGGCAGCCCACGAGTTCTCTTCAGCGACAACGGGACCAACTTCGTCGGAGCCAACCGGGAATTAAGAGAAGAAATGAAAAATATCAGCCCGAACGAGTACATCGACGCAGCGGCAAAGGAGGGGCTTTCGTGGAAGTTCATACCCCCTGGTGCGCCCCACATGGGGGGAGCATGGGAGCGCCTGGTGAGATCCGTGAAGACCGCGCTCATCGCCGTCCTTGGAGAAAGAAGTCCTCCTGAAGAAGTCCTGCACACCTACCTGACAGAAGTGGAACACACCATCAACTCTCGGCCGCTCACGCACTTGAGCGCCGACCCAGGAGAAGAAGAGAGTCTCACGCCAAATCACTTCCTGATTGGCCGATCCTGTGGAGCAGCTATACTGGGGGCGTTCAACGATCGAACACTTATTGGCACGCCGAGTTGGAGAACCGCTCAGCGCCTAGCAGACCACTTCTGGGCACGTTGGCTGAGGGAATATCTACCCTCCCTCATGCCGAGACCCATCAGATCGAGACAAGAGGCTGCAGGACTACAGCAAGGCGACGTAGTCATCATTGCCGACGCCACCTTTCCGCGCAACACATGGCCGCGTGGAGTCATCGAGAGGACCTACCCGGGACCAGACGGACGAGTGAGGATCGTCGACGTGAGGACCAAAGGCGGCATCATCAGGCGACCCGTATCGAGACTGATCGTGACGGCGTTGTTCCCGAAGGATGGAGTACCAGGAGCACCGGGCACTCGGGGGGAGATTGTAGACAACGCTTTGAATATAAGAAATTTTCGAGAATAAAACGCCTATCCCGCTAGAATTAAGACTTCTAGGTTTTGAAAAATTGTTTGTATAGATAGATAGGGTCTTAAAGTATAAAATAGAATGTAAATTATAAGGATAAATATATAAATAAATGGATAAATAGGCAGAAAACCGAGCCCGGCATAATGAAAATTAAACGGCCGCGTAGAGGAAAATAAGCCGTCCTCTACGCGGTATAGCCTTGTGCCGGGTAAGGTACTGCACAACTTTGTTAGAGAGTCCAAGTCTAAGTTCCAATGTTCGTAATTAGTAAGAAGTACTGCAATAAATTAAAGTACCAAGTGAGAAGTGTTTCCCTTCATCCTCTGATCTTCATGCTGGCGGCGGAACTCCTTGCCACGACATCTCCTGAATCGGCGGGCTACCTGAGAAGCCCAGAGAAGAGAGAAAAAAGGACGGTCTTCACCTCAGGGCCGTCCACGACAGCGAAGGTTCTGCAACCGAGTTCTGTGTGGTCTCATATGAAAGTAACCAACGATACATCCGGTCACAAGCCAAATTCTATCATCAGATCTAATGAGAAAATGACAGACAAGCATTTCCTGTAACACGGACAGTACCACTCGTAATCAACTTACCATAACCTAATCCAAAGCTAATCATATCTCAGGAAGTAAGTGCAGTATCTTATCTATAAGTGATTTTGTATCGAGAAATCGATCAAGTAGGTATGTAGCCGTTTGAACCCGCTCGATGTAGGTTAGCCTTCTTGGATGAGGAAGTAGAATGGCTCGACTGGTACAGCTTCAAGCGTCCACCTTATCAGGCAACAGCGCTGGCTTATCAAAAGATGTTTAAGAAACGTTGAACTTGCGGTTTGATAGTTTGACGTGTCGAATGGAGTTGTTGCATTTTCAGCAAGGAGGATGAAGTTGCCAGGCTTGGAGAGGAGTTTAAGAATTATGATGAAAAGCGAAAGCATAGCTCATTCAGCGATTGTTTTTTTTTTTTTTTGACAGTAGGTTAAGTAAATATTTATGGAAATACTGTAAACAGAAAAGCTACCAAAATTTGCTCAGGTCAAATTAATATTAGTAATGTAAAAAGTAAGTAAATTTGAATTCTTAAGGGCTGCTATTTTGAAGACTGACCGACCGGTGTTACAACCTATATATACGAGTATATCTATCATGCATAAGTATCTAACTGTTTTTTGTTATTCTCGACACAGCTTCGTTTTATTGCTTTCTGTGCGTTTACTTCACCTCCCCGTAAAAAAATCTGAGAGAGGTGTTCGGCACAATTTCGGTTCCTAATACTAACTCTTCTATAAAAAAAAATATTCACCTGATGGTGACGATGTGGCTGACGACACCTATACACATGCTACTTTTGACATTTGCTACTGCATTTACCGTGAGAGGTTATATTGCAATAGGTACATACCTTAGTTGTTACGAGGTGTTGTCTATTGATGATGATTTAGACTTAAATAGGCAAATAACCATGTATTAGACATAATAAGAGATGAACATGCTAGTGGTTTCTTTTTCACTTCTTCCACTAGTGGACTAAAAATTTAAGTGAACAGTAAAATAATTTTATTTGATTATAATTTAATGTATAAAATATGACTTGTCTAAGTGCTTATTTTGTAAGCCTAAAGAAATAAATGATTTTTGACTTTTTGATGTTGAACATATTCTTAACACTTTGAGTGCTGAAAACGCACGGTATGAGTTTTCTACAAGTGACTAATCTGCGAAAATCCACACTAGCGCAGCGGCTAAAAAAATACAGATCTTTGTGACTCAGCAGAGCTGTAATATTTTTCGAACGTAACGCATGTGCGGCGCAACACAACCGCTGTGTAGAGCGGCAGCACGAATTTTTTAGGTAAAAAAAAAGATCGCAGTCGTCGAAAAAAAAACCGCAGTCAAAGTGTTAAGCATTTCATGTTATTCAATGTGTAAGCTAGCCTATGGTGTCTATTGCTATGGGCTATGTTTTAATGTTTCATAGGTTTTATGGCAATTTCGCGCCATTAATGGCAACTCATGCGCTTGGAGATAGAGACATTTACAACCTGCACAAGGCAGTTTTACCCCGTTTTGGAATAAATGTGTCTTTAGATATGGGATAGCGGTTTTAACTACAGTGGCAAGTGTTGAAACGGCATATTACTTTTTACTAGCAAAATTGTTATAATAAAATAGGTACCTAACCTAACGTATAATAATCCTACTAATATGTATTATAAACGCGAAAGTTTGTATGGATGGATGGATGGATGTTTGTTACTCTTTCACGTAAAAACTACTGGATGGATTTTAATGAAACTTTACAATAATATAGCTTATACATCAGAATAACACATATGCTACAATTTATAAAGCTATATTGTATATTATCCAAAATATCTATAACCACGCGGGTGAAACCGCGGGGCGCAGCTACTCAGTAATAAATAAATAATAAATAAATAATGCTGGACAATTCACACAGCATTATCTAGCCCCATGGTAAGCAGAGCTTGTGTTATGGGTACTAGATAACTGATATACAAAATACAATACATTACATAGATAGATATTTTTAATTATACATAGAAAACGACCAGAACACCCGAAACAAATATCTGCAGATCGTACACACATTTGTTCCGAGGCGGGAATCGAACCCGCAACCTCATGCGTCGCAGGCGGACCTTCGCCCACCGCGCCACATCGGTCCTCAAAGAAAAAAAAGTAATATATTCGAAAAAGTAGTTAGGTATTTTGATTTAGTAATTATACTAGCTGTTCCCTGTGATTTCACCCGCGTTAAACTCTAATTTCACTTTATAAGGTGATATTTTTACACCTTGGGTTACATTATTGGAGTTATAGTAAGGATCCCTAACTTTTTTAAAAATATAATATAGCCTATGTTCACCGGGGATAGTGTAGCTACCCAAAAGAAATATTTTTTCAAATCGGTCCAGTAGTTTCGGAGCCTATTCAATACAAACAAACAAACAATCAAACCTTTCCTCTTTATAATATTAGTATTGATGAGATGCTGCCTGATGCTTTAAAACTTTTATTACTATTCTATAATAAATTTATATCCCACTTCAGTAAATTTATGTTGTAGTTATAAACTGTATGCAGGGCAGAATGTATACATATACATCCATTGAACCAGTTCATTTGCATAAAAATGTAACAGAACCTCTACATCCGTAGCCTACGTGCCAATTAACACTCCATCTTCTGAATACGCCCACCTCGTGAAATTAACAGGGCCGGACATGCGATACTCAGGACTTATTCTCGTCCTTCACGACATGCCGTGAGAATTAGCCTGGAGGATCTTATCTATCTTGATTTGACTAGAAGCTTTGCAAGAGAAATCTATGAAAACAAGTAATAAAAATAATTAAAAAAAATAATAAAAATCTTTATTTAGAACATGTTTACATAGGATCATATATAATATTGAAACGATCTACCGAAACTTAAAAACTGTGTGGTAATGTCAAAGTAATGACGACCCCAGAGCTGGTGAGCTACAGTTACTCGTATTAACAATAATTAGAGACTGGGCCTCCCCTTATGACATTAATTTTCAAATATACCTATCCTGTGTAAAAAGGCTTACCATAAAAAAATATCAGATTATTTAAACGTAAACGCTAAAAAGCTTAATATCAGATTACTTAGACGATAAAATAGCGTAAGACGAGTTTTTCTTCGACTCGAAAGCTAATTCTAATATGGTAAAAGTTCCTTGTCCGCTTCTTTATTTTACCTTAAAAAGATTGAAGTGAACGAAAAATCTAAGTGACCACTTTATTTACTAGTTTTTCAAGAGTCATAAAAGGTTTAGACCTTTTAGGAAATGGAGCACTATGATGTTTGATGCTTGCCGCATCCAGCAGATTTCGCAGTTCGTCATTCCATCCCATTACAAAAGGGTGTCCTACACTGACAACGTCAATTAATACACATCACATACCGAAGAGACAGAAATCAAAAATATTACTTTATTACCGTCTGTGTTTCATTTTAAGAATTGACTTTCTAATTGTACATTGTATTGATGGAAATAACTCTAGATTCTTGATTCTTGAAACAGGCTAGCACGCAATCCTCACTCACTATAGTGAGAAAGTAGTAGCTTTTTATAAAAAGCTAAACCTAGACTCTAACACCTTTACAAAAACAAACTGGCGCAGTTCTTACAAGCACCTTTTATAGAAAACATCCAGATGTACGAATATCTAGATATTCTAAGTGATACATAGGTTTTAATGACGAAAGCCACTCGTATCTACATTATTGGTCGTTACGAGTTTCCAATGAGAGTTATACCAGACTACAATTTGCAGAACAACATCGACCATTTCTAATGTTGATTTCATTTTCTTTGCACTGTTTTCTTTTCTGTCATGTAAGTTAGTTTTTTTACTTTACCCTTGTCTAGCCGGGCATGATGATTGATGTTTTTTATTTATTTTCTTACTAACTAGCACGATTAGGTATATTAGAATCAATTACACTAGTTATTTACAATACATTACAACAAATTATACGATTTTTTTTTATTAAATTAACAAGATATAATCTCCCAAGCCAAACTAACCTGCACGTGGTACTTAGTACTAGATGGTACTAGATAACGAACTATAAGCTCTAGTGAAAATATAAAATCATCTTGATAATTTGATATCTCAGGTAATTTACAATTATTTTCAATTACTTGACACTGGCAGCAATGTGTAAGAAGTAAAAAAATATTTATTGACAAAATAGACAGTGAAACAGGCAATACGAGTCCATAGGCTGATAACTGAACTAATAAAAAAACTGTGTTTCAAGAACCAATGGCTTCTCCAACTAATGTTTACATACAATTATTATCTATAAATAAAAGTAAAAAATAAATATTGCTGGACAATTCACACAGCATTATCTAGCCCCATGGTAAGCAGAGCTTGTGTTATGGGTACTAGATAACTGATATACATAATACGATACATTACATAGATAGATATTTTTTATTATACATAGAAAACGACCAGAACACCCGAAACAAATATCTGCAGATCGTACACACATTTGTTCCGAGGCGGGAATCGAACCCGCAACCTCCTGCGTCGCAGGCGGACCTTCGCCCACCGCGCCATATCGGTCTATGCAACTAAGGATATCTTATAACTAATTAATCCAGCTAAATAAAAACATAACATTAACATGTAGAGCAGTAATTTGAAAACGGAATTAAGTACCTAGAACACTTAAAATGACAATGACCTATGTGATGGATGACCCAAGAAGAGTGTAACTGGAATGTTGACACCGTAATCACAGGCAGCTTTGAATAACAAACAACAGGGCAGCCGGTCTTTTCTAGGTAATATTTAAATAGTCACTGATTGTGTTAACAAGGTACAGAAATGTTAATTAATTACGATGTTAACTTGTAAGGTATCCGCCGGAGGAACTCGAGCGGGGTGATCGTTTCGTGTTGGCGCGAGGTTTCTTGTTGTTTTGCGTTCGAAAGCAATAAAACTAACAGAAAAGTAATTTGCCGCAAATAGTAAATTATTTTCTATGAATCCATGATAAAATAAACTAAAAAAATTGGGGGGTAAGGGGGACTACATCTCGTCTCCCAACCTAACCTAAACGTGATACACCATGCTAGAAAACGAACTAGGCTCTGGTAAAAATATTAAACAATCTTCATAATTTAATAACTCATCGATTTTACAATTATTTTTCTTTTATTATTTAATTACGTTTCGGGGCAGTGGTCCAACTGCTCTGTCCTATTTGACAATTGTGTCTGGTTGGACACTGGCAGAAAAGTGTCCATCATCATCATCAGCATCATCATCAGCCTATAGCAGTCTACTGCTGAACATAGGCCTCCCCCAATGAGCGCCATAACGCCCTGTATTCGGCTTGACGCATCCAGCATCTACCTGCAGTCTTTCGCAGGTCTTCATCCCACCTGGTCGGAGGGCGTCCTACACTACGTTTACCGAGTCGTGGTCTCCACTCAAGAACACGTTTGCCCCAGCGGCCGTCGGTTCTTCGCGAGATATGGCCGGCCCACTGCCACTTCAGCTTGCTAATTCTTTAAGCTATGTCATTCTTTGGCTTTGTGTATGTGTGAAAAGTGTCCAACCAGACACTTATTGTCATCAACAACATTACCTAACAAAGAATCATCATCAAATGTAGACATATAAAATTGCAGTAGGTTTCATAGTTCAGTTCAGTTCAGTTCTTTATTAATAAGAAATACTCTTATATGTCAAACATAAATAATACATAGCAAAAAAAGAAAATACATTACGAAAACAAGAAAAATACAAAATAGTTCGAGATTTAAGTACAGAGTTTTTATAATAAATAATGTCTTAGCTAAAAAATTATCAAAGGGCGCGATTACTGTTAAGACAAGATAAAGCTCTACGTATTTTGGAACTAGATGATGTATTATATTACCTATGGAGTCTCAAAATACAATACAAAAATACTTTATTGTACACCAGATACAGAACATTATGAAAGATATTACATGTGACAAGTACAATGGGCGGCCTTATCGCTTAGAAGCGATCTCTTCCAGGCAACCTTTGGATGGAAAGAATTGTGTGAATTAAAGAAAGGCAGGGGGTGTACCAAGGATAGAGCTAGAATAAAAATGAACATAATATGAGTATTTAAAGATAAATAAGTATAAAATATATATATATATATGTAATATACTACTTAGTAATACTTAGTTAATAAATAAATAATAATTACCAATATTCACGATTCTGACAGGTAGAATCCCTTAACGCGAGCTTTAAAAACTGGTAAGGACACTGTTTTTCTGATGGAAAATAAGTAGAGCTTTAGCATTTTTATGTGTAAAATGTCTAGCAAATTGTTTGCTAAGAATAAATTAATCATTTCACCTGTAGCCCTTTGAATACCGGGCCCTGGTATTGCCGTATAACTACAAGTACAACCCGTTAGTGCAGCCCACTGCCCCGTTCTTATTTCGGCCTGTTTTATACACTTTATAAGCCTAAGGCCTTTTCCACAGCCATTAGACACTGTACTCATTATCGTGATCATAAACTTGATCGTAAAAAATGTTATTTCCATCAGATCGGAAACGGCCGATGTTTAAAACTTGAAGTTTGTTTCGTTCGATTTCTTCAAGTCAATAATAATAATCATTTATTTCAGACCATAGAAAAGTAACAGATCTTAATCAACTTATTCTACGGTCCATAGTAATATATACCTTAAAAACTAGCATACATAAAATATAAAAGGACTAAATCTATATATATAAAAGAAAGTCGTGTTTGTTACAACACTTATAACTCGAGAACGGCTGGACCGATTTAGCTGAAAATTGGTGGAGAGGTAGCTTAGAACCAGGAGTCTAATAGGATCTTTATCATTTAAAGAATTTGACACATAGATTTCCAAGGGGGCGAAGCCGCGGGGAGCAGCTAGTTAATAATAACACGGTTTTTTTTTGATTACGCCGACAATAAGAACTGAGTTCGCTTTCTTGTAAAATATCTACTTATGTCCTTTTTCATGGCTTACAGCTTGTCATCATCTTGTTGTCATCGCTGATCATCATCTTCTTCTTTATTATAAACGAATTAATTATTACTAGTTCAGGAGCCTACGGACTCGTATTGCCTTTTTCATTGTCTATTATGTCAATAAATAACATTTATAATTTTTTACTTTACTTTATAAAATCTATTCTTCAAGTTCAATGTCTTTGACAAAGATGCAAATAAAAGAAGATTATAGTTTGGCCAAAACCGCTGTACCGCTCCTTAGATCAGCGTGCGAACATCTGAAGGCTAGTCTCTCAGAGTGTGGAAATTTCAGCAATTATATTTTTAGCATAATGGATAATTTTATATTAGTCGGGTACTTGACTTTGTGGCAGAATTGATAGCGCGTTCCCGTACTAGGTGAATAGTTGCGGGTACGTCCTTGTTCGGTTCAAGTCCGGACTAGGTCGTTAAGTCCCGTCTAGGTGCATTTTTATTTGTGTCTGTGTTTGTACATGTACATGCCGACTTATCACTAAGAAAAAGAAAAGAAAAGAAAGAAAATATTTTTATTTACCTAAAAAACTAGCATACACAAAAAACTTAAAACTACGCAAATTAATACTATATATCTTGCAAATTATTGTGCGTAGCAGA
This sequence comes from Eupithecia abbreviata, assembly GCA_943735965.1. Classification (NCBI taxonomy): domain Eukaryota; kingdom Metazoa; phylum Arthropoda; class Insecta; order Lepidoptera; family Geometridae; genus Eupithecia; species Eupithecia abbreviata. Next base: position 2,728,693 of record OX030986.1, read on the forward strand.
GTTCATGGCAAATATGGCCTTCACTCAGCATTGTGCTGGATGCACACTAATGTGTCCACCCAGCGCTGATTTTCAGTGAAGACCAGAGGGATCGTGTCACGTCACGGTCGTCAGGTGCGTGATTTATACATAAAAATAGTAAACAAAATTGCAATACATTATTAGTTACTATTAACACTAAAGTCATTTAAAACGGGATATTTACCATGATTTGATTTTTGACTTATCCGTGATCATGGCGCATGAAACTGTGCCGAAATATTGGATAACTCATAAATCAAATTATCACTATTAATAGTTCTCCCTGTGAAACCTGTATGCACCTGTTTCTGGCCGTTTTAATAAAATAATCTAATAATAATATTTATTTGAGTTATTATTTAAATTCTATGATGATGAACATACTTCGGGCTCTTTTACGTAATTTTAAACGAAACATAACGCTTCCTATTTTCCTTTGCCATATTTTTCGGACGTTTTCCTTTGCTGTGTGTTGACGCCCTTATTGACGAATGAAACCAATTACCAAAGATCACATTGAATAAAGCATTACTATGATCCTAATTGACAGGTGCAGAGCATCATAAACCAGTTTCGACATACGAATATAAAAATAAAGAAATGCAGATATTTTAATGACCCATCTATCATAGCTATAATCAGAAGCGCCATGGGAGCATAAAAAGCTGCAAAAAGCTACAAATTGAAATTTATGTGGGTAATTGCTGTATTAAAACGGACCGTTCACTTTAAGTACGGTCATGGCGCTATAAATAAAGAATGCGGAATTTCGATGGCTATTATTCGAAGATTGATGTATACAAGATCGCCTAAAGCTTACAGTTTACGATTATACGATGCAGGAAATGGTGATGGGTAATTGGTAGGTTTCAAACAAAATGGAGCACAATACCACAACAAAATGACCGATGTGGCGCGGTGGGCGAAGGTCCGCTTGCGACGCAGGAGGTTGCGGGTTCGATTCCCGCCTCGGAACAATTGTGTGTACGATCTGCAGATATTTGTTTCGGGTGTTCTGGTCGTTTTCTATATATAATAAAAAATATCTATCTATGTAACGTATTGTATTATGTATATCAGTTATCTAGTACCCATAACACAAGCTCTGCTTACCATGGGGCTAGATAATGTTGTGTGAATTGTCCAGCATTATTTATTTATTTATTTATTTATTAAAATGCAAGCAACTTTGAAACCACAATTACTTTTTTCCCGAGAGAATCCTTGCTTCCGAGCTATTTGCCTTTTTATTAGGTATATCCTTTGTAGATACTAGTAGGTAGTAATGCTGTGATGCTTCTATTGGACCGGTTGGTAGGACGAGATTTCTTATAAAATTATAGAGGAACGATATAAGGGTAGGTTTGCGTGCGCTGTGAGAGCGGGGGCGGAAGCGGATTTGTTAGAGCTATCCGGGCAAATATAATTCACTAGCTTCTGCATGCGGCTTTGGACGCGTTTGGAAGAATAGTATCATTTATATTATTCCAGGTAAGATATTTATATGTAAAATTTTAGCTGGATCCAATCAGTACCTGATATTGACGTTGTCAATCATCTTCACAATAGCACAAACTTTAGCCTTGATCATATAAATAAGAAGGAAGATATTATGATTACTGTGTTATTAAAATATCCTATGAATTTCAATTAATTGATTTATTCGGTTTAAAATGACATACACAACCACTTAAACTATTCAATTATTTGGGAAAAAAACCATAAAATGCAATAATAATACCTACAATAAAAAAAATATATTACTATGGCCATTAGGCACCACTTATAAGATAAAAGCCAATGCGGTGCCTATCAGGTCCGCGTGTGGGACATGTATAGGTTATAGATTTAAAAAACCTTTCAATTCGCTTCCGTTTCCGCTCGTACTGCCCACAGAGATCACACCCTGAGGCATATTAATCTATTCCACACGCAAGTGCTCCATAAAAGATTGTACTTGGATTGTAAACCACAATATCAACTTGTAATTTGAGGGCATGAAGACAGAAATGTGGAGTCGCTTTAGATCTAACGGTGAAACCCATGTGTGCGTTCAAATTTGGGTCAAAACCAAACCACACCCAGAAAAGTAGAAAATAGCAAGATGAAAATGTTAAATCAAATAAAAATGAATAAAGTTAACGACATAGGCATGGTAACAATTGAACGCGTATAATTTACGTGTATATTTAATAATAATTGCGTCACAGACGGATTTATACGATATGAGAACGACATTTTACTTATTTAGTTCAATAAACAACATTTTAGGTAATGTAATTTGACATTACCACACAGTTTTAAAAGCTTTGGTAGTGTCATTGTTTCAATATGTATCTATGATCCTATGTAAACATGTTCTAAATAAAGCTTTTTATTATTTATTAATTAAGTGTCTATCAGGTTTTTTTTGTGACCTAACAAATAAAAAGAAAATAAATAATTATTCGGCAACACTTAACTTGGGCCGTGTTGCATACAAATAAAATAAATTGAATAAAGTGCTTATATTTATTTATTCAAACAACAAAACGACAAGTTACAACTTTACTTAAAAGTTGATCTTAAATATTTTGTAAGAAATTTGAATGCGTTGAACTCTTTTGCACTATAATTTGATGTTTCTACAACAACGCACCGACTTCGAATTTCTTTGTATTTTCACTGTTATTTAATTTTATGGGACAAATAATTATCCATCGGGCATAAAATTTGTTTAACACCTTTTGTTAGCAGTTCATTTTCTATACAAAACCAAATAATCATCAAAGCCGATTTCTCCGTCTATTGTGGGGCACAATAGACGAAGAAATCGGCGAACATACTACATAAAACTACATATTTAACACTTCTACATAAATAAATACAGCCGAACATAGAACCTCCACCTCATTTCGTCAGTTAAAAATACACATTTTTTGCTTCCCTGTCACGAAACCCTCGCAATTCACACGTATTGATGGTTCATCAGCGTAAAAATAAACCTGTCAAAAACTCGAACACGATTTAAAATTCACCTTTTTATAGTATTTCTGATGATTTCGGACGGGTCAAGTGGATTCTCATAACGGGTGATTTTGTAAAACTGTTATTTTATTCGGTGATGTAAAGCTTCCTTCAGGTCATCGACCGAAGGTAAATTATGCCACTTAGAATGTCCAATATGTGCTGACCACTTTAGAGCCCATAGAGCAAAGTTTGCTTACATATTCTATCTACTGTGTTCTACTTTCGGTCATAGACTCACCTCCTCTACCTACATACTTTTTCGAGACAAAGATGCTTTCAGCTTTCCACTCGGAACCCAGATAAAAACAATACAGAACTCTATACAGATTCAAATTTATTCTAGTCATAAAATACAAGTAGATTGGGGAGAGTTTTATTACTTTGTTCGTATGCATTTGACTAAAAGACGGCCATAGACTAAAAAAAATTCGGAAACGCGACAATAACCTCCTCCGATCATCTCCTTTCTGACTCATTACACTTTTACGATAAGTAAAAGTGTTGGAATTTCCAGAATGCTTTTTTTTGATGACTAACGAATTTAATAAGAAGGTCGATCGGAACCTGTTGTGGCCTCTGCCCAGGGCTTGACCAGGGCCTAAATACCTACCGCCACTTATTGAATTACCTTTTGCAGTTGTTTTAATGACTTCCGGAAATTACATTTTTTCTTTTCTCTTATGAAAGAAGAACGTGTGTGTGTGTGTACTTTTTGCACAATTTTTGATGGATTCTTAATTCAAATTCATAATTATTTCAATTCATAGACGAAAAAGCTTCTGTAGACAACTCGTAGACGTCGTTTATAAACAAAATGAGTTTTTATTACACGCGTTACTAACTCTACCTTTGGAATCAATACTCAATACTCAATATATTTATTGTTGTCATCACATTGGCTTAATTAGTAGGTTCTTATGTTATAAATACTTTTAAACTTACGCGATCTGAACACATATTTATAAGTATTCATACAACGGGTATTTATCGGTTCTTATGTTATTTATCTTATGTTATTAATCATGCAAAAATTCTTCTCTTACTCAATTTGTTTTTAATCTTACAATTGAAATCAACAGGTGAATGAAAATAAACTTGTAAACATTATCTTCTGTTGCATTATCTAATACTCTTGCATTGTACTCGTATTATGCACAAACATCGACAAATATGGATGCTGTTATAAAACCAGTGAGAACAATACCCATCTCAATATAGACAGCGTAATATAACCGTAAGGAACGTTAGCTTCTGTGGGAGTATAATGCTTGTTGGCAAGGGATTCAAATCGTGCTTCTGCGCTACACCTGGGGTCACCGAATGTCTGATAGCATCGCCTGATACATGATACAAGCTTGGGAAGTTGGGAATGAGCTGTAGGTCCCGACTCTGGGTAATACTGGGGTAATCTGGGTCGACCAAAACTCTTCTTGAAAACGAGTGTAGCGCTGAATTTTTTGGAGCGGTATTGACCTTTTTGGTCCTCATTAACAATTGCGATGACTAAAGATGCAAACCACTACGCATTTGTGGAACTGCGCGTAAAATTTGACCAACTCACCAAAATAGCAGCGCAGTGCGGATTGATGGGCACGGTTGGCTGTGCCGTTTGTTGCCGTTTTTATCAATAAGGTATAAGGGTACGTATAAGTTCTAAAGAGTACCTAAGTATATTTTGGGTCCCCTGGTTTTTTTCTCTAACTCTTTGCCATACTTTTAGAAATTATGTAAGTTTACTTTAGTTGTGTGTGATACTATTAAGTGAATAGCTTAGCTACCCCTCAAAATGTATGGCGTAAGGGTCGCTACTAGGCTTCTAATACCTAACCTAGATAATAGTGAAGTTTTTAAGACCTCTCACATTTTATTATGATGATTGCAAAAAAAATACTTTTCTTCTAGCTCCTCGACAAAATAACGAAGTATGTCGAACCTGCATCAGGTTTCGTTGCATGTTCCAAATCTAAATAAACGTTGTAAGGGCCTAAGTTTATAGCTAAGCGTGGGTCGAGCAGAGATTTTATAGCTTGTGTATTACTTCGCAATATGTATGTATTATTACTTACAATTAGCAGGTACTTCCATGGATAGAGTTACAACCTGTAGCCAACATTAAGCTTGTCTTCCCACGGTCATGTAAAATGTGTCATATCGATTAAGTTACAAAGAAACGGACAAAGTCTTTCATTACCCATCTTGAAAGGGTTTTATGAACCCTAAATGGGTGCTGGTGAAAACCAAAATCATATTACATATCTCCTTTTTTCAGGTAAGGGTTATTCTAGTTAGTTCCTATACATCTTCTTTCAATTAATATTCTTATGTTATTCAGTCATCATCATCATAAGCCTATAGCAGTCCTGCTGCTGGACATAGGCCTCCCCCAATGAACGCCATAGCGCCCTGTCTTCAGCTTGTCGCATCCAGCATCTACCAGCAGTCTTTCGCAGGTCGTTATCCCACCTGGTCGGAGGGCGTCCTACACTACGTTTACCGAGTCGTGGCCTCCACTCAAAAATACGTTTGCCCCAGCGGCCGCAGATTCTTCGCGAGATATGGCCGGCCCACTGCCACTTCAGCTTGCTAATTCTTAGAGCTATGTCGATAGCTTTGGGTCTCTGTCGGATGTATTCGTCATACAGTTTATTCTATCAGAAGAGTTATAATAAGGCTTATACAGAGTAGCTCTTCGGATCCTTATCCTGTATCGTCTCGTAGGAATAATGTTTCCCATTTTTTATCTAAAAAAATACGAAATAATGCAAATGACTACGAGTCCAAAAAAACCAAGAAGGAATGCAAACTATTTTATCATCTCAATATCTACAGCATAAATAAGTATTTCTCTATGTTTATTATTAGACAGAATTAACATACCTGATGCAACCAACCCACATAAACATCCCACAGTTGGTTTACTCATTAAAGGAATTGAATGTGAAGATGTTTCTAGATAAAGTTTACTATGTCTAGTCGTAGATCCACATGTCTAGATACGTCGCCGATGGTTTGTGTGTCTGCAATTAGACACAATTGTTTTCTAAGCTGTGTTTACACTTTACACGGAGGAGAAAGTTATTGGTTTGGTGGGAGGCTGTGTGTAGTATTTAGAACATCCTAATTGAAATTAAACACTAAAGATTTGTTTGTTTTCTAATATACGTTGCCCCGCGGATTGGCCCGCGTGGAAATCTACATATGTGTCAAATGGTTTATAAAACTTCTCCTTGAATCATTCTATCTATTAAAAAAACTGCATCAAAATCCGTTGCGTACTTTTAAAGATCTAAGCATACAGACAGCGGGAAGCTACTTTGTTTTATACTATAGTGATAATAATTTGATTGTTTTGAAAAAAACAAAAAAACGACTTTAAGTTAAGGAACTTAAAGTCGTTTTTTTACAAATACAAATTTCTTGCAAATAAAATTTTTAATTTTTTTTTTTTTTACCTCGGGATGCATTCTCCATAAATTAGCGAAAGTATTTTCTTAATCAGCCTATAATTGACAGGGAAATCGACTAACATACATAAAAGACCCCACAAGATGCCGAAGGTTCTTCACCTTAGATTTTTTTCTTAACCTGTCTTGTTTTTCTTAAGACAAGATCAGTATCGTAATCAGTATCAGTAGATATCTTCAATATCCTTAATATTGTTTAAGTTGAAAATGAAAATGAAAAGTTTTTATTTCTTTAAGCTTACAAATAAGCACTGCCGGTCATATTTTATAGTTCACTTCAATTTTTTGTCCACCAGTGGAAGAACTGAGAAGAAACCACTAGTATGTTCAAAACTTATGTGTCTAGTACATTTGATTTGCTTATCTGTATGTTGGTAGATTTTGAGTTGGAACAAAACTCGTTCCAAGCTTTTTTATCTTCTAAGTAATCTGATATTTTGTAATTAGCTTTTTTACAAAGAATATGTTAAACAATTTTTTTTAATTTATTTGTTGATAGTTACACTTTGTAGTGCTACTGTGCGAATTTGTGTAACCAAAGACCGAATGGGATTTGTTAACACTTTGACTGCGGTTTTTTTTCGACGACTGCGGTCTTTTTTTTTACCTAAAAAATGTGCTGCCGCTCTACACAGCGGTTGTGTTGCGCCGCACATGCGTTTCGTTCGAAAAATATTACAGCTCTGCTGAGTCACAAAGATCTGTATTTTCTCAGCCGCTACGCTAGTGTGGATTTTCGCAGATTAGTCACTTGTAGAAAACTCATACCGTGCGTTTTCAGCACTCAAAGTGTTAATTAGAAAACTTCATTTTCTCTCCCTCATAAAGATCTTATCTGTGTTATCACCAACCACTTTCTACATCTTGGATTTAAAATCATAAACCTGGTCCTGTCAGTTGAAATTAAATGTGTAGTTAATCCAAACCATTGCGTTTCTATCGTCCAATTAACTAGCCAGTAACTGATCTCTCAGCGCGCCGGCGTCTAAGCGGCGCGTCGGCGCAAAGTGGGTACGGTTTGAGAGCTTCCCTTTCATAGGATTTTATTTTTTGAAATATTTTTTTTGCTTCATTAAAGGGTCAAATATGATTGAAATTGATATAAAACCGAATAATTTAATTGTTTTTACCTATTCTACTGCTCAAAATGACCGATGTGGCGCGGTGGGCGAAGGTCCGCCTGCGACGCAGGAGGTTGCGGGTTCGATTCCCGCCTCGGAACAAATGTGTGTACGATCTGCAGATATTTGTTTCGGGTGTTCTGGTTGTTTTCTATGTATAATAAAAAAAATATTTATCTATGTAATATTGTATTATGTATATCAGTTACCTAGTATCCATAACACAAGCTCTGCTTACCATGGGGCTAGATAATGCTGTGTGAATAAAAAAAAAATAAAAAAAAAAAAAACATAAAAAGTGAACTTGAACATTTTCAATGTATGAAAACGAAAATTTCTTTCACAATATCAATAATAATAATGATAATGTCTTTATATTGATATTCTCATCGAATCTAAAGAACTGCCAAGATTCGTTTATTACATTATTGCAAAGCAGGTAGATAAATAAGCAATGCTAGACAATCCACCCAGCGTCATCTAGCCCCAAGCTAAGCAGAGCTTGTGTTATGGGTACTAGATGACTGATCTGATATACATAATTATATATATGTACATTACATAGATAGATATTATTTTTATTATTCATAGATAACAATCCGGAACAAATATCTACAGATCGTACACACAATTATTGTCACGAGGCGGAAATCGAACCCGCAACCTCCTGCGTCGCAGGCGGACCACCGCCGCCGCGGTATCTAAACAAACATAATTTAATCTCTTATTTGAATACATATTTTTGTGCTGGGTGGTAGCGGTATTGGATTAAAGAGCGCATGACGTAACATGATTTTTCAAATTTTTATCAATAATTTAGCGCATTCCGTCCTTTGTGCAGTATTTTTAAAATCTATGCACACTTGGCCTTGTTCTACTACTCTAAATTATTTTCTCTATTTAAAGAACACACTTTCGCTACTTATCTCTAATTAAGCGATACCCATAATGAGAGATTTGATCACCATCTAAACGGTCTAATCATGATTATAACACGGTAATGCTGGCAAACACTCGTTAACCACCGGATGGCTAAACGGGTGGCAAACGAGTGGTAATGGTAATCGATTCGGCGAAACTAGACTGACCCGTTTGATTTACTATTACTTTCGCTGGTGTCGATGTGTACACCTGATCAATCAATATTGGCAGAGTTCTTTATCTACGGAAAGTGGAAAAGGTACCTAGGTACTGTCGGCTTCACTGATATGTAGGGACTTTTTATTACCTTACGGGATCATGAGTCTACTTCCCGAATGGCCTTTCCCCGGAAAATCCTTTTGAACGAAGAAGAAAAAGAAAATTATTTATTTTTACCCAATTAAACAAGAGTTATAATATTTTCTCTTGAATCACTATATCTATAAAAAACCGCATCAAAATCCGTTGCGTAGTTTTAAAGATCGAAGCATACATAGGGACAGACAGACAGCGGGAAGCGATTTTGTTTTATAATATGTGTAGTGAAGATGATAGGTTTTATCTAAGATTTCTTTGGGTTCTATTAACGCAGAACTCTCAAGATATTTTGCCAATGCGCTTTTATAAGCTTTCGTCATTAAGTAAATAACTCTGCCGTTATCAATATACCCAACAAATTAATTCCAATCATTCATTGAAGATTTCTTATACATGCAAACATAAATATGTACTAACGGCTTTTTTCATTCAGGAAAAGGAATCTTTATTAAATGATCTTTCTCTTTTCCCGGGAATTTCGACCATATGAGTGAAAGCACGCTAATCATTCGAATTATTCTTTCTGAGAAATTTACACTTAGTACACTTAGTAAGTACGTTCGTTTATGAAAAGAAAATACAAGACATGAAATCTATGATTCATTGAAATAAATCATTCAATGGAAAGCGAGATAAATAAGACGGGTCGATAGGTATTTAAGTGCCTACGTATACGATATCTACCTTCTACTTTTGATGACAGTTTAAAAAAGACGAAATAAGAAATTTTTGATTTATTTGTTGATGGAATAAAAATATCACATTTGAATTCATAATAATATTGATAATTTTATGCATCGGGTAATCGACCTTATGTTTTTCAGGGATTATTCGTATACCAGGGTTATTCCTGTTGACCACCACAACGTTAATAAACACATTATACGAATAATCCCTGAAAAAAATAAGGTATATTACCCAATGCTGGAGTGATTCGCATGGGCACATTGCTTTGTGAATACAGTACCGATGGCTTTCAGACAGTGTCACTACAGAGAGAATCACACGAATGATTAAATAAATAATGTTGGACACTCCACACCGCATCATCTCGCCCCAAGCAGAGCTTGTGTCATTCATAACACAAGCTCTAATGGGTAGTAAATGACTGATATTCATAATACAATATGTACATTACTTTCCTACATAGATATATTTATTATACATAGATAAACGACCAATAATAGGATACATGGATATAATTATTATAAACATAGACTATTAAGTGCTAAGCTAACAAATAGATGACCGTTCCGTTATCGAGGCTCCATCAATTATCAGCGGTGAAGCCTTTAGCTAATCTGCTCGCAATAGCCCCATAAACTCATGTTCTAGGTTATAAATTAAATAATCATGATAATAAATCGCATGTCTCAGGTAAGGTTGAGAATATAAATCGTGCGCTGCGACACCTGAACATGCATTATTTAAATTAATTGACTTTTACAACAGTGATTCACACGAAATGGCCATTCTGCAATATGATTTCCCTGACAAGTGGTGAAAATAAAGAAAATATTCTTGAAATTAATCATTGTGATTTATTCGTCGGAGTATTTTACGAGTGGACAAAAAATGCTTCATTGATTGGCTGTTTTATTTGGAGAAGGTTAATAATTTTATGCATTCCGGGGGTTCCTCGTTTCTTTCTAGACAAGGTAAGGAAATCGCTGCACGGAACTCACGCCTTTTTGAGTTGAAAGTAATGGCCGAGATAAAATAATTATATTTAATCTTATTTTATAATTGGTTGTAGATTTAGATTGATGCAGATTCTTAAAACTTTTGAAACTATCATGGTTATTAACTCTAAAGTCATTTAAAACGGGATATTTACCATGATTTGATTTTTGAGTTATCCAATATTTCGGCACAGTTTCATGCGCCATGATCACGGAATAACTGAAGGCACTACGACTGCGAGTAAGTTTTTATGGGCAGACATACCGATCTACCCTCATTTTTGTCTTTTGCTACGAACGTTACCACTACCACCGGTTTCATTATCATCGAACGCAGCTCGATCCCGACACACAATAAATGTTATGTTAGCTATGTTCTTATGAATAAAATTATTTTGATATTTAATGTGTGAAATAGTGCATGAAGTTGTATGAAATTTGCACATTTGACCACTCTGAGTCGGCTTATGTTATATCATAATAGTTCATTGGTCTCGAAATTCTCTATGATAGATTAAAATACCGATGCATTCGTTTGAACGAATCATTAATGAGTTATTTAGGTTAAGAAGCAGTCATATAATTTGATAGACAGATCTTATATTTGACGACCGATGTGGCGCGGTGGGCGAAGGTCCGCCTGCGACGCAGGAGGTTCGATTCCCGCCTCGGAAGAATTGTGTGTACGATCTGCAGAGATTTGTTCCGGGTGTTCTGGTCGTTTTCTATGTATAATAAAAAATATCTATCTATGTAATGTAATGTATTATGTATATCAGTCATCTAGTATCCATAACACAAGCTCTGCTTAGCTTGGGGCTAGATGATGCTGTGTGAATTGTCCAGCATTATTTATTATTATTATTTATTATAGGTATTCAAATTATTCTTACATTCACACACTTTTAGATTCTTTTAGCTAATAATAAAGTATGAATAAGGTAAAACGGTTATCATTATAATTAACAGTGTGAAACTTTTATGATAGCTCCGAAATAATGAAGTCATCATGTAAATAACTGGTTCTTTCAGCTCCTAAAACTGTTCTTTTAATGAATAAGTCACGTCACGTGCCTGTGAAATTAGGAAGACAGCACAATAAGCTGAGAAAACGGAATTACCTAAAGGCCGGAATGTTGCATAGCTATTGTTACTATATATTATTGTTACTATATTAAAATAAAGTAAATCAATCAATATTATAGACGACCGATGTGGCGCGGTGGGCGAAGGTCCGCCTGCGACGCAGGAGGTTGCGGGTTCGATTCCCGCCTCGGAACAATTGTGTGTACGATCTGCAGATATTTGTTTCGGGTGTTCTGGTCGTTTTCTATGTATAATAAAAAATATCTATCTATTTAATGTATTGTATTATGTATATAAGTTATCTAGTACCCATAACACAAGCTCTGCTTATCATAGGGCTAGATAATGTTGTGTGAATTGTCCAGCATTATTTATTTATTTTATTTATTTATTATAGCGGGCATTTAAGACGATAGAATAGACGAAGATACGTTCGCAATCTTATTGCTGGACGCCGGACGATAGGTTATAATAACAATATCTCGAATAATATATCGAAAATTTCAGGGCCGGCCGAGTATGATACCTACTAACCGTTATATTATCATTCTCGGCTCTGAAATTTGCGATCCAACTCTACTGCAGCTCATTCTACGTGCGAATTGTTTTATAATAAGTCACTTAGCATGCCAGGCGCGCTTGCAACAGCCGGCTAACATACAAATTAAAGGCTTGTGGTATTTTATTGTCCAGAGATTGATAGTTTGTGCCTCGGGAATTTTGAAAATAACAAAAAGTTTCGTTATCCTTTTCGGACAGGTCGTTGACTGTTTCTTGCTTTATGATTCAAAATTCGAATAATTCTCGATGCGTAGCCTACGGTTTTTATTTCTACCATCCACATTTATATTCATTGATTGCATACCTACACATACATTTAAGCTAAACATTAAACAAAGTTGTGATATAATTAACTTGGAAGGGGTTCCATAATTACAAATGCATACATAATGTACAAGTTTTACAGTAGGTACATTTTTTATTTTTAAAACAAATAAATGCAGCAATGAACCTCTGTTATGCATAATGATTCCTTAAATATTCATTATGATTCATGCCAGACGGTCTGCGCGGCAGCATAATACTAGGAAATATGTGTTTGTAGAATCGGCAACACTCAGATGTGTATTTGGCTCCATGTCGCTTTAAAATTGACTAACTCGACGACAGCGTTCAGTTTGCCAATAGGCGCTCTTTAGTATGAAAAGGACCTAAACTGTTTACCTACTCAGATAAATGTCAGTACAGTGACTCTACATTTGTATGTCAACAAATAAAAACAAATAGAGCCACTTTCTACAATCAAACCAAACACCCACAGTCAGGAAGTCAAGATGTTTGTTTAAAATAAATTCAAAACAATCGGTCAACGGCTTGACATAAATAAATCATTCTCATAATTTATTCAGTTGATATAAAAACCGGTCCGATTATTCAAATAATGGCATCGATTCCAAATAAAGCTTTAGCTGTCCGAATTATCGGCGAACATTTTTACTGCCGATAGAATAAATCTGCAGGCATTTTATTTGTTTTGGCAAATACCGTTATTTTAATGCGCCCAAATACTGCGTGTGGGTTTCGTAACTGATCCAAGATTATAAACAAGGTATACTAACTGTACGGACCATGAGCATAAAACCAGTACCTATTAAAATCTAATCAATGGTCCTTATAATTATCGATTCTCAACGCTTCTCATTCGATTAAGCTTCGTATCACTCATCAACCTGCCTAACGAAGCTCAATCCACACTTACACACTACACTAAAAGCCTTCCGAAGCACCCTTCAAAAGCACAGCAATGAAATCACCGTCATCTCTTTCTAACGCCATGTCATTAGAAGTACACGAGAGAGACAGAATTCTGCAATTTGTCTCCAATGACAGTGACATGACAGCTGAAGACAGCCAGGTAAAGTGCAATGCGAATGCGTTCTTCCTGGAAAGCAGAACTAGGCTATGAAAGATCGAAAAGGAAAGCAAAGCGAGCATGATAAGGGCAATCGAGTTTTTCTTTCTCTCAGTTAAATACACCGTTAAGATGAACCGGTTATTGCTTTGCATGGCTGTCCATCGCTGTCCATGCTCAAGGTCGATGTATTTTTGATTATGCAATGGAACCGGTTTTGGCGCCATGACTTTGCTCTTTCACAGGAATCTAAGCGCCTCTGTTCGCTCTATTATAATAGGATTTTGTCACGCATTGTTAATTTTCAGCTGCTTCCGTGTGTATTAACCTAAGAGCTACGGGTATACCGCTACAACTGCTACATACATATTTGTTTGACCGTCTCAATCTACTGAAAATACTAAAGACCAACCAACTTCCTTACCATAATCTTCCTTTTCTTCTAGGGTCTCCTATACCACAACTTAAAATATGGCTACCTAACTATAACAGGTTTATCAACTCAAAGCGTTGTTGAGTTATCCGCAAATTATGTCAATGAATTCGAATAAAAACCAACTTAAATTGTCATGCTTGGAGTCGAGACAAATTTACCGTTTAACAATATTGATTGAAGAAAGGATCTCAAATCCACAAGGACATTAAAAAGTCTTTAACAAAAAAGTTCAATACCTACCTGCGGGATTGTTTATCTTTTTTGCAGATAATTATCAGAGAATCGAGTATGAGTATTAAGTATTCAGAATTCTCCTTCAAGAATCGGCTCTTAAAGCCTTAGGTATTTGTTTGGTTAAATAACAGCTTAACTCGAACACTTTAGTTACCCAAAAGAAAATCAAAGAGCTTTGGCAAAAGCTTTTCTAAGTCTATTTAATTACAGTGGTCGAAGAAGATAAATCATAATGATTTACAATTTTACTCATATTTTACAGCATCCTATAGACTTCGTAATTGTTCTGTCAGCGTTCTTTTACGACTCTCTGTGTCCTAGAATACGCGTAGCTTTAAAACTGCCTTTTAACGGAACCAGGCGTCGCTTTTAATATTTCTAACCAGAGTTTAGACAAGTCATAAGTACTGGTCTTTATTGCAAATTAGTCTCCTAATGGCTAAATAGAGTCTCATTAGAATAAGAACGTAATAGATACGTTGGAAATAATTTCAAGCTTATATCTTCTTGCTTTTCTTGTTGAAATCACATTAATATTATAAATGCGAATGTTTGGATGCATGGATGGATGAATAAATAAATAAATAATGCTGGACAATTCACACAGCATTATCTATCCCCATGGTAAGCAGAGCTTGTGTTATGGGTACTAGATAACTACATACATACAATACATTACATAGATAGATTTTTTTTTACACATAGAAAACGACCAGAACACCCGGAACAAATATCTGCAGATCGTACACACAGTTGTTCCGAGGCGGAAATCGAACCCGCAACCTCCTGTGTCGCAAGCGGACCTTCGCCCACCACGCCACGTCGGAAGTCAAAATGCGAATGTTTGGATGGATGGATGGATGAATGTTTATTGTTTCTTTACGCCATAGCTACTAAACGGATCGGGCCGAAATTATGCATAGATGTGGTTCTAAGCCTGGAATAAAACATAGGCTTGAACTCTACTTTTTCTCCGATAAATTAGTTCCAATGGGATAGAAATAACCTAAACGTTTCCATAAACAATGCGTGCGAAGCCGCGGTCAGAAACGAGTAAGCACATATTTCTTGCGTTTATTTTTATATTCATTGATTTTTCCGGCGTTAATTTATAAAATGTGCTGTTCGCTTAGTTTGAAACAAATAGTAAAGAGTTCACAAATTTTAGAAAAGTATTTTTTCGACTTGATTCAACCGTAACTTCAACACTATAAATGAACGCCGGGAAATAAAGTTTTTATTAAATTTTCACCAAGTTGGAACCATTGCAATACCAAGCATGTTTCCATCCAGATAAAAAATCATCTGACCGTTTTATGTTATGCTTCATTTTGCATGAAGATAATTCTGTTTTAATGGCAATTGTGTCTGGCTATTAGCTGTCACTTTGCCCGTGTCAAGTAGGTAATGCAAAATAATTTGTTGTTTGTTATTTATAGTTTGATATTTTCACCAGAGCCTAGTCCGTTATCTAGCAGGGTGCACCACGTGCAGGTTAGGTTGGCTTGAGAGACGATATGTTGAAGTCCCCCTTTATGATACTCCTTTCTAGCACTGGCAAAGACGTAGCGAAAAGCTGCGGTACCATTAAGAAAGAAGTTGAAGGTAAACCAATAGACCAGAATAAAGAAGCAGATTCCCGTCGAAACGTAGACCGAGAAATTCGCAGTCTAAGTCTATGCTTCGAAATGACCCTCTATTTGTGTAGGATAATCCCATGAATCAAAGATAAGTAGGTAGGAGCAAGTAGGTCAATCAAATTGTACAATCATGGTCGAAGTGACCTAGGCGTGGGAGCCTGTCCATCACGAGCTCCTTGCTCCTTGCCAGGTATGCAGTAAGGACGGAGAGGATAGGGCTGGCTGAGTTTAAAACTTTGATTAATTAGCATTAAGTTGTGAAATGTGGGATGGATGATACGTAATGGACGTAGAAAAAATGATTTTAATTGGCGCATAAGCCCTCATAAGTACCTTTTAATTATTATTCCAAAAGTCTATCAATTATTTAAAATTTATATTCTTAGGGTTAATGATTATTATCGATCTATTCTTTCTTATTTATGTCAGGATGTTGTTTTTTATCATTTGGATCTTATAAGCAAAAATACACTCTATCATATTGATTTACTTACTATTTCTATATTAATAAAGTAAAACTTGAGACACATCCAGTTTAATTAGCGTAATCACTCTAATCGCATACATCATTATATAATGATCCAATCATTAGTATAGTCACATATCAGCGATCGGAAACCTCGTTCCAATATCGAATATGACATTAATTTCCATTCGACTGACCTTTAGCTTTGCCTCTGCTGCCCACAGTCCTACGAGCAGCTTCATACCACTGCTAATACAATACTGACCTACATGTTCCTTCCACTCGATTAACCTTTTGCCCCCTCCCTGATAGTCCTAACTACACCCCCCGGGTACGACTGACCCACTTGCGCTGTGCAAGCAAACCGACTAACGGCGATGGGAATCATGAGTCAGACACTTTTGGGAATATAACTCGATTGTTATTTGTCATTGTTAGACAAATTTGTAGAGCAACTTGTGGAGTCACGAAAATTACCATCTTTGTATAACTGTTAGCAGAATTTTTAACTACAAAGCCGTTATTTTAGTATTTTTCCTCAACAGCATTATATCGGCCCACTGCTGGACGCAAGCCTGCCCCTGATAAGCACCTTATCGGTATTTATCTTAATTGGGATAATGCCCAAAATCCCCACGCTGGGCATGCGGGGGATTGCAATTCGGTGGCAAATTGTTCTGCAGGACGCGCTGCTGCCCGACCTACCCGTCTATCTTTATCAGAATTAATTTAAACGAAAGATTATTAACAAACGAAAACAGATTCGTTTTTACGAGTAGTCCCGCGGTGTAACCTGCTACTTCGTTAGTATTTATAAATTTAGGTTTCTTATGAGAGTTCGTCGAGTCGTGAAAAAGTTACAGACATGCACTACAGGCTTTCTTGTATATAATCGCATCATTCGTACCGCAAAAGTTTGCAACTGGCTGCCTGATGCTCTTTTTCTTGGTTATTCCTTTAAAATAATTAGGTACTTACAGAGAATAGATGAAAGTAAATTTCTTCTAGACCTTCGTGGTGGTACATAGTCAAAGTCACGTTTCATCAAGTAAGA
This sequence comes from Eupithecia abbreviata, assembly GCA_943735965.1. Classification (NCBI taxonomy): domain Eukaryota; kingdom Metazoa; phylum Arthropoda; class Insecta; order Lepidoptera; family Geometridae; genus Eupithecia; species Eupithecia abbreviata. The sequence goes on from OX030986.1 coordinate 2,746,057, forward strand.
CTGTGGTCAAAATAAAGTCTATTAATTTTATCTGGATTCTACCTATTTATTTATTTATCGAGGAAAACCTGCACATATCAGTTTATCAGTTTATTTATTTCCACCGTAGGTACACAATGTTACACTTGATGTCGTTAAATACTATTTTAAAAGATAAATTACATTTTTATTATAACACACACTAACTTATGACAAAGGAAACACCATAGGACATTGTGCAAAAAAAGCAGACAGACATGCCTTCTTAAAAAATTAAAATAAATTCATTTATAATAATTTGTCACACTAAAACAGATAATAAATAATGGTATAAGTTAAATTGAATAATAAATTAGATAAAATGTCAAAGTGATCTGCTGTATAAGGGCATTGTCAAACTATACTAAAAATATTGTACAAAATTAAATAATATACAAGTAAAATTCAATGAAATATACAAAAAAAAACAAGAATATGGAAACAGATTTTCACTTTCACACACACACACTAAGAAGAATAGTACCTATCGTTAGTAGATATAGGTTAAGCCTTTTCTAAATCCTGATGTACGGAAGTACCTACCTACCTACCATCAAAGTAGAAACATGTTACATCTTACAAAACTCACTGCCAAGTTAAACTTTTCGTAGACTGTAGATAGTGTTCAATATTATATCGGCCCCTCTCAGTCTGAAACTTTAGCCTTCCACTAAATAAAGCCTCGTTCACACTAGAACGAAACGAATAAAACGTATTTTATTAGTCTTATATCTCGTATGTATCTTTAAAATCGAAAAGAAACCAAGATATAGATAAAATATAATAATTTAATTATTTTGAAAAAACTAAGAAAAACTTAGAACAGTTTGTCTGATTTAATTCCATGAAATTAAATAATATCCATTAGAAATGAACTTCAACGGGACTAATTCCCTAAGCGTGAGGAGCATAATAACAAAAAAACATAATTTATTTATTTTTGTCCACCCAAATGTGGACTCGCCTTTACAGATAAACAAGCCTCCAGACTTTGCAAGCTGAAATTGAAACTGCAGTCGATCGCAATTAACATAATAAACAATATCAGATTTCTGCGAGTCAAAGCTCTGCTCGCCAGAGGTAATTATGGTCCGGGCCAATTAATCAACCAGACGCAGACGAGAGGATGCAATGCTCGAGGTGGTAGAGTTATTTGAATGAAATGGTTGAGGGTGTTTAAATGGTAGAGTGGTTTGAATGTGGTTTTCATGTTCTCTGGATATTGAAAATGTTTCGTGTTAGGACGGTGTTTTTTTACTGGCAGGCGAGGACTAAGTTTATTAAATGTTTCTACATATTATACAAAGACAGGGTGAAACTATCGTGGTTAACACAAAAGTTATTCATCAAATCATGGTAAATATTCCGTTTTAAATGACTTTTGTGTTAAAGACAGGGTGATTGCTAGCTTAGACCAGGAAAGGTAACTATAGACAGGTAAATAATCTAAGGTAACTATATAAATATACATATTTAGTATATTGACTTAAACAAATGGGTTTTTTTAAGTAAAAAAATGACTGCAATCACACCTGATAGGAATGTGACGATGCGGCCTATAGACAAAGGTAGAAAGTAAAGTTCGTAGAATGCGCAAATTTTCAGGATATACTCATAGTCCTCGTGCGAGAGCAAATCAGCTCCTGCGTTATGGAAGCGGCGAGAGGGTGAAACAAAACACAGCTTACGAAACAAAATAAAGCATTACTACGACGCATGTTTTTTCTGCCTTACCATATGCCTTATGTGTGTGATAAGGACCACTGCACGCTAAGCACAAATACGAGATTGTCAAACAAACGAACCCATGCAGCTAGAATGCGCCGCGTGGCCGCGCACACCATGCGCAGCGCTGGGACACAGAAACCGTGGCCGGGCCGGGCGGAGGTGAAAGCGTGCGGGTAGTTTCATACAAATTTACGTGCACTGGGCCGCTCACGCCACCGCCCGGCGGTGTATGTATGTGTAGTCTTTCATATAAATTCTTATGATACAACCCGCACGCTTTCGCCTCCAGCCCGGCCACGGTTTCTGTGTGTGGCGGCTTTTACGCATAGGAAATTAGCCCTTCTAGTACACACTATTAATCATTCACATGAGTGTAAAGATAGGTACCTTCTTATCATAAATGTGTATGCACTAAGCCGGCAGATGTCGTGGCCGTAGCAGACATATCCGTTGCAATAATTAATTATCGCGCTAATTGGTCTGCATTGCATCTCGCGGGATGGATACATCAATTTAGATGGACCAGATAACAGATTATGTTAGATGCTTAGAGGCCATATTAAATGATATGGGATATGATAAGGGAAACAATCTTTAGGTGAGAGTATGAACGTGAAAGCTAGAAGGTAATCTGTTGAGTATGAACAAAGTCCAAGAATAGCAGTCTGTAAAATATAGAGCATTCGTTTTTTTTTTCCGCCTTGCAGCGCTTATACCGGATTTTGAAAAGCTTTGAGGGATTTGACAGAGGCTATTTTAAAGAATATATTTTTATTATGCCCATCGAGTTAGAATCCTAGGATTCCGCTAGGAATCTTGGATTGAGTTTGTGGGAATTTTGTCACTGGAAAATATATCTAAAGATAACGAGTTGAAGCCCGCGGCGTTGGATTAATGTGTGCATAGAGCTTATCACGCTTACCTCCATCCTGTATTATATTACAGATTTGTTTGTTTGTTGGAAGTAATCTCTGAAACAGCTGGTCCAGTTTTGAAAATTCTTTCTACAAAAGAAAGCTACATCATTCCTGCCTGAGTGACATTCAGTTTAATCCAGCGCGAGGAAAACCGCGAGCCGACGCGAGTCTTCCATATCTTGCTCGCACTTGTTTCTAAGGGAACCAACCAATTTGCTTACCGTTAATGCAAGCAAAGCGGGTGAGAGTTTTTGCACGAAGACTATGGAGCTGATAAAGATGATTAGAAAGGAAATTGTTCGCTTTTACATCGTGGGTTATGTGGGAAACACTGAAAAACTGGGTTACATATACAAGATGCCATTGAGAATGTGTTTTTAGCCGAAAGAAGGTGGTTCTGGATCTGCGAACCTTTTTGCGTTTCGTTCAATTGTGCTTTTATTTATGTAGCATGTATGTGCATCTAAACATCCAAACATTCGCATCTACCTTTAATATGAGAGTTTATTTAAAATCCAGCGTTAATATCGATATCTCGTGCCTCTGCTCCACGCGATTACGATGTCGAATTTGCAAAAACTAGAGATTTTCAGATCAATGGCGAAAACACGCGCTTCACTTGTGAGGGGAAAGTTTCGTGAGTTCTTATGATTTTTGTCAATGAAGAACCTCGCAGAATAAAAATAAGTATTATTTAACTAGATTATTTTTATCATTTGTTTATACATTTTTATTCGATAAGTAATTTGACTTTTAAACTTTTTGGTTCTTCGATTTTTTTCTCATAATATTGATCCTTGTATACGAACTCGAAGTATGGATCAAACGAAAAATAGGTTACATGCATTAAGTAGGTATGGATCAAACTTAATGCATGTAACCTATTTTTCGTAATAGATACGCTTTATTTCTGTATATAAATAAAATATAAAATTCCACAGTTTTTTTGTTTGTTGATATTACCTATAAATAGCAAAACTTTTAAAACGCCATAGACAGCTTCCTAATCCATACATAGTGGTAAATAGTTATCGATAAATACCAAAGAACGGTAAATATCCATGAACCTATGAAAGACTGCCGTAAACAGCTAAACGTTGAAGCATAATGTGACATCTTCCGAAGGTTTGTCCGTTTGTACGGGGTATTTCTGTCCATTTGAATAGCGGGTAACCGTTTGTCAGAATTCCTGGGTGCTTGCTAATTTATGCTAACACTAGAAAGGATTTTACTTTTAAAGCTTACCGTTTCTTGGTCGGAGCTCTACCGGTCGACCATTCGTGGTCAGTCATAGGCCATATTATGAAAGTCATTTAAAACGGGATATTTACCATGATTTGATTTTTGAGTTATCCAATATTTCGGCATAGTTTCATGCGCCATGATGGTAAATATCCCATTTTAAATGACTTCAGTGTTAATAACCATGATAGTTTTAAATGTTTTATCATATTATGAAAGCTTGCTTACTTAGTCATAGATCTATGCTACCAAAGTTATTGATATAGCTCTAAGAATTAGCAAGCTGAAGTAGCACCTTCCTGCTTGTATCTTGTACATCTAAGCAGGACAGCATGAGAAACGCAGCTGTAATTTTCCACCCTAATCTTTATCTACGCGAGTTATACCTACCTCCGCCTGCCTACTCTTATGTAGGAAAACTGTATCAATTGTTTATTAAACATAAAATGCTTTATTTTCTTTAGACCACTGGAGCACTGGACACGTCACAATTTGGAGAAGAAGGAAGAAAAAAAGAAGGAAATAAAGCGATCACTTAGATTTTTTGTTCACTACAATCTTTTAAAAGAATGCTTTAATTAAAATTATAGAAAAACTAAATGCAAATTAATGAAATAGAGCATTTTCAGTAATTCCTATACTTACAATTATAGAATAGGAATTACTAAACATTCAGTAATTCCTATACTTACAATTATAGAATAGGAATTACTGAACGTTCTCCAGACAAAACAAATAGGTACTTGTTTGTCTAAGCATTTCCCTATTCACTGAAACGTGTGTTTTCCCATCGTGCCGAGCCATTATGGTCTTTATTTCAATTGGTACCGTATTAGAGTAAATAGATTCCATTCAGTTTCTGTTGCGTGCTTCGTGGGACTGTGTTTAGAACTTTACGAATAGGAAGTAGGAATAGGAAGACTTACACTAATATTATACCTAAATGCATCGTAAACCATACAGTACTTTTTATCTCATAAATTATTTCCTATGAGATTCGGCGAAGACGCGGGCAGAAACTAACTAAAAAACGAACTAAAGCTAAATTACTTGAATATGTTAAAAATTTATGGGTATATTTTTTTCAGTACCTACCTAACTGAATAAAAAATAATTAATGACGACTTAAATTAAAAAAAAAAAGTGTACCCGCGCTTTGTTTTTAGAAGAGTAAGTAACTGAAAATATTATGCGAAAAAAAAAGAAACATCTGGCCTTATACTAAATTCAAGGCGCATATGTTTATTTTGTAACTGCACATAAAATCCGCCCAAAAAACAGCTTTATTTATTTAAAACGGTATCCATCACGTGTTTCTAATGACATAATTTTGGCAACATGGCTGACAACTCTAATAAACCTACTGTCACTTCGATCCAGTTTAGAAGACTCCGGAATTAACGGAATAGGTATACAACGGCTTATTTACAAGCCAGCCTAGTAAGTAAGCATTCCATCACTGCATGCTATTAAAAACCTTCAAATGCCTGGGTCTCATAATGACTAGATCATAGAAATTATAAACACAAGTATAATAATCTAATATCCCAACCCAATGGTTTTTGTAGTTACCCACAGGTTACCACATTTGTACACTTTGACTGCGGTTTTTTTTCGACGACTACGATCTTTTTTTAACCTCAAAAATTCGTGCTGCCGCTCTACACAGCGGTTGTGTTGACCTATGAACTATTTTTTTTAAAAAAACTGCATTTTTTCTGCTTGCTTCAAATTTTATTTTATTTTACCTCGTGTAGTCGGGAATCGTTTGAAATCAACTCGTGTCGGCCGTCGTCATAATTAAATTCAAATGAGGAATAACTTGGTCGGGAAGCGCGCTGTCTTCAATCAAAGACGTTCTTGGTTCAAAAATGTGTGACATATTGTAGCAAAAAGGTTTTAGTTTTTTCTTTTTTTTTTAAATATAAAGCTTTGGTGAAGACTGAACAAGTCGTTGATAACTACATAGGTAGGAGGTAAAATGGTTTTAAAAATCAACACAAACAGGCTTCTGATTCATCTTTGTTTTACAGTTTTTTACAGCACATTAAATATTCAATTAAATTATTATTTAATAAAGTTTCTGCCCGCGGCTTGGCACGCGTTATTTCTATGGAAACGTTTTAAGGTTATTTCTATCCCATAGGATGGGATAAAAATTATAGCCTATGTTTTATTCCGGTACTAGAACTACCTGTATGCAAATTTCAACCCGATCCGTTCAGTAGTCTTTGTATGAAAGAGTAACAAACATCCATACATACAAACTTACGCGTTTTTGATTATTAGTAGAATTAAGTAACACAACACCCAATCCAATATCGTGAAAGGGTTTAGTGATAAGAATCTAACTTCAGAGGGGCGTCCATTTTGGATTATAATTACACTGCAAGTTTAAAGTAAATCAACTTGACGCTTGAAAATTAGAGACTTGAGGTTTATGAATGTTGAAGAGACCTTTCTTTGTTCTTGTTAATTGCTGATAATTTTGCAGTAGAAGCTTTTATCGTTGGATATTATTAATAAGAGATAGGACCTTTTGAGGATGGTGGTATAAATAAATGATTACCTGCAGCTCTAATTTGTCATAGTAGGACGAAGAGAAACTGGTCTCCCTCGTGGTACTACTAGTAGGACAAAATAGTAGGACCACGAGAAACGGCAAGATTAACGACCTAACTACCAACCTATACAGGGTGGTTTTTTGAGAAGGACGGTGTTGGCCAAGTCGGAAATCACGAGAGTTAGAGAAAATTCGTGAAATGCCCATGCCCTCGATTTATAAGGAAACAATTTATCTCTAACTATCGTGGTTTAGGACTTGGCTATCACCGCCCTTCTCAAAAAACCACCCTATATACGTGGTATGTAAATGGGTAAAAATAAATAGTTTTCTTAATGTCCTTCTACCTACTAATTGTAGAGTTCGGCAAGTAGGTATAGACCCGACTTACACTGAAAATATAGTGGGACTATCAATCCTTTACACAAACGATTCATTCGGAATGAATCCAAAGAAATAAAGGAAACTAAAAAGAATACTAGTTAATAGAAAAACAAGTTGAGCTAGAAAAGTTCCAGACATATAAATATAAATTGTTATTTTTACGATAAAAATAGTGTTCGAGACAATTTAAAAGCATAAGATATTAAATAAATTATCATCCTAGCGCTCATTACGTGCACTATTCTCACACGCATTTTTATCTTCATGTGAAATCTTCCGCCATTGTTTTTATGGTTTGAAGATGGAGTGGCCATAACTACCAACGCTTAAGCTGCGTTCCATGTACCACTATTATCTTAAAACTATACCATTGTATGACGAAAATATTAACACTTCGAATTTCGAACTACAAAACTTGTTCTAAACGAGCGCAAACTCCAAAACTAACAGCCGGCGTTCGTTCCAAAATGGGTTCTTTATTCAAAACATAATTAGCACTTCCGTAAATTTAATGACAGTAAGAAGTTTGTAAACTTCTTAGAGTGCAATAACCTAGGTTATGCGTTGTAACCCTCGGTCAAGGGTATAAATTAACCATAGATCGACTCCTTACTAATGACTAACCATTACACTGATCAATTATTCACTTACCGTACAAGGTTCCGCATGGCGAAGCTGGATGGTATTAAATAAAAATTAAAAAACAAATCACTTGAATTTGGAATTCTTTTTTGAACACTCGGAATCGCGCGGGAGGGCGCGTTCGAAACACGTGCGGTGCGATCGAAGCCTTCAACTGTTCTGCGATGCGAGTCTGGTCTTGAGTCTTTAACTTGGCGAGTGTTCACAGCTACAGTGCACGTAGTTGCATTTTCGTCAAAGCCTGCACTATGGACAAAGTTATTTTGTGCCTGAACAATGAACAATGCGTCTCCTTTGATGTCAGACGGGCGATCGGGGAGGCTGTAAAATAATCTAAGGAAAGCGTTGGAATGAACTTGGCTTGTTTTACGGGTAGAGTCGTAAATGTTATAGCCTTAATCATAGTATTTCATTCTGATTGCACTTGCGTTATATTTATATTATATATTACTAGTTGCGCCCCGCGGCTTGGTAGTTTATAAACCTTCCTCTTGAATCACTAGATCTATTAATGAAAACTGCATTAAAATCCGTTGAGTACCTAGTTTATTTTTTTAGACCTACATTATTTTTTTAGATCTAAGCGAACAGACAGCATAAGTGACTTCAATTTATACTATGTAAAGATTAGTATGACCCCGCGGCTTCGCTTGGAAATTTCTGTACAATTTTCTTGACAAATAGGGGTTCATTTTTATATACATACTAGCTGGTCCCCGCGGCTTCGCCCCCGTGGAAAGCTATGTGTCAAATTGTTTAAATGATAAAAAGTATCCTATGTTAGACTCCTGGTTCTAAGCTACCTCTCCACCAATTTTCAGCTAAATCGGTCCAGCCGTTCTCGAGTTATAAGTGTTGTAACAAACACGACTTTCTTTTATATATATATATATACATACTAAATATTATTATACATTTATATTGCACCTATGTCGATGACGAAGTGTAAATTTTTTATTTGTGCCCAGGTAGTATGCATCGGGAATAGAGGACATCTACTCTACTTATGGAAACAAATTAATATCTAATACTGGACAATCCACACCGCATTATCTAACCCCAAGCTAAGCAGAGCTTGTGTAAAAAAAAATTAAATCTATATAAAATAGGGTCGAGTTAGTTTCACTATTTATAATTCAAGATCGGCTGAACCGATTTGGCTGAAAATTGGTGGGGAGGTAGCTTAGAAGTTAGGACCAGGAGACAGACATAGAATACTTTTTATCTCGTTCACATAATCGATTACAACATCTTCGTAAACAAAATCGATTGTCACTAAAAAAAGTGATATACATAATGTAAATACTAGAAATAAGAATAAACTCGCTGTGCCCACAACTAGGCTACACAAGATAAATGTATCTTTTAAAGGGCAATGTATACGCTTCTACAACAAAACTCCAAGTGAGTTGCAAAAATTATCAATAAATAAATTTAAAAAAATTGTTAAACACATTCTTTGTAAAAAAGCTTATTACAAAATATCAGATTACTTAGAAGATAAAAAAGCTTGGAACGAGTTTTGCTCCAACTCAAAATCTACCAACTTACAGATAAGCAAATCAAATGTACTAGACACATAAGTTATGAATATACTAGTGGTTTCTTCTCACTTCTTCCACTGGTGGACAAAAAATTGAAGTGAACTATAAAATATGACCTGTCTAAGTGCTTATTTGTAAGCTTAAAGAAATAAAAACTTTTCATTTTCATTTTCATTTTCAAAGAATCGAATCAGTAAAGCATGGCAAGGCATGTGATTGTGTCGAACAGTCGTCAATCCCACTAATATTATAAACGCGAAAGTTTGTAAGTATGGATGGATGGATGGATGGTTGTTTGTTACTCTTTCACGTAAAAACTACTGAATGGATTTTAATGAAACTTTACAATAATATAGCTTATACATCAGAATAACCCATAGGCTACAATTTATAAAGATATATTGTATATTATCCGAAATATCTATCACCACGCGGGTGAAACCGCGGGGCGCAGCTAGTATTAAAATAATTCCATGGTAATGATTATATACGGCACTGAAAACTAAAAAAATATATTAAAATAAAATTAAAGTCAAATTATTAACCGATTCACGATAATTGTTCCGCTTAAGTTTCCTACCGTGGCAAATGCACGCATCTAATGACTGTTTTTAAGAGGAAATATTTTAATAGTTAGGTAACCACTTATTTGTGCATTAACACAGATATGTATTCACACTTTTAATACGCCCATTTTAAGAGGGAAAGTATGATTTAATACGATAATTATCTTATTTTTACAACAAAATTATAATCACTTACTCACTGACTTTTTAGTTCACTTTCACGGATGCAAAAGAAGATATATTTTGTATTATGAGTTTTCATGGAAGAAAAAATAAGATCTACGATGAGTTGTTATTATTTAATTAATTTAACTTGCTTTAGAAAAATTATGTGATTTATCTATCTTCTATAATATAAAATGAATCGCTGAATGTGTTGCTAAGCGCAAATCTCGAGAGCAGCTGAACCGATTTCGTTAATTCTTTTTTTAGAATATTCCTTGAAGTTCGAGGATGGTTCTTACGGAGAGAAAAAAGAGAAAAATTTAAAATTTGCCTGAAACAAATGACCACCCTGGCGAAGCCGGGACGGGCCGCTAGTAAAATTATAAATGACTTAATTTAAAAAAAAATAACGCTGGACAATCCCCACAGCATCATCTAAGCCCCAAGCTAAGCAGAGCTTGTGTTATGGGTACTAGATGACTGATATACATAAATAAATAGTAATGGATTGGCATTACATAGATTAGATAGATAAAGGATTAAATGGAAATAGAGACAGACAAGTGAGAGAGGGACCTTTTTGGCCCCATAAGTAACACTGTAACACGTATTTGTTCTTATCTGTCTTATCTATTTCCTTGTATTTTTTTATTGTTTTTATATCTTCTTACTATGTATGTACTCTGACCAGGTGGGATGACGACCTGCGAAAGACTGCAGGTAGATTATGCTGGATGCGGCAAGCTAAAGACAGGGCGCTATGGCGCTCATTGGGGGAGGCCTATGTCCAGCAGTGGACTGCTATATGCTTATGATGATGATGATGACTATGTAATGTTCCATGTTATGTTTTATGTATGGTGTCAAATAAATTTATTTTCTTTCTTTCTTTCCATAGAGGAAGACGTCCAATAGAGACTTGCTTATATATTTTATAGCTATCCTATGGGAACTGTTTTATGGCATGAAAAGCCTAGCTTAGGTTTGAACCAGGCTTAGAGCTGCATCTACCTATGCAAATTTTCAGCCCGATCAGTTCAGTAGTTTTGATGTGAAAAAGTAACAAACATCCAACCATCCGTATCTTCATCTAAACTTTTGCATTTATAATATTAGAGTGATTGTATTAACATGGTATTAAGTATAATATAATTGTTCTATGAAATTGTTATGATTAGCTGTATTTTTATTGTTTCCATTAATTTTATTTGCATCAATTTTTGTAATGGTCGTTATTTGTTGCGATAATGGTCCAATTTATGTTAATTTCGGTATGTGTACTACTCTTACTCTAAGGATTATAATAATAATAATTTTAACAGATGAACTTGACAAATAATTATAACACATGAAAAATATATATATATATATAAAAATAAGGGAAATATATATCAAAAGATAAATATATACATAAAAATATATATATATATATATATATATATTTATTTTATTACAATATTTTTTTTATAAATGTATTATTGGCAAATAGTGATTAATGTTTAATAATTATGATTTTATTGTTATATGTAATATAATAACTATGATTTATTGGTATGCCTAGTTATAAATAATGTTTCTAATGTATATTCTTGATTGTAAATTGTAATTGTCTGATTTTGTGTGTTTCTGTATATGTGTGTGTGTGTGTGTGATTATTGAAAGTTATAATACCAGTTACTAGTAAAATTCCTTGTATGATGTCAAAAATGATGTTGCATTTATAGCAACAGTTTTTTATGGATTTTAAGAGTAACCGCAGACTAGCGTACTTACAGATCCAATGGTCTGACGAGTTCTACTAGTTTGCAACATTATAAAAAAAAAAAATTAGTGTGATACCCGGAAAATTATATCTGTTATATCAGTTGACTTTGTATGTATATTATATCAGTTGACTTTGTTCAGATTATTGCGTTACTGGCAATTTGTATATTGTCCCAACACAATCGATCGAAATGTTCAAAAAGAACGTTATAATAAAAATAAAAACTTTTTATTTCGGGATCCATTATTACTAGGGTTAGTTATACCTAATACTAGAAATTTAAACTAAATTAAATCTCTCTTCCTATGACTCTCCCCATTTTTCATTATTTGTTTATCTATGATTTTTTTAAACTTATTTGTGTGTTTTACCTAAGAAATATGTTATTGTATTCCTACTGATACCTTACCTCTTTTAAGTCTATGTTTGATTTTGTTCTGTGCTGTCTGTTTGTGAACCAAATAAACCATCTACTTATCTATCTGTCTGTCTATCCTACACCTCAGAACACCAGATCCACAATATACTCGTAGTTATGAAACAGTATGTACGAGCTATGTCTATCTTTTTCAAGAACTGGCGTTCCACAGCAAGTCCAGCTTTCCTTACAAGATTAATTGTTAAATTACCGTTAATGAGACTTTCTTCGGAAATAGAGGCTTTAGATAAGTAGTAAAACCCCATTAATTTTCCAGGTAATGTAGGTAGTAGTCATCGCAAGTTAAAAGGGCCTAAGTAATCGCTTTAGTAGCATTTATTTATCTCCCTTAATTCCGAAGGAAATGAAATTAAAGTTTATTTCTTTAGGCTTACAAAAAAGCACTTAGACAGGTAATATTTTATACTATTCATTATCAATACTAATATTATAAAGAGGAAAGGTTTGATTGTTTGTTTGTATTTAATAGGCTCCGAAACTACTGGACCGATTTTAAAATTTCTTTCACCGTTGGGAAGCTACTCTATCCCCCGTGAACATAGGCTATATAATATTTTCAAAAAGTTTAGTGATCCTTACTAAAACTTCAATAATGTAACCCAAGGTGTAAAAAAATCACTTAATAAAGTGAAATTCGAGTTTAACGCGGGTGAAATCGCGGGGAACAGCTAGTCATATAATAACATTAAACTTATTGTTAGCTATGCTATATCTTAACAGAGTTTGTTGATAAAAATAAGTTGTGACAAACTTGCGTCGTGCAATCACTCCTAATAGGAATCGTGTAATTTACTAAAAATCACCAAAATTAAGTATTTACCGAATTACCTGACAAATTACAAAAAAACTTTTTATCGAAATTAACTATTATTTTAATAAAAACTACATAATACAGCTAACCGCCATGACACGTTGAACACAATGTGAGTCCGTGTAGGTAAGTTGTTTGCAAAAAATATTATATCTAGCGAACGAAATAGTATTACTAAAACTTATACAGAATTCGAGATAAGTTGATGAAAAGGCGAACTTTATGATCTATGCGTAAAGTTTGCCTGTTCATTGACAGGACATTGACAGGACATTTGCAGGCATCTCATTTATATCCGATATCTCAGGCGCGCTTTACGAAATTCAATACAAAAGAAATGCAGAGTCAATGCGACGCGACGTCTCTAGCAGCATTACTGGCTCTAAGCCAAGTTTAAAAGACGAGTAATTGAATCTACGTTATCATTGGCTTTCGAGTCCATTTTATGCCTTAATACAGTGCTCGAAGCTTAATACAGCGTGTAACCTTAGAGCATTAAACCAAACCAAATTAAGGACCTCTTTTATAAATACCGCCAGACTCTGGAACGCCCTTCCCGTTTCTATCCGTCAAGCGAAATCCCTTCCTATCTTCAAAAGTATGGTTCATCAACACTATCTGACCACTCTTGATAAGTTTTCTTGATTTTTATTTTTGTTTTTATTTTCTATGTTATTAATGTTAATTGTTCCCGTTTTTTGTGTATTTGTGCTCTATTTTTATATATGTACGTTCTTAATATAAATATTAATTATTTTATGTATAATTATCCTAAATAATTACGCCACCGTCAGCTTTAATACCTACGTACCGATCCTATCCATCCAAAGGTTGCCTGGAAGAAATCGATTTTAGCGATAAGGCCGCCGATTGTGCCACTAGATTTAGTTAGTATTAAGATCCTTTATTTTTATTATTTTCTTTGTATTTGATGGTGCAATAAAGCTATATTGTATTGTATATATTACGAAATATATCCTCGTTAGTCGTAGTGAAAAGTTATATGTTTACTAGAGTGTCTTTTAAAACCCTCGCTTCGTTCAACAAATCTCGTTTTGCCTAACATGTTAAACATACAACTATTTTTCGAAAACTGAAAATCGTGATTACTTCCTGTGTTCTCTAACGCTGAGCCCCCTCTAAAAGCTACTCACTACCTGTTTTACATTCTGTATACTCTGAACTGAATGAACTCTTTAGGCATTGGGCGAAAATTGACGAAAAGAGGTAAAAATCACTGCCTGGCTATTTGTCGGAGCTACTCCGAAAGCGGCAAGACTGATTTTGAAAGGACTTTCACTGGTAGATAGGTACATAACATCTGCAACAGTTGTTATGCATAAAGCGTAACGCAAGAACGAGTAAAATAAGTTTGGCTTAGAAAAATAGAGTTACCTATGTAAGTCACAATAACTAAATTTATATTATTTTTGATATTGTATACTATACTTAAATATTTGTAATGAAACTCAATCTAAATTAGTTATAAGTTTTTGAACTGATTTTCTTATGTTGAATACGTAAATTGTAAACTATTTTTTATTCTATAATTTAGATCAATGTAGTAGCTTTATCATATAATAATATTCATATCACTAGTGGCACTTATATTTTTATAAACGTCCTTGGAAGGGATACCTACAGTACAAGTCTTCCCGACTTAGTGTACGATCTGCAATCATCAAATAAATAAATAAATAAATAAATAATGCTGGACAATTCACACAGCATTATCTAGCCCCATGGTAAGCAGAGCTTGTGTTATGGGTACTAGATAACTGATATACATAATACAAATACATTACATAGATAGATATTTTTATTATATATAGAAAACGACCAGAACACCCGAAACAAATATCTGCAGATCGTACACACATTTGTTCCGAGGCGGGAATCGAACCCGCAACCTCCTGAAATCCCCACAAATAGATCTAACAAGCCACTTACTCTCTTAGTTATATATTAATTTATATTTTTAAAGTGTTGTATAATGTGTGCTTAATTTTAAATAAAGATTTTTATTTATTATTTATTTATTTATTAACCAGTCATAATAATTTTAAGTAAATTGAGTGGAATATATGTAACTATGTACAATGTTTCTTCGGAAATCAAAATTCGAAAGGAGACTAAAATATTTAGTAGGATTACTCTACCTATGGTTAAATAATAAAACGTTGCCATAATTTATTTTCGCTTGGAAACTAGAAGGAAGTTCCTGACTGGTGATCAATAGAGCCTGATTAACGAGGTACGGGGTCGGGAATCAATCCCGCACCAGTTGATTAACCCGTGGTTAACTTGATTCGCAATTATTGATGGGCTGCCTTCTTGCCTTCGGTTTATTCATGCAGATAATTGTGTGGAAGGATCGAGTTTGATACAGTTACTTTTGAACAATCATTGATCTTCAAACTAATATATGTATATGTGAACGTTTGGATGGATGTATGGATGTTTGTTACTTCTTCACGCCAAAATGAACGGAATAGTCTGACTACTTTTATCCCATAAAATAATTCCCATGGGGTAGATATAACCATTAAACGGTTCCATAGACACAACGCGTGCCAAACCGCGGGCAGAACTAGTTTTTATAAGTTTCGGAACTTCAGAACCTCTTAGAAATAAAACTGTAAAGTGTAAGTTGGATTCGTGTGCCAAATAAAGTAAATAAATAATGCTGGACAATTCACACAGCATTATCTAGCCCCATGGTAAGCAGAGCTTGTGTTATGGGTACTAGATAACTGATATACATAATACAATACATTACATAGATAGATATTTTTTATTATACATAGAAAACGACCAGAAAACCCGGAACAAATATCTGCAGATCGTACACACAATTGTTCCGAGGCGGGAATCGAACCTGCAACCTCCTGCGTCGCAGGCGGATCTTCGTCTACCGCGCCACATCGGTCGTCAAAGGTTTCGTAGATATTTTATCACCAGTGTTTTGTCATGAAATTATTACAAAAAACTTAACTTAATTACTAAAAACTACGGCTGAAGTTTCTTAACAATAATATTTGGGATATTATTTAATTTCTTAGTTTACCGAGTACGAGGGCTTAGGTACGCACGATAATAACAAAAACCTTATTAATATTATTGCAAAAATACACGGAAAATAACATTAATATAAAGAAAAGAAGTCCCTTATTTAGAAGTAAAGCAAAATAAATATATAAAACATCATAGAACTCAATTTCGGCGACACTACACATGTTTTGTGGCACCCTGTATAAATAGATAAGACCTTTTTCCCTTGTTTTTCTACTCAGTCGACTAAGTAGTCTTCATGGAAATACCCAGTGTGTAATAACTCATTAGAGAAATGGATTTTCCTTTCTCTTTTCATTAACCGTGACGTGACTCATTTGACTCATCATCCGGATTTCATCATACGCTAAGCACAGAAACGTGTGACCCATATCTCGTCATGAATCGTGACAGATTACTTAAAAGACGTACAATTTTAATAATTAATTTAATTAAGGTATATTGCATTTAATTGCGTATAATGTCGCAGGGGATTGGTAAAAACAGTAATTGACCAGACCCCGCGACATCGCTGCGGGAATCGAACCCACAATCGGTGAGTAGTTTTAAACCCTCTGGCTACGTGGTCCTACTGCCTTTGTCCTACCGATCGGACCACATGATTTTTTTTTCTGATTAACTAATCGGACTATAGAAACTGACGTTTGCAGAGTACAATGTGCAGGGACGAAGAGTTCAAAAAAAACGTATTTATCTTAGAACTAACTAGATGGAGCAGATATATCGCAGAAAATAAGAGCTTTGATTAGTAATATGTCATATATTGTACCAGCTGCGCCCCGCGTCTTCGCCCGCGTGGAAATCTATGTGTCAAATAGTTTAGAAACCTTCCTCTTGATCACTCTATCTATAAATAGCCGCATCCAAATCTGTTGCGTAGTATTCAAGATCCAAGCATACATAGGGACAGACAGACAGCGGGAAGCGACTTTATTTTATATTATGTAGTGATCGTTAATTCTTCAACTAGCTCTTCAAGTCTTCTGAAGTCATATCCGCCGGCACTTTTGCCAAGACTTTTCGTTATGAATCGAAATAGTCGTTTTGGTCGTCTATATCTACATTTTTGATGCAAATAATAAGTCTCAGAACACCCTGTATAAGCATTAGATTAAATTAAAAGCGTATAAAATTCTCTAACGGGTAAGAAAACGGTAATAACTATGTAGAGTCAAAGTTTCTGCATCACAATGCAATACCAACATGACAAGAAGCTCAACTATAAATACATGCATATTCGCAAAAACATCGCGTGAATGCGTTTTGCACTCGAATGTACCTATGTAATGATAGGAACAAAGTGCATTGAGCGCGACTATCCAAGCGTGGAAGATAACAAGGGCCGTGACATGGGGTTTTATCCTAACAACTTAATATAAACGAAAGCTGCCTTATTTCTTAGCATATAGAGCTTAAATTAAAGCATAAAATAAAATTGCTCGGCTTTAGATACTGGGTCCCTTGGAAATGTAAGACTGATTTTAAAATTAATGTGAATTGATAGAAAAGTCTAGTCTTTGGGACTTCTGCTTTTGGAATAAAAGGTACTGTGTAGCGCTCAATGAAAATGAAATGTCTCTTGATTGGCTCGGCAGGGCTGGTCCACCATTTCAAAGTCGCTCAGCGAGCTATGGAAAGAGCTATGCTCGGAGTTTCTTTGAAGGATAGGATTCGTAACGAATACATACGACAGAGAACCAAAGTTATCGACATAGCTCAAATTTAAATACTGTTTAGCAATATTCAGCTTAGTAAGCTGAAGTGGCAATGGGCTGGCCTTATTTATCAACAACCGCTGGGGTAAACGTGTTCTTAATTATATTTTTGTGTGTTTACTAACCAAATATGGTTATCCGAAATAAAGAGATTTTATTTTATTCATTATTTATAGTGGGGTCCCAGTCCCACCCATCGAGTTATAGGTAATCCTGGGATTATAACTCGATGGTCTCACCCAAAGCGCTCTTGGCGAAATTATTCTTATGAAATATTAATCACTTAGCAAATTTGGTGGGTGCCTACAATAATTCATTGCAAATTACAGAAATTATGTGTAAATTACATCAATCATGCATTTCTTTTGAATTCGCGGCTTTCTAAAATTGGCCGCCTTAAAACTGGCGCCCTGGAATTATAATTCCCAGCCCGGTGCGCTGTGGGCATTTCCATAGCAGTGTAGGTAGGTACCAACCTTAATAAATACCTACCTATAGACTGTAGGTAGTTGAAAAACTACCCATAAAATAACAATCGATTAAAAGAAGAAAATAAAGCAACATCGGTCTATCACCATCATTCCGTTCGGTCTACTTCTAAGACCGAACGAAGTTGATGGTTGATGTCGGATCACCAGAACGAAGGACAGCCAAACTGTTATTTCGGTGACGTTACTTTAACTTAAAAATGATACAAGGATTCCACCATCGATCTGCGATAATCAGCCCGCATACCCAGCAAGGGGATTATGGGCATTAGCCCTCGAAAGATGGCGCTCATTAGGGCATGCCCATGTCCATCTGTAGACTAATATAGGATAATGATTACGAAGTAAGTACATCTTAATTAGAATTAGGTAGTCTAAATATGGGCCAACTGCCAGCCCATTCTCTCGTGAGACAATATGACAGTGCTGACGCTTCTTGCCAAACGCATTGCCAAATCACACATCTGGGCACCTTGCCAAACTTGCGCCAATTTACATAATTGCTAAGCCTTGTTGGCCCAGAAGGCCCGCTTGATAAGATTGTTCTATACTCCCGATTATCTAACTGAGATTTTTATCTCCTCCTCACAGCGATCACAAATACTTGATATCTAGATTTCGGGTCACATACAAAATCAAAGCTAAAAGCCGTCTCCGTAAATAAGAGCGCAATTGATGTATACAATAAAATACAATACAATACAAAAATACTTTATTGTACACCAGTTACAGATTATTATAAAAGACATCACATGATACAAGTACAGTGGGCGGCCTTATCGCTTAGAACCGATCTCTTCCAGGCAACCTTTGGATGGAAAGAATTATGTGAATTTAAGAAAGGCAGGGTATGTAAGTAAATGTGGAATAAGTTATATATTTAGCTTTAAACTAACAAATTATATTTTTATTTGTGCAACTTTTGCCGCAATGTGTAACGGCGAAATGTGGAACTAATACCAAACAAGTTTAACAAAAGCATAACTAGATGTCGCTAGTAAAACTGGACCAGCGCTAGATCGCGCTGACGAGAACGCACGGCTCGGAACGGCTTTGTGACAATTGTTTACGTTGGTTGAGTTCTAAATCTAAACTTTTAACCGAACTAAACAAAATATGAACTCACACACATTACAAGTGCGCTTATTTACGGAGACCGATCGTCTCCGAGCACAAATACTATCTAGATGTCGGAACTTCCAACATCTAGATAGTACCTATTTGTGATCTCCTCCTCATCAGACATATAACTATTAGCCAAACGTCATCGGGTCCCGTTATACGGAGGGTTCCGCACCCAAAGAGTAAAACAGTGTAAATACTTATGAATTAAATCGGTTTAAAGTTTTTTCCAAAACAATCAACATAATAATTATAATATCGCTGGGTAGGTAGGTACTGCCCGAAGGAAGCCGCAAGCAGACGCATTTTCTGAATAGCCCCCGTCAGTGCTTCAGTCAGGTACATACCTAACGGTCACAAGGTCACCCCGTTCATTAACCATGGACTCCAATTACAACTGCGCCATCACGACCGTGCGTGGAACTGTAACGATCATTATGGTAATAGCTATCGTGGTAGGTACTATACCATCACCAGTGGTCTTCAACATTCGACTCTACGTTATTTATTAAGAAGATCAGATCGAGTACTATGCTCTCCTAGCCAAGACTGGAGTTCACCACTACAGTGGAAACAACATTGAGCTGGGCAACGTCTGTGGAAAGTACTAGGTACCGAGTATGCATGCACCCTTGCTATCACAGGCCCTGGTGACTCTGATATTATCACGACACTGCCGGCGAGCCGCCACTGAGGCACAAGCTAGGACCTTAGTTACAATAAATTTAGGTTGGTACGTGTCCAATGCAGGCAGCAAACAAATCAAATCACATTATTTCAGATACTATACAAAGTTAACAAACTCAGTCCATACAGCGAGACACATTTTAAACAGACACAAAAAATACAGAGAAAAACAATAAAGAAAAATTACATACAGAAAACATTAAAATACACAAAAAAATATGAAATTTCGTCCAGTGCATGAAGGGAGAGGCTATGTCCAGGAATGACCAGCAGGTAGCTGTTGGCGCTGCCGCGTACCCTGAGCTACAGCGACATGGAAAAGAAATACAGTTCTTTTTTCCGGATTCTACGTCGAGAAAGGCTTTTCTCAAGTCGCAAACATTTGTCCCAAGGCGGGTATCGAACCTGCAACCTCTTGCGTCGCAGAGCTTTCCTTCTAATAGAGCAAAAGTAGGTCCGCTAAAGGTTTCCATTTGTCTTCCTAGCCTAGTCTGGTAGGTTATTAATTATGGGTTGCAAGCAGCCAATTTAATGATATTACCGTAAACTTAAAGGGTTTTCTGGAGCACTTGTGGTTTAGAAACTGTGGTTTGTTTTAATCATAGTTTTGAGGTCGTCCGTTTGCAAGGTGCGTTGATATGTAGATAACGTAGGTAGATGCATAAGTCGCAGGGCACATTTGTTTGGATGCGAAAATCGCATGATAGATAGGTAAGGCTTAGGATATTATCTGTGGCTTAGGTAAGTAATATGCAGCTAGATGCTACCTAGCAGTTGGCGGTCATGGGTTGACTACGTTGATAAAAACGACTGGTACTTCAGTGCGGTTAAGTATTAATACTCTTAATTATATAGGTACACAATATAATGAATACCTATAATATATTTATAGGCATTTACCTACGTAAGGGTGTTACCACAACAAACGATTAATGTTGATCAATTGGTGTGGTAGCTTTTGTTGATCGACGGACTCCATTTCACAAAACGTCAACTAACCAAACGAATGATCGTCCATCGACGTGACGGCGGTCGGTCGGTGTCGTAGAAACTATCAATCGCAGACAGTCGACTAATCTATTTCACCATCCATCGACGATTGATGTGGTAGAAACCACGTAGAAACTATCGACGACGACGACTAATCCGTTCTACCATCATCGACCGAACCTCGACCTGCAGTCATCGAGTCGCAGGTCGTCATCCCACCTGGTCGCAGGTCGTCATCCCACCAGGTCGCATGGCGTCCCACTACGTTTACCGAGTCGTGGTGTCCACTCAAGAACACGTTTGGCCCAGCGGCCGTCGCGTCGTTTCTTCGCGAGATATGGCCGGCCCTGTTCATAAAGGTCCTAAAAGTCAGTAACATGGCTAGATAGCGCGTGTGTTCAATGTGGTATCCACGTCCGTAGCCGAGTTATTCTGCTGCCCTATTTCCACCTCCATTAGCAAGTTTTCTCATGGTTAGCGCGCCAACAAATTAGATTTTTGAACGCCATTTGCGATACCGCAATCCACCATACCACAGCTTCCAAGGTAGGTAATGAGTGGCATAGCAGCCTTTTGCTCTCACGTGGTTTTTTCTCGTTTGATTATTCACTACATAGTATAAAACAAAGTCGTTTCTCGCTGTCTGTCTATCCCTATGTATGCTTATATCTTTAAAACTACGCAACGGATTTTGATGCGGTATTTTTAATAGATAGAGTGATTCGAGAGGAAGGTTTTTAAACCATTTGACAAGAAACCGTGGGCCACATGTAGTTTTTTTTTATATTTGGGTATTTTCTTAAGACCTAATAAGTACTTTATTGTACCTACCACACAAAGACAAAAAACAGGTACAGAGTAAATTAAGTAGGTACAAAAGTGTCCTTATGGCTACTAGCGATTGTACTTTGACGCACTTTATTGGTATTGTGTCTACTAAAATTAACCTGAAAATTTATATTGTATTCCCTGTGGACTAAGTAGCTGACAAAAATTAGAACTAACTGTTGAAAACAGTCCACAGGTAGCTCAACTGATCCATATCAAATCAATACCAGTCAGAAGCGTTCCCAAGACGTTGACGCTGGCTGCATTGCTCCACTGTATGGCAAGGCAATGCTGATGCATTGCGGCCAGATACTCACTTCAATAAAACTAAATAAAAAAGGTTCATCCATTCAGGAACTTTGACAAAAAACTACAGACGCGTTTTTCACGTCTAAAATTTTTGTTCTTAATCTATTGTTTTTCTACGATCTTTTCTACTTATTTTGTCAAATTCGATCTGGCAACACTGATTACTAACAAAAAAAAATTTTTTAAATTCTCATTGATTAGATTGTTAGAAGTGTGTCCGTTTTTGGTATTTTTAGTACTAATGAACTAGAAAACTTTTTTCACATTGTTACAAAATGATACCCAAAAACATTTATGTGATGTAGATGAAGTATGACCAATATGTTCAAAGTTTTATCTGTGGTAATAGTACCAGGTACAGTTAATATTAAAAAAAATTGGAGAAATGTTGTTAATATTGTTGACAATCAAAACATTCCAAAATATAAAAAATCGGCCAGTTTTTTTATGTTTAATATTTTTGCTTATTTGTAATAGGTACATAATAAATAATAGGTAATAAAAATAAGTTGTAATAAATAAAAAAATTCGTTAACACTGAGTGAATGAATTTTTTTGATGTGTTATATTTGGAATATTTTCAAAATATTATGCAAGAAAATTTTAGTAGTTTTGTTTTTTGTTATAAAAATTATTTTTCTCTGTAGTATTTTTTAGTAGATTTCAAAGAATCCGTTGGTAGGTTTATAAAATTAGATACGGTCACACCACACTGATTGATTGATAGTTGTTTGTCAATCCAATCCAACATGGATGCTGCTTGCTTGCGGCAATTCTTAATTTCTTAGAATGAAAATAAAATATTGAGTGCTATACGCAAGATTCAGCCGCTAAAATGTCGTCCACGGAGCCGTCCCAGAATAAAACATGGGAGCTATCTCTTTACGAGTTACATCGCGCTCCCCAAGAAGTGATAACAGACGCGACAGAAATCGCGGTGTCCCCACGAAGCTTGCACAGCGAGTTGATGTGTCCAATCTGTTTAGACATGCTGAAGAAGACCATGACCACTAAGGAATGCCTGCATAGGTTCTGCAACGATTGCATCATAACCGCGCTGCGTTCCGGCAACAAGGAATGCCCAACTTGTAGAAAAAAACTCGTCTCTAAGAGGTCACTACGACCCGATCCCAACTTCGACTTATTGATATCCAAGATTTACCCGAGTCGAGACGAGTATGAAGCGCACCAGGAGCGCGTGCTGGCTAAAATTAGCATGTCCCATTCACAAGCTTCGTTAGTGAACTCTATTACTGAAGGAATAAAGTTGCAGTCCCAGAATAGACCCCAGAGGTCGCGGAAAAACCAGGACGAGCCTACGAATGGTAGTAGCGCGAGTAACTCAAACGGTCCGACGGAGGCGTCTGCTACCCCTCAAAACGGCACAGTGCCCAGTACTATAGCGCCTAAAGAAGGAGCATCTACCAATACACCAGGCCCTCTCCAATCGGGACAGTCAACATCAAACCCCGCATCAGTTAGGAGTACTCCTTCTCCTGTTCCATCAAATATTAGCTCAATCTCTAAAAATACAAGCACAACAAAACGAGCCAAGTCGATCTTGACATCAGAACGCAGTGAGGAAAGTGAATCTAGTGATGCTGGCAGGTAAGATTCTAATTTCTACATGAGAGCATCTGTAATATTCTAGTAACCTACCCATAACATATAGATTACTAGTTCTGCCGCTGTTTGTATGATCTGCAAATGTTTATTCTGGTTATTTTCTATGTATATTAAAAATATATTGTATCAGTAAAAATTTTGTAGTTCACATTCCATATTCATTTTGTTTCTCATTTCATTCTGCACACTTCCTGATTGTACTAAATGCAATTTTCAGAACAGAAGGAGAAAATTCAATGGACACAGAAGGGGAGGGGGAGCCGTTGAACCCGAATGAGATCGAGCTTGTCTTCAAGCCACACCCCACGGAAATGACGGGGGACACTCAGCTGATGAGGGCACTTCGGGACAGCTCTGTGCGGTACCTGAAGACTACTGCTAATGCATCTGGTCAGTACATCAATAAATTAGGCTGCGCAATCCATGCAGCATCATCTAGCCATCTTTGACAACTATTTTAATTGTAACCAATAAATTGATTATTAGCTGCAAGTCTAGCATGGGGCTACAAGATGCTTGTGTTATGGGTACTAGATGACTCATATACTTAATACACAATACATAAAATAATAAATAGAATAGAATAGACAAAACATTTATTTAGACACAGGTACAAAATACAGGCATAGAAGTAAACAAACAAAGAAGTAGTTTATCATGGGGGTAAACGACACAAATAGGTGATATTAGGACTAAAATAAGACTACCTCCATGACCCTGCGCCGAAATAGGGGTTGGCTCAGCGTGTGCTGAACATTATTTTATTCAGCGCTGTTTTTCAAATAAACAACACATTATAAATAACACATATTTCAAACATAAATCAATATTGCTGGACAATTCACACAGCATCATTTAGCCCCAAGCTAAGCAGATATGATATTTTTTTACGTAGAAAACACCTGGAAAAATATCTGCAGCTTTTACAAACATTTGTACTGGGAGAGAAACATTTCGCATCTCTATCTGTCATTGCTTTTGATTGATAGAGATGTGAATTTGTCGAATTTTTAATAGAGGGTCTTTTTTTTTTTTTTCCCTTTTTTATCTACAATCGGCTGTTTAGCCATAATTAGATATGGTCTTGGGTTGGATTTTCAGGTGCCATTCCAGCGAAAAGCACCTTTCTTTCGCTTTGAACACTTTAGTTCCTCTGGTCAAGGTTGAGTATTTGCCATCTATCTCAATAGAGGGGCTTAAGAAAAAATAGTATAGTAGCTCTCAAAATGAAGAAAAATACCAAATTGATAAAGCATGACTATTTGATTGTCAGTCAAACTAACAAACATCTAATAAGAGAGTGGAATATCTAGATACTTTATCTCTATATAACAATCAGAAACTAATTTCTGGTCATAATAAAAATACTGGTATGCCTATTGTTCTACCTTAAAATAAAATAACTTTGAAGTTTAATAGGTTTTTAACGACTTGTATATGCATTCTTACTTACGTCCAAATGGATAGTGGCTCTAACTTAAAAATAAATAACGGGGCTGATTTCAAACATTTTAATTTGTGAGTATGTATTTGATTATTTATTTATTTATTGTTAATAGACGAGCAGCTTCTGGCTGATGTGTCTATATCACACAGTGTTGAATTTATTCATTGCATTACTTTTTTAGTTTTTTATTTTTGTCTCGTAACCAGTTGTCGAGTTTATTCTTGAAAGCATATTATTCATCGCAATCTTATAATATGTCGCAAAAACAGTCGAGAAAAATCAAATGAGTTAATTTTGTATCATTTTGTTGTCTTTCCATAAATGAAAATATTAATAAGATATCTTATAATTCCAGTGGACCACCTGAGCAAGTACTTGGCAATGCGGTTGACACTTGATCTTGATGCGGAACTACCGGAGGCCTATCGGCTACTCAACTTCTGTATCTACGTAGCCCCTTCAACCGGCCAGTTTGTGCCCCTGGCTGGCTCACAGACACTGCGGCAGATCAATGACAAGTTTTGGAAGGTAACTTAATGTAACTACTTTTTAAGACGTCATAGATTTTGACAATAAAACCATGTCTGAATAAATAATAAGAAAAATGCTGGACATGACAATTCTCATAGCATCATCTACCTCCACCTAAGCTTGGCAGAACATGTGTTATGGGTAAAAAACTGATATACACAATACAATACTCAGATATACATAATGTATTAAGTATGTATGTGGAGACCACGACTCGGTAAACGTAGTGTAGGACGTCCTCAGACAAGGTGGGATAACGACCTGCAAAAGACTGCAGGTAGATGCTGGATGCGTCAAGCTGAAGACAGGGCGCTATGGCGCTCATTGGGGGAGGCCTATGTCCAGCAGTGGACTAATATAGGCTGATTATGATGATGATGAGTTATCTAGTACCCTAGTACATACTTAAGATCTTTACAGCTAAGTATAAAATTTTATGAAACAAATAATAAACATAATATAATATTTAAATACAACCAGACCAAATATTTATATTAAATATCTCATCAATTAAAAAAAACATTGACTTCAAGTAGTTTCATTCACATATACTGCCTCATGAGTGTAGTAATTGTTATTATTAATATGCTTTTAATAACCTTAGCTTTAATGTATATTCCTGGGCTCTTGATGATTGATTTTTTTTATGTTTACAGGTGAACAAACCTTTAGAAATGTACTACTCATGGAAAAAGACCTAGGAAGGTCCATCTCTGGTCAACCACATATCTATGTTTTCATAGTGCAGTGATATTTAATTTTAAAACAATTCAATATAATGATTATATTATTATTTAATTTAAAGTGATTATGATTAATCAATATGAGGTATGGACTCAAATTTTAAAATGTTTTAAGGGAATATTGAACTATAATGTGATAGTTTTAGGTAGTTTTAATGGATTTTACTATTATTTAAGTTATACTCTCATAGTATTAATGAAAGATTCCTGATAACAATCATTTGACTGTATTTTAAAGTGTGTTGGTAAATATGTATCTGGTAAGACTAAGATTTTTTTTAAACATTCAAATCAAAATAATTTTATTCATGCTTGTAGTGTGTGTACAGTCAGCGTCAAGATAATATGAGCGTCTAGAGTAGTCAAAATGATATGAAAAAGATAATTTTGAAGACCCCAACTGCTCATATATATATGAAACAATGAGTAGTAAGATATTTTGAACACATTGGGTGCTGTGCTTACAACAACATGAAGATTCGAACTGCGAATATCAAATTGCTTTCATGTTATTCAGATCATTTTGATTACTCTCGACGCTCATATCAATTTCACGCTGACTGTACACATCACACTTATTATAAATGCGAAAGGTTTGGATGTTTATATGGATTGATTGATGTTTGTTACTTCTTCAAGCCAAAACTACTGAATGGTTTGTGCTGAAATTTTGCATAGATGTAGCTATAAGTCTGGAATCAAACTAAAGGCTTCTTTTATCACATAAAACAGTGCCCATTGGATAGAAATAACCTTCAAACATATACATATAAACAACGCGTGCGAAGCCGCGGGCAGAAACTAGTAAATAAATAATTGCAGATTAAGCTCAAATAGAAAAAGGTGGGATATGTACCATGATTTTATTTTAATGTTAATAACCATGATATATGAAAATATGATAGTTTCAAAAGTTTTATAGATACAAGATGTTAGTTAGTTAATTTTTTTTCCGTTCTTTGTTAATTTATTTAGTCAAAAATAAAATACATAATAAGATGTATGCTTCAAAGATCAGTGAACCAAGCTAAGACGAGGTCACTGATATTCATATCTATATAATTTTAATATTTTGAACCTTGGTATAAAGGTATAAGGGATACAATGGCTAAGAATTAATGTCTCTTCGCTCCACTGATCTGTTAGGATGAGCTCTTGCAATGTATATCTATATATTTATGCATTAATGTATCTTCGCTCCACTGATCTGTTAGGCTGAGCTCTTGCAATGTATATCTATATATTTATTCTTATGTTAGATTAGAAATAAAATGATAAACAGATTTTACAATTTGAATACAATTATAATACTTGATTATTTTATGTAATGTATATGGACATAACTTATGTATTTAAATAAAACGAAGAAAGAAAAGACATTATTTTTATTAAAATTACATCTTCATTCAAAATAAATTATGTCGTACTTTTTCTTGAGGCAGATGTGTTGTTACAAAAAAGCATTATAGGCCAAAAAAAATATTTGTTGAATAAAGTACAAAATAATAAACAGTTGGTAGGTACTTGCAACGTCAATAAGTGCTTACAATTTTAAATTTGTACTTAAATAAATTAACGCGCGTATATTCAAAAAGCATTTCGAAATTGAAGGCACATTGGGTGCATTAGGCTTTAATCTGGACTGGACCTAAGGAAGGCACTTCACTGTTTAAATTTAATAAAGTGCGTCCTAAAAGCGTTGTACTCTCTTCTTAGTGCACCAGTCACTTCTGCTTTTATCAGTTTTAGTGATTCTTTTATCCCTTCCATATTTTCTGAATCACGTGCGATTGTTAATCTTTCCATCAATGCGAAGTCAAGCTCGTCAATCCGATCAGCTTGATCTAAAAGATTATCGACATCTCTCAGGAAACTGCGAATTGATACCCCTTCTTCCTTTTCTTCATAAGCAAGCAATCTTTCTACGTGTTCCCAAAAATCTAATGTTTTTCGCCCGTGTTTCATCTTGGAAGTAAACATAAAATTCCGGAAGAGTTTTCTACCTTTCTCGTCATTTAGAACGTTTTCTATTTTATCGGTGAATCGATCCAAGTCCGATTTTGATATCCCGAACTCATCACAGCCACAGGCGGCGAAACAGTTATCCATTTTAATGTCATTTGAGTGACTTATTGGCCTTTTCCTCCTCTTATCGATTAATGTTTACCTAATTACGCAAATGTATAACTCACATTCTGCCAACCATAGGACGATTATGTTCCCCCGTGGTTTGTTTTGTATGGAAATTTAAAACTTCTATCCAATGGTTTTGAGTGTACACTTCAATGATTCACCTGTGTGTGAATCCTGCCAGTTGCGGAAGTGAAGTGAGGTTAGCTATAAAAATAGCTAAAACTGAATCGCGTTAAACCGAACTGACTGACTGACGACGATGTGATGTTGGTTGTGTTGTCTGTCTTGCTTGCCCTGCGTTGTTGCTTCCGAATGCTGTCTTTATTTCCGACCTATGCGCAGTTATACGAGTGCGCAAGTCCACAATCAATGAAAACTCAAATTCAAAAGTTCGCGGCACTCGGCACCGTTTTTATTCGATTAAAATCAGCACCAAAATAATGCATCTTTACAAAACTAAATGCAAGGAGGACAAAAAACAAAACTTAATACTCAAGAAGTACCTACACGAGCGAAATGTGACTTGACTTGTGAGGCATTACATCACGAAACCATTGCAGGTAAAAAAGTCGTGACCTCGTCGGGCGCGGCGCGCGGGGCGGCGAAAAGCGATTCATTCATTCATGGGAAAATATTAAAGAAACACCGTTTGGGCTCGAAGGTCTCACGCACCACGGGGCATGGCATTTTAAATAGGTACCTATAGAAAAATAAAACTATACACCTATGTTATTTCGCATAGGTAGGTACATAAACTCCAACCAATTCGATATGAAATGCAAATAAACTATTATTATTAATTAAGTACATCAAGGCAAATAAGCCATAATAAGTATGCTTGGCCAATCAATCGTTTGCTTGATTTTAGACATAGTACCTACCTACTCGTAGATAGCAATATTTATTAAAGTAAAAATCTAAAATCTACAAGGATTGTAGTGTAGATTTTTCGTATAAAACACAGGGAGATTTAAGTTAAATAGAACTATGGGCGGGCGGTTTGTTCACAAACATTTCACGTCGAATTTGGCTGAAGTATAGGATAAGCAAGTTCGTGTAAGTTTCTTCATCAACATTTGGTAGCAATTAAAAAAAATCCATGGTGAGTTTTGTGTCGTTGGCTGTGCGTATTAATACAAGCATTAATTTATTTAGGCTAACTAAAACCACAGCTAAAACTATATGAAGTGTATTATATTTCGCCAAGTTTTCATAAAATATATTTTACCTATGCTGGAAAAATCGGAAAAACAACAATTATTTTTCTACTGACAAACGAGAGTGTCATCATTTTCTAATTTTGAGTGTGGCAATGACAATTCAATTGTGACCAACATACGAAAAAAATGACGTTTGAATCGGCCATTTTTCCCAGTTTACTGTAGCTACAGTACACGTGTTCTGTAGGTTATTTGCTGAAAACTAATGAAAATCGTGCAAATTTCACTGTAAACTAGTGTTACAATCCATATACGTACTTTCCAGGTCGCTAAAATGGTGGCTGTAAAGAAGCCTGTGGCTAAAAAAGCCCAGTTGCACCAGAAGACTGGCAAGAAGGGAGCAGTGAAGGGTGGCAAAATTCGCGGCAAGGGCCAGAAGAGGAAAATTGCGCTAAAGTTCACCATCGACTGCACACACCCTGCTGAGGACAGCATTCTTGATGTGGCTAACTTTGAGAAATACCTAAAGGAGCATGTCAAAGTTGAGGGCAAAACAAATAACCTCGGCAATCACGTTGTCATCGCCCGGGACAAGACGAAGGTTGCCATCAGCTCAGGTTTGTGTGATTCTCTCTTGATACTCCTACCCGAAGTTCCTGAGTTATAGTAAATACTATATCAAATTGTCATTTACGAGTACGTACTAGACAAAGACTATCAAAACATATTTTCCATGCAGCCTCAGATAATGCAGTGACGTGCATGTAAGTCAGCAAGTGTTGTGAATACAGCAGCTAGGAACCCCTGACATCCTACATTTTGATATTTACCTAAGTTTTCTTTCAAATTAGATCTAAATTGACTTTGTTTCATCTATGGATGATTTTGTGATGATATCCTTGTCACAGTTAGGTGATTAGTTAGCATGTTCCTATCATTTACTTATTATTCTTTGCAGACATCCCCTTCTCCAAGAGGTACCTTAAGTACTTGACCAAGAGGTATCTCAAGAAGAA
This sequence comes from Eupithecia abbreviata, assembly GCA_943735965.1. NCBI lineage: Eukaryota > Metazoa > Arthropoda > Insecta > Lepidoptera > Geometridae > Eupithecia > Eupithecia abbreviata. Next base: position 2,776,708 of record OX030986.1, read on the forward strand.
CAATCTCCGTGATTGGCTGAGAGTGGTGGCTTCTGCTCATGATGCGTACGAGCTCCGCTACTTCAACATCAATGCGGACTCCGACAATGAGGACAATGACGAATGAACCTTGTAATAAATAGTTTTACGCTATTCTTTGTTTCATTCAATCTGTTTTACCATATTTAGTTTTAATGTTTTAGTCAAGCTGGTAGTACCTGTACATGCAACTCCTATAGGGCTGTATTAAGTGAGGGCTATCAATAAGTCTTGATTTGCAATTAAGTACATACATAGGAACCACTTATCAACACAAATTGTGCTGTGTATGTACAGTACTTGGCGACAGGTTTTAGTTATTCTTATTATGAAGGCTACAATCATCTCCCAGTGATACTCTTAATATTAATCTGCTTTGTGAGAGATTGGTGGTGTCATAGTCTAATTATTACTATGGTTATGATTAGTAAGTGTACTCCTGTTTCCGCACTTAGACTCCGATTGGTCCTTTGTGTGTGGTGTGTGTTTACTAGTTTAACCAGCCTAACTCCGACCAGAAGCGCAGAATACTCCTGGGATCTTCACAGGCTTCACGGAGTGACCTCGTAATTATTACTAATATTATAAAGAAGTAACAGTTAGTGAGATAGTAGGGAGGGGGTAATCTTTGGACCTACTGAACCAATTTTGAAAATGCTTTTACCTATAGAAAGCCTGTTATGACGGGCCCCTAGTCTTTAATCGCCTGAAACACAGGATTACCTGGTTCAGCCAAATTTTTTTTATAATAGCTATTATTTATTTATTAAGTGCACTCATGTTTTGTCTAGCTACGAGTTTTAGGTAAAGTACCTACGTTTGTCGGGGTAAGGTGTCCGAAGCCGTTCGCGATTACCAACTCTAGAAATATTTGTGCTGGGCATGGATGATTTTAGGTAAACATTTTCAAAGAACCTAAATGAGCACAGCTTGACTGTCTGGTGGGTACCGTGCCAGATAGATAACACACTTATAGCACCTTAGGTTTATGTATGTACATACATTCATACAAACATTTTCCCGCGACAGAATCGACCCCGCTACGCTACCTTTGCTTCCCTGACGTAGCGTAGATTAGATAACTTGCGCGTACTACACACCGGTGGTCAAATCTTTCCTACTTAGTGCATAATTATGATCTGGTTTCCTCGATACAGGCTCGGCTTATTGAATAAACTAACGAAAATCACATGTAAACTAAACTCGGCAAACTAAATGTACATGTATTTTATTTAGGTTAAATAACGTTTATTTTTAATTGAGATCTACTTACTTACTATCTATGATGTATAAGTTATTTGCTTTTATGATCTACCTACTTGCATTTATGATTTACTAGTTTCTGCCCGCGGCTTCGCACGCGTTGTCTATGAAAACGCAATGGGTTTAAAAATCGAGGGATTATATAACATCCCAAAAATGTTATACCTCGACAGGACTCCCAACAGGTCGGGAAAGCGCTAGGTATAGGTACCAGTCGAAGTCGGATCATTTTCTGGATGTTATTTCATTTTTTCAACCTAAGGGGCACAATAATAACAAGAAACCTTAGCAACGGATTTTCAGTACTATACTTCTGAAAATCCCTCCGATTTTTTTGTTTATGAAACTCCATTATCATCACTGTTAGGTAAGCAATACCGTCTAACGGTTAGACGGTATCGCTTAAATTGGTTAGACTCTAACCAATCCATAGCGTCACCTTCTCTCAGGCTTAACTTACATCAAGAAGGGGTAAAAGTAAATCCAAAACCAACTTTTCAGGTAACTTTTATTGTTGGTAAATAAGTATATTTATATAAATAAAATAATAATAGAAAACATTGACTAAACCCTTTCAAAACCTGTTAATATAAATAAAATTGTACAGAAGTAACAAATAAGTAGATAAAAAAGTCAGAATAATTCTGTATGTGATCGACTTAACAGGATTTGCAAAGCATTACCTAATAATAAGACTCAGACTTCAAAGCAAGTTAGCAACACAATTAATAAAAATTTAGTAGAAAAAAATCAGGATTGAAAGGGCAACTGATTTCATTAGACGAAATGATACAAGAACAACTTTATCTTTGTACTAATCTAGTATAAGATTCATCTACGTATTGTCCAAATGAGAAATTAGCTTACAAATAAACGGATAATAAGGTCTTGCACCGGCGTAAGGCGTTATACACTATTCATTAAATAGTCTACAATTCTACACGAGACAATATTTTCCATAAAATACTAAATAAGATAATACATTTGAAGAATGGAGTTGAAATACCATGATAGAATACTATCTAATAGTCCTGCATTTCTGTGACAACTTCATTTACAAACAGTAACAAGACCGAGAGTGAAGATTAAGACTTTCAATAATTTAAGCAGATTTGTATGACACTTTAAATACTACACTATAATAGCAATTTGTTGAATTTTATGCTTATACTAATCACGGGATCTTTGTCACAGTTTCATTCCATAATTAAGATTTCGCGACATTATAGTCTAGACACCAAAGTCGCCAATGCCGCAGACACATCCCGGCGAGGTCGGGTTGATGTTGGCAACACTATCATAGAATCATGTCGGCGACTTCCTGCGACATGTCCGCGACAAACGTCGGCATCACGTCTGCAACAATGTCAGCGACACTCCACAAGTTGTCGAAAGTTGCTGATTTCCTGCCACTGACAATGTTCAACAACCGGCGACTTGTGTTCATTGTATTTGATGTAAAGCCGCTAACATCCAACCGGCCGGTTTCTGTCGGCGGCGTTGGCGACTTCGGTGCGTTGATAATTCATTAATAATTTTACAGTAATCCTACATCTACTCTAGTGGTGTCCATCCAGTGCAAGTTGGTTCAGCTTATTCACTTGCCAGCTGCGATTTCCTTCATCCTGTTGAGCGCTGAGCCAGCTTTGAACCAGGCAATTTGTTGCTCGTTACAGGAGTGGTTCAGCTTTATACGCTCAGATTTGCCGTTCTTGTGCTTGATTTCGCAGTCGACGGGCTGGAAAAAGACAAACATAGTCAAGGAAGGATCGATTTTATTTTACGAGCACCATGAATACAATAACTGCCCCAAAGCTGGACACAATGCCTTTATACAAATAAATAAATAATATATATATAATAATAAATAAATAATGCTGGCCAATTCACACAGCATTATCTAGCCCCATGGTAAGCAGAGCTTGTGTTATGGGTACTAGATAACTGATATACATTACATAGATAGATATTTTTTATTATACATAGAAAACGACCAGAACAACCAGAACAAATATCTGCAGATTGTACACACAATTGTTCCGAGGCGGGAATCGAACCCGCAACTTCCTGCGTCGCAGGCGGACCTTCGCCCACCGCACCACATCGGTCGTCAAACATACAGCATCATACTTTGACATACCTTTAAATTAACTTACTGGCATAAATAATTTAAAATCTATTTATTTCATTTTACAGGCATAACTACCGAGGTCAATGGCAAGTGTGATGAGTGGCCTCTATCCAGCAGTAGTGCATTAGCACTTATGTAATCCTACTAATATGTATTATTACGCGAAAGTTTGTTAGTATGGATGGATGGAGGTTTGTTACTCTTTCACGTAAAAACTACTGAACGGATCTTGATGAAACTTGGAACATACATAGTATGTGTACTGGAATAACATATAATCCAAACTGCACACCGACTGCAAATGAACTGCAAACCAACTGCGCAGTCCGATTGCAGTTAGTTTGCAGTTCTATTGCAGTCGTGTCAACTGCACGCCGACTGCAAATGAACTGCAAATTTGCGGTTGGATTGCAGTTGAAATGCGGTCCGTCTGTCTAGTCTAGAGCCTAAAAGTGGGTACTGAGTGGGTGATGGCAAAAGTTTATTTATTAATTTATTTACAAACAAGTACATCTATCCAAACGGGCACACCCAATCAAATAGAGTGCCTTTTAACTTTTTATATTTAATTTTAAAATAAGAAATCCCTAAACATCATTACAGAAAAACAAAATACAATCGCCCATTGTACTTGTCGCATGTAATGTCTTTTGTAATGATCTTTGGTGTACAATAAAGTATATTTTGTATTGTACTGCATTGTATAATGTTGGTTACCTTGCCGGGTGCGAGGCCCGCCAGGCCGAGGAGGGAGATTTTGTCGTCGGGTTGGATTTTGTCGTAGTCGGCGGCGTTGGCGAACGTCAGCGGAAGCATGCCTTGCTTCTTCAGGTTGGTCTCGTGGATTCTGCGAATATGAGACGTCGTGTTATAGATTCTTAAAGGTGAAGTCATACTTTATGTTTATAAAGCTGCTTCTAAACACTTTCCTGCAATTAGTGGCTGCTATTGGTAACTAATTGCCCGGCATTACAAAAATATTCATAGGACACTGATGTCCGAGCAATCTATGGCCGGGCCATGTGTTGCGATATTTCGGCTATAGGGTTGCTCATGATGCAGGCTCTTAAACGGGCTACACAAATCCGCAACAATGGCTGACGAAATCACACTTGTCGCAGTGGCTTACATTATTTTAAAATCAAAAAATAAAAAATAGAGGGTTATCTAAATTTACTCAGTTTACAGAGCAAATAATTATTCAACTGCAAGCGCAGCTAAATGCATATCTGCTACGTGGTCGGTTTACCCGAACAGCCCTTGAAGCGTCCTATCTTGCTAAACTAGTCCTACCTGGCAAAGCTCTTGACAATGATGGCGCGTCCACCCAGATGCCTCGGCTCGAGCGCGGCGTGCTCCCTCGAGGAGCCCTCGCCGTAGTTCTCATCGCCCACGACCACCCACTCCACGTTGGCAGCCTTGTACGCGCGCGCGGTGGCGGGCACGGCGCCGTATTTGCCTGTCAGCTGGTTCTTGATCTTGTTCAGCTCGCCGTTCTCGGCGTTTGTGGCGCTGGAATAATCGAATCAGAAATCAATAACGTTAATTTCAATATTTATAAAAAATATCACTACATAGTATAAAACAAAGTCGCTTACTCGCTGTCTGTCTGTCGCTATGTTTGCTTTTAGCTCTTTAAAACTACGCAACGCATTTTAATGCGGTCTTTTAAAATAGATAAGAGTGATAGAGGTATGTTTATAAACCATTTGACACATAGATTTCCACGCGGGCGAAGCCGCGGGGCGCAACTAGTAGTGACTAAGCTAATAGACAAGACAAATTTTAACCTATAAATAATTATCAAATATGAAATAGGGCTCTTATATATATTTTTTTGTGTGGAAGGAATGTTATTCGCTAAAACTATATAAAAATATTTAATGAACTCACGTAATAAACATGTTATTGGAGATGTTGTCGAGATGTCCACGGTACTTGAGCCAGGGTCCGGCCGCTGAGATGTGGTCAGTGGTGCACTTGCCCTTCACCTTCATGAGGATAGTGAGGTTGACCAGGTCTTCGCCGGACCACTTCTTGAACGGAGTGAGGAGCTGGAGACGTTCCGAGGTAGGAGCCACGTCCACGCTCACCTCTGGAAATTAAAAATGAATATAGGTTATTGACTGCCCTATGATTACTTGGCCAGTTTCTAAATCTACATTTATACATTTAGTATGTATTTATCGGACAGTGCAGTAATAGATAGATAATTCTTTCTTCGTAAAACTTGTATCTCCTCGATAAATGTCTTCAGATCTAGAGTCTATAACTATTTTCTTTTGCAAGAATAATTCGGTACGTAATTATATTTTATAATTATTATTTATATAGGTATATATATATTACTGTTTAAGTATAATATAAGTAGCTTAGTATCATTATGAGTAGTATGTTTTATTATCTCTATTATATAGCACTACCTACTAAACTGTTGTCCACACTAACCAAAGGTTAGCAGGTAGAGAATGCTATCTAGTATTATGCTCGCCTATGTACAACTTTTTGTGCAATAAAGTATATTCTATCTATCTATTTATCTAAAACAGATTTGTTAAAATAACGTACACGAATTGGCGGCCTTACCGCTCAAAGCGAGTGGCGGTGGCGACATTACCTGCTAGTATTATTTATGTATGTTAGATTAAGGTATATATTTTATATGGGCCGTAGTTCTTAAGTATTTTCTATCCTGTACTAGACTAATGTTGCATGAAATAAATGAATTATTATTATCACTGTATTCTTATATAGTTGCAAGTACTAACTGGAGCCGTCAGCAGGAGGGTGCTGGTAGGTGTCCTGACCAGGGTCGAAGCCTTTAGTGGGCAGTTCGTCAGCGAAGGGGTTTGACAGCTTGAACTTCTTGCCGTTGGCGCCTGTCAGCTCGTCAGTAAGCGGGTTGAAGTCCAGACGACCTGTAGAAAACATTATTATTATCTGGAATTGTAGATTTATGACTTAACGATGGTTTTCAAGATGGCGTCCATTAATTGCCAATAATTATTATATTAGAACACAGCTTGAACTGTCTTTAACGATAACATACCGGCAAGAGACAGAGCGGTGACTAGCTCAGGGCTGGTGACGAAGCAGTGAGTGGCGGCGTTGGCGTCGTTACGTCCCGTGAAGTTACGGTTGTATGAGGTAACGATTGTGTTCTTTTCTCCCTTCTTCACGTCTTTGCGATCCCATTGGCCGATGCATGGGCCGCAGGCATTGGCGAGAACCTGTACGGATAAACGAAAGTCATGGAAATGGCACAGCTTGTGATTGAAAAAAAATGTATAGATAAGATAGTGTATTGCTTTAATATTATACCTTAGACCAATGAAATAGCTTAAGTAAATACTAAACAACAATAACTTAACAACAATACCAAAGACAACAAGAGGCAACAGCTCATTTAGTGAACGATTAATCGTCATTCACTCCAGCCTTCATTCCACACTTATTCAATTTCATTCATTCACTCAGGGCAGGCCGGCCCGCCATTAACTTCAACAAGCAGCATAAAAAATTCATCTGAAATGTATCGGTGAACATTACAACAAATAATAGAAGAAACTTCCGCATCTATACAGCAAACAAAGAGGAATCATCTGCAGTCTACGTATCGCCGCCAGATACAAGACCTTCCTGGCGACCTCTTCTCCGGGAACTGCTGGAACTCCACGATCACAAACGCAAGAAGACCATCGCAGCCAATCAGCTACTGAACAGCAATTGAGAGGCCTGCTGGACTCTCAAAGCAGTAACGCAAGCCTCGAGTGATGTCTAGCTCGAAGTTGAAGCCAGAAGAAAGAACCTAGGTTCCATTCTTACCGCATTTCGCGAAAGACGAATTGTTGAATTGAAGATCATTGATGAGTCTACGTATTGTGAGTTATTCTCAACAGATGTTATTATAAATAAATATTGTTCACAAGTGTACTCACAGTGCCTCCAAAGTCCCTGAGTGTTTGCGCGATGCCGTCGCGTTCGATAGTGGCGCGGACCTGCTCCGAGCCGGGGGTCACGTTGAACGGAATCTTGGATTTGATGCCGTGCTTCAACGCCTGCGATGGAATGATATGTTAGCTAAAATTGCACACATACACAAACAAATAATATATCAACCTAAACGCATATACCGTCTCCGTTCCGTCGCGTTTAAGAAGCTTTTAATAAAATTGCTATATAATAATATTATAGCAGCTATTATAAAAACCAAAAGCAACTAATTGAGTACTTTACGTTGGTAAACTCAATTAATTGCTTTTGTGATTGGTAACCTAAAAAAGAAAACGCTCAAAAACAGCTCACAAAGTTTTGTACTCGCAGCGGTTTCCGTAAAACACCCCCATCGTGGCCTTTTTTTATAAAAAAATGGCCTCAAACTATCACGCCTACAACTATCTAGTCCCATATTTGATGTTATTTATTTATTCAAAGCATAACATTTATTTTTAAAGGTTTTGCCTAATACAATAATCGTCCTTATTATTTTAAGCCATTGCTGTCTCACTGCCGGGCAAAGGCCTCTCATTATTAACGCGATTCAACGCTGCAACAGGCCACGTTGGAAGATGTGCTCGAGCTCTTGGGCCTTCCGTCGCCTCTTAGCGTTGGGTGGGCTGCACTCTGTGGTATTGCCCACAAGTCGCTGGACATGCGGCAGACGTGTCCGGCCCAGTTCCACTACAGGTTCCGGCATTCTGACCAATGTCAAGGACGCGTGTTTTTGATGGTTGTTTGCTGTTCCACACGCGGTTGCGTGCACTACGGCTTGTTGGCAGAGCCTTTACTTATAGAAAACTCCTACACAATGTAATTACAGAAGCTCCTTATTCGCGGGAAATAAAATTGCGACCCTTTTCGCGATCTAAAATGTAAGAATATGTACATAATTAAGGGTGTTATTATTTGTAAACTTTTTATTAATAATGTTTTTTGTATTCTATTTGTATTTTCCTCCAGCATATTCACGGAACATTTACCCCGCGAATAAAGAGCTTTGATTGTATTGCGGTTAAATCGCCAATCATCATCATCATCATCATCAGCCTATAGCAGTCCACTGCTGGACATAGGCCTCCCCAATGAGCGCCATAGCGCCCTGTCTTCAGCTTGCCGCATCCAGCATCTACCTGCAGTCTTTCGCAGGTCGTCATCCCACCTGGTCGGAGGGCGTCCTACACTACGTTTACCGAGTCGTGGTCTCCACTCAAGAACACGTTTGCCCCATCGGCCGTCGGTTCTTCGCAAGATATGGCCGGCCCACTGCCACTTCAAATCGCCAATGAATCATGTGAATTAAATTAATCCAACTTCTGACTCACCTCCTTGACAATGCTAGCGCAGCGTCCCATATCCTCGTAGGAGGAGTTAGTGCAAGACCCAATGAGACCGACTTTGATATCCATAGGCCAGTCGTTCTTCTTAGCGGCCTCACCGAGCTTAGAGATCGGGTTGGCTAGATCGGGCGTGAACGGACCGTTGACGTGAGGTTCCAGAGTGGTTAAGTTGATTTCGATCATCTGTGGGTAAAAAAAGTACATCATTATAATAAAACGTTTGAAACTATCATGATTATTATCACTAAAGTCATTCAAGTGCCGCAGTGCCTTCAGTTATTCCGTGATCGTGGCGCATGAAATCATGGTGCCGAAATATTGTATAACTCAAAAATCAAATTATGGTAAATAAAATATCCCATTATTGTTTTTGAAGTGTTCACAAACTATTTAGGAAAAATGCTAAGAATTTTGTAAGTACATAAATTAGCTATGAATAAAGCATAGAGTTCATCCATATCATAAATGTATGATCGTGTTCTGGGTATATTCTATGTATGATAATTAATATATATTCATGCCATGTCATCATCATCTAGTAGCCATAACACAAGATCTGCTTAGCTTGGGGCTATATGATACTATGTGGATTGTCTAGCATTATTTTATTACCTCGTCGTAAGGTGCTTTTTTGTCAGGTATGAGGAATTGCTGGTATTTGTTGGCCTCGGCAGCGATATTGCTGCGGCCGGTCGACTTCAGGTAAGCTTCCATGCGGCTGTTGTACGGGAACACCTACAAAAGAAAAGGATTTCATTAATACATAACTCTATACTCACTACACCTATCTCTCTCTAGCGAGCTAGATAGTATGGTATGATCCCCTAAGTTCAATACTTGTCGTCATCCCACCTAGCACCTGACATGACGGGTCCTTCACTAGTTTTATATCACCAAAAATTGTAACTAGTATAGTTTGACCGAAACCGCTGTACCGCGCCTGAGGTATGCGAGAGCGGTACAGCGGTTTCGGTCAAACTATACCTGCCTTATAAAATAGGATTGAGAAGAACCTCATCTCTATGATTGAAAACTAGCGCTCTTTCACAAACGACCTTAGGTTATTGTGTTAGAGCTCTCAAAGGTAGTATGCAAACTCTTTGGAGTGAATACTTGATATGTTATAGATACTTGAATCAGATAATTTTGAGACCTTTGTTTGCTAAGATAACTTTGAACACTCTGACTGCTCTTATAAATATGAAACAATGAGAAAAGACATTTTAAAAACCTTGGGTGCTTAGAACAATATTATGATTCGAACTGCGAATATCAAATTGCTTTTATGTTTTTCAGATCATTTTGACTACTCTAGACGCTCATATCAATTTGACGCTGACTGTAACCATAACACAAGCTCTGCTTAGCTTGGGGCTAGATAATGCTGTGTGAATTGTCCTGCATGATCTATTTATTGGTACTTACGCTGGTAGTGGCTCCGATCTCAGCGCCCATGTTGCAGATGGTTGCCATCCCGGTGCAAGAGATGGAGTTGACTCCATCTCCGTGGTACTCCACGATGGCGCCGGTACCGCCCTTCACGGTGAGGATACCCGCTACCTTGAGGATCACATCTTTGGGGGTCGTCCATCCGGACAGTTTTCCTGATGAAAGAATAGAATGAATTTATTTGTTATAAGACTTACACAGAACATAATCAATTAAACTAAGAGGAAACGTGTAGGTAAGTGTGTAAGTCCAGGAACTAAATGGCTTTGCCTCAGCATGAGTTGGATGACTAGCATGCTAGCAACCAACGCTGGTCGTCCGGCAAATTAACTTGTTGGCGTTACGGACTCACTACCTATACAAACAAACGAAAACACACTAATATAAAGAAAGTAATCAACAATACAAATAAATTTGAATGTAAAAAATTAAAAAATAATGTATTAAGTATTTATTTATTTAAACTAATTCTGTAGTCCATAAATACATGACATTAATTATACATAATAACAACCCCTTTGCTAAAATCTAGCGCCTAGCATCCAAATCTTAAAGTAAACCTTGCTCTACAGTTACAAAATCAGTTTCATTCATTTCATAAAAGTGAAAATATCAACTCGGCTTTGGTGACGTCTGGCCCTCAGAATAGCAATTATGATAATTTGTAAACAACAAGAGTATCAATTTTTGGCATCAATTCAGTTACGATTACACGCGCAGTAGATGCAAGCGGACCTTGTTATGCATTCCCTCAATAAGTTATTCAACATTTCTTGACAGAGACAAATCTATTAAAAGCAGAGTCTTGACTTACCTATATATGACGTAACAGTCCTATAAATAACAAATGGGAGTTACCGTACGCCCTGTTTACTACAGTCTAGATTATTAGTAATTCTTTTTGTAATCCGGCCTCTCGCGATTCGGGTTCAGAACCCACCAGTAAAATATAAGCATTTTTGTTGTGTTGGTAAATGTTTTTTTAATTTTTTATATACATATTTTGTAGGTATCTCAACAGAATATAAGCAAAAACTAACTAAAACATTTTTGATTATGATATGACTTAGGTAGAAAATATGCATTCTTCCATACAATAATGAGTTTTCCAATAAAAAAACCCTTTTACCTTAGTACTCAACGAACCCACATTATCACAACTCAATGTCATTAAAGCAAAGCGAGAGCATGTTGGCTGTGTGGTGTCGGCCTAGATAGAATAGCACCACCCCAACTCTGCCCGTGGGTGTCGTAGGAGGCGACTAAGGGACATACACCGGGGGGCGGGCAGCAGCGTCCCTTGCAGCACACTAAATTACACTGCGATCCCCAACCCGCATGCCCAGCGTGGGGATTATGGGCATTCCCCCCCATATGAGTAGACACGCCAAGAAAAAGTGGCCCCTAGTTCCCGGCCGCCTCGCTATTCCTGGCCATGGCAGCGGCCACGGTAACGGCGGGGCAGGGGGTGCTAAGAATCCCCGGGCTACACTAGGCTGCCACTCAGTAAAAAATTTGACCCTGGCTACGTTTAACGGACGCACTCTGAGGCTTGACCACCATCTAGCGCAGTTGGAAGTGGAGTTAGAGAACATTAAATGGCATGTTCTGGGGTTATGTGAAGTCCGTAGAGAGGGGGAGGACACCGTGACCTTAGACTCAGGCCATCTTCTCTACTTTCGCGAGGGTGATAAAACATCCCAGGGTGGCGTAGGCTTCCTCGTCAATAAGGCCCTCTCTAACAACGTCCAAGAAATCTCCAGTGTGTCGACCAGGGTAGCGTACCTGATCCTTCGGCTGTCCGAACGGTACAGCATGAAGGTAATTCAGGTTTACGCACCGACCTCGGCACACTTGGATGATGAAGTGGAGGATATGTATGAAGACATATCCAAAGCCTTACATAACACCACTAAGGCCCACTTCAACGTTGTTATGGGGGACTTTAACGGCAAGGTGGGAACCCAGTCTGGCAACGAATCCCGAATAGGCCCGCATGGTTATGGAGTCAGGAATCACAGGGGGCAAATGCTTGTCAACTTCCTTGAGAAGGAGGGGCTGTTCTTAATGAACTCTTTCTTTAAGAAACAGCCTCAAAGGAGGTGGACATGGCAAAGCCCCGACACTGTGACTAAAAATGAGATTGACTTCATCATGACGGATAGCAAGCACATATTCAGAGATGTCTCTGTGATCAACAGGTTCAATACCGGATCTGATCACCGACTCCTCCGAGGCTCTCTGAATATCAACTTGAAGCTTGAAAGAAACCGTCTGATGAAGTCCACGCTCCGACCTGACCCAATCCAAATCATGGCGGGCACCGAGAAGTTTCAGCAGCTTCTCGGGAATAGATTTGTTGCCTTGGAACCCACTGATGACGCTGACGAGACCCTACACAATCTGGTTGAAACGTTGAGGGACGAGGGCATCAAATTCTGTCGAAAGCAGCGTACTGGCAAGAAGTCCAAACTCTCGGATGAGACTCTTGTGCTGATGACAAAAAGACGGGAGACCACCCAAGCGACTTTGTCAGAGAGGTCAGACCTGAACAAGCGGATTGCGAAGATGGTACGGCACGACCTTCGGAGCTTCAACACGCGCCTCATTCAAGAGGCGATAGAGCGAAACCGAGGGTCCAAAGTATTCACTCAGCAGCTTGGCAGGAGCCACCTGACAAAGCTTAAAACGCACGACGGGAGGACCGTATTGTCAAAGCCGGAGATATCCGCCGAGATAGAGGATTTCTATGGCCAATTATACGCTGCACATGCCCCTCGTTACCGACGAGATGACCGAGATTCCAGAGCCACCCTGACACGCCACTATACCGACGAACTGCCTGACATCAGTCAAGACGAGATCGTGTTAGCTCTAAGGCAGCTTAAAAATGGAAAAGCCCCCGGTGAGGATGGAATTACTTCAGAGCTTCTTAAAGCCGGAGGAGCTCCTGTAATACAGGAGCTGCAGAACCTCTTTAACACCGTCCTTCACAGTGGGAGAACTCCAAAGGCGTGGAGCGGGAGTTTGGTGGTGCTCTTTTTTAAGAAGGGAGATAAAACCCTTCTTAAAAATTACAGACCCATTTCACTCTTGAGCCACGTCTATAAGCTGTTCTCACGGGTAATCACGAACCGTCTCGCCAGGAGACTTGACGAGTTCCAGTCACCGGAACAGGCTGGGTTCCGCGGAGGATATGGCACCATAGACCACATACACACAGTGAGGCAGATTATACAGAAGTCCGAAGAGTATAATCAGCCCCTGTGTCTGGCTTTTGTGGACTATGAGAAGGCATTTGACTCCATCGAAACCTGGGCTGTTCTGGATTCCTTACAGCGATGCCAAGTAGACTATCGTTATATCGAGGTGCTGAGATGTCTCTACGAGGCCGCCACCATGAGTGTCCAAGTACAGGGCCAGCAGTCTAATCCCATCCAATTGCGTAGAGGAGTGAGGCAGGGGGATGTCATATCCCCGAAACTGTTCACTTGCGCATTGGAGGATATGTTTGGGCTGCTGGACTGGAAAGGAAAGGGCATCAACATAAACGGCGAGTACATCTCACACCTGCGATTCGCTGATGACATAGTCTTAATGGCGGAGTCGCTTGAGGAACTGAACCGGATGCTGGACGGCCTAGCTTCAGCCTCCCGATGTATCGGTCTTGGCATGAATTTGGATAAAACCAAAGTCATGATCAATGGTCACATTGATCCAAGGCCGGTAGTCGTACATGGTCACCTTCTCGAAACTGTTTCCGAGTACACTTACCTTGGGCAGATTCTGCAATTGGGTAAAAACAGTTTCGAGAAGGAGGCCAAAAGGAGGATCCAGCTGGGCTGGGCAGCATTTGGGAAACTACGTCGAGTCTTCTCGTCATCCATACCGCAATGCTTGAAAACGAAAGTTTTCAACCAGTGCGTCCTACCCGTTATGACCTACGGAGCTGAGACGTGGACACTCACGATAGGGCTGGTCCACCAGTTCAAAGTCGCTCAGCGAGCTATGGAAAGAGCTATGCTCGGAGTTTCTCTGAAGGATAGGATTCGTAACGAATACATCCGACAGAGAACCAAGGTTATCGACATAGATCAAAGAATTAGCAAGCTGAAGTGGCAGTGGGCCGGCCATATTTCGCGAAGAACCGACGGCCGCTGGGGCAAACGTGTTCTTGAGTGGAGACCGCGACTCGGCAAACGTAGTGTAGGACGCCCTCCGACCAGGTGGGATGACGACTTGCGAAAGACTGCAGGTAGATGCTGGATGCGGCAAGCTGAAGACAGGGCGCTATGGCGCTCATTGGGGGAGGCCTATGTCCAGCAGTGGACTGATATAGGCTGATGATGATGATGATGATGATGAGAGCATGTTAGATCTAAATTGATAATAAGTAAGTAGGAATTTCCACTTGGAAAACGTCATCTTATCAGTTATGGCAGCATTACGCGTGTTGTTGATTTAATTTGATAATAAGCCTGAAAAACGCCATTGTCTTTCCTCGATATTGAGCTGACATTGCGCTAGATTGGTAAACACTCGTATCGCATAAGTGAAATAATTTGTATTTATTTAGACGAATATTATTTTATACTAGCTGCGCCCCGCGGTTTCACCCGCGTGGTGATAGATATTTTAGATAATATACAATATATCTTTATAAATTGTAGCCTATGTATTATTCTGATGTATGTAGCTATATTATTGTAGTTTCATTAAAATCCACTCAGTAGTAATATTAGTAGGATGTGAGAAGATTTAGGTTAAGAATGAAAACGTATAATAAAACTAAACATTTTTTTTATTTATAATTAAAACTGTTTCTGTTATTGGGTGCTATGGCACTCATTAGGAAGCCTATGTCCAGCAGTGGACTAATATAGGTTGGTGAAAATGAGGGTTATATATTATATTATTTGTTCTGCTCGCGTGAGTTTATTAAACTTTGTATGATAATGTTTAAATTGACTTGTAGATACGCACTAGTAGTATGTCAGAAATTGCGAGCAGATGCTAAATAAACCTTATTCCAAATCCGTTCCGTTTAGTTTAATGTAAATATAACAATAAATTTGCGCTCGACTGTGATATTGACACGGTTATATTGCGTGAATAAAATACTAAAGTTTTTCTCTATCCAGTATAAAATAACTTTAGTACAGGATTTAATAAGACTACGATGAATGATGAAAACGCCAAGTAACGAGTCACATTAACCTTTATAATATTAGAAGGTTACACTGATACAATACTAAAGCGAAACAGAAGCGCTAAATGATTCACATTATGACACGTGAAATCTATAGACATAGGTTTGTAACTGCGTATGTGTAGACTATAAGTGTATGGAATTTGATATTTATTGCGCATGTCGTCTCTAAAATCATCAAGAACAATTGCGAGGCGCAAATTATAATGGAGTCGTAAGGAAGTCAAGGTTAGTTTTAAATGCGTTGATAAGAGGCACTTGAAAGTGTTTGAACGAAGTGTCTTGGGGCAATGCAGCCAGCGTCTTGGGGACGCTTCCGACTGGTATTGTTATGGATCAGATGAGCTACCTGTACATTGTTAGCAACAGTCTAGTCTAGCAGCTCAGTTGTTTCAATTGCTGTGTGAATTGTCCAGCATTAAAAAAAAAAAAAAAAAAAAATATAAATACTAGTTCTAGTTTGTTTATATTATTTGATCGTAATTTTCTTTGTAAATAACGAGTGTTTTGTATCATTGTGGAAATAGTGATTTCTTGAATGCCAATAATTTGATCTGATTCTCTAACTGATAAACGTATTAGAATTTAGATAATGAAAGAACGTAACGAAACAAATTAAGATAAGGATTGCTTTGAAACTTGGCGCCTTTCTATAATAATCTCAGCTATTTTATAGTTGAAGCCACTATCTGAACGAACTTGGCTACATAAATAAATAAATAGCGTAGAGTAGGACGCGCTCCGGCCAGGTTGGATTACGACCTGCGAATGACTGCAGGCAGATGCTGGATGCATCAAGCTGAAGACAGGGCGCTATGGCGCTCATTAGGGCAGGCCTATGTCCAGCTATGGAATAACACTGGTTGATGATGATGATTAATGGAAACCGCCCCCATGGGTCAAAGCTGCATAATTAGCAAACTGAATATATCTCGACGTGGGAAACGTGTTGGAACTCGACTGAAGATAACACTTCAGACGTTATTAATTACCCTAATTATCAATGCCCCACGAGCAATACATTTATATTAAAACGCATGATAAATAATCATGTTTACTATTGCCTGTTGCTTTCAGTAGACTCTATCTTTTTTATTAGGTTTAAAGAACTTTATTTCTCTCTAGCGACCCGTCCCGGCTTCGATTGATTTTCGATATACATATAAACCTTCCTCTTAAATCACTATCTTTTGCTGAAAACTGCATTAAAATCCGTTAAGTAGTTTAAAAGATCTAAGCGAACAGACAGCGGAAGCGACTTCATTTTATACTATCTATACTAATAGAAAGAGGTACATCATTTATTTCACATAAACCCGACTAGGTCGCCAATCAAATACATCCAAAGGTTGCCTGGCAGAGATCGCTCGTAGCGATAAGGCTGCCCATTGTACAACACATTCTGTATTTGTCTTTTTCCTGTCTTGTGTATCTGTTTTTATTTGGTCTGCAATAAAGAGTAATTGTATCGTACAATGTTGCGCTTTGCGCCTGACATATCAATCTTCGAGAACAAACGTTATTTTTAAAACTTTCGCTGCACATTGCCTCATACTGAATGCTAGCAGTCCGCCACACATTGACATTGGCATCTGGCGAAGTTCCAATTGAGATAGCTTCCAGAAGCGTTTTATATTATAAACATGTTTGTTATAGAAGAAATTGGGGGTCTAAGGTTGCTATTTACTTGTCTCTGATGGAGCAAATATTATAAGAGACTAGCTGCGACCAATGGCTTCGTCCGCGTGGTAATTTGAAAAATATGTGGTGAATATTATTGTTATAACTAGTTTTTGTCCGCGTCTTCGCACGCGTTGTGACGTGTCCAAGAGTCCTGTAAGGTCTATAGGAAATAAAGGACTTTTATATTTGATACATCTAAAGGTTATTTTTATCCCATGGTAACTGTATTATGGTTATAAAAAAACCTATATTTTATTCTAGGTTTAGAGCTAGGTACATCTATGGATGATTTAATACATATGATGAGATGACAGCCTAATCCGTTCGTGAAGAAGTAAAAAACATCCTACATCCAAACTTTCGTATTTATGATGACCGATGTGGCGTGGTGGGCGAAGGTGCCCCTGCGACGCAGGAGGTTGTGGGTTCGATTCCCGCCTCGGAACAAATGTGTGTACGATCTGCAGATATTTGTTCCGGGTATTCTGGTCGTTTTCTATGTATAATAAAAATATCTATCTATGTAATGTATTGTATTATGTATATTAGTTATCTAGTACCCATATCACAAGCTCTGCTTACCATGGGGCTAGATAATGCTGTGTGAATTGTCCAGCATTATTTATTATTATTTATTATATAATAGTTTTTTGTAAAGACTTCGATATTCTATGCCCATTGTACTTGTCGCATGTAATGTTTTTTTGTAATCGTCTGCATATGGTGCATAAAGCATTTTTATAATGTATTGTATGTATATTCTTACCAGTAAGTTTGACACCAATGACTTTCGGGCACTTGAGTTCCCAGGGAATGTTTGCCATCACGTCGACAGCGTCCGCACCACCGACACCTAAGAGAAATGGTTTGTTTATTAAACTTCAAACGGAAGACATACTGAGTCTAGACGTCCATCTATAAGAATTTAAGTATTCAAAAACATTTAAAAACACTAAATTGAACAGATCTATGATTTTGTGGTTAATAAGCTGCAAATAATTTTGTAAATCCGAAAAAATCCAAATAATAATGCTGGACATAATAATAATAATAATGCCACGGTATTTGGCACCGACTATAGCAAGAATTTGAAGCCAGTCGAAAACTATATCACACCTTCCAGTGTCCATAAGTGTAATAACTTAATAAGGCAAGAGATTTCGACTTAGAACGCTGCATAGAATCTCTATTGGTTTTCAAAACTAAATACTAAAATTATTAATAAAACTGTAATCATAATCAGCCTTTACAAATGGACACCTCAATAGCATTAATGAGAAAGAAATTTCAAACAAATATGTTGGTATATTAGAGCTGAGAGCAGACTCTATTAGTACTTTTGAGACAGGTTTCAAGTGACGTCGCGACTGTTGACTTGAACGCAACTTGTCCTACGATTTTTTCGCGAATAAAAATAGTAAATCAACTCCCGGAACCCGAGATTAATTATAATTACGTTCATAACAGTACAGTGCATCTAGTGAATAATAATATGGACCAAGTTTATCAGTGAGGAAATATTTCAGGGTTTTAACTTTTTTAACGCCACAAAATAACTACTTTACTACACAGTGGGATAAATACTAATCCCTCCGTAATACAATGTTAATGGGACCTCGGGATCATTATCTACCTATAAAATAACAAAATAATTTTCAAAACCGGTTCATGCAACAAAAAAAAAACAGCCGAACATAGAACCTCCTCCTTTTTCGAAGTAGGTTAATAAAATCAATACTAGACAGAGTTATCTGGAAAGTACACAGAGTTTGAGACTTGTTCTTGAGTAGAGACCGCGACTCGGCAAACGCGCTATGACGCTCATTAGAGGAGGCCTATGTTCAGCAGTGGAGCATTATAGGTTGGTGTGATGTACACAGAGTTACGAGGATTCTTACCAATGCAGAGACCACCAAGACCACCTCCATTGGGTGTATGGGAGTCTGTTCCGATCATCAGCAGGCCGGGGAAGGCATAGTTCTCCAGGATGATCTGATGGATGATGCCGGAGCCTGGCTTCCAGAAGCCAACGCCGTACTTAGCGCCCGCGGTTTGGAGGAAGTTGTATACCTCCTTGTTTAGGTCCTGTTGGGGAAGAGTGTGTTTTTGAGACGTTAATTCCCAAAACGCTATCTATAAGTGTTTGTTGAAGCGTATCTGTATTGTTTAGCCAAGCTAGCCAGGAGCGCAGAGTCTTCTACTTTCGGTTGTCATGCCTTGTGTACCCCGGCGGATATTTACCATGATTAGATTTTAGATTTTTCCAACATTTCGGCACAGTTTCATAGAAAAACTGAACTGAATATTGGTAAACTCAAAAATCAAATCATGATAAAGATCTCGTTTTGACTTTGTTAATAACCATGATAGATTCAAAAGTTTAATGCATAAAATCACAATAAATGATATGAATATAATATACCTTAGCTCTAGCCAAGTCCTTCTCCCCTCCGACCTGAGCCTCGATCAGATGGTCGCAGTGGATGGTAGACGGCACAGCTACACGTGGCAGGCCGGATGAGATGAACTGTAACATGGCCATCTGTGCGGTGGCATCTTGCATGGCCACGCGGTCGGGCCGTAAGCGCAGGTAGCTGGTGCCGCGCTTGATTTCCTACATGAGAAAACATACTTATTTATGTGAGTGGAGACCGCGACTCGGCTTTACATAGGATGCCCTTCGGCCAGGTGGGATGACGACCTGCGAAGGATTGCAAACAGATGCAGGATGCGGAAGACAGGGCGCTATGGCGCTCACTAGGGGAGGCCTATGTCAAGCGGTGGACTAGTATAGGCTGACGATAATGATGATGACTTATTTATGGGTAGGAGAGATTGGAGTTCAACAGAAATGCAAAGTAGACTCAGAAAGTGTGAATTCAGACTTATGTTACAGATTAATGTTAATTACAGTTGATATCATACAATGTATATCTATATATCAATTGATATATAAATTATGTACAATATGTGTGAACTAAGTGCTTAGCCAAACCTAACATAGGCTTTAAAAAAGCACTGTTGAGTTAACTAAGTTAATATGTAACCTTCTTACAATTAATAAAATGATCTATCATATAAAACAATTGGGAAACTAGTTGGCTTTGCTTTATATTATATTGTGATTTATTTACTTAGATGTAGGCAAGGAAATATTAAGGTTTATTATAAACAATGGACATGAATAGTGAAAGAAGAATTAAATTTTTTTTTCAGTGATTGAAGAATCATTATGATGGACTGGAAAGATAATGTTAGTAGCCTCTAGAAATAAAAACTGACAACCTCATTTTGAAAGGACTTTGTAGGTTTTGGCCCAAACATCGGTTTACCACATTGTTTATTTTCAGAATCACACACATTGCAAAATGAATGTTATATATAGTTCCTCATTGTATTAGGCCACCTTGCGCACCACAGTCTCCACGGAAGACCAGCGCTATGGTGCATTCTGCTCTTCTGTCTTAAGTTTAATTTATAAGAGTCTCTGTTCTGACAAAATAAAAATCTTTTTACTTACTTTTACTATATTTAGATCATTTACACAAATAAAATCCTTTAACAGCAGCATTCAGGTTTCTGAGATATTCAATTATGTTCAATTACTAATTCGTAAGAGCAATAGTTATTTTCACTGTGAAAACT
This sequence comes from Eupithecia abbreviata, assembly GCA_943735965.1. Taxonomy (NCBI): domain Eukaryota; kingdom Metazoa; phylum Arthropoda; class Insecta; order Lepidoptera; family Geometridae; genus Eupithecia; species Eupithecia abbreviata. The sequence goes on from OX030986.1 coordinate 2,797,442, forward strand.
TTATGCTTTACTTTGCTGGACATTTTGTAATGGAACATTTTTTTATTTGTTTAAGTGTCCTCTATACAAATATATAACTTTCACTGTGTATCACAATTTTGAAACTAACCTCAATGAAATATTAAATTAAAATTTAATATTAGAAAATAACCTTTTCCTGAGTATGACTAAAGTATTATGATAGCTTACTCGGTCATAGACCTAGGCTTGAGTGACCATACCTTACAATCTCATTACTCAAGCATGGATTGATGAATAACCGAGCTTTCATTATATGGGCTTTTAAAAATACACACAGTAATGAATTAAAATTCAACTCAAGTGAAGAAACATGTAAATGTAACTTGGTATGTTGTCTGTATCGAAAATGATGAGGCTTTCTTAAGCATTCTAAACATCTTTCAAATTTTACTATTATGTAGGTAGTTCGTTTGCAATAGTGAATTAGCTTTGAACTAAAAATCTTTAGGGTGTTATCAAAGGCATAATATTTTTATTTCCGTTTAATAACCTGTAGCTAATTATACTATCTGTTTTACAAATAGCATTTATTGTTTTTATGTTGTTAAAACAAACAGATAAGAATTATAAAAATAAACAAACTACAATATTATAATACCTAAGCATAAAGTTATTCTTTACAGTAAAAGGTCAATGCATTATACTTATGTAACCTTGCAATAAGGAATATTGGTCCTTACCTGTTCATGAGGGTTGTCTAAGTGCGAGTATAACACCTTTTCCGACAAGGTCATATCACGACCTAACCTCTTCTTGACAACCTCCAGGTTCTGGGCTAGCTTGGCATAGGGCAGTGGGGCCGGGTCGAACTTCGACATAGCCACCTGCAAACCACCGAAAAACACTTTACAACACATACAAGACCTATTTCAATCACTTTTGTGGTTACATAACAACTTTGAACTTTCACTGAAAACACTGGTTTTATCCCCTTTTTTTCGCCCGTTTTAGTACCTACCGCTGCGGCGGCGAGGGGAGACACGCTGAAGCATCGCTGCTGGATCTGCAAGAGCATTGTCTTCAAGGTCCTGCTACCCTGAAAAGAAAATCCTCTTGTCAGCATTGTGAGAACTTTTACTTCAGCATCCGGGTTATATCGGAGTTATCTGAGCTATAACTGAGTCATTCTACCTGGGTATACTACAATAACCCCCTGACCTCACATTTACAGTGACCTATTCATACATCAGTCATTGATAAGCTGCATGCTCAAATTACAGATTATTATGTAAATAAATGCATCAGGTTACACGCTGATATCACTACATTGATCTTAGTAATCATATTGTAGCAGGTGCCTACGGAAACGTGGAATATTCAATCCTTATTCTTACCTGGCCATGTAAAACTCTAATACAGTGAGCCATGGTTGCCGGACTTCAGACAGACGAAAAAGCTTGAGAAATTAGTTTTGAGAATTCTTAGATAAAGGCAACATGGATTTTGACGAGTATTTCGCCGATTTTTATCACTACTGCCGTAAGCTAATTTAGAATTTAACGATTTTCCAGGGAATCAATCACTTCCACCCACCGCTATGTACTGATACTGCGACAAAATTTTTAGAAAAATTCGTGATGTTCCTTTCCGCACGGTAATTTTGACAAATGAGTGAAGTATGACAATGACAACCCTTGACACGAAAGTACGCTTAGGGCTGCTATCCATTTACTCCCTTGAACCCTAATTTTTAACAAAATATAGTTCATAATCATAACGCACACATAGGTCCGCGTAGCCTCATTTATAACAGTCAAATAAAATAGCTCAATAATGTGATAGGTATTATACCATTGGGGTTGGTGGAACCAAGTGCAATAGTTTGGCAGCTTTTTTAGCCCTGAAAAGCTTTCGACAATTTTTTGTAGATGTTTATATTTTTTCCAAAATTTCAACTATGTATTGGGGGCCGTTCAAATATTACGTAAGCAGATTTATTACAATTATTTACCCCCCCATCCCCCTTGTCAGCAAAAGTAAGCAAAGCTCATATCCCTTCCCCCCATGCTTACGTAAACATTTTTCAATAGCGACAATGTGGGGGTTGCCATTCGTGTAAAAAAATAACTAACTATCGATGACGTAATCATCACCTAGATTCCCCTACCCCCCATGTCATCCAAAATAAGCACCACCTACACCTACACGTACACGTTACGTAATACTTAAACGGCCCCATGCTATACCTATATTTGTACAAAATAACATGGCTGATTATTTTTTAAAAAATTTTAAAATGTTTGGGATGTTAGACGTACGAATTACCACGATCTAGGTAAATAAAGCAGCTATGAGCAAGCATGCACCACAAAGAAACAACAAAATAAGCGTTTATACAAATGATGAAATTTGTGTGTGGTATTTATTACCACACACAAATAAACTTATAGAAATGTCACTATTTACCCATAATAATATAAAGATGTAGGTAAGTATCAGTTTTCTAAGTCGGCGAATACCTATCTATTATTATATTTTAAACTAAACCAGATATTTTTGATTAATTTTATACAATGTCCGCTTTAGTTTGTTCATTTACAGTTTTTTGCATAAAAATAAATGATAGTTAAGAAATCAGTGCTGACCAACTCGCGGCTGTCATCCACTTTTTCCTCAACTTTGGGTCCTCAGGCACATAAAAAAAATCGGGTGCTTTAACTGTTGAGTTGAAGCACTGAGGCACAATACAATATTTTTTCCCATTTCTACCACAGAGAACTGTAAAACTTTCATTTTATTGCTCAGCGGCGTGCAAACGAGAGCGCGACTGTCTAATGAGATATGTTGTGATATCATCGGGTAGTGATGGTCCGGAAATACGCACATTGATCGTAAATATCTCAGCCATTTTTTAATATATGAAAAAAGTAAAAACACAGTTTTTCTCGTAATTTTTTGTAGTTTTATTTGGCGTAAAGTAAAAAACGTTAGTCATGTCCATTCTTAAAAATTGCCGAGAGGATTTTTAAGGTTAAAAAGCGCCAAGCTATTGCACATACTTCGACTTACCCCCAATTTCCATTATTATGACATACATGTTGTTGTACCGAACGCTCTATTCTATGGTATTAGAACACGCGGCAGCGTGTTCAAGCCAAGTTCAAGCAAAGGAACGCGCCGAGTGTATCATTACACGAACCACTTGGTGCCACTTTTGACCCTTCTATAACTCAAAACCTCTTTAACGTAAACACATAAAACTACGTCTGTTTAATTATATCCATAAGGACATGTAGAAGCCCAAATTTCATGAAGCTAGCTCAAACGGTTACAAAGATATGAAGGTCAAAAAGTCGTAAAAATTCACACTGACTGACTGACATATATATAGTACCTAAATCAAACCTACTTCCAGATGACCTAGAAGGATGAAATTTGGAATCCAGCTCGGTAATTGTGTGTAAGCGTAGGAAAAAATCTAAAAATAAAAAAAGTCAAAAATTAGTGATGTTAGCGACGACGACCTTATGTCAATGGAATAAGGTTTAAATTCGAATAGAATCCGCATTGCATAGAATAAGCAATAGTTAGTAATAACGTCTCCGATTGCGCAATAGAATACAGTGTAGTTGTTAGGGACCGGCAAATAATAGATTCTGTTTTCGAAGTAACTACATATTTTTACTACCTCACACTAGATGTTACTAGTGTAGGGGACGTACTAAGAATTTTCGTACCAGGGAGTAAAACGCATGCATGCATGAAATGAAATGAAATGAATGTTTATTTCTTTAGGCTTACAAATAAGCACTTAGACAAGTCATATTTTATACTATTCATTATTATATTGATGTTCACTTCAATTTTTTGTCCACCTGTGGAAGAAGTGAGAAGAAACCACTAGTATGCAAAACATGCTGCGAATGAAGCTTTAAACTTAAGTCTTTTGTTATGATTAAGTTAAGTATACTAATTTCAGAGTCAGTGCAAATAATAGACAAATCATAACTAACTAAATATATTTGAATCTTTAAAATTTTATTCACAAAATTCATTTTCCAGCAAAAATAACTGTTTTGGTTAGTTGTTGTCGGTTGGTTGCCCAATCATTTTCTATGGTTGCAAAATGCTTAAAAATGCCTATATATTTTTCAGCTATTGATTTAATCAGAAGAATAATATGATTATCAGTATTATCAGCAAGAACAAATCTTCGTATATTTCGTCGGAGTCAGTCTTATCTATTAATTTTTGTGATCCATTGCTCTCTTATGTATATTATCTTGAGATGGAAATCTAGAACATACCTACACAATTTAAAATTGCATTAATAGGTGGGCTTCAATTTCATTAAATTTACTAAACAACAACTATTATAGTAGTTGTCTCACGGAGGGAAAGTACTTTCAATATAAAATATTTAATATAAATGAGGCTTTATTTTTATTTCCTGCATATTTAATATATATTTATAGAATATTCCATAGGTGCATTCCATACATGCTATGTTTCAACATAGCCGTGGGACACTCAGTAAAATAATTGGATTCTAAATACGGCCCTGGCCCTGTTTTTCTTTATAAGTTAATGGTTGACGATAGATGGCGGCTTGTTTAAAAGTGACTATAAAAAATTTAAAATTTAAATTTTGGCGACTAAAAAGTCTTTAGGAACGTAAGTTGAACAAATTTCAGTACATATGATTATTAAAATATATTAATACTGAGCCCTACGTACCTATATGTAAATGTTTATTTACCATGATACAAAGTGTCGCCATCTATTGTCAAGTCGAATTATATTTGGAAACGCCGAGTCGCAATGGAAATGTTCGAGAACTTTTAAAATATGATGCGGTATTCAGAAAAATTCAAAAATAATTATATTGGTCAGTTGTGTAGTTGAACAAATTTCAGTACATTTGATTATTAAAATATGATTAATACTGAGCCCTACGTACCTATAAATGTTTATTTCCCATGATACAAAGTGTCGCCATCTATTGTCAAGTAGAAATTATATTTGGAAACGCCGAGTCGCAATGGAAGGCAATGCGCACTAATCTCTAACATTCAAGAGAATGTAGACAATAGCATAAAAAAGAAAACCACGCAGCGGAAACGCAAGAAAAAATATTAAATCTATCAATATTATTTGTGGAAACTTCTAATTGGCCTTAAGTTAAATATTCTTGGATCTAATCTTTATCTAGCTGCTAGCTTTATCAGAATTAAAATGTTGAAAACTTTATAAAATTACTGATGTAATGAAAACTGGTCAAGTCAAATTTAACCTACTTTAAGATCTCACATTTTTTAATAGCAGCAATTGTTATAGGTATCCAATAAAGCAAAGAAGTAGAGTTTAATACTTGTTCATAATGTTATTTTGTTCCTATAAATACATATTTCGATGGTGCATAGAACTTAGGCCTCATTTAGATCTCCATTCTTTTTGCGGCGAAGCCCACAGCCAACCATAATTTTTGTATTGAACTTGGCTCTCTTTTTTTACATTTATGTTTTCGTGGGATTAAGTTTAGTGTAGTTCTTATATGTTCAATACAGAATTTTACTCAATGATTTTACCCCTAATTTAGGTAATACATGTAATGATGGTAATACAAATTAAATGTTCCGTTTGAGCGTTCCAACTTCAAATACCTTTATAATGTAGTTAATGCTATGTCAATGATGTCAAAGGTCGAATGTAAAATCAGGGTAAAAACCATATATGGTTTTGGCAAAAGAAAACAGCTAACTCAGTGGACGGAAGAAATCACCTTCAGCAAGATAGAAACATTTATTTATTATCATATCATAGATTATGTAATTTATTATTATCATGTGTATTCTCTTTGGTATTTACTGGTAGTAGTGGTACATTTTTTTTGCAAACTTTGCACAGATAGCTATTAAACAAACGTACGTTAGTATCATAGAGTAACTATTAATTATATTGGAGAGTTAGTATCCCTGAGTAGTCTAGTCTGTGGGTATTAAACAATACGATTATTTTTTCTTTTACGTAGTAATTGTTAAATATTCTCTTTGTATTTTATTATATTCGTTAAATAATTTATGCATTCGCTTGCTATTTGTTGTTGAGTTCAATTTCAACGACGAAGGAAAGAAACTCGGTACTATAACAGTGATTCTTGTATCAATGAATTTACTAAAATCAAAATGAATGCTACCATCCAGGTAAACACCCACTTTAAGCATAAGTAAAATAGCCTAGTAACCATTTCAAATGAATCTCTACAATAATTTAGGTACATGGAACAAGGCATAGTTTAATTATAGTTGTGTGTATTCTAATTGGAAACTTGTACCCATTTCAGGAGATAGAAGGAATTGACGACTACTGGGGACCGGCGTTTCGCTCGGTGTACGAAGGCGAAGGTCACGAAGCGTTTGTGCAGCAGCTTGATGAAAGGATCATCCAACATGACAAGGAAATTGAGAAGCTCTGTAACTTTCATTATCAGGTATGTTCATATTATAAATCTCTATTTCTTTATTCATAGTAGGTACCTGTAGTATAGGTGATGATGTTACTTACAAGTGTGGCTACTACAGCCAAACTATGATGTTTGAAAACAATATATGAATACCATGGTGACCATTGAAAGCAGGTTAAGTTTACCATTTAATGCCAATAGCTGAAAGATGAAACAATTTTACTTAATGTTTCAATCAAGTATCTTGTTGTTAGTTTTACTTAGGATACGAGAAGTTAAGTTTTACATGTAAGGTTTTCTTTCTTTTGATGAACAGAAGAAATGAAAGAGACACCGCGGACCCAACAAGTTGAGGGATATTTGTGAAGACCATTGTGAAGACCAAGAAGAAGCTCTTCAGAGTAGCATGTCTCAATATGAGGGTAATAACAACCACATACCAAAAAGGCGTTGCATTGACCCTAAACGCCTTGGTGGTTACATCAACACATTTCCCGAGTCTGGCACTCAATGCGAACCATCTGATCCTCACAGTTCTAGTAAAGTATCTGATCATAACTTATACAATGAGAATCCAGAAGAATCATCGGATATGGGCATATCAAGTGATGAGTTTGAGGAAATTACAAAATACCATACTTTGCAGCACCAGAAGCAAGAAAATCATCAGCTCATATCAAAGGAACCTGATTCTTCCACAGATGATTTACGATTATATTTACGCAATCGTAATCGGCTTACAGAGTCTGTTGATCGTCCAAATATTCTCATCAGTGTCTCATCAGTTGAGGAAGCTGGAAACAGGTCGGAGCAGCAAACTGATTATTCCATGAAAGATTCTGTTGATTGTCTGAAAAGTATGCGTAATCAACATCCTATACATAAGGAGGTTGATGTGAATTCAGCCAATGATTTGCGCTATTACTTGCAATCAAAGTTGAGTGATGAACAACTTGGTCAAAATGAACAACCACATGAACACTACTGCAGACAAAGTCAACCTGAAGCTATTCATGATATTTATGACCAAAGAAACAATGAACAAGTAGAGCTTGACAGAGATCAGAGGCAGTTCTTATCCTCTAAATATAACATAGGACCATGGCAGTATGACAATATCAGATATGAGAAAGGCCAAAGTCCACGCACATCTGTGAAACATAATAAAGACCAGATTCGATCTATATCTACTGAACGCAGGCAAAACCGGCATGAGCTTATTGAGTATGGCAAAGATCAGAGTAAAATATTATCTTCTGAACACATCTGGAGACAAAGTTTACCGGTTGCTGAACATTATGAAGAACGTCAAAGTAGTTGCGCATCTGCAAAGCATGACAAAGGTCAAGGATCAATGTCCTCAGAACGTAATAGAACACTAAGCCAACATGAGAGTTTTGAGAATGACAAGGGTCGACGTCAACACGTTGTGTCGGACAGAAATCAGAACCGAAAAGCTGACAGACAAAGAGATGAAATTCGCCCAAAGTTCGTCGAGGACAATAAAGGCCAAAATCTTCCTATGTATAATGAACGTTACGTAAGACCGTGTCGGCCCTCGTCCTCCGAACACTACACAAGCAGGAATCTGTATGTGAATATAGAAAGCAGGCAAAGTCCTAACTCATTTAAAAAGCACAGACCTAGAAGCCCACACGGTCCCTCGGAACCTGGGATGAATGGTCAACGTGTTTTCGCACATCAACTCAAAGGTCAAAGTCATCACTCTGCTGAATATGATAGTTGCGATAGTTATAGTCGCGGGGAGTCCACGGAGCGACCAAAAGTTCGTAGTCGACCCTCATCGGCTGAGTCTAACTATATAAGACAATCGCGACCTCCGTCTTCTGAAAATTACAAAAAAAGCGTACATCCCTTTATTGAGTATCAAAAAGGACAAAATCGTAAGCAAACCAGAGGTAGTCGACAAATTTTATCTGATTACGACAGAAAAAGCCTAAGTAGCAACGAATTGGCAGATTTTGACAGGGTTCAAGATCGCCAAGCATTAGCTAAGCGCCGCCGCATTGGTAAAAGTAGACCTTTGTCATCTGAGCTAAATCAGAGAGAAATTACAGCTGCGACTATGGAGTACCAACGAAGAGAAAGGAGGCATGCGCTGTCTGATAAAAAAAGCCAAACATGTCTATTTTCTGCTGAACATGTTCAAAGTGGTCAGTCTACTGAATATATTCATGGTCGAAATCGCTCCGATTCTTTGGAGGGTTACGAAAATCGAAACCGATCTACGTCTGCTGGCAATAACATTAGACAGAATCAGCTATCATATTCGGAATTTGAAAGTCAAATTCGCCGTAACAAAAGCAATGAATGCTTCAGTGGCGAACGGTCTTTACTGTCTGATCAGTTTAGTGGTGTTATAACTGACCTTCGTTCTGTTGACATGTCTGCTAGACACAACCGGAGCAATGTATCTGCTGTTTTGCAGCGAGTTGATGACCGACCTTTGATGAGTGATATCAGTCGCCAGATTTCTTCTGAAACCTGCACAAAACAAAAATCATTGTTGCCCGAAACTCAGCGTGAAACATATCGTAAATTTTCTGATCGTGAAGAACTCAGACGACCCTTGTCTACTCAAAAGACACCAACATCAGTTGAGATGTGTAAAAGTACGGTTGCTGACCAGCACAACAGCGTACTTGGCAATATTCCTACACCATCTTTTGAAGAATGTCCGGCCATGTCCTCGTCGCCTCCACTCCACTCCATCAGTAATCGTGTAACCTCCTCGCAATTCTTTCAAAACGAGATTCTAGAACGTGAATTGTCGCACGTTGAGCGAAACGATATCGAGAATCGGGAATCTTATGAGCGTCCGCTAAAAAAGGCTGATACTACTAAACTTAAACCCTGCTATGATGACGTGATAGATGCGTCAGAAACTGTACTCATATCGGACTCAGATACAGAAATCAGTTTGGATATAAGTTTACCCAGGTCTATTCCTGAAGAAAAAAATGCTACTGATGACTTCTCTAACGATTTGAGGTCCAAGTTAACAAATCAACTTGAGGCTTCTGCTTTGTTGCCTACGAGGGGTTCATCAGAACCACGCGATCATAGTCGTGGATCATTTGCTGAGATAAGCTCTATCCAGGATATTAGTGGAAACAACCTTGATTCTGTTGAAACCGTTATTGTAAAGAGCGAACCTTACGACACATCATATGATGCGATTAGCTTGATTGCATCAAACGAGTCATTTAAGGTCACTGAAAGTCGTCTCAACCAGGATAGCAAAGCCCCTGAGCGACTACCTGGGTGTCATATAAAAAGCGAACTAATAGACCATGACACTAACAGAGAGATATCATCACCTGTTGACAAAAACATTGCACAAAATAGATTACAACAAGAAACACCAGATTACTGTCCTAAATTTCCTAGCCAAAGCTGTGACACAGTTAACCCAAGTGGTTTCATCAAATCTGAGATTAAACAAGAATCTTACAATGACACTTTAAACACAGTACAGTCCACTTTGGAGACTGATCTTGATGTAAACAGTTCATGTGGTCCAAATGACAAAGACAAGCTGGGCCAAGCTCTGGCGCAGGCTACTGCAGAGTCTAGCCCAGTATCAGACGGTTCGTTCAAAGTTTCTGTGAGGGATATACACACCAATAATTTATTACTTAGTGAAGCCAATGTTGACCCTTGTAAACTTGTGAAGTGCAGTAAATTGATGCTAGATAACATACCCAACTCGTCCAAGGGCGATCCGTCTAACAAGGTGGAAATTAGTCCTGAAAGTCCTCAAATACGAGATGAACAATTATTCACAAACTTGAAACCTATTGATATTGAAACCCAATTTGTGAACGCCATACCAGGGTATGACCCTTCAAACAAAAACCATAACATTAATGAATGGATAGATAGTGTCAACAAAGTTGCCGCTGTCCGTAAATGGAGTGACCAACAAGTGGTCGGATATGCCATCGCAAAAATCATAGGCTGTGATTTGAATTCAAATCTTTCGTGGAGTGAGTGGCAGGAGAAGCTCAGAACAGCTTTTCCGCCGAAGGTAAACTACGGGATGATGCTGCAAAATATGTTGAATACAACGGCCAAAGTGGGAGACTCTTTAGTCGAATATTATTATGAGAAGAAAACCTTGTTGGATAAATGCAATATAACTGGCGAAAAGGCGATCGAGTGCATCATTTTTGGCATTGAAGATGAATCAGTTCGGACTATACTGGAATTGCTAAATTTTGATAACCAAGAACAATTATTGACATTCCTTAGTAATTTTAAGAATTAACCTTAACCTGGCCAAAATTGTAATGATTTACATGGAAAAGAAAAAGTGATTTGTATGCTAATTTTGTGTTTGTTATTGTTGTGATATTGTTTCGAACTACCTAATTAAAGTAATGTGATCAAGTGATATTTAATTCTAACTGTTTAGTAAAACTGTTGGCTTTTATTAAATAAACAACAGGTTAGTATAGAAAATATTGGTTTATTTCAGTTTACCCGTTATATATAGAGGGTGGCTTTTTAAGATGGGAGTGGATGGCTAAATCCGAAACTATAAGAGTTTGGGAAAAGTCGCGAAAGTAATGATTTGATTGAATTATGAATAACAAAATCTGCATATTAAGAGGCCTGCGGAGGACGAATTCTCCGTACAAACGTAATACCAAAATTATTTCTAATTCAAGCCTATTTCCACTATAATATTGTACGCGTATTATTTGTATTTGAATAGTATTTATCTAGGTTCCTAAATAGTTTTTTTTTCAAATACTTAGCTAAAATTAAATGAAAGCCAATCGCATTTTGCACATTTATGCGAAAATGGACAAGTTTTCTTCATATTTGTTTCATATTAAAAACAACAATATCTTACGTGTTAATTATTAAAGAACGAGTTTTCCAGCCGCTACAAATCAAAATCATGAAAGAGAAATCGGAAAAGTTCTTGAAACTGCTCCACAAATGTGCCTGCCGCTAAAAAGTGTCACTACTAAAGAGTTACTCATAGAAATTCGAAAACTCAGACGGGAAAGCTCCGGGATATGATCAAATTGACGCCACCCTACTAAAACACCTCCCGAAAAAAGGGATCGTGCTTTTAGCCATCATATTCAATGCATGTCTACGATTATCAATTTTCCCAAATCAGTGGAAAATAGCACAAGTTGTAATGATCTTAAAACCAGGCAAACCAGCACAAGAAGTAACCTCTTCAGGCTCATAAGACTAATACCAATACCTGGGAAACTACTCGAAAAGACCATACTTTCTAGAATGCGTGAAAACCTGGAAGACATTGTAACCAAACACCAGTTCGGCTTTAGGGAAGGACACGGTACAATTGAACAAATACACCGCCTAGTAGACATCATCAATCTCTCATCGAGCACTCGAAAACAAACAATACTGCTCAGAATTTTTTCTAGATATCAGCCAAGCATTTGACAAAGTATGGCACGCTGGACTTCTATTCAAGATCAAACAAAGGCTTCCACACTCGATCATTAAGTCTTACCTTGATAAAAGGTGCTTTGAAGTCAATTTCAATGAAGAACTGTCTGCATTGCAAGAAATCAAATCCGGCGTGCCACAGGGTAGTATTCTAGGACCCATTCTATATCTCATGTTTACTGCCGATCTGCCTACTTCGGATGAAACTACCGCGACCGCGACTTACGCTGCTTTTTTGCATACCGCACTGCTTTCGGTGGATAAAGACCCAGACTGCTTCGAAAGACCTCCAAGTGCATCTCAGTTGGATCGAGGAGTGGTTCGACAGATGGCGCATCAAAGCCAATAAAGATAAATCAGTACATGTTACCTACAAACTCAGAAAGAAAACCTGTCCGCCGGTATTACTCTATAACGCACCAATCCCACAAGCAGAAGACGATCTCAAACCTAGCTGAAAGATTCACAGACAAAAGCCTAGAGGTGACTCACTGGAGTCAACTCTACTAACAACAAAAAAAGCAAGCGCCTCGAATTGAAGTTGGGAGCGAGGGTCGACGGACCCTTAATTTTTTATCTTTTACTTTTGCATGAAATATGATATTGATTTGAGATAGATTAAAAAAAAATGTGACAGTCTGTTTTTTTCAGTAACAAATTGCTCATAAGGATCAATTTTATTGGAAATAAATGCATAATTGAAAATTGAAGGAAATGGCAGTTTTTAACAATTATAGTTTGAAAACTTCCTTTCTAGCATCAATGTGATAATTTTAAAAAATCTTGAACAGAGTTTCAAAACAACTGGTGTGCTTGCCGCAGGCCAGTATACTTAGTATTCTAATTATAAAGGAGTTTATCCTCAATACAAGATCTAAAAGTGATCATTTTTAAAACTTGCCACTAAAAATAAAAAATCGTATATTACTTTTAATTGATAAGTAGGCAACACAATACGATAAGGGACTCGTAAGTGGTGTAATAAAATAACACACTAATTGCACAGAACGGTTTCATTTTCAGGGCTTCATTGATTCCATCCGGGAGCTGCTTGAAGTGAGGTCACATGCCGAAGAGCTCCATGCCGAGATATCGAATGTGGATGTCAATGTCAAGGAGACTACAGAAGGTAGGTCGTTTTCTCCCAAAAAATCCACTATACGGGGAAAACAGGAACAGAGAAATTTTGAATTTTCCTTGGAAGTGTGTAATGTAAAAATTGGCTGTATTAATGTCCGACTGAATCTGGATTTTCAGCTGAAACCGAACCTTAGGCCTCTGGTGTCCTTTGGCCGAAATCGAAACCTAGCCTTTTTTAAACATGATTATATCCTGAACACACGTCAAAACGTGATTGTTTCCTGAAATCTCGTGAATTTTTACTTCAACACAAAGCAAATTTTTGCGTGTGTTTATTGTTTTAAGTTAAACGTGTATGCGGCAACCGGACCTTTAGCCGAACCTCGAATTGTTGAATTCTAATTTCGGTCGGACATTAATCTGTATGTGTGAATGTGTAAAGTCTGTTGGGAGATTGGTCTTTCTAGTGCAAGACTTAGAATAGGAAAGGCTTAGCAGTTTTCTCTCCCCACGAAAACAATTCACTAGCTTAGCTACTAAGTCAATAAGCTCTTGTGAAAATGTTATATAGTCTGACCGTTTTTTGCAGCAATATGCACGAAAGCCGAAGAGCTGATCAGAGCTCGTCGTGTGGAGCTCAACATCGCTGCCACCATTGAGAAGATGGAGCTATGCCTACCTCTCCTCACAACGTACTCCAAGCTGAAGACACAGGTTGAAGCCAAGAGGTTAGTGAAGGTTGTGAACCTATAATGGGTGTTCCCTTTAAAGAGGATCTGCCTAGCTCTAGAATAGTACCAGTGCTGCCCTCTATGTGTTACATCGTTAAGCGACAAAATGTGTTGAACTGAACTAATAAGATAACTTAATTTTTAAAGCTAAGACATCGTATTAAATGAGTTTGACACGTTCCACCTCAAGTATTAATTTGTGCGCTGATATTATGCTGTCAATGACACTACCACTAATATGCAAGGTCTCCATAAAGTCTTATTTTTAATGCTTTTGATTACACTAAAGTCTTGGTTGGGTTGGTTTTTGGGTATTGGTTTCCTAATCAACGCCAAAGTGAAATGCATGAGTCACACACAGTTGGCCTAACCAAAATACCATTCGAAGACATCATCATTTTCTGGTGCATTACAACTTAGACGCGCTTCGTACCTCACAACTTAATTTCTTTAGTTTTAAAAACAAAAAATATGTTCCTTTTTCTATTATAGATATTACCCAGCTCTGAAAACACTAGAACAGTTGGAACACGTGCTGCTCCCACGCGTGGGTCCTTACAAATGGTGTGCCACCATATCGGCAGACATCCCACGGCTGCGCCAGGCGATCAGAGATGCCTCAATGGCGGACCTTAGAGACTTTCTCGAGAACATTCGCAAGCTCAGCCCTCAGGTTAGTAACTACGGCTCAGCGATGTAAAGTGAATCTTGGCCTCTCCACAATATTGTTACCAGCATCGGAAATCCCGCGGCTGCGCCAGGCGATTGGAGACGCATTAAAGGCGACTTGAGGGCCTTTTCTCGAGAGCATTCGCAAGCTTAGCCCCTAGGTTAGCCACTTACGCCTGTAGCTCAGCGATTTAAAGTAGACTTGTGATTTTTAGAAATCAAATATAACTTCAAATTATATAGAAAAAAATGTAAAATTTTAGACATTATAATAAAATAAGTAATAAAATGTTAATGGATTATTTCTTAGTTTAATTCTAGTATTACACTTAACAATAGTATTCGATATGGTGTGGTGCTTATTACGGCGGAAGCTTTCTTCATCCGCACACAACCTCAACAACACCCATAATTTCAGCACGGTGTTCACAAATCCATACAAAAACCGACTAATGAATGTCTTTCGGTAAGATTCTACCGGCACAGAATTTTACATAAAAGTACAAACAGATTTCCCGCTAAAGAAGATAAAATCATGTTACTTGTTACAGGTCGGCGCATTGTCTCTGAAACAAAGCCAGGAAATGATGGGCAGAAATCTAGCTACGATTGTCAAGAACAAAATAGGTTAGTAGCCAGATATTGTTGACCTCTGTGGCGCCGGTGAAGGTCCGCCTGCGACGCAGGAGGTCGCGGATTCGATTCCTGCCTCGGGACAAATGTTTGTACGATCTGCAGATATTTGTTTCGGGTGATCTGGTTGATATCTTTATATAATAAAAATATATAACTATGTTACGTATTCTATTATGTATATCAGTTATATGGTACCCATAACACAAGCTCTGCTTAGCTTGGTGCTAGATAATGCTGTGTGAACTGTCCAGCATTATTTATTAATATTTCAATGAAAATATAATATACTATCTACAGCTTCGCCCGCGTGGAAATCTATGTGTCAAATGGTTTATAAACCTACCTCTTGAATCACTCTAAAAAACCTCATCAAAATCCGTTGCATAGAAGACAGACAGCGGAAAGCGACTTTGTATTATACTATGTAGTAAAATAAATTAATTTCGTTTATTGATTCAGACAATTACATCCATATCATGTTTAGTATAGGTAGTGAAAAATTACATCACGGTCGAATAACATTTTTCACATTATAAATAAATAAATAATGCTGGACAATTCACACATCATTATCTAGCCCCACGGTAAGCAGAGCTTGTGTTATGGGTACTAGATAACTGATAATACATAATACAATACATTACATAGATAGATATTTTTTATTATGCATAGAAAACGACCAGAACACCCGGAACAAATATCTGCAGATCGTACACACAATTATTCCGAGGCGGGAATCGAACCCGCAACCTCCTGCGTCGCAGGCGGACCTTCGTCCACCGCGCCACATCGATCGTCGAACACTTACAATACATTTAATTTATATAATGAATTTGTTTAGCATAAGGGTTCATTAGACTTTTCATCCAGAGCCTTTGCAGGCTACTGCAATGTCTGTCCACCAGAACCAAGCAAGCTATTGGTGTAAAGTACATTGTTTGTTGTTTGTAGAAAAGGCGCTGCTAAGCTCAAACGAGATAGAGCCAGCGTCGCAGTGCCCGCACGAGCTGGTCGACTTCAGTCCGCTGCATCGCTGCATGCACATACACACTGTGCTGGGCGCTAAGAACGACTTCATACAGTATTACAGGTATCTATTGACTCTTATCGACATAGCTCTAAGAATTAGGAAGCTGAAGTGGCAGTGGGCCGGCCATATCTCGCGAAGAACCGAGAACCGTTGGGGTAAACGTGTTCTTGAGTAGAGACCGCGACTCGGCAAACGTAGTGTAGGACGCCCTCCGACCAGGTGGGGTGACGACCTGCGAAAGACTGCAGGCAGATGCTGGATGCGGCAAGCTGAAGACAGGGCGCTATGGCGCTCATTAGGGGAGGCCTATGCCAAGCAGTGGACTTCTATAGGCTGATGATGATGATGATTGACTCTTATTATTGTAAAGAAATATCGGTTAGGCTGTACCAGGACGCAGCCGCAGTATTGTACGTGGATCGTCATTATGTCATATGTGTGCTTGAAGGCAAATCACAATGCAGCTCGCTTCGCTGGCCACGCTGTGTGAGGCAGTGCGGATCGCTTCGCTCGCCACGCTGCGTAAGAATGGGCTTTGTCCACTTCGTTTGAATATCAAAGAAAAAAATCCTGTTATATATTTTACTTCATATTTTTATTGATAACAAAATCCACAGCTTCAAAATAAAAGTAACATAAATACAAGTACATCGCTTACACTTAACATGATATACATTTTATAAAAGGGTATAAATAAACGACTACTTACTTTAATATTAAACTATCTGTACTAAAAAATGTCTGAGACCATCTTGACTGGACATCTATCCATCCCACAGAGCGCAAAGAGCCCAGCAAGCCCGCCTTGTGCTACTCCCGCAAGGCAACCTTCACGACTCGATCCGCGGCGTCAAGGACTACCTACACGCGGTGTTGGGCTTCTTCATACTAGAGGAGCATCTACTGAGCGCCGCACAGGGGCTGGTTTCCAAGGTACCTCATCATCATCATACACACTATGTCATCATATTTTACTATAAACTGTCGTATACTTCCCACCCTTACCTACGGCGCTCAAACTTGGGCCTTGACCAATCGTCAACAGTCTCGAGTTCTGCTAACGAGCCATGGAGCGGAGTATCTTAGGAGCCAAGCTGTCAGACCGCGTGCGGAACAGAATACTACCCTCCAAAACACGCATCGTCAACGTTGGTCAGACAGCCGGAAGCCTGAAGGAGAACTAGGCCGGACACGTCTGCCGCATGTCTAGCGACTTCTGGGCAAACACCACCACAGAGTGGAACCCACCTAACGCTAATAGGTGACGTGGAAGGACCAGGATGAGCTGGCATGACGAGCTCGAGGCATCTTCCATCGTGGCCTATCGCAGCGTTGGATTGCGAGGAGTGGAAGGAGAAAAGGGAGGCCTTGGCCCAGCAGTCAGACAACAATGGCTAAATATAAATAATAATATATCGTACGAATTCATTATGGATGTCTGATATGTATGATGCTGCAGGGTAAGGGTCCAACACAGACAAGTTGTATAGCTAACCCACTTACAATTGTTATCAATATGCAAAATACTGCAGGCAGATGCTGAAGACAGGGTGCTATGACGCTCATTAGGGGAGCCGTGGACTGGGGCTTTATTCTCTATTGACTTTCGAAGCGTGTTACACACCTACGACAAGCCCGCGGGCGTGGAATCTGTTAATACCGTATTCCCTATGTCATTAAGTCATTCCCCGCCGCGACACGACGCGATTTGGCCACGGTTTGAACTGTCAAAGAAACGCGCTAGCTTCTAGCGTGTTTTGGGCACAGATTGGTGTGGTTTCGCATAGTTACTATGGCTCGTTTGTTTTGGTTTTGATCGAGCATCTTTTGAGGTATGTTATGTATAAATAAAATAATAAAGATGTGATAAACATTAACGAAAGGGTAAGTAATGCATCACAATAAACCCGCATAACGAGGCATTGATTATTCAATGCCTCATTTGATTAATTAAGAGTGCGTTTTTTTTTACTTCATTGTATGTTTTGGCGAAGATGTTTACAAGTTTCTCATATGCGCTAAAATGTAGGTAAATGCCAAGTATATGCTACTTGTGTCTAGAAGTTATTAATCGGAGAATGCTTCTTTTGAATGGGTGGTGTCAGATGTGCTATGGATGTGGTGTGAATGTTGTGTTTATCTGTCTGCCCAAAGAACTACTTGCTTGCCATAATATGCATAATTCTGTGTGTATTTTATAAATAGGTACTAGCATAGGTACCTAAGTGTTTGTGGAAGCTAACAGCAAGTTACATTAAGGCACTTTTATTGAAAAATTAATAGTTTTTTTTTGCAGGTGGTGCATGCTTTCTAGCCCTATGTACCGTTCAACACAGACTCTATGAATGTACATGAGTGTGTGGGCTTCTGGGGTATGATCAGTCAGCTGCATGGAGCAAAGGCATCAATAGTTTTTTGGGGATAGCCAGTGTCCCACTAGCTAGATAGCCAGAAGCTACCACTGTTGATGACTGATTGGTGGGTCCACTTCAGAACATATTAAATAAAAATAAACCTAATACAAAATAAATTTGCCAATTTCAAATTTTTCTTTTATTTCATTTTTTATACACAATAAAAACACTTTCAAGACATTACACTTATTATATATTATCACATTATCGTCCATGCTAGTCACCGTCCACCACAGACCTATGTATGAATGAGCATATTAGTGTAGTGGGCTTCTGGGGTATGATCAGCTGCAGGGAGGCACAGGCACCATTAGCCATAGTTGTTGGGGATTACCAGGGAGGGTCTCTTTAAAGCCACCTAATATTTCCACTGTTTGGAGTTCTCCGATGCGGGATCCTGTTTGCAATTATACAGCATCCCTATAGTAGCGCACAAACAATTTGGAATTACAGAGGTTCCGCAGAATCCCTGAGTAACATGCTTATGCTATGATGCCAGCGTCTTGCGCTTCGTCTCCGTAGAATAATATTCATTTTGTTCTTGCTTCACTCTGAATTGATATTTTTTATTTAGAAAATATGATACATTTTTAGGTTACAGTTATCAAAACAAAACAAACGTCAAGCAATGACAATGAAAACTACGTTCCGAAACTTACTAGTCATGCGTGATTTGAATGCTGACACAAATTATTATTTTTGGTCTCTAAATTTTCGAATCACACTCAAATAATTGTAAGATAAAGTTATGCAAGCATAAAATGAGAGATATTTATTACTTGAGTTGTTTCTTGTAGTTTGTGTTAAGTTTTTAGTAGAACCGGTATTTTCCGATTGGACTGGGGTTTTGAGTGAAATAGGTTTTGAACGCATCATGTGTAACACAAATCACGGGGCATAGACAACTCATCTTGTGGCAAACAGAATACTATTTGTCGATTCCGCGCCAAGGCTTGTTACGATCACGTTTGTGTTTCGAACGCGATTTGACTTCACACGATTTGGGCAAGAAATCTCCTATGTCATACAGAATCATGGCCCTATAGATTGATGTTGATGATGTCATTTGTCATGTCATCTTCACAACTCGATACGAACTCTAGGTACGCACCTCGCTTCTGAAGACTTATTTTAATACTAAAAAATACAATATATAATTATAATATAAATAAATAAAAAAGTATATACATCATTGGCCAAAACGAAACACGAAATTTCGTTTTGCAAACTGTTGTAGAGATTATTTTCCACTGCATTACACCCGCCGTGCCTACTTCTTAGGATATAAAAGCTCCTAGCTGTATATTGTTACTTGCCTTTTTGCAGAAACTAAATCATTCATAGCAGCAAAAATACTAACTTAATGCATATTTTATTAACAGGACTGGCTCCTAGACACGTGGAGTATGTCAGTGAACAAGGTGGCCTCAACTCTGCGGACCAACACGTCACTCATCACGGACCCGACTCTGATGCTCTCCATCAAGCATCAGATCGTGCTGTTTATCAACACTGTCAAGTGAGTCACACATACAAATAAGCAAAGCAAAAAAGCTAAAAAACTGGTTCGTAGAGAACGTTCTACACCTACGAAGAGTTCTTAAATGATGCGTTATATAAATTATTTTTATTCTTTAAATTGATTATTACGATTCTACAACAAAACTCCAAATGAGTTGCAAAAATTATCAATAAATAAATTTAAAAAAATTGTGAGGCATATTCTTTGTAAAAAGGCTTATTACAAAATATCAGATTATCTAGAAGATAAAAAAGCTTGGAACGAGTTTTGCTCCAACTCAAAATCTAACAACTTACAGATAAGCAAATCATATGTACTAGACACATAAGTTATGAACATACTAGTGGTTTCTTCTCACTTCCACTGGTTGACAAAAATTGAAGTGGACATCAAAATAATAATGAATTGTATAAAATATAACTTGTCTAAGTGCTTATTTGTAAGCCTAAAGAAATAAACTCTCATTTCATTTCATTTCACTATTTTTGTATATTAGAAATAATCATAATGAGTGATTAATTGTGACGTATGAAATAATTTGACATTATGAATCAACTGTATCTGTTGAATGAATTTTCTGCTGTGTGGATTCTCTAGCATTATTCATTCTTACTCATTTATTATTGTAGATGCTACGGCCTCCCCGTGGAACCGCTGCCGACATTACTGCAAGAGATGGCGGAACATTACACCGAGGTGCTGATGCAGAGATGGGTCGCAGTCTTCCGCGATATACTGGACAAAGCAGCCTTCACTCCCATACAAGTTAGCTCATGCATTCATATTATGAAAATGTAGTTTAAGCTACTATAAAGTTATTTTTTCGTGGGTGTCGTAAGAGACGAAGGGATATCCACCGGGGGCGGGCAGCTGCGCCTCCTGCAGAACAAACCCAACACTGAACTAGACCTCCAACCCTGTCTCCTCCATGCCAATCGCAAAGACCCTCCAAGATTCTGGGTAAAACTTGCGTAGGATTCGTTGGTTGCCTGTAACGAGGATTAATTTAGCAATAGTGTTGTACGAAATAATTGATTATATGTTTTGTATTTGACCGGGGAGCGGACTGCGGGACATGCTTAAGGAAAGACGGCTTACGCGGTGTAACTGGGTCTCGGGAACCCTAGTTAAGGGATGATGAAATATTGGTGTTCTTACTTCTTGCAACACTAACAAGGTTTGTATGGCGCGGCGGGCGAAGGTCCGCATTCGATGCAGGACGGTTGCGGGTTCGATTCCCGTCTTTGGACTAATGTTTGTACGATTTGCATATATTAGTCGCGAGTGTTCTGGGTATTTTCTATGTATACTAAAAAGTATCTATCAATTTAATGTACTCTCTACTAGTACCCATAACACAAGCTCTGTTAAGCTTGGCTAGATGATACTGTGTGGATTGTCCAACATTATTTATATTTATTTATTAACTTTCAGGTAAACAACGAAGATGAGTACGACGATGTGGCGAACAACTTCCCCTATGATGCGAGCGATTTAGAAATGCAACCGTTCCCTAAATCGTAAGTTAAATGACCTCACTTACTCCGCTGGCTCAGCGAACTTGGGTCACATTCTCCCATAGATTTAGAAGATGGCGACACAATAGATGTGTATGACGGAAACAATACGCATAATGGACCGACTGTCCTGTATGTATGGAAACCTGTATGACGGAATTAGAGGCAGACATCAATAAAACCAGGAATTACCCTGTCGATAATTTTATTATAATATGAATTCCGATTAACAGTAATGGTGTAGTAATCTCTATACCCAGTAGGTAGGTATAAATTAAAATAATCCTAGCGCACCAGGACATGATGTGCACTGAGCGAAAGCCGAAGCCAGAATGCCTTGTTACTGCCGCGCGCTCGCTTTAAATACAAAATATTCGCTAAAATAATTATTCAGTTCATTATTTTTTACTAGTAAGGCTCATTTGAAGTTTTCTTTTTCCAGGTTCCCCTTCTCTTCAATCGTCCCATCTGTCTACCTTCAAGTGAAAGAGTTTATCTACGCGTGGCTGAAATACTCGAGCGGACTCGGGCTAGGCGGCGGGCGGCGCGCGGCCGCGGCGAGGCATGCCGCCTCTCTGCTGCTCAGCCGCTCCTTCACTGGCTGTCTGTCTGCGCTGTTCCACTCGCCGCTGCCTCTGATGCAGCTAGTGCAGGTAACTTGCGGTCTTGGACTCGGGCCTCAGACTAGGCGGCGCGACGAGGCACGCCGCCCCTCGTAAGCATGACGTAGATATATTGTACCTAAGTGTATCCTGAACTCTCGAGACGCCTCCATCATTTAGCACGAGGCCGGGACCGCTCGTGGTTTCGGGACAAATAGCCGGGCGGTTTAACGAGGCATGCTCATTGATTTTGGTTTAACCTGCAATTAGAAATTTCTACGATTAGGGTTCTGTAAAGAGTCTTTGGTAAGTGTTGGTGAGTAAGTGTCTATTACTACTTAGTAATAGGCATGTATACATTTAAATTAAGTGACAATTGTACCCAGATATTGCACGCCGCGCCGCAATGGTAGAAATACATTGTGCCATATTTAAACACCACCTATGTACCTAGCTGAAAAGAGAGGCAAAGATTCATCAATTGATTGAACGTATTGTTTCAGATAATAGTAGACACGCAATACTTGGAGGATGCGACTGTCTGTCTGTACGAGTTCATAAGCAACATCACTGGGTCGGGGCCCGTTTCCACGCAGGTATCACGTTTATCAATATAAAATCGTTTCTGCCCGTGGCTTCGCACGCTTTTTTTGTGTGGAAACTTTTTAAGGTTATTATGGCCCCATGTTTGGTCCCATAGGAACGTCATTTATAACTTTCACATATGACTTAGGGGATAAAAATGAGCCTATGTGTTATTCCAGGTCTATCTATGCAAAATTTCCCGATCCGCTGAATAGTTTTGGCGTAAGAAGTAAAAAACATCCATCCATACATCCATAGTGTGTGTATTGATGTGATTGTAAAAAGAAAATGTTTGTAAGTCAGATTGTAATGGTAAGTGTTATGCTCAGTTTCTCTGAAGGATAGAATTCGTAACGAATACATCCGATAGAGAACCAAGGTTATCGACATAGCTCTAAGAAATTGTAAAAAGAAATTACTGCAATTATGTAGATTCAGCATGCAGAAAATATTCTTATAAAAATATTCAAAGTGTGTTGTCTGTTTCGAATAGAAGTTCAGCTCTAGAAATGAGCGAGAGGATGAAGATTTAGAAAGATATCAAGTAAGGCGTAACCTTAGATTCCATAGTTTTATACAAAACTATCAATTTTTTTTGTAGAATTATCTTAGGTTGCCTGTAGTTTTAGGTAGAATTTTTTTTCTGTAGTACGCTAGCATTTTATCTGATTTCTAGTTTGTATCTGTAGAAAAAAGTTGGTGAATCTTGCTGACTAGTTCAATTAGCAGGTACTCAGATTTAGAATCCAAGATATTTATGTCATCAAAGACATTTATGAATGAAAGCTTAACAATTACTGATAACAACAACAGAAAACAAGGTTACTAACAAATAAAACGCTATTTGCACCAGCGTATAATTTCAAATCTATAGCGAAATTTTTTTTAATTTGTTTTCGAAAACGAACGAGATATCAATTAGAAATGATGAATGAAAACGAACAATCGTTTCGAGATTCTGTGCTTTACTCCAATGATACCAATGTCGTCAAATATTTCCCACCAATATTCCTTGGGCTTTGAACCGTTTACAAAAAATATCCAGGTTTTTAAATCGGAGTATACAAACATACATACATATAGTATTCTAGAAAGTTACTATAAATAGATCAAGTTCTTAGTTTTTAAATATGCAATTTCAATTTCGGTCTACATTATATTGCTAGAATACTAATGGCGTCTGAGTATGACGTCACCGATGCACGAACATTTGTTGATACAGAATGACCATAATATTGTCAAGAGTAAAAAGACAATCCTTTACCATAGTTATTCTGTGCCTTTGCATTACATATTGTGATGGCCTTACGTCACAGTTGTGTAATGCTCTGATTGGTGTTCAACGTGTCATGGCGGATTGCTGTATTTTGTAGTTTTATTTTATCAAAACAATATAATTAATCTCGATCAAAATAAAAAAAATATAATACGTGTTTGCTTGGTTCAGGTAATAATTTGGTAAATACATAATTTTAGTGATTTTTAGTTACAGTCTTCCCTATTGTGTTCGCCTCACCGATTTTCCGATTTTTTATGTCTGTGGAATAGAGAGTATATTTTAGTTAAATTGTTTTCACAGCCAGTGGCAGGCTTGTTCCAAACAGCCCGCGACGAAGCGGAGCAGCAGATTTGCGACAATCTGCAGAAGAAAGTCGACGAGTTCTTGGATTTGGAAAACTATGACTGGCTTCTGGGTGAGTATAGTTTAAGTTAACGCATCGGGTCGTTCTTAACAACAACAATATTGTTTGTTATTAGATGTGAATGTTAGTGATATGTTGGTTGTGTAATGAGGTGTTTGAACCTAGATGATGCCAGAATAACAAAACAGATCAAATAAAAAAATATAGATATTATTATATATTATCATTTACATTTATTCATTGTTATTTAATCGGTCTTGGAGATTACCTCGAGTGCGAGACCTTACGAACTATAATAACCACTCAAACGTCCCAGCAACAATTGTTACGAGATTTTTTTTCCGGTTGAACGTCCACTCAGCAACATTTGTTGCAAATTTCTCCGGCCGGAGCAAAACTCGTTTTGTGGCGGTTGTGTTTGTTGTCGAGTCTTTTTTTACGCATTCTTAGTATGCGAAGCCGCTGGCAGAAAATAGTATTAAGGGCTGACTTCCACCAAAGCGGAGTGGTGCTAAGATGCCTAAAATTATCAAATCTTTTTATTACACATCTGTCCCCCTGTGTTGGTGGTTACCGGTTTAACAATCGTGGATGGAAGATGGTTCTTTAATAAACTGTTTATGTGTTTACAGTTGAACCCACCGGGCAGGCGTCTTCATTCGTGACCGACATGATCAGCTACCTAAAAGATGTCATGGAATCTCTGCATCAGCTACCGGAACAAGCCAGGTACAACTTTATGTTGACTATATCGGATCGACACGGGGAGAAGTCAGGCGTAGGAACAACGGTTTAATGTGCCTTACTGACACTTACAGTAAATTAAAAAAAAATTTAGAAGCCACAAATACGTTGATGGAACGCAGCTATGAAGCAAGTAGGTCACCGGTCAGCAAAATGATTTATTCAATAAAATTTATCGAAAATTTTCAAAACTATCGAATCGAATATTGTTACTTTTACAGCTCTGGTTGAATGAAATCATTAAATTAGCCAAATTCTTGAAATTCTTTGGACATTTCAAGGATTTAGGCTGGAAAGAGTGGGACAATGCGGGAAAATAAAAACTGTGCAGTTTTTTTTCATTTTTCCTCTGCAAGCAAGCAGTCCATTAGCTTTTACATGCGAGGACACAAATGGTTATTAGTTATTATTTAAGTTTATCTGTTAAGTGTGTTAAACTGTTTGTCTTCCGAATAAAGCAAAATAAATAAATAAATGACATTTGGTCCTTCAGGGTTGCAGCAGTGAGAGCAGCCACCAACCGCATCGCCGTCCGCCTCCGCAACCTACTCCTGGAGCCAGCTGTAAAGCAGATATCCTCGGGCGCCCTCTACCAACTTGACCTGGACGTGATGCAATGCGAGCAGTTCGCAGCGTCCGAACCCGTGACAGGGCTGCGGGAGGGCGAGCTGCTGGAACACTTTGCTAGCTTGCGGTGAGTCTCAGTTACAGCTGTAAACAAATAAATAAATAATGCTGGACAATGCACACAGCATCATCTAGTCCCAAGCTAAGCAGAGCTTGTGTTATGGGTACTAGATGACTGATATTTGTACATAATACAATAATGCTGTGTGCTATTTATTTAATACATGACATAGTTTTTTTTATTATACATAGAAAACGACTAGAACACCCGGAACAAATGTCCACAGATCGTACAAACGTTTGTCCAGAGGCGGTAATCGGACCCGCAACCTCTTGCGTCGGAGGCGGGCCTTCGCCCACCGCGCCACAGAAGTCGTCAAAAAGAGGATAAAAAAAAAAAAAAAAAAATGCTGGACAATCCACACAGCATTACCTAGTCCCATGGTAAGCAGAGCTTGTATTATGGGTACCAGATAACTCATATACATAATACAATACATTACATAGATAGATATTTTTTACTATACATAGAAAACGACCAGAGCACCCGGAACAAATATCTGCAGATCGTACACACAATTGTTCCGAGGCGGGAATCGAACCCGCAACCTTAAGCGTCGCAGGCGAACCTTCGCCCACCGCGCCACATCGGTCGTCAAATATCCCTGAGAGCACCCTAGGCTAGACAAGATGTGAAGCAATGCGAGCAGTTTACACAGGGGCGGAGAGAGTGACCCTAATTTGGGTAGAAATTTCACTTTAAAAAACTGTCACTGCTAAGTAAGAATCTCTTTTTTAAAATGAAATGTACTGAATTAAGAATAGCCAAACAAGTTCTACAATCAGTTGAATCCTGTGACCTAGCAAATTATAATCTTACATTTCTTTCCCAGACAACTGCTAGACCTCATCACCGGTTGGGACTGGTCTTCCTACCTCCATGACGTCGGCATAGAAGGCGGCAAGTACGCGCTGGTAACACCACGGGACGCCGCCACCTTACTGGAGAAGTTTAAAGAAGCGGAACAGAAGTCTTCTGTCTTCTCTGTTCTGAAGAAGAATGAGAGAGACAAACGGAAGTTGCTCGATACCGTCTTGAAGCAGTTGAAACAGCTGCAGAATCAGGATGGGTCGTGAGGTTAACATTGATGTTTTTTAAATTTAATATTGCTGTCAATTTAAATGCTACAAACAAAACGTCTAAATGAATTTGACACCACAAGGATCAGCTCATACCGAGACAAACCCACTTTTTGCGTAGTAAAAAGCTCCTGCAAATTGAACCGATAGAAAGTATAAAGGGCGGCCTTATCGCTGAGAGCGATCTCTTCCAGGCAACCTTAGGATGACAGTACGCAAACTACAGCGTGGTGATCAAAGGACCAAAGCTTTTAGATCACATTTGGTCAACTATGTCATTTTCAATCCCATTCTTTATCTACACGTCTTATTTTATGAGTTGTAATTGTCATATAAGTTTATTTAGTATGCCATCTAAATTGACACCACTGACAAAGTGTAAATATTATTAAATTTATTTAGAGGCTTTTGAGTACTTATTCAATAAATTATCGGCCTTAAATAGTAAGACGACCGATGTGGCGCGGTGGGCGAAGGTCCGCCTGCGACGCAGGAGGTTGCGGGTTCGATTCCCGCCTCGGAACAATTGTGTGTACGATCTGCAGATATTTGTTCCGGGTGTTCTGGTCGTTTTCTATGTATAATAAAAAAAATATCTATCTATGTAATATATTGTATTATGTATATCAGTTATCTAGTACCTGTAACACAAGCTCTGCTTACCATGGGGCTAGATAATGCTGTGTGAATTGTCCAGGATTATTTATTTATTTATTTATTATTTATCATACTATAAATATTGTCTAGGATGAATGAACACTGGATTTGTATTATTGTTATTTGTTTTTCTAGATAACTGATATACATAATACAATACATTACATAGATAGATATTTTTATTATACATAGAAAACGACCAGAACACCCGAAACAAATATCTGCAGATCGTACACACATTTGTTCCGAGGCGGGAATCGATTCCTGCACGCAGGCGGACCTTCGCCCACCGCGCCACATCGGTCGTCAAAAGTATGATATTAGTAATCTCTGCTAATAGCTATAAGGTAATCAAATCTATCAGAAATTGTTTTTTTAGCTAAGTACTATACTCCGATTCAAAAACCTGGATATATTTTGTACACCAAGGGATTACAAAATCCAAGGAATATTGGTGGAAAATATTTAATGTCATTGGTATCATCGAACTATTGATTTGATTTGATTGATTTGATCGAAGCTAAGCATAGAAACTCGAGACCATTTTTGTTTTTGAAAGCTTTCATTCATCGTTTTATTCATATAATCTTTAGTTTTCGAATTCATTTAAACATTTTTTTACTCTACACGTGAGATTATGCATTTTTGAAGTTTGTGTTGGTTTTTAAAGATAACCTTGGTGTTACCTCGTTGTTTTCTGTTGTTAACTTTTCATTCAAAAATGTCTATCATCATAATCATCAGCCTATAGCAGTCCGCTGCTGGACATAGGCCTCCCCCAATGAGCGCCATAGCGCCCTGTCTTCAGCTTGCCGTATCCAGCATCTACCTGCAGTCTTTCGCAAGTCGTCATCCTAGTCGGAGGTCCACCTGGTCGGAGGGCGACCTACACTACGTTTACCGAGTCGTGGTTTCCACTCAAGAACACAAAAAAAAAATGTCTATGTTGACATAAAATATCTTGGATTCTAAATCGGAGTATAGCAAAGTATAATTCGACAATATCATTGAATAGTATCAGTAGTGATCATCATCATCATCATCAGCCTATATCAGTCCACTGCTGGACCGGAATAGGCCTCCCCCGATGAGCGCCATTGCGCCCTGATAGTTCAGTAGTGATAGTTTGCATTTATTTATAAAGACAGTAGTCGTAACATATAATGTAAGGAATGTTATTTATTATTTCACAGAAATAAATATTTAATCAACACTTGGTATTTTCTTATAATCATTTAGTTATTAGGTTACCCTAGCTATTAATCTTTGGTTAAAGATGCTAAATGCAGCCAGCGTTTGGGCACAGTTGGGGACGCGCGCCGACGAGTTGGTCTGCAGTTAGGTCAATTGTAAATACTAGTTTCAATTTATTAATTTTATTGGTTTGGTAACTTTTTTGTAACTTATGTTTTAATTTTTACTTTATTCAGTAAAATTGTAATAAAAAGTAATTCTAAGAGTCAAGTTATCAAATTTTTTGAAGCATATTACATTCTTTTCACATTCGTAATGATGATTCTTTGTTAATGGCAATTTTGTCTGGTTAGATATTTTTCTGCTAGTTTCAATCATCATCATCAGCTTATTTTAGTCCACTGCTGGACTTAGGCCTCCCCCAATGAGCGCCATAGCGCCCTGTCTTCAGCTTCCATGCATCTACCAGCAGTCTTTCGCAGGTCGTCATCCCACCTCGGAGGGATGACGGAGGTCGGAGGGCGTCCTACACTACGTTTACCGAGTCGTGGTCTCGACAAATACACAGTTCAAGTAATGGAGAATAATTGTATTGTAGAATAAATTAATGAGTTATTAAATTATGATGATTGTTTGATATTTTCACCAGAGCCTAGTTCGTTATCTAGCAGGGTGTACTACGTGCAGGTTAGGTTGGCCTGGGAGACGAGATGTTGGAGTCCCCCTTGTACCCCACATTCGTAATCACCAATTTCATTTATCAGGGAGTGTCAGGTGTCAGCTCTCCAATGATCTTATCTGAGAGCGCGTGCGTCGCACAAGGTCGGCCCGCGACCTCGCCTGCCTCGGGTCATGTCATGTGCGATTTAAGGTCCTACTGCATTATTTTAATTTATATCTGACAGCCCGGCTAGTCCACTTTGCGGTAAACCTTGAGATACTTTAAAATACTATACTAATAATATAATTTGACTGTATTGAAAATACGAATAACGACTTAAAATTCCTTACTGCTTATTTAATTACAAAGTATTTCATGTTTTGTGGGACAGATATACTAATAATAATAATAATTTGATTAATTAATTAAGCAATCTCCCCTATAGCCCGATAACCTAATCCATCCATCACAATAGCCTGGTTTTATTTCTTTCATTATTCTTTGCAATAAATAGTCTACACCTGGCGGATACCATCTTTGGGTGTATCATATTGTCCACCCGAGGATAATACCCACTATGTGTAGCCATCGCCTTTAAATTACTTTTCAAAGGGCTTCTGTGCTGTTGGCTTCGGCTCCACACAAGCTTTCCGAAAGCCACTTTATGGCCCGAGATCATGGTAATAATAAATAAATAATACACATTGGACATTTACCTTTACAACATTATCTAGCTCCAAGCTGCTGAGCTTGTGTTATGGGTACCTACTAGGTGACTGTTAGGTATACATTAATACATTATATAGTTCGCTTTTTCTATACATAATAATTAATCTTAACATAAAAATGTTATCCCTCGGGATTCGGGGATACCATTTATGGGACCACTTCGAGATTTATTCTCAATCGGTACAAGCGAAGAAGAAAATTCTTCAAATCGGTCCATAATTGATGCAGAAATCGACAAGCATACATAAAAAAAACACATACAGCCGAACATCAAACCTACTCCTCTTCACTTTGATTTTTTGTCACCGGGGACAAATATTTGCCCCAAGGCGGGAATCGAACCAGCAACCTCCTGCAGTCGCAGGCAGATCTTCGCCGCCCCGCCGCGCCTAATCGCTCGTCGAAATCTCTTACCTACTTCTAATATTTATTGCAAGCAGATGCATGATGTAGCAAGCTAAGAAGACAGAAGACGAAGGCATGGCGCTAGGGCGCTCATTAGCCCAGCTGTGTACTAATATTGACTGATGATGAGATGATATCCCAGTTATCGAATAAGAATAAAAAAGTTTTTTCTTAACTCGTTGTGAAAATTGGTTTTGAAAGTGGACTTAAGGGGCCTCCAAGGGACGAATTCTTCATACAAACGTAATACCAAAATGATTTCCAATTCAAGCATATTTCCACTATAATATTGTATTATTTGAATAGAATTTATCTAGGTTCCTAAATAGTTTTTTTTTCAAAATACTTACCTAAAATTAAATGAAAGCCAACAAGAAAATGGACAAGTTTTCTTGCTATTTGTTTCGTATTAAAAACATCAGTATCTTACGTTTTATTTATTAAGGAACATAGCTTATATTGTCTAGTTACAGAATAACAATACTTTGTGAAGAATTCAAAAAGTTTTCAGTCATAATTTTTGGTATTACGGAACAAACCAAATTTTAAACGGGTAATATTGCTATCGCGCACGCTTGAGGCGCGGCGCAAGGGTTAAACAGGGACAGCGATATTCGGAGCGATGTTTGCAAGCGAGGGTCGCCGGACCCTTAAGGATAATAAACTAGGTATCTTAGCTTGCTCCTGAGAAGTCACAGCGTTCATCCATCTCATTAATCATAAAGTGACCTTAGTCGTAGGTACTAATACCCGAACAATAGGCGCCATGCTACACTTTGTACCGTTTTGCTATTTACTGTGCCCACGCTGCTGAATGACAAATGATAGAAATTTTATCAGATAGGTGCCAGTAGTCGACCCTGGGTGATCCGCCCACTAATAACTGGTCATGTCATACCTATCAAGTTATTTTATAAGTTGGTGGTTGCAGCGCGTTGGAATCGATTCAGCGTAGATGTCGTAGGACGCGAGCAATAAGGGAACCCTACTAGAGGAAGGGCCACAGCTTTCTTCGGTGTCTGGCAAACAATAAATACATTTAGAAAATTTAGCTGAAATGACATGACGGAGTTATAATAATAATATAATGGGTGGTTTTGGCTCGAGTGAAAAACTCCTAATATAACTTCGATTGCGAGAAAATAAAAACAATCAAACTTTACAACAATCTTACCTTCGTATAGCACTACCTTCACTTCTCTCTTCTTATGAATTGGTTGTAGTCAAGTCCTTAAATAGGTACCTATATTTCACGTGATATCGACCGCAAAAGATAGAAGCATCATTATTTATTTATTTGCCTTCTTGCTTTATTTGCATATTATTTAAGTTTATTTACGCTTGATGACATTTTCAATTAAACTAGTCACGTTCACCTTCAGTTCAATTTGTAGATTTTGTAGTAAACAAAAAAAAACAGTGATTTCGCGCTACTACAATCTTTTTGCGTGGCTTTGTTACGGGCAACACTAAGTACCTAACTACTGCCTACGCATTCTAGTACAGTTAGTAGGTACTAGCAGTACTATATAAACATCCAACAAACACCAAGATGGCGGTTCCAGTACCATTTTCAAAAATAGATTCAATGAAATGTATGTAAGTTCTTTGTAAATAGAATACCAAAAAGTCGAGTCTTTATGTAAGAGGGCGAATGGGTTGTAGCGGCTGTTTCAGACAAAAATTATAAGAAAAAAACTTTAAAATCCAAGGGCGTTTACTCGAGTTTTATATTGATACTGTGTGAATTGTCCAGCAATATTTATTATTTGTTTTAAAAAAGAGAAACTTGTTCAAATAAAAATGTCACCTAAAAGGAACTGTGAAATGGACAAGTGAGAAATATGTCTCAAACAAAGCAAAGTGCACATTTTCAGCCTTTTTGAGAAGGAATCTGTCTCTGTATTAATAATATTTTTTTCATATTCAACAAAACTAAATTAATAACACGCTTTTTTGTGATTACGGCGACAGCGTATAGTTGACGTAATCAGGGTGTCATCTGACGTCGGTGCAGCGGTGTCCCCTTGCAGGCGGCCAGTGAACCTTCGGAACTTGACACCCTTCCGCAAAAACTCTGCGCTTCAGTAGCTCGACAGATGATGAGTTTATGAGAACAAACTGTTTATTTGTGTGTTTTTTCTCGTTCTGTGTACGGTCTACTTCCCGGATCCTCGCAGTTCATTCATCAGGCACAAGCCAAGGTTCCACCCACGAGACATCCGCCTTGTGGAGCGTGAGAACTATTGTTATCAACGAGTACCTATATTACCTAGTCATCTACATACCTACATAGCTTTAGGTACTTAAATAGTAGTAAGATAGTTTATCACTTTATTGCACCTTCAATACCTACAGAAAATATAAATGCTCGAATTACTATGTTACCTACCTATAAATACTAACTACTACCTATTGTTATTATTTATAAATGGATTGCTGCGCCCTTACAGGGTACATGTACCTACCTCTAAGCTAAATGACACCTAAGCTAATATTATATGACAATGTATGTGTATGCAATAAATTAATATGAATATGAATGAAAAAATTAACTAACGAGGTATATTTACTATACCTATATACTTATAAACGATCTGCAGATATTTGTTCAGGGTGTTCTGGGTATTTCTATGTATAATAATAAATATATAGCTATGTAATATCTTTTATATATTATCGTATATTATCCGATTAGATACAAACACAAAATCACACTTCCTGACTCAAAACTAAAAATGCGAAGTTGTGGGCCAAACGCAATGGCATCAAAAATATATAATAAAATACCCGATAAACTAAAAGACGAGGAAAAGGATAAAACATTTCAAATAAAATTGAAACAATATCTTATAAATAAATGCTATTATGACTTAAATGAATTTTTTAATGACAAATGACAATTATTAAAATACATATAAAATAATAATAATAATAATACTTATATTAGCGACTCAAATAAAACTATGTGATTGATTTTAAATTTTCCGCTCTCTCTTTCTCTCTTATCTATTAAACTAAGCTTTTTAGAAACCCAGCTCACTTCCATTCACAGTACATATTGCCACACCCTGCTTGGGTACCATTGTGTTTCTTATACATTACCTAGATACTAAGACCTATAAATGTACACAATGATGCAATAAAATAAATATGAATATGAATATATTACAATTATATTATTATATATTTATAGTACAATTACTATATCAGTCATCCAGTACCCATAATACAGGCTCTGCTTAGCTTCAGGCTAGATGATGCTGTGTGGATTGTCCCAGCTTTATTTATTTATCTGCAAAGCCCTTTTCCGTTTCACAGATTATTTAATAGAGTAATAGAGTTCCAAAATAGTCTGTGAAACCTCAGCATAGTAAACAATTAATACTAAAACGAATTACAAGCAATAAACCTGTTAACTACTCGTAGATATACTCGTAAACGCGCAAGACAGTAGTATTTGATTGATATGTGGAGTAATTCTGATTGTATTAAACGCTCATTTGCATTTTATATTAGTACTCTTATATACAATAATTAACACGAATAAATTGGGACTTGTTTAGGTTGCATAATTGTTTTGCGAGTCACTTAACGCGGGGTTTTTACCAAACTTGATAAGGCCTGCGGTTATGTTAACTGGTATCCATAGATTCTAGAGACCTGTAGGCCAAGTGGATTGTTCTCTGGGATGGAATAGATAATAAGGACTTCACATTCTGGTCGTTATCTATGTACCTATAATAAAAACTATATATCGATGTAATGCATTTTTAATTTTTTTTTTGCTGTGCCTTATCCTCCGTGATCATGGCCCATGAAACTAGCTCCGTGTTTGTGTTATGGGTACTAGATGACTGATAAACTAAATACAATAAAACTTTTGAAACTATCATGGAAACTAAAGTCATTTAAAACGGGATATTTACCATGATTTGATTTTTGAGTTTTCCAATGTTTCGGCACAGGTTCATGCGCCATGATCATGGAATAACTAAAGTATAGTTTAGTTATTCCATGATGACTTTAGTTTCCATGATAGTTTCAAAAGTTTTAAATGACTTTAAAAAGATCTATGTTTGATTAAGACATAGTCAGTCAACTTTCACAGGCTGATGTTATTTCTCTTCTGGACTCTTCAGCCATCCAAGTAGAAAATAAAAAGATCTAGTACAGGGTGACCAACAAAGCGGCAACAATCTGATTAGTCACAGGATAAGTAAATCTGGTTACGTAGGTGTGGGCCACTTATGTCTTTGGAGGTCATTGCAGATAGTTAAATTTTAATTTATCGATACCAACTTTATTCCACAAAGCTATTTACATCAAGGCGTACTTGTTTCGCTAACAACATACAGTGTTACCAACTTTTCTGTGAAGCTGGATTAAAATGGGGATTTTAGGACGTTACCTCAATTAGTCGACCTCTGTGACCCGGTGGGCGAAGGTCCGCAGGCGACGCAGGAGGTTGCGGATTAGATTCCCACCTCGTGACTAATGTTGGTACGAACTGCATATATTTATTCCGGGTGTTCTGGTCGTTTTCTATGTATAATAAAAATATCTATCTATGTATGTAAATATTGCAATATGTACCTATATCAGTTATCTGTTACGCATAACACAAGCGCTGCTTAGCCTGGGGCTAGATAAGGCTGTCTGAATTGTCCAGCATCATTTATTTGTTCTCAAGTTCGAAGAGCGTCAATTTGTAATCAAACGCTCAGCTCTAGTGTTAACGCATTAACACTTTGACTGCGGTTTTTTTTCGACGATTGCGATCTTTTTTTTTACCTAAAAAATTCGTGCTGCCGCTCTACACAGCGGTTGTGTTGCGCCGCACATGCGTTTCGTTCGAAAAATATTACAGCTCTGCTGAGTCACAAAGATCTGTATTTTCTTAGCCGCTGCGCTATTGTGGATTTTCGCAGATTAGGCAGTTGTAGAAAACTCATACCGTGCGTTTTCAGCACTCAAAGTGTTAACTGATAATCTAGGGAACTGATGCCACACACAGCCAAACAGATATAGGTACAAACGACAACGGTATAAAATACTAATATGATTAAGACTGTGTATCCTTTAGTACTGAATAAAACTTTTGTATTTTGTTTACAATACTGCACCGTGGTCTTGTCAGTCAAAGGTACAGAAAAGTTCGATGCACTGTAACGTAGGCTAGTATGTAAAACAGGTAGATAGGATCCGAGCGTGTTTTGATGTTCTCATAGCTATGTAGGCAGGTGATAACGCAGATTTATTGTTAAGATAAATAAATAAATAATCCTGGACAATTCACACAGCATCATCTAGCCCCAAGCTAAGCAGAGCTTGTGTTATGGGTACTAGATGACTGATATACATAATACAATACATTACATAGATAGATATTTTTTATTATACATGAAAACGACCAGAACACCCGTAACAAATATCTGCAGATCTTACACACAATTGTTCCGAGGCGGGAATCGAACCCGCAACCTTCTGCGTCGCAGGCGGACCTTCGCCCGCCGCGCCACATCGGTCGTCGCCACAGATGTCGTCATACAAGTCATACATACAGAAGCTTAGTGTTGTCCAATTTATCATTGGTGTAGCTATCTATTTGAAATTATACTAAAGTCCTTGGAATAGAAAGAAAGAAGAAAGAAGAAAGAAAATACATTTATTTGACACTATATATAACACATTACATGGTAAGAAAAGAAAATAATAAAAACAAGAAAAATAAATTACAAGGAATAGACAAGACATACAAAATAGAGCAAATACGTGTTACATAAGGGGCCAAAAAGGTCCCTGTCTCAGCATTATGCCGCTACAAGCCTAAGTAAGTAGCGGCGCTGATTTTCAGACGGTGTGGTGGCACAAAGCTTGATAACATCATGTAGGTATAGGTACATATAAAATAAATCAAGAGTAGGTAACATAAAAAAGCCAGAGATAAAAGGAAAAATGAAGAGAGGCACCATTAAATACGAGTCTCCATGGACATCACAAAACTATACAAACAAACATGGAATCTGGTCTTCCTGTACATATTCAATTCTAGACAGCGTCTTAGGTGTAGTTTTGATTGGTACTTGTTATTAGTAATATAGCTAGAGATAATATTTCCAACAGTCTGCAGTTATCTTAACTGTTTCGATCGTAAATTAGAATTCACAATTGAAACCGTTAAAAGTAGTGTTTTTATTTGTTTCTTTAAGTTCTGTAATATTAATTGTTATATCTTTGGTTCCGTTAGCAAAAGCGCTGAATTGATGGTGATGACGTCCTTGCCTAAACTTCGGCCACAACAGCCACTCTTAACAGAGACTAACCAGATGCTCTGGACTGGTAATAGTGCTCAAGTGTATGCCCAAACACCAGCAGGCAGAGAATAGAGAGTGCACTGAACCTCAGTGCACTCTCTATTCTCTGTCTGCCGTCCCAGCGAATTGAATGGTAACATATCAATGTCACGATTGGATCATACTTTCCCAAACTGGACTCTACACATTAACACAGCACACCTGCCGCTTGCACAACCCTCGGCCTGTTCAGATAACATACTCTGATCCCATTGCGTGACCTGCCCTACCTATAGCAGTGTTAGGTGTTGTTAGCAGTAACATGTTCCTATAAAACCGCGTGTGGTATTGCGACCGTGTACAGATTTTACAATAACTAATGATATTATCTATAATATAAAAATGAATCGCTGAATGTGTTGCTAAGCGCAAATCTCGAGAGCAGCTGAACCGATTTCGCTAATTCTTTTTATAGAATATTCCTTGAAGCACGAGGATGGTTCTTACGGAGAGAAAATGTGAAAAAAATAAAAAGAATCCTGAAACAAATGACCGGGCGAAGCCGGGACGGGCC
Source organism: Eupithecia abbreviata (assembly GCA_943735965.1). Lineage (NCBI taxonomy): Eukaryota > Metazoa > Arthropoda > Insecta > Lepidoptera > Geometridae > Eupithecia > Eupithecia abbreviata. The sequence continues at coordinate 2,834,782 of OX030986.1, forward strand.
GCTCGTATCATATATAACATGTTATACCTAAACCTTATACTTAAAGTTTTTTCTATATTATTTTGTTAACTCTTGCTTTTTATTTTGTATCCATAGTTATCTTAAGTTGTACTCTTAGCATAAAGCTGTAAACCAAACTGTCAATAATATGTGACGACCGATGTGGCGCGGTGGGCGAAGGTCCGCCTGCGACGCAGGAGGTTGCGGGTTCGATTCCCGCCTCGGAACAAATGTGTGTACGTTCTGCAGATATTTGTTTCGGGTGTTCTGGTCGTTTTCTATGTATAATAAAAAATATCTATCTATGTAATGTATTGTATTATGTATATCAGTTATCTAGTACCCATAACACAAGCTCTGCTTTCCATGGGGCTAGATAATGCTGTGTGAATTGTCCAGCATTATTAATTAATTAAATTAATTATGTATTAACTGCACTTCTGCCGCAGGGTGGAGCCTGGTGACCTGTAACACAGGTTTTTTACAAACCTAACACAGGCACCAGTCTCGCACAATGTTGTTCATATAGTTATTTACGTATTATTCTAGTTTTAAATCTAAACTCATTGTGTGAAGAGAATAAAATATTTTATTATTATTATTATGTCTCTCATTACCTTACCTCTCTTACCATGATCTCGGGCCATAAAGTGACCCTGTCCTTTGGAAGGCTTGCATGGGGCCGAAGCCAACAGCACAGAGGCCCTTTGAGAAGTTAATCTAAAGGCGATGGCTACACATAGCGGATATCATTCTCGGGTGCACAATATGATACACCCAAAGATGGTATCCGCCAGGTGTAGAGACTATTGCAAAGAATAATGAAAGAAATAAAACCAGGCTATTGTGATGGATGCATGGACTGGATATTCGGGCTATAGGGGAGATTGCGGACATAAACAAGTTAATCATAATGTTAAGAAGAGTGGCAGACGGTGGCTTGCCGAATGCTGGATGGGTTCCTTAAAAGCCGGAGTAAATTACCAGAGAGGAACAACATATTATAATTATTAATAAGGACTATATATAAATGTAGCTGCTGACGGAGCTGAGACGTGGACACTCACGATAGGGCTGGTCCACCAGTTCAAAGTCGCTCAGCGAGCTATGGAAAGAGCTATGCTCGGAGTATCTCTGAAGGATAGGATTCGCAACGAATACATCCGACAGAGAACTAAAGTTATCGACATAGCTCTGAGAATTAGCAAGCTGCAGTGGCAGTGGGCCGGCCATATCTCGCGAAGAACCGACGGCCGCTGGGGCAAACGTGTTCTTGAGTGGAGACCACGACTCGGTAAACGTAGTGTAGGACGCCCTCCGACCAGGTGGGATGACGACCTGCGAAAGACTGCAGGTAGATGCTGGATGCGTCAAGCCGAAGAAAGGGCGCTATGGCGCTCATTGGGGGAGGCCTATGTCCTGCAGTGGACTAATATAGGCTGATGATGATGATGATGATAAATGTAGGTCTACCTCTCGGTCTTTTTCTAATGCCGCTCGGGTTTACTAAGTCCCTTTCAAAAGTTTCAGGGGGTAACTTAGTTGGCAAATATCAAAGTGTTTTATTTTTTCGATATTACAGGACTATTGGACACGACACAAATTTACCAATTACATAAGTAAAACTGGGAAATAAAGTGATCACTTTGATTTTTTGTTAACTTCAATCTTTTTAAGGTAAAGTAAAGAATCGAACAAGAAACCTTTACCTTAGGCGTAGGTACCTTAGGTATTAATAGAAAAGTTTTGTCACAAAATGATGCGGACTTATGTGAATGGATTCCTCCTTAAACTGTTTCAAAAAGTTCTCAGCGTCGATTAAATAAATAATAAATAATGCTGGACACAATTCACACAGCATTGGTAAGCAGAGCTTGTGTTATGGGTACTAGATAACTGATATACAATTTAAATATATAGATATTTTTTATTATTCATAGAAAACGACCAGAACACCCGAAACAAATATCTGCAGATCGTACACACATTTGTTCCGAGACGGGAATCGAACCCGCAACCTCCTGCGTCGCAGGCGGACCTTCGCCCACCGCGCCATATCGGTCGTCGTGAATTCCTCCTTATTTTAAACTGTTTCAAAAAGTTTAAAGAGCAGATTTTCTTATTGGGATCTGATACTAGTAGTGCTAGGGAACATCTTTGAATTCCTCATTGTTTATTGCCAAATAAAGCCTCCTTGGTCATGCTCACATTACTTACTGTCATAGACGTAATTTGTAAACGTATTCTGTGTAACCTTACCTGAACAATTAAGATCCTAACTCTTTTCTATCAATGACCGGACTTATAATAGCGATATGCAACTCATATGCAAGCTATCTACACCTCGCGAGAAACGAAACCTTTTGCGGTTTAAATATGTAGCGGTTCAGGTAATTGGTAACAATGATATCACTGCCTTGACATTTTTGATGATACTCCAGTGCCATTTGCGGCAATCAGTAGCATTTTCCTCTATCATTTTCAGGGGAAAAAAAAAATGTAGAATAGAATAGAAAAAAACATTTATTTAGACACTGGTACAAAATACAGGCATAGAATAAACAAACAAAGAAATATTTTTGTATTTGTTATATATAAGTATTTGTTATTTGATATGTATTTGTTTGAATTTATTTATTGACATATTATACTATAGGTATACAGAAAACAAAAACTATTTAAATCAGCTGCGATGGTTCCGATTCTATAAAATTTGCATCATGAAGTAATACCTGTCATAACCGTGTCCGAAACGCTCTTGGACAATTTAGTGCTCATAATTGCTGTGACATTCCATTACCTCCTCCACTACCTACTACACAATGCCAGGGTTGGCATGATTCATATTTTGACAGTTGCAGCATTTCTGTGAGTCAAGGCTTTATGAATCAATACATTCTTCCGGATCTTACCTAACGCATTCACTGCAAAGCTTCAGCAATGACCCGGAGGGAGGAATATGTAAAATACTCCGTGAACAGTCCCAGCATCACTCTATATCTATCATCACTACATAGTAAAACAAACTCGCTTCCCGCTGTCTGTCTGTCCTTATAAATGCTTAGATCTTTAAAACTACGCAACAGATTTTGATGCGGTTTTTTTAATAGATAGAGTGACTTAAGAGGAAGGTTTATATGTATATAATGCATTTATTTGCACCCGTGCGAAGCCGGGAACGCTTTAATATTTAAATTGTACATAACGAACATGTTCATACGGTTTTCATCTATAGATGACGTGGGGAAAATTTAAGTGTTAATTTATTAATGTTTTGCGTAAATTTACAGATAATATACAAGCTTAATATGAATGCTGAAGAGGTCGGAAAATCATGTCGACAATCATGGGAGCTTTGCCGGCGTGAACCGCCTGAAGCAATAGAGTTTTCTAGAAAAAACAACGTACGTAATACAGAATCAGTCTTCCTTAAAAAACGCGCCTACTACGCGTACTACGCGTGCGAACTCGGGCGGGTTTCTAGTAATAAATAGATTAATCTAATCAAATAGAGGAACTTTAAAGGTAGTTTAATTTTTTCTAAGATACTTTTTATTTGATCAGATTTAATATCAATATCCGTTGAACTTTAGTTAAACTTTTAATCGATGTTTATATTATAAATACGAAAGATAGCCGTAAGTAATATCAGGTGGTAATGTTCTAGACCGCACCTGTGGCCTTTAGCTCTTTTGCGTAATTTACACTTGAACTATAAAATGGTAAAAATCAACGCATTTTGTCTGAATATAAGTGGTAAAAAGCTGGGCACACAAGAGAAATCACCTGTTTGCAGGTTCAGAATTTAGGTGTTTTTTACTTTTTATTTATTTATTTGGCTTTGTCGCACACGTAATAATGTCGCCCAATTAAGGTGTTCCAAAATTGACTGAAAAATGCAATAGAAAGAAAGAGGTTTTCAGTCAAACCTCTTTCTTTCTATTGCAGATTTTATATTAGTTAGTTTGAAACCCCGTTTGACGTGAAAACAACTGGTGGAGGATATGTTTATTCTTCACTATTATGCACATTGATTTTGCACGCGTCTTTGCACGCGCTTTTTCGCAATAAAAAGTAGCCTATGTCCTTCCCTGGAATACCGTCTACCTCCCTGCTAAGATTAGGCTCGTATTATGAAAGCTTTTAGATTTATGCTTGAGTAATCATGAAATACGCCATAGAAAAGCGTTCAGTTATAGATGACTGAGCGAGCTTTCAAAATACTGGGAGTAATAAGAACAATTTAGCCCCAATATAGATTAATAAAAAAATAATGCTAATGCTATAAACAATTCACACAGCATCATCTAGCCCCAAGCTAAGCTTGTGTTGTGGGTGCTAGTTTTCTGATCAAAGATGTTTTATTATATATAGAAAACACCCTGAACAAATATCTGCAGATCGTACACACATTTGTCCCGAGGCGGGAATTGAACGCACAATCTCCTGCATCGCAGGCGGACCTTTGCCCGCTGCGTCATAGAAGTCGTCAGTGTGTTCTCAGCTTTATGTTTAGCAAGTAGCTGCAACTGATATCAATACCCTGTAATTATAAAATAATGCTGAACTGATTTCATTACCACAATGACTCATAACGATGACTTGTTGCGCCTTGGGAGCTAATTTGACCATATCAATCCGCTTACTGCCTTCAATATATCATTATCCACGCCTAGCTTCATGAAATGGTAATAAAGCTACCATGAAATGGTTTTGACGTTACTATGAAATGGTATTGACGTTACGCCATATTGTTTTCGCGAGTTTGTTTTGTCAGCTGTCTGAAGGCACCAAAAATAACACCACATTATGATATAATTCGAAAAAGGCATTCTTTAGTATATACCTATCATCATCATCAGCCTATGATAGTCCACTGCTGGACATAGGCCTCCTCCAATGAGCCCCATAGCGCCCTGTCTTCAGCCTGACGCATCCAGCATCTACCTGCAGTCTTTCGCAGTTCGTCATCCCACCTGAGGGCGTCCTACAATATGTTTACCGAGTCGTGGTCGCCACTCAAGAAGCCGTTTGCCCCAGCGGCCGTCAGTTCTTTGCGAGATATGGCCGGCCCACTGCCACTTTAGCTATAATGTTTATACCTATAATTTAATGTTGGACAATCCATATCTAGCCCCAATCTAAGCAGAGCTTGTGTTTTTCATATTTTTCGCATTTCCACGCGGGCGAAGCCGCGGGGCGCAGGTAGTATATTGTTAATACGTGCAGCCGAACATAATAAATAATGTTGGACGGTTTACACAGCATCATCTAGCCCCAAGTTAAGCAGAGCTTGTGTTATGGGTACTAGACGACTGATATACTTAATACATTTTTTTTAATTATAAATAGATAACGACCAGAACACCCGGAACAAGTATCTGCAGATCGTACACACAATTTTAATTAAGACGCTCGTATATCCAGCAGTAGAACTATAGTTGATGACGATGATAGCTCTTGACCACGTTGTTGTTGTAAAATTATTACTGGTGAAGAATTTATAACAAACTTTTTTTATTTCAGCTACATAAAAGCGCAAGACGATGGTAACAAAAACCTTCAAAGATCCCGTTAAGTAGGTAACTACATGCTCGCGTAACATAAAACCATCATCGGCATTCAAAACGGTGTTAAAGTTGGGTAAGGTCATGTTGCCATGTGGGGTACAGTCAGCCACAAAATGCTAAGCGAGTGAAACCTTTCAGATTTAATTTATAAGCCGTAGACACGCGAACTGCATAAAAAGGTACAGTCAGAAAATTGATTTTACTTAAATATGATGTCTCAAGAATTATTAATATGGAAATGTCTATATTCATTTTGTGAAAGAAGCAGCATGGATGAGTTATAGAAGATTTATTCAGTTTAATTTTATAACTGACCTTTTTATACTTAAAAAAAGTAAAAATAGACTTCTTTCCTAATTATTGGTTACACAGTTTTTTTAATTCTGCGGGGAATAAAATTCTTCCTCAGGTATTTATAAAACGTGAAGGAATCATACTCCATACACGTAAAAGAATAATTAAAATCGGTCTTCATTGACACATAGACAAGATCATAGAACCTCCGCCTTTTTTTAAGATTGTTACAAACGAATCTTCCACTAGTGGACAAAAAATTGAAATGAACAGTAAAATAATTTTATTTGATAATCATTTATATTTAAAATATGACTTGTCTAAGTGCTTATTTTGTAAGCCTAAAGAAATAAATGATTTTTTACTTTACTTTTACTTTACTTTGAATTGCCTTTCTAAACAGTTCCACCCACATATTTTCAAGTTCTATCGATCATCAAAAACAAGTGACATTCACGCCACATTACTTAACCTCTACCTAATATGCCACATTAAAGTGACATAAAAAAACAAAGTCGCAATGCAAACATGATTAAAGCATTGCTGAGTATGTGGGTCACCGCAGTTTTTGAAAGTAGTCCATCCAGATTCTGCGTCAGAAAAAATAAAGGCTATTATTCTGACCGGGTACAGTCGTGGTGTCAAGTTTATATTATGAAAAGCTCATCATCATCAGCGCTTTTGCAAACTTTCACTTTTGTTGATGAGGCTCCTTTTGGGCTGTGAAATAATCATGATAGATTGGCCATGAAGGTCGAAGATATAAATTTCACATAGGATGCCGTGATGCATTTTGTTTCTTCAGAAGTTCTTAGACGAAATAAAGTAGAAAGAAAGTATGATCCTGAAGGTTAGGTAGCGCAACTTGAGTTGGTGTTACCGTTTATGGTTTTTCGTATAAGTTCTGTGCCGAAAGATTTGTGATTTCAGCGTAGTACCTCTAAGTTTCTATGAAGAAACAAATGCAAATCGCGCCAGCTTTTAATAATTAAGCTTTATTAGTTTTTTGTATTAATTAGTAGTTAAGTTAGGTACCTACTTTTAAAGTGGATGGCCCTTAATTCCGAAACAAAAGCAAGAGACGCTCAAATCAAAATATCTAAGTTGCCAAATAGGTATCTAAGTTTTTTTTTATCTATAGTATATAAAAAAAAACTGAATACTTATATTATTGACTTAAATAAAACTATTTGATTGAATTTAAATTTTCCGCTCTCTCTTTCTCTCTTATCTAATAAACAGAGCTTTTTAGAAACCCGGCTCACTTTCATTTACAGTACATATTGCCACGCCCTGCTTGGGTACCATTGTGTTTCTTATACATTACCTACATACTAAGACCTATAAATGTAAACAATAATGCAATAAAAATAAATATGAAATATTAAATCAAAACAAGCAAGTCTCGCCAATTCCCGATTTCAAGAGCATTTCATTAGAACTACTATGAAATCACCGATCGTTACGATATACTACTGTAAGCGTGATCGACAGTCGCTAATAAGATTAACGTCTTCGTTACGTGTGATTTAAATCTCTCGACTGACTCGTTTGGCTAGACTACTTGAAATTTCATATCGCGGATTAGATTCCGATCACAATAAGTATCGTGAGACAATGTACCCACCTACTCATAGAGTTTGTTGTTTATGCATCTCTTTTGAAAAATATAAACTACCTAATACTTATTAAAGTCTAAGTTTGTATTGTGATTTTGAACAAATGTCTAAAATCGATAAATCACTGTATTTATAATTAAGACAACCATTTCACCAATGTTTTAGTATGATATTAGATTGTAGTAAGTTAACGTTAAGTTTAGCGTTAAATGAATGTTTTAGCTATAAGCAACTCTTTGGAACAATAAAAAGTTTATTTATTTGTCCAATATACATATGATAATAAATAAATAAAATAAGATTCTTTTATTTCGGACTACTACAGATCCATAATTTGTTAGTAATGATTTTATAATAAATGTTAGTAATTCTTACGAACTAAAATTAAATTAAATTGAAATGAAAATTAAAATGAATAGTAATAAATTAGAAAAAAAATATAAGTTAAAACAAATCAAATTATATCATCAATAAAAATTTAAATTAATCAAATTACATTTCTTATTAATTTCCGCCATATTGGCGAATCAATCCTGCCCGCTACAGTTTGTAGGATGCTGTTGGCGCTGTCCCGCACTCTGCGCATCAGGGACGCCGTTTTAAAGTTTAAACCATTAGTATGAGGATGTATTATATTATCTGTGGCATTAGTATATTGTAACAAAAATCAGATTTTGGCAACCCTCTCTAATTAAACATTTACGTAATGTTTTCTACTGGGAAAATTGATAAAAATTCTTAATTCTATATGAATCAAATTCTGTGTAGAAACAACAGCTACACAAGATAAATGTATCTTTTAAAGGGCAATGTATACGCTTCTACAACAAAACTCCAAGTGAGTTGCAAAAATTATCAATAAATAAATTTAAAAAAATTGTTAAACACATTCTTTGTAAAAAAGCTTATTACAAAATATCAGATTACTTAGAAGATAAAAAAGCTTGGAACGAGTTTTGCTCCAACTCAAAATCTACCAACTTACAGATAAGCAAATCAAATGTACTAGACACATAAGTTGATGAATATACTAGTGGTTTCTTCTCACTTCTTCCACTGGTGGACAAAAAATTGAAGTGAACAACAATACATATAATAATGAATAGTATAAAATATGACTTGTCTAAGTGCTTATTTGTAAGCCTAAAGAAATAAAAACTTTTCATTTTCATTTTTTCATTTTCAGCTGTGGATTAACAAAACTTTTTTAAAACCATTCATCCTGACATAGCCCATTGAATGAACTTTGTAATTTGCAATTCTATGGCAATGCACGAGACAGTTATATACCAACTGCGTGTATTATCGTTTTCACACAAGTTATTTATTTCCCCTTGTATTTATGTTCCAAATAAAGATTATATTGTTTTTATTTAAACTTACTAAAAGGGCTTTCAAGCTTTCTTTTGAAGGATGGTTGATTGTAGCGTAATTCCACAGCTGCTGGTATGTGGGGGTATAATTATTAAATTACGGCATGTCTCTATCTCACATACACAACAGCCTACATATATTTATGTCTCTATCTCACATACACAACAGCCTACATATATTTCACCAAAACTTGCCGAAAGCCACAGTATGTTACTGAAATAATAAATTAAGTAGTATTTGACGACCGATGTGGCGCGGTGGGCGAAGGTCCGCCTGCGACGCAGGAGGTTGCGGGTTCGATTCCCGCCTCGGAACAAATGTGTGTACGATCTGCAGATATTTGTTTCGGGTGTTCTGGTCGTTTTCTATGTATAATAAAAAAAAACTATCTATGTAATGTATTGTATTATGTATATCAGTTATCTAGTACCCATAACACAAGCTCTGCTTACCATGGGGCTAGATAATGCTGTGTGAATTGTTGTCCAGCATTATTTATTTATTTATTCAGCATTTATTTTTATTGTGTATGTTTTGTTACATTATACCCAATAAACATGTTAGTATAGATAGATATAACATCGTTTAGGGCTTAGTAAAAAAACCTGAAATAATGTTAATATCTCAATAAATAAATGAAAATAAAAATATACATGCCGAGCGTAGCGTGCGCGTTGAGCTCTTTTGTATGAAAAACTAACGTGTATCACTTTTCGTAGCAAGCAGTGTTTTGTTCTGTATTTGGTTTTTATTATTGCATATATACATTGAAATGAACCAAGTTGATAGAAAATGAGTTTAAATAAACTAGATACCCAACGCTAAGAGGCGACGTGGAAAGCCCAGGATGAGATGGCGTGAAAAGCTCGAGGCACATCTTCCATCATGGCCTGTTGCAGCGTTGGATCGCGAGGACTGGAAGGAGAAAAGGGAGGCCTATGTCCAGCAGTGGTACAATAATGGCTTAAAATAAATAAATAAATAATAGATACACAAAAATAACTTATAACGGGGTAGTAACCATGATTCGATTTTTGAGTTGTTGGAGTTCATGGCGCATGAAACTGTACCAAAATATTGGAAAACTCAAAAATCTAATCCTGGTAAATATCCCGTTATAAGTGACTTTTGATAGTTTCAAAAGATTCAGATACAGGTAGTAAATGCGTATCGACATGCCCATGTGCGTACCCAGCTACTGGCCTAGGGGGGCAATTCAGATTTTTAGGTCGGATCGTCCGCGTATTTTTTTCATACACACGGCAGCTGCCTCCCCTGCCCGCCCCCCTGGGTACGCCCATGGACATGCCTTTTTAGGGTTCTGTAATTTATTTCTGATAATACGCTACGCACTAGTAAAGTTTTTATTCATCAAGATATCTTCACTAAAGTCATTTAAAACGGGATATTTACCATGATTTGATTTTTGAGTTATCCAATATTTCAGCACAGTTTCATGCGCCATGATCACGGAATAACTCAATATCCCGTTTTAAATGACTTTAGTGTTAATAACCATGATAGTTTCAATATTTCTAAGATACATATCTTCAATTCTTCGAGCTTAACAACCATGCCAATATAAATAGTTTGTTTTTTAAATAGATCAGTAAATAAATAAATAATGCTGGACAATTCAAACAGCATAATCTAGCCCCAAGCTAAGCAGAGCTTGTGTTATGGGTACTAGATAACCGATATACATTACACAGATATAATAAGTAATAGTAGGTAATATCATATGTAATGTTCTTATTGCCATATCATTCGATACGATGTATGTAATTATTACTCAACTGATCTTCTATTAAGTAATTACCTGCAGAATATAGAGCGGCACTTTTACCTACATTTCACCATCTGTGTCTATGTCGATGTACCAACACAGTTATATGTTTTTTAATGCGAATTCCGATTTATTTTTCGTTTAGCCCTAAAGAGAGCAGAATATTACGTTTACCAGATGATTTCAATATTTGATTGTTTGTCACTGTTTCTTCTGTAAATCTACAAAAACAAACAAATAAAAAGTATTTATTCAAAAAATAAAAACACCAATATACTATTTAGCAGGCACGCATATAAATAGCTGTGCAATGATCTACCAAATCATGCTTGTATTTCATTTATAAGATGTATTGTAACGAATTGTCAAAGAATTAATTAGCAAGCTGAAGTGGCAGTGGGCCGGCCATAACATATCACATAGAACCAACAACCGCTGGGGTAAACGTTCTTGAGAGGACGTCCTCTGTCCAGGTGGGATGACGACCTGCGAAAGACTGCAAGCAGATGCTGGATGCGGCAGCTGAAGACAGGGCACTATGGCGCTCATTAGGGGAAGCCTATGTCCAGCTGTGGCCTACTATAGGCCGATCATGATTATTTTAACACCCATTGGTACACCAAATAAATGAAAAACAAATAAAGAACAAACACAGTTTGTAATACATACCGCACACCAAATCAACAGCTTTTACCAGACCACTGCTGGACATATGCCTTACTGATAAGTACCTTATTCGCGCTCGTATTAATAAGATTAAGGAGATATCTGATGCCATAATCCCTTGTCATATGCCATCGGACATTCGTGTCCACTGTGCAACAGAGTTTCGAACACTTAGACTTGTGACAATTCTGTCTTCTATCACTTTTTTGCTAGAGGCAAATAGAAAAACCAGTATCCAAAATATTTCCACATATCAGCTTTAAAACAAGGTGTGGCATATATTACTTAGCCCTGGCTTTATTTCTACCATTCTCAATTCGCTCTGATTTGCGCAAAACTGAAAATTTGCATATTCGTAGGACACACGCAAATGCATATTATTGCGTGTACTCGACATGTGGACTGGACTGCCTACGGTGTCGAAACTAGCTGGCTATAGCTTCATATTTTATTGAATAACTAGATTATAAGTTTCAAAAGCTCTGTAGGTACTAATCTTAGGTGCAAATTCTATCTATCTATCTAAGCAGCCGGTAACACCCACTGCTGTGTCTCCTCTCCTCTTCCTTATCTCTGTACCCCTGGCGGTCCTGTGCCAGTCGGATCTACTGCTTCCCTACAGTCCCACAATTTCGTCTGACCATCGGGCAGGTAGTCTGCCTATTTACAGAATTTATCTAGTAAACGGAGAGATAACGCTCGCGGTAGAGTCCTAGATAACCTTCGGTAAACTGATTCTGCTACTTTTTTAAGACAGGTAGTTCGAGACATAATTTTTTTTTTATTTGAGACTGACAACAATCGATTACAATCAGGTCTTACGTTAAGTAAACATTTGACATATGAGACTTCATATGTTTAATTTACTCTAGATATAATATAGGCCCCGTTCACCACGAAAAAATGAAAAGGAAAAATTACATTGTACATAGGTAGGGCAAAAACGGTAACAGATAGCAAGTTGTGATGCAAGTGATGCAACTTAAGCAGGATCCTATATTATTTATGAATAGGTACGTACTACATAAGGTGTCAATTATTTATTGTTAAGGTATCAATTGCAATACTTAAACAACAGAAAAACTTCTAGCTCAGATCAGAAAGAAAATCAGAAATCGAACCCGCCGCAGTACAGTAGCAACAATAGGGATGAGTACAGTCAGCAACGAATGTCATCTTCGTAGATTGCTTTTTATTAATAGGTACGTGATCGCCCTAAGCGATAAGGCCGCCCATTGTACAACACATTCTTTATTTGTCTTTTTCCTGTCCAGTGTATCTGTTTTTTATTTGGTGTGCAATAAAGAATAATTGTATTTAAATAGGTTTTGACAACAAATAAACATACCCATATTCAAAGAATACAGCTGTTTACAATGCGCTATGAAATAATATCCAGATTATGCGAGTTGATAATTCATCATACAAGCAAATGGGACTAAAGTTAACGAGCAATCTGTGAATATGACGGAACTTATATGTCACTCGTTAAGTTAATTCCAAGCGTGAGTTATCACTTTATTATCGTTGGCCGTGCAATGGTTTAATTTGAATTTATATGTTCGTGCATTACTTAAAGTGCTTTTAACTGCGTAATTTGTTTATTCCAGAAAATAATGTGCTGACATAACTCCTAACTAAATGAAATCAATTTTATATTGCATTCCTGTGTGAGAATTACCCATATACGAGTGTTTATCATTCTAGACATGATACATATTTAAAAAATAGCGCAAATTAATTTTGTTTTTTCATACACATATCCACGCGGACGACAACGCAATTATAGGACTCAGTATATTATGAAAAACAAAAGGGAATCGCGCCATTTTTAAAAATAAAGACACGTTAGTGTTTTTTCTAGGAATACCAAAAATTCAACAGTCAATTGTTGAAAATGTAAGAAAATACCACCGTCTTTTGTTTCTTCGGACAAAATAAAATCTGTATTTCTCAAATGTCGCACACTATGCATTTAATCTCCATTTTAAATAGGTTTACGTATATACATACTCATTTATGAGTCATTAAGGTATGTTTTATTTTGTCCTCCATAAGATAAATCGGCAAGTGAATGTAGTTGTACTGGGCAGTTTATATTCCATTTTTAATGATGGTGTGATTTCAGTTCATTACGCCATTTAATTGTTACTTAGTGATCTTGTGGTCATTTCTATGTGTCATTCATCACAGTAACTGCTGCTGTTAAGCTGCAAAAGGCAAAGCATTGTTGACCTACATCGATCACTCTATGAAGTGAATAAGAACTGAGTACCGGATCTGATATAACAGATTTTTGCCTAAGTCTAAGTAATGGTGGTAATTTTTTGCTCACTTCGCACGCTGTGCAACTGTTTTTTACTGTATTCGCTGCAAATTAATATATTTAATCTGTTATTTCTGTACCTACTCTCATACCTGGACTAATTATAGATATTTTGATGAATACCTTGGTGTGCATTGAACGAGTTTTATTGACATTCAGCTACTTTTTCAAGTATATTTGGATATCCGTAATAGCTTCTATTTACTCCTGAAACACTGTACCATTTTTTATAATTGTATCATTATAACGTTTTTTTATAAATCTGTCATATATGCACATACCTTGTATACCGTTAGAAAAGTACCTATTTAAACGAGAGTCATACAACTTTTCTGTAGGTACTACTTACCTAGTTGTTCGTAGTACCTACTAGAGTATAGTATATACTAACCAGTAAATAAATACTGGCTTTTTATACTCTGAAACTGGCGGTATCTGTAATTGATTTAATCTACCGCTATCATACTAACCGATACCGCAAGCTCCTATTTTTCTGCCGATACTCCGTTCTACAATTCAAGAGTTAAACAACATTGCCCACATATCATTCTCGTGTGTAATACAGTTGCGACCTCTTTGTTACCTCAGATAGACCATAGATTGTAGAGTTTGTACCAGAGACAATAGAAGGGGGTGGTCTCTATGCAAAATTGTACCTTGTGCGAAGTTATTATGGTAATTTATGGATTGGTGTATTATTATCAGCTTTTATATGCTTATTCTGAACACCTGCTCATGTGATTTAGTGTATGGAGAATATTATTTATGGTTCTGGCAACACGACTGGGCTAACTTTATTACATAAGAGCTTTTGTTGCCACTATTAAGACCATTGTTGCCTTAATAGGTACGAGTACCAGATAATTTAATTATGTAGCGAGCTGTATTAAGAGTTAAAAAAAATAAATTGACTTTGGGATATATAGGGATGGACGACGGATGTGGCGCGATGGGCGAAAGTCCACCTGCGATCCAGGAGGTTGCGGGTGCGATTTCCACCTTGTGAGTCATATTTCTATGAATTGCAAATATTTGTAACGGGATTTCTGGGTATGTATAATAAAACAATATTTATCTATGTAATGTATTCTATTAAGTATATATATCAGTCAACTAGGTAGTGCACATAACACAAGCTCCATCTCTTCTTAGCTTGGGTCTAGATGATGCTGTGTGTTTTCCAGCATTATTCATTTATTATTATTATTTATATTTGCAATCCCTGAACGAATTCAGATGTAACCTGGCAAGAATGTCATTGGTCCACTCTTGAAAAAAAAAAGTAATACAACCTTAAACTTTAATAATACCTGACTTCTTAAAATACTTCCTGAAGTTAATTATAAAATGCAACTTTTACGTAACAATAACGATTTTTGACTAGTAAATAAATAAATATTTCTGCTTATTTTCAGCACCTTGCGTCAATCGACTACTTCGTAATATATGACAGCCTGAACATTTGTTCCTTCACTCGTTATTATCTGAAAGAAAAATACATATAAAAACATGGAAGGTTTGCATATACAAAAAGTTCATCTTATTATGCTAATTTGCGTTACATTCTACCTCTACAGTCCAAAGACCTCCCGTAACAAGCACCTGGCTCATTAGGGGTAATGCCATTATCCCCATGCTGGGCATGCAGGTTGAGGATTTAGTTCCGTGATGGTTTTCAGGGGGTGCTACTGCCCACACCGACAGTGGAAATCCCTAACTCGCCTCTGACATTACCCGCGGAAGCGCTGGGGTGGTACAAATTCGAAGCCGGCACCACACAGCCTATAATATTAATATTCTACTTATTTGTTATTACATAATTATGACTTTATTTACTAATGTTGGTGATCGAAATCAACCCTGATTTGGGTCACCAACATTACGAGAGTTATAAGCACGCTATAACACTTATTATATATTAAGATGTTATAAAGGCAGTAACACTGCCTTTATAACATCTTAGGTTTTCAAAGTTCTATTAAACAGCCTTGTCAGTGCACTGATCACCAAAATGTTAGTTGGGAAGACACAGGTGTTCATAGATCATACAGGCTTTTTCACCAAGATTTCATATTTTATACTAGTCGTATAGTATGAGCCCTCCGACCAAGTGGGATGACGTCAGCGAAAGACTGCAGGTACTGGATACGGCGAGCTGAAGACAGGGCGCTATGGCGCTCATTGGGGGAGGCCTATGTCCAGCAGTGGACTGCTATAGTATGAGCAAATGAGCATGACACAGCAGTCTATGATGGTAAATTAAATGATGGACCTTTGTTATTTATGCACAATGATGACAGCAAAACTGCAGAAGACCTTGTGGTCGGTCATTTCACAGACATTATCACGAGACACAATGACTCAGTATTGTGTATCTTTGGGGGGGCTACGCGTCTAACGATATCTTTCACTTATTATGACGATCCAGAGACAAAATAACACATAATAGTTCTCACCATCTTTGTATCCTTCTCTGAGAACTCTCTCCTGAAGTAGGAGATCTTCCCGTCTCTTTGCTTCACGACCTGGTTCAGTACGTTGTCTCCTTCCAAGGAGTACGTCATTTTAACCTGGAACGATATACCCACATCAGTGCTGCATACTTTGAAACTTTTGAATTTTTTGAATGAATTTTATATTATACTTTGTTTTAGGCGCATTGCTTATTATTTTTTATTCAATTAATTCACCGCCTACTAGGTCTATATATTCATTTCATATTGATGACAGACAGGTCGTGGGCCACTCGTTTAAAGTCTTGTGGAAGCCATTTTGACACTGTTAGATTTATATAAAACTAACGAGTTTAAGCTCATAATATGATTGCACAATTTCGTGATGCGCAGTAGCAGCGTTGGAGGAATGTACGCAGAGCTTGCCAACCAGTGCCTAGGGTCAACATCAACAACAACATCACCAAAAACAACAGCGCCAACATCGCTCGCCGCGTGCTGTCTAATCTCACTCTAAATTATCTCTAAAGATGACGAGTGGGTACAGTTTTTGTGCTGTGCGATAGCGTCGTCCTTGTATGCTACAACCTTTATTGTCAAATACAAAAGTCATCGTGTTGTTGTACTTTGGACTGTACTGCAGATATTCACTCCATTCCAGATAATATCTCTTATCTACCAAACACTATAAATATTTCCATCGATGGGTATCTAGTATCTGATAAGTCATCATCGGCCCATTCCGTCAGTTATTAAATTAATGATAGAAACAACAACCCTCTAACTAAGGTATATAAGTAAGTTTTCCGAAAATTAATAAATAAATATAATAATACTAGCTGCACCCCACGGCTTTGCCCTCGTGGAAATTTATGTGTAAAACGGTTTATAAACCATTCTCTTGAATCCGGATCAAAATCCGTTGCGTAGTTTTAAAGATCTTAGAATAGAATAGAAAAAACATTTATTTAGACACAGGTACAAAATACAGGCATAGAATAAACAAACAAAGAAGTTTATCATGGGGGTAAACGACACAAATAGGTGATATTAAGACTAAAAAAGACTACCTCCATGACCCTGCGCCGAAATAGGGGTTGGCTCAGCGTGTGCTGAACATTATTTTATTCAGCGCTGTTTTTCAGCCAAAGACCTTAATAACTAGTTGAAGTCACGGACGACAATTCGGTGACAACAAAGAGAAAAATATTTGATACAAATAAACAAAAGTAGATCTAAACATAGGTACATAAGGACAGACAGACAGGGGGAAGCTACTTGGTTTTATACTATGTAGTGTAGAGTTAACCAGTAACCCCGTATACATACAGTGTTGCCATCTCGTCGTTCCATCACGTATTCCTCTCCCAGTGTTAAGAGATGGCTGCAGACTCTTTCCTCCGCCTCGAGTACAAACTTCATGGTCCGCTCGTCGATCCGCGTGAAGGAGAACACTGGTGCGTTGCTCGCCAGCATTTTGAGGGCATGCTCGTTCACATCTACGGACGAGGTTAAGTTTTAATATCACTTCATCAATATCATAATCAGCTTAAATTAGTCCACTGGATACATTACATTGGACATACATGGATGAATACATGGTACATTGGACTCCTAATGCAAGCGACGTGTGGTGCCGTGTGGTGCCGGCTTAGATTTTGCACCTCACCCTTCGACTCACCTTTGGGGATCTTCCCGCGGGTGTCGAAAGAGGCGACTACAGAACAATTTACCCAGCGTGGGGATTAGCTTACTGTCCGATTTATCTCCGATTAGATTAGATTATCCTCCCATGTGCTTATCAGGGATGCAGGAAAAACTAATTTTTCCATAGGTTTTAGTACAGCGCCCACTACGATAAAATCGAGAAGTTTTCGTGCAGGCTGCAGCAAAAAATTCATATGGAAAATATTATTAAAATAACTTTTTCCTGTGATCCTCGCCTGTGTGATCGCCAGTCAAAAGTTAGCTTTTAGGTATCCTAAACAACATGAATAACAGCTACAAATTTAACGACCTCTGTGGTGAGGTTGCAGGAGGATCGAACCGGCAAGTTCAATTTCCGCTTCTGGACAAATATTTGTACGATCTGCAGTTCAGGGTGGTCTGGTCGTTTTCTATGTAAAATAAAAAAATATCGTTCTAAGTCATGTATTCTAGTTTAAACTGACACTACCCAATTAGCCTACAAGTAAAACAAATAAAGTACTACATCCATAGCACGAAGGGTGATATTCAACAGAGTTTTAATTAAACGGTCTATCAGTCCCAGGTTTTAATAGATCACAGTTTGATGAAACGGGATACCAAACCAAAATAAATAAATAAATAATGCTGGACAATTCACACAGCATTATCTAGCCCCATGGTAAGCAGAGCTTGTGTTATGGGTACTAGATAACTGATATACATAATACAATATATTACATAGATAGATATTTTTTATTATACATAGAAAACGACCAAAACACCCGGAACAAATATCTGCAGATCGTACACACAATTGTTCCGAGGCGGGAATCGAACCTGCAACCTCCTGCGTCGCAGGCGGATCTTCGTCTACCGCGCCACATCGGTCGTCAAAGGTTTCGTAGATATTTTATCACCAGTGTTTTGTCATGAAATTATTACAAAAAACTTAACTTAACTTAATTACTAAAAACTACGGCTGAAGTTTCTTAACAATAATATTTGGGATATTATTTAATTTCTTAGTTTACCGAGTACGAGGGCAATCAAACCCGCAACCTCCTGCGTCGCAGGCGGACCTTCGCCCACCGCGCCACATCGGTCGTCAATATATAATATAGTTAGTGAATAAAACCAGAATTAATTAAGCAAACGTAAACAAGGAATTTTCTCTTTTTCTTCTTGAATTTTCATATAGTATAGATTTTTTTTTGCGTAGGTAAGTGTAAAAATATCAATCTAGCGATATATGAATATGTAATTAGTAATTAGTTTAAGTAGTTAGGTACATTTACAATTACAACGCTCCGACCTGAAGCGCGTTGGAAGATTTGTTTAAGACGCTGGACTGGAAAGGTAAGGGCATAAATATAAACGGCAACTACATCTCACACCTACGATTCGCTGATGACATATAGTCCTATTGGCGGAGTCGCTAGAGGAGCTGAACCAGATGCTGGACGGCCTAGCTTCAGCCTCCCGATGTATCGGTCTTGGCATGAATTTGGATAAAACCAAAGTCATGATCAATGGACACATTGATCCAGGGCCGGTGGTCGTACATAGTCACCTTCTCGAAATTGTTTCCGAATACACATACCTCGGGCAGATTCTGCAGTTGGGTAAAAACAATTTCGAGAAGGAGGCCAAAAGGAGGATCCAGCTGGGCTGGGCAGCGTTTGGTAAACTACGTAGAGTCTTCTCTTCATCCATACCGCAATTCTTGAAAACGAAAGTTTTCAACCAGTGCGTCCTACCCGTTATGATCTACGGAGCTGAGACGTGAACTGGTGGACCAGCCCTATCGTAAGTGTCCACTTACGATAGGGCTGGTCCACCAGTTCAAAGTCGCTCAGCGAGCTATGGAAAGAGCTATGCTCTGAGTTTCTCTGAAGGATAGGATTCGCAACGAATACATCCGACAGAGAACCAAAGTTATCGACATAGCTCTGAGAATTAGCAAGCTGAAGTGGCAGTGGGCCGGCCATATCTCGCGAAGAACCGACGGCCGCTGGGGCAAACGTGTTCTTGAGAGACCACGACTCGGTAAACGTAGTGTAGGACGCCCTCCGACCAGGTGGGATGACGACCTGCGAAAGACTGCAGGTAGATGCTGGATGCGGCAAGCTGAAGACAGGGCGCTATGGCGCTCATTGTGGGAGGCCTATGTCCAGCAGTGGACTAATATAGGCTGATGATGATGATGATGATGATGACAATTACAATTTAAGTAGTAGTGTACACGTACAGTTTGGCAGAAACTTCATACCTGTAATGTACTTTTTATTGGAAATAAATAAATACAATAAAGTCCTCATATTAAAATCAAAACACTCACTTGATGCTTTCACAAAATTATCAACATTTTCACAGCGAACTCTTCTGTACCGTTTTCCGGAAAAACTCATTATTATCTCACAAAATAAACTAATCACTATATTTACATACGCCTTATTTATTTTACATCGATAATTTCAATAAACTACGAAATAATCATGATGCTGTTTCCAACTTTGTTGCCTTACTGGTTGATAAGGAGCTAAAAATGTCATATCAGCGGATATCAACTGGATGACGATGCAAAATGCCGTATCAGCGGATATCTTTATCTGGCTAACTGACGTAGCAAAATAGTGGATTTTACTGTTATGGTTTGTGTTAAGAGTAGATTATACTGAGTGGAACAAAATTTACTAACTATATTATATATTTTTACATATGTGCATTTTAATTTGGTAAAAAAAATTAATAATTGTGCACGTCAAGGAAAAAATAATGTGCGTACGGTCATAAGTGAAAAACACGTTACTGTCACAGCAGAGGGATAGTGTGATTTTACAATTTTCTTTATTTTGTAATAAAAAACTAATCAATGTATGAGTTGAATCAAGCATATAACATCAGTGCTTTGACACAATGTAAATACTAGTATGTGCATATAAATGAATTGAGACTAATTTGTCGAATTTTTTGGCACAAAACCTCGTTGGAGTCTACTCTATCATTCCAAGTTTTCTTCTATGTCTAGGGTTGAATAAAATCAAAGTCAAACTCACTATTATATCTACCTTACTTCGATCGGATACATTGTTAGTACAAATTGAATGTTGTAAATTAAAGAAAGAAAGAAAGAAGAAAGAAAGAAAATACATTTATTTGACACTATACATAACACATTACATGGTAAGAAAATAATAAAAACAAGAAAAAAAAATACAAGGAATATATAATAAGACATACAAAATAGAGCAAATACGTGTTACATAAGGGGCCAAAAAGGTCCCTGTCTCAGCATTATGCCGCTACAAGCCTAAGTAAGTAGCGGCGCTGATTTTCAGACAGGTCCTGGTGTGGTGGCACAAAGCTTGATAACATCATGTAGGTATAGGTACATATAAAATAAATCAAGAGTAGAGAATTAAAAACATCTTGACTCATCTTTTTGTACCTGCAAGTACCTACGTACATCTTTCTGAAAATTCTAAAGCGTTCATAATCTGAATTCAAGTAACCTTATCCGAAAACCATATCAATCAATCGCTATCTGAATCGAAACTGTCAAAAAATCATACTGACTGTAGCACGTCTACTCTCGTACCTATTTGCTATACGGTACTCGTACATGACTATGAAGTTAAGTAAAAAATTAAATTTTTAGGGTTTTATCAGTTTCTTATGAAGTACCCTAATTATTTAGAGGTGAGTAGTGAATGTAGGCTGAAAGACAGAATAAAGTATTTCATATACATATTTATTTTTGACATATAGAGACATGCGTGTGTGGACTCCCAAAATATTAGGACGAATGTTTCGATTTTATCAAGCCAACAAGGTATGTAAAGAAATATTTTTCTTTGAAAACGTATTGGAAATAGTAAATACAGTTAAAGAAACAAATAAAGTTTACTAAAGTAACTCAATATGTCTTACTTTTTACCACGAAAAGACACGTTTACGGGCAGAAGCAAGTAGCAAATAAAACACATAATAGGTAATCTTTAATTCTATTTAACATTCTGATTTCAATAATAAAATCATTTATACACCTGAGTAAGTCTGTAAAATAATACAAACTGTTGAGCAAATATAACAAAATCGATTGTAACACAGGCTCTACTTAGCTTGGAGCTCGATGATGCTGTGTAAATTGTCCAATACTATTTTAATATTTTCGTCTTGTCATAAAAAAAGC
This sequence comes from Eupithecia abbreviata, assembly GCA_943735965.1. Classification (NCBI taxonomy): domain Eukaryota; kingdom Metazoa; phylum Arthropoda; class Insecta; order Lepidoptera; family Geometridae; genus Eupithecia; species Eupithecia abbreviata. The sequence goes on from OX030986.1 coordinate 2,856,751, forward strand.
ATTAGGACATGACTATTTTTGATTGTCAGTCGAACAACCAAAATATAGTAAACTAGCTGCGCCCACCCGTTTCACCCGCGTGGTGATAGATGTTTTGGATAATAATTATACAATACATACATATATCTTTAGGAATTGTGTTATCCTGATATGTAAGCTATATTATTGTGATGTTTCGTCAAAATCCATTCAGTAGTTTTTGCGTGAAAGAGCAACAACCATACTTACATACATCCTCACAAACTTTTGCCTTTATAATATTAGTAATATAAGAGCATGGAATTACTATAGGCACCTACTTTTTCAAGCATGTAGGTCCCATGTCTGTAATCGGATCTAGGCAGCTAAATCTAGGTGCAGTATGACAGATCTGACATAGCTCAAATTATTTATTGCTGTTTTTATAAAAAGGTTAGTTCTCATCTGGCGGCACTTCTTTGTAGCACGCCGCGTTTGCACAATCGGTGGGATTATTTACCTATTTGATAAGCGATGACGACCACTGTGGCGCGGTAGGCTAAGGTCCGGTGGGCTAAGGTCATCGACATAGTAGGTTACGGGTTCAGTTCCGCCTTGTGACTAATGTTTGTAAAATCTGCAAATATTTCTGCTGACTTTTTACCGTCCTGCCATATCGGGTTAAGAAGAAAACAATAAGGCAACCTAACTTGCAGAAAATCCACCATCTTTGGTCCCGCAGCGAGTTTCGAACCCGCATTATACCTCTCAGCCATCCTCTCACACCACAGAGGTCGTCAAAATAGTATAACCACTTTTTCACTATAGACAAAAAACAAAGTCGCTTCCCGCTGTCTGTTGTCACTATGTATGCTTAGATCTTTAAAACTACGCAACGGATTTTGATGCGGTATTTTTTAATAGATAGAGTGATTCAAGAGGAAATATAAACCATTTGATACATAGATTTCCACGCAGGCGAAGCCACGGGGCGCAGCTCGTATGCTGATAAGCGCTTGCCACCAAACGCCCAAAGAAACGTATCCAGCTTAACCCAGCGGCGGTGAACGCTCGACCTCGCCAGCCCTAGGGCGGGGATGCGACAAGGCAGCCGCCGCCGCAGCCTCCGCCACTCGTACAGTGCTGCCGATAGGGTTAACACCTGAAATGACATTCTGAGCCATGTGGGGTGGAATAATATTACTGGCGGCTGTGTTGGTCGCCGAGAGTGCGGGACCGGGCAGCCCTCGCTTCGTCTGCTACTCCGACGGTGCTAGGAAGGATGTGGGGCTGGAGCAGTGCACGCACCTCGTGTACCATGGTGCAGCTAGAGGAGACAAGCTGGATGCGATCCTGAAGGACTATAGGAAGGCTAGTCCGAGGGCGAAGATTGTGCTGCGAGTTGGAGACGGTGATAAGGTGAGTTGAATTTTGAAATGCAAATAAACATCATTAAATAGTATAGAATCAATTCGCCTCTCGCTGTCGTTCTGCTCCTATGTATGCTTAGATCCTTAAAACTACGCAACGGATTTTGATACGGTTTTTTTAATACATAGAGTGATTCAAGAGGAACCATTTGAAAGATAGATTTACAAGGGCGAAGTCGCGCGGCATATCTGGTGATAAGATAATTCTTTGTGATAACAATTGATATAATCTCAAGACGCTAATGTAGAGCTTTCAGAATAGTAAATCTAGCCTCAGTAAAATGTTTGTGAACTTTTATGTATGCTAAGAGGTATGTTGAGTTACTTAGAGAGCTAACTTATTTTGTTTTTCCTAATCAATCCATTATCAAAAAAGTTTAGTTGTTATCATAAGTTTAGTTTCGACGAACAATCATATTGGAAAAATTAACAGTCAGTCAAAACGTTATCGGATCCTAAGTCTAACCCGTCTAAATATCATTTTCATGGTTGGTGGCAGTGGTTATTTACTTATTTATATACAGATGGAAGTACCTAATAGGCCTCTACCATACAAAACTCCTCTACATACCAAATAATTGCAAACGTTTATTGACAATAAAATTAACATGGAGTATCTTGTTTCGTCTGGAAAATCGAAAATTGCATTATCATTCTTACAATGCTGTGTTTATCTACAATAAGTTTATTTGTTTATGGTTTGTGAGCATTTAGAACTACCTACCAGCAGTTAAAGACTCTTTCAAAAACATAAATATACATAACTCGCGTCTGGACGTGGCTTTACACACGTTATTCGTTATTTGACGACCGATGTGGCGCAGTGGGCGACGGTCCGCCTGCGACGCAGGAGGTTGCGGGTTCGATTCCCGCCTCGGAACAAATGTGTGTACGATCTGCAGATATTTGTTTCGGGTGTTCTGGTCGTTTTCTATGTATAATAAAAAAATATCTATCTATGTAATGTATTGTATTATGTATATCAGTTATCTAGTACCCATAACACAAGCTCTGCTTACCATGGGGCTAGATAATCCTGTGTGAATTGTCCAGCATTATTTTTTATTTTTTTATTTTTGTAAAAAAAAGTAGCCTTTATTCTAGGTTCTTGCGTGCAAATTTCAGCTATTCTGTAATTTTGGCATTTCAAATTCTTTATTATTTAATTTAAATATTTTGTAGTTTTTCGGGACAAAAACTTATCTCTCGGGAAAAAAAACCAAATCGATTGTGATTCGATTCGTCTATCAATAATTTACGACGAAATCGACAAACATACATAAAAACACGTACCTACAACTAGACATAGAACCTTGACCTCTTTTGTTTTTCGTTTCGTTTAAAAAAAGCCATATCAGAATGTGTGTCAAAGGTTGTGTAGATTCGTAAAGCCCTCCCACACAAACCTACATCCTAAACTCATAGTAATAACTAAAACAAACTACATTTTAGGCAATATATTACGAAAGGAATTTTGCATCGGAACTCGCTGCACATATTAACGAGAAAGAAACGTAGGTACCTAAGTTTCTGTTTCGTGAATATGGACGTTTCTTTCTATGCTTTTGTGGTAGTAAGTACATTCGGTAGGAAAGTTGACCGTTGCTAATTGTAATGACATAACATTTTGAGCTCTATACAACTGTAATTAGGTACTTACTAATTAGGAAGCAACCGTGTTCAATCGATATGCTAATCAGTGACTAGGATGTTACAGAATTGGAGAAGTTTCTCAATACAGTTGTTGATTGAGGAGCCATTTCTTTTTATTTGCTTTATTCATCAGAATATAGAATCAATAAACCTGTCGGGTAGGATGACGCATAGATTGCATACGAGCCCGTGGGCTTTCCGTGAAAGAAGTTGCAGTCCGAATAATTATTGGGAGAACTAAATAATAACAATAGTTATTGTAAATTTGTGATTGGATATAGAAATAGAAATACATTTATATATTACAACATGCAATTGACATACTTTGTATAATGCATAGAGCTGTTATAAAAAGGCCTTAAGGGCCCGGCGACCCTCGCTTGCAAAAATCGCTCCGAATATCGCTGTCCCTGTTTAACCCTTGCGCCGCGCCCCATGCGTGCGCGATAGCAATATTAGCCGTTCAAAATTTGGTTTGTTCCGTAATACCAAAAATTATGACCGAAAACTTTTTGTATTCTTCACAAAGTATTGTTATTCTGTAATTGACAATATAAGCTATGTTCCTTAATAAATAACACGTAAGATATTGATGTTTTTAATACGAAACAAATAGCAAGAAAACTTGTCCATTCTCGCATAAAATTTGTGCAAAATGCGATTGGCTTTCTTTTAATTGTAGGCAAGTATTTTGAAAAAAAAAACTATTTAGGAACCTAGATAATTGAAATTAAACTAAAAACTATAAATACAAATAATACAATATTATAGTGGAAATATACTTGAATTGGAAATCATTTTGGTATTACGTTTGTATGAAGAATTCGTCCCTCCGGAGGCCTCTTAACTTAGCATATTGCTGATTATCTCTGATTAATGTGAAACATTCATTGCATGATTTTAACAAGACCAGATTGGACGAAATCGTGCCATATCGCCAAAACATGTATGGTTGATCACGAACTTCTTTTTTTGCAAACCCTCATGGACTTGCTTGAATGAACGAAACTCAGGTTCAAAACAAATAATAAATAATTCATTTATTTCAGGTAACATTAGTTTTATTACAGGATGTTAAATACTTAATAACTACGGCCCGTAATATGTAGTCTTAAAGCTTTTAACCATATAAAATTTACCTATTTATAAGTCTAGTATCATACAAATTTAAATATCAAATTCCAAATAATTTTTTTCTTTAGGCTTACAAAATAATCACTTAGACAAGTCAAATTTTATAATACATAAAATAAAGCTATTTACTACTACGTAGTGACGGGGACAAAAACTCTATATTATATTGATAGATAGACAATAATTAGTAACTAACTAGAGTTTGAATACCAATAGGTATTCAAACTCTAGTTAGTTCATCATCATCATCAGCCTATAGCAGTCCATTGCTGGACATAGGCCTCCCCTAATGAGCGCCATAGCGCCCTGTCTTCGTTAGTTGATGTTATGGAATCTTACATTCCCTAAGGCAATAATTAATGTTACTTAATGACGAATTTATCTGAGAAACAGGATGTGTACTAGTTTGCTGATCCGGTATGATTTAATATAGGTACTATCGTCGTAGGTACAGTAACGAGGAGGTCAGAAAATTAGGCAACATGGGTTTTCCGACTTCGGAAACTTCACGGTTCACACAATTTAGTTAATTATCGTGATTAATTATTTTTAGCTTGTTTGTTACATACTAGCTGCGCTCCGCGGCTTCGCTCGCGTGGAAATCTATGTGTCGCAACAAAGTCGCTTCCCGCTATCTGTCCGTCCCTAGTAGCATACATTGCTTAGATAAATAAAATAATGTTGGACAATCCACACAGCATCATCTAGCCCCAAGCTAAGCAGAGCTGTGTTATGGGTACTAGATGACTGATATACTTAATGCAAAACATTACATAGATAGATAATTTTTATTATACATAGTCAACGACCAGAACAACCGGAACAAATATCTGCAGATCGTACACTTGTCCCGAGGCGGGAATCGAACCCGCAACCTCCTGCGTCGCAGGCAAACCTTCGCCCACCGCGCCACAGGGATCGTCAAAAGATCTATAAAACTACGCAACGGATTTTGATGCGGTTTTTTTAAATAGATAGAGTGATTTATGAGGAAGGTTTATAAACTATTTGACACATCGATTTCCACGCGGGCGAAACCGCGGGGTCTAGTAGTAATAAGTAAAACTTTAGGCACGGAACCCTCATGTGAAATTGACCTGTCAATGAGGCCCAGACCTCAGACTCACCCAAGTTGTTACGTAAGTGTAAAGTAGAACAAGAATTACTGGGGATTGCCGAGGGTCACCTCATATGTCTTGTAAAAACTGATGACATTTGGCTTTCTGCTGGTAAAACTATCTGTTTTGACTTTGACGCGGGTGAAATCTTGGATCGACAATCATGATTCATGAATCAATCATGTTCTTGCATAATAATATTTTAAAATAATAATAGTTATATCTTTTTTTAGCAATCAGTTTTTTTATTTCTTTATAAAGGGCTTTGTCGCGCGTGATTATGACGCCCTTAGACTAAAGTGTGGCCTAGGCACAACTCGTCATAAGGACTTTGTTGAAAGTGTACGCTGCTTTCTCGCCGTTATTCGAAGATAGGTGCCTATGTTATTCCAGGTATAAATTTACATTTAACAAAAAAATAGCCGAATCCATTCTGTTTTGGTGTGAAGAGGTGACAAACATCTAAGCAACCAAACTTTCGCATTTAGTTCTTATTTATTAGTCACAGTAATAATAAAGTATGTAAAATTTTGTGTGTTGCGATTGTTTGAATGTCAAATGGATATTTCTAGAACTAGATTAAAGTTACTTTTATCCCGGAAAAACGCTTGTAAAGCTGCTACCTGAAGCTAGTGAGATAATATTTCCTAATTACCTACCGCACATGTAAATAATCAATTTGAATTTTTGAAAAAACTAAAACCTACTTCGAATTCGTTTGTTTTAAATAGTTTGTTAAGATTTGCGGGATAAATATTAGTATTTTTTCGTCTCTATTTTGCATCGAGAATATATTTTTGTTGTACCTCTACACCTAGGGATTTTTCTACATGCAACTGCTAACTATACAAATAATCATCCGAATCGGTCCATATATGCCGGAGAAAGACGACGGACATAGGTAGAAACAAAAATAAAAAACATACATGTACATACATACAGTCGATCATAGAACCTCTTTCTCTATTTTCTCTATTTAAGAACCTTTTTCGTCGGTAAAAATAAGCGATAACTTGTCTTCAGTGATTCAAAGATGTCTTGGCTAAAACCTTTAGCTAGGTACATTTAGAAAGACAATTAGCTATAACTTGACAGCGTCCTTTTACACAAGAGCGGTTTTCCCTCGACATACCTACTCATGTATGTTGCAGACTTGTTACATTGGTTCATTAGTGTTATGTTTCACTTGTGACGTCATGGTATGCTACTGATTGGTAGGCATAAGTAGGCTAGGTATATTGTAGTGTGTAACTTTATCAATCAACTTTACAATCTGCGCGTTGAACAAAAATTTTATATTTTTGAAAGTAAGTTCAAATTCCTTAAAATTTTAATGGGTTTTTAGTTTTGCAGGACTGGTAGTAGGTGGGTAGTAGGATAGGTACCTACTAATACCTCTGAAAATTTTTGTAGTAGGTACGTTAGTCGATCGTTTGAAGAAACTTTTAGAAACTGTCATGGCTATTCACAATAAAGTCATTTAAATGGGATATCTATTGTAAATGACTTTATTATTAAATATAATAATATTTTAAATATTACCATAATTTAAAATATTGGAAAGCTCAAAACTTAAATCATGGTAAATATCCTGTTGTTGACTTAGGCGTTTGATGAAAATTACACTCTCTTATGTATGAAAACAAGACAAATTCTCTTGACCGTCAATAAATGCATTACGAGCAAAAGTAAAACAAAGGCTTTATTCCCTGACTCACGCGTTACGCATAGTTACGATCGTGTTACGATAGTTGACGTCATCGGGTCTGTTCACACGACCGACCTCAACTAGACTAGACAACCTAGTCTATTATCTATGTCTAAGTATAGGTGATCTATGTCTCTGTCTATGGGTAGAGCTACGTTGTACTTGTACGGAAGGTTGCAATGTAGGTCCTCTGGGCATAGACATTACGGACAAGTTACTGACTCTTTGGGAGTGATGTTAGGAAATAGTAAGTGATAAGATCATACGCACTAGAGGTTGAAGTTTCATCGCGCGGCAAAAAAGCAGCGGTTGAACTGTACTATCTAGTGCGTGTAACTGACGATGTATTTATAATCTGGTTGCGGATCATCTATCTATACTAATATTATAAAGAGGAAAGGTTTGTTTGTTTGTTTTTATGAATAATGCACAACTATAATATCTGAACTGATAGTTTTAAAAGTTGTATTCTTCATCGTCTGTTTTATTTCCTGCTGACCTTAAAACAGCTGATGCATTGCAATTTTTCGCGCTACGCACGTGTAACATGATTTCGTGATCCACTTAGCTTTTCAATTTTGACACTTCCGACATGATTTATATTAAAATAATTTTGATAAGTGAAAATAATTCTTGCGACGATGTTAAGAATATTGGATATTATAATATCAATAATGCTGGTCAATGCACATAGCATCAAGCTAAGTAAAGCTTGTGTTATGGGTACTAGATGACTGATATACATAATACAACACATACATAGATATATATTTTTTATTTAACATAAAGATAACGACCAGAACACCCGGAACAAACTGCAGATCGTACGAACATTTGTCCCAAAGCGGGAATCGAAACCTCAACCTCCTGCGTCGCAGGCCGATCTTAGCCCACCGCGCCATATAGAATGTCAAATTATATTGTTTATTTTTGATATTCATAGAACAAAAAAAGGAAAAAAAAGGAGGCCAAAAGGAGGATCCAGCTAGGCTGGGCAGCATTTGGGAAACTACGTCGAGTCTTCTCGTCATCCATACCGCAATGCTTGAAAACGAAAGTTTTCAACCAGTGCATCCTACCCGTTATGACCTACGGAGCTGAGACGTGGACACTCTAGATAGGGCTGGTCCACCAGTTCAAAGTCGCTCAGCGAGCTAGTTTAGTAGCTCGGAGTTTCTCTGAACGATAGGATTCGCAACGAATACATCCGACAGAGAACCAAGGTTATCGACATAGCTCAAAGAATTAGCAAGCTGAAGTGGCAGTGGGCCGGCCATATTTCGCGAAGAACCGACGGCCGCTGGGGCAAACGTGTTCTTGAGTGGAGACCACGACTCGGTAAACGTAGTGTAGGACGCCCTCCGACCAGGTGGGATGACGACCTCCGACCAGGTGGGATGACGACTTGCGAAAGACTGCAGGTAGATGCTGGATGCGGCAAGCTGAAGACAGGGCGCAATGGCGCTCATCGGGGGAGGCCTATGTCCAGCAGTGGACTGATATAGGCTGATGATGATAGAACAAAATAAAGTTATGTTCCAAATTACCAGCAGTGTTTAATCTTTTGAGTGGTATTTTATCTTGTTATCAGATGACTTTCATCGTGTCAGTGCCTTTCCTTTCGTTAAACAATAGATAATACATACAGGTAGATATCTACCCAATGATAAATAGAGTGTTTACTTAAGATTGGTATCGTTTGGTTAGATAATGTTATTATCGCTAGTAATGAAAGTAAGAACCTACATAAACCAATTACCTACTATGCCGATATCTGACAATGCACATAATGGATACCTACCTACTGTAGACTTCAATTATGTGAGTATTATCTTGTAGGTACCTACTTAATCCCTCTCGTTGGGCGGATTGTCGACTTCACTCTGAGTTGCCAATTTATTTTGGTTCGAATATTTTTTTTTATTTGGGAAATAGACTTTAAGTACATAAAACTTATGAAACGAAACTTAAGATATAATACCTACATAAAACAAAATAATTTCGTCCATTACACGTGTTATATGGCATACCAGCATATAGGTACCAGGATAGAGAAACAAAAATAGAAGTTGCAGTAGTCATAGTAGATGCAATCCAAATAAAATGACCTAGCCGTTCAACTAAAGCTTAAAATCAATCTAATTTGAAATGCTATTGAAGGCAATGAAGGCGGTCCACATGCCTCTAATTTAATCGTCAGTCCAATTGGCAATGTGGAGTGTGGGCGGAAAGTCACACACGATCTAGGTATGTGTGTGGGACCATAACAACATAATGAAACCTCCGTACGCATGATACACACGGACCTCGTTTTTGGATAGTAGTCTGAGCGAATAATTGACACATTACAATATATTAAAATATCAACATAACACTGTCTAAAATCCAAATTGTAGAGATAATGTCAAGCGTTTAATTTGCGCCTTGAGTTGAGACTTGATTGAGACAAATCAGAGATACCTACGAGTACATACATACCTATATTGTTACACAATATATACAGTCAAACATATTCTAGATAGGTAAACACCCGTGTGTGGGTAGTAGGTAATCACTTCAAATCAAACACATAGGTGCCTAATAAGATAACAAACGAGATATGTAGGTAAGCCTCACTAGGACGAAATGAGTTAGCAAAAAAAGCTAACTCATTCACAACAAGTGTGACTCACGCAAGAGAATGAACGAGTTCTTGACCTTGCATTTGACAGGTCGTGTCAAGGTCACGTCATAATTATTGTCATTGTCAGATTTGACAGCTCTCTTTGTTCATTTGGTTTTGGAATTCGACCGGCCGGCATTTGTTTTGACAAGCGTAGATCATTAGCTAAATGAAGTTGGGTTTGTGTTTTGACTTTGTTTCCTTTATTATCATTCAACCATTGAGCAAAATCAATGCATGGATTTATTGATCAGTGAATTCATAAGCATACTTTACCTAAGTTAAGGAAGCTCAAAAATAATGCTTTTTCGATATTTTCATACTTACTATAGATACCTTACGCATACCTTAACCGTTGAAGCCATACTTTTTAGAATAAAAATATCATTTCCATCACACATTTTCAAATAGTTACAGATTTCGTGAAAACGGGCTTATTATAGGTAACATTTGTCATAAAAACTTTTTTGGTGACAATCGATCCTGTTTCTTATAACAGGACCAAATAAGTTTTAAGTAGGTAGATACTAGAAAAGTCAGAAAATACAAAAACTTGACTTCTATTTGTTGGCAATATGTGTCTGGTTTGCCATTTTTCTGCCTGTACCCGGTTCATGGAAATTCCATAGGAATAGCGGCGTTATTCCAATAATAATATGAGCGTTAAATTTTGAAAAAAAAAATGAATTAATTTTTTACCCAACATTGACATAATCATGAAACAGCGCGTTATAATGATTCATGATGAATCTCTGTTAATGGCAACTGTGTCAGGTTAGACATTTTTCTGCCGGTGTCAAGTAATGGAAAATAATGAGGTATATTATGATGATTGTTTGATATGTTCACCAGAGCCTAGTTAGTTATCTAGCGGGGTGTATTGCAGGTTATTTTGGCTTGGGAGACGAGATGTTGGAGTCCCCCTTACACCCCTCAGCGCGTTATAAAAATATTAATCAGAAGTCTCAAAAAAAGCTAATTTCAATGTCACGAAGCCAAGTGCAGATCGTGACCGGTTGAATGAGATGCCTTTCACCGATCCTTCTTACGATATTTGCATAACGCGTTTAGGTTCGGTCATCGATTTCGCAATGCTTGATATGTGGTTGTGATTTCCAATGTCAAGCTAGTGAGAGCTTTATCGCTCTATATAGATACAGCAAGATTAACTGGCCATATCCAAAAAGTTTGAGTAAGGCACGTTCAGCAGAGGGCGTGACACGTCAAGTGCTGATGTCAAGTGATGAAAAAGTTTTTTACCTTTACGTATTTAAGGCGGAGGCACACTAGCGCCGCCACCATCTTATTATTACGTTGAACAAAGGAAATTCCATACAATTTCATAGTGCAGTGTGTTATAGCTTTTTTAATGCCTTTGTTGTTTAGGCACTTGGTGGCCATGGCCACCAGACTCTATTTTCGTATCTCTGCCTAAACTTTACAAAAAAAAATATATTAAAGAGGCATTAAAAAAAGCTTATTATAGGTATCACAAACTGCCCAATAACATTTTTGCGATTTCCTTTATTAAACAAAATAACAAGACATAATAGGTTGCGGCGCTAGTGTGGCTCGGGGTATGCCTTAATAATGTAATAAAGGTTATGAAAATACTGTGTCCCCTCTAAAATGTCACATGGAGTAAATGTGTCCAGTCCACGATAATAAAGAATTAAATTAATTACAATCACCATATTGCTCACTTGCCAGATACAATCATAAATGTAGTAAGTAGGCTGTAAGTTACGAGTTGGCGGTGTACAATAAAGGCGCGACGCCTTTGCCCTTTGGACAACGACCAGTCGCATTCTTTATGTAACATGTGGGCTGTTGTTGGGACATTCAGTTCGTGATGAAATAAAAACATTGAAAATCTACTTTGTAGGCTTTAAAAGCTGTACTGACTACTCAGTCGGTTTTGGTATGACAGTTTTGAGAAAATTCTGAGTTTGGAAAATATGCCCGCCTTTTTTTATGATATTTTCAGTGCTGCCATGATGTGTCAACGTTGTAACTCTTGTTGTAATGTAAACCAACAAGAAATACTTTTTTGTTAATTAATAAATCGGCCAAGTGCGCGTCTACTCGCCATAGGGTTCCATGCCGTAGGGTTCCATTCTTGATATAAGTATTTTCACAAAATAAACAAGAGAAACTTTAAAAACAGATTTAATAGATGGATCCCATAAAATTAAAAAGTCTATATAACCGCGGTAACCCATACAAGTACCTACCCCTCCAAGCGAAGGTTGAATCACGTTCTCCACCTATAAAAGTTAAACAACGTTTACCAGAAGTAAAGCAAAACCGGTGAACGTTGTTCAACTTGTTATGGAAGTTGTACGTTAATTATTGAATTTTATTATTTTTTGTTATAGTGGAAATAGCCATGCCCAATCTGTCAAAAAAAAAAAACAATCAGCTGTCTACTTCTTACGGTTCAAGAGACACAGGCCAGCTCCGACAAACGTAGAGCAAAAATAGCCAAAAACCCCGTTTTTTGTATATGCTCCTTAGCCTCCTGGCCTAATTATAATATTTATTTAATTTTTTTATTATTTGTTATTGTAGCGGGAAGATTAATACGCATGTTGAAAAGATTTTCAACTATCTAGCTTCTACAGTTCATGAGATGCAATTCGCTGACAGACAGACAGACGGACGGACAGACAGCGGAAGCTTTGTAATAATATATAAATATTACGAAGAATCCGCTGTCTGTCGTTTACAAAGCTTGTTTACGGAACCCTACTAATTAAAAACATAATGGCATTGGAAAATAGCAGTAGGTTGGTAAATCTTAATATAATTAATACAATTTCAGTCATCTACGCGAAAATTTAAAATTAAGCTCTATAGTTAACATCATTTTATACAATAAACGCTCATGGTAACTATAACTACTAACAATCAAGGCAAATAAATTGGTTCTTACTAGTATTTTCTATTATGGAAAATAGGCAGGTAGAAGCAATCAAACTGTACATCGATTCCGTTTAACCTACATACGAGAATCAATTAAAATACAAAATACAACCCGCTCATATAAATCTAGCTTCTAAAATTGCATGTAAATTTAATTGCCTAACTATTACATATCGCACCTCATACTACATAAATTATATCTAAATTATTCACGCTCTTACTGTGAAGGGAACAGAGTTCTAAATGTAAGGGCCTGTAATTAGCCTTTCGCATATGTGTAATTAGTGCAATATCATTGAGCCTTAAATCATTTGACTTATGCGCTTGCCGACTTAAGGGTCCGGCGACCCTCGCTTGCAAAAATAGCTCCAAATATCGCTGTCCCTTTTTAACCCTTGCGCCGCGCCCCATGCGTGCGCGATATTATCCGTTCAAAATTTGGTTTGTTCCGTAATACCAAAAATTATGACTGAAAACTTTTTGTATTCTTCACAAAGTATTGTTATTCCGTAACTAGATAATATAAGCTATGTTCTTTAATAAATAAAACGTAAGATATTGATGTTTTTAATACGAAACAAATAGCAATTAAACTTGTACATTTTCGCATAAAAATGTGCAAAATGAGATTGGCTTGCATTTCATTTTAGGTAAGTATTTCGAAAAAAAAAACTATTTGGGAACCTAGATAAATACTATTTTAATACAAATAATGCAATATTATAGTGGAAATATGCTTGAATTAGAAATAATTTTGCTATTACGTTTGTATGAAGAATTCATCCCTACGGAGGCCCCTTAAGGCTGGGGCATACTGAAATACGATATCCTTCAAATAAGGACTTGAACAATATGGACTAGAAGAGACTATAGGACTGGAAGAGATCGCTTCTAAGCGATAAGGCCGCCCATTGTACCTGTCGCATATAATGTATTTTTGTAATGTTTAATTTGATTATGGTGTACAATAAAGAATTTTTGTATTGTATTGTATTGTATTGTAATAAAACTGTGTGTCGCTGTATTTTAAGGTGCTTAAGTACCTACCCTTAGCTATTAACTAGCTAGAACGTTAACTAAGTTTTTTTTAAATAAATTATTACTATTATACTTCTATTTATTTAAATTCTCGGAGAAAATACAATTAAATATTATAAAAATATTCTACAGAACAAAATATATCAAAACGGTAGAATTAGAAATATATGCAAATAAATGACTTTTACTTTTTTTAGAACGATAGGTTTCACCGACGACCGCGAAGCTAGGTCCAAGCAGCCGGCAGCCAACTTCCTGACGATGCGTTATTTTTTACTATTTTTATGAAGTTAGACTTACTCGTAAAAAATAACATTTAGGCTATTTTACTTCTAAAAAACATATACAGCTACGGAAAACCATAAATCCATCATCCATATAAATCAACCATAGAGCTAGCTATAAACAATGGAGCCGAATTCCCACACTCCATCAACACTTCCGAAGGCTTTGGCCGCTTTAAGGTGTCATCGGCATCCTTGCATTGATTGCCTTTGAACAAAGCAGAGGAAATGTTGTTTGTTCTTTATTGATGTGCTACATTTGTCTTACTACAGAGATAATTAAGAGCATTAATAGATACACGATAGTAAGTATCAGTTCTTGACTTTGAACATAGTAAGTCACCAGTGTTGTCCGTCGAATGTCATGACGACCTCTGTGGCGTGGTGGGCGAAAGTCCACCTGCAAGCAGGAGGTCGCGGGTTCAATTCCCACCTCGGGACAAATGTGAAAACATTTTTTATTATTTTTATTATCAGTTCGTATAAAGAAGTATGTAAATTCCGATCTAGAACTCCATCCATGCAAAATTTCAGCTCAATCACTTAAGTAAATCCAAACATCTGAATATAACTTTCGCATTTTTAATAGAATTTTGACTTTAGTTAGCTGTTACCTAGTCGGTATTGGTTAATCACACGTTTGACAGGAAAATTGGAAATCATAGTAAAGGTTTATTGTTGACACTCGGGGGTCAACCACCCCGTGGAGATCATAGAACAGCCATAGGGGTGCACCCCTCCGTGGGGTGGGGTGGGTTAAACGGGTTCTATTTACAGGCCTAATTTTCGGTGGACACAGTTGGGAGCGGATTTATACCTAATGCACTTGCCAGTTCCGCTGCCATTTTCTCTACTTCCGCCCTCCGCCCGCCCCAGTTTAAGCTATTTGTTTACCAATAATGACTGAGACCACCTAAAAAAATTGTGTCTGTAACTTGTACATACATAGTGTCAACAGAAGACACTATGTGTGTGTGTGAATGTTAATTGTGCGTGTGTGCCCATACAGTGGGAGCGGATTTGTAATGCACTTACCAGTTCCGCAGCCATTTTTCTCCACTTCCGCCCTCCGCCCGCCCCCTTTCAAGCTTTGTTTACCAATAATGACTGAGACAACCTCAGCAGATTAAGTGGTACACAGATTTTAAAAGGAGATGATTATAGTGCGACGTACGAACATGAAATAGGCGGTCTGCTAATCAAGGGCACGCTTGAGATATTTGTAGTTCAATTTGCATGTGTTATTTATCTATTATTCCATTGTGTCTGATGGCCAAGGCTACAAATACCATGAACTAAGGACACCTACAAGTATCTTAATTATAAAAGTGTAATTTTCCTGTCAGCTAGATATCAAAGCAAATGTGGTCGAAACTGCCTTCTAAACCTTCTGTAAAACACGAAAATTTCCAAATTCAGAAAACCTACTTAGTGCAAGTCACTGTTATAAGTTGTTATTATTCCATAAGCTAGACTTATAATGTGATAGTTTTGTAAAAACTAAAAAGTGATTGCGAATTAAACGATCGAAAAAAACATAGTTATAATTTTTTTTAATTTTTTGCGGCATAGATCTCTCGAGATTTTATAATAATAATAATCATTTATTTCAGACCATAGAAAAGTAACAGATCTTAATCAACTTATTCTACGGTCCATAGTAATATATACATTAAAACTAGCATACATAAAATATAAAAGGACTAAATTAATAATAACACGCTTTTTTTTTATTACGCCGACACCGTGTACATGTACTCAGGGTGTCAGCTGTTTTCGGTGCACGGCGCGGGCCGGGCGGTGCAGCGGTGTCCCGTTGCAGGCGGCCAGTGAACCTTCGGAACTTGACACCCTTTATGTTTATGAGACCACCTCGGAACCATCTTCTGTAGAATTGCAAAAGAATCATCCAAATCTGTTCATAAATAACGGAGATATCGACGGTCATACAAAAAAACACACATACTATGAATAAAAATTTCCTTATTCTTATACAGCCGAACATAGAACCTCCTCCTTTTTTCGAAGTTAGAAACAGCTTCGTTATTGTCGTATACTGAGGTACATCGTGATTTTAGTTATTTTAACTGGAGGATATTAAGCAGAAAAACCTAGTAATTCTGCTGGTATTGCAAAAGCCATAGCACGTTATTACCTTAGCTACTATGGAGGTCAAACATAGCCTGAGGTTTATTTTTTGCATTTATACGGCACTTCTAAGTAAATTAACATTTTAAATGGTCTTATGGTCATTACCGGTAGTTTCTACTTACCTACATGAAGGTAACTATTTTTTAAGGAAAACTTAGCAAATAACGCAATATTTTTAAAGTCTTTTTACAAAACATCCCCAAGAACATCGCCATTAAACCATTTTCCTGTTTAAGTACCTAGATTTCCAACTATTCCTAGACCGGTAATTGATAGGGACAATTTTACAGATGTTTTCTAGATTACAAATACAAATATTCTTTATTGTACACCATAATCAAATTAATCATTACAAAAATACATTATATGCGACAGGTACAATGGGCGGCCTTATCGCTTAGAAGCGATCTCTTCCAGGCAACCTTTGGATGGAAAGAATTATATGAATTTAAGAAAAGGCAGGGGGTGTAGATTACGTTGAAGAACTTTGCTTCAGATTTCCTTATAAAAGACATCAACGCGCTCATTTTTGAATTCTTGTTCATAGTTCATAGCTTCTTGTTCAAAATGATTAACCCAATAATATTAAACTCAACTAATATTATTTTTGAATAATAGTAGGAAAGCAATGGAAGTTGAGCTACCTCTAAATTGTTTCCAACAGTCTGCAATTAGCTCAACTGTTTCAATTATAAATATGTACTATTTCTAATTAAGTTCTATTTTTTTATAGCAATAGAAGATTTTTATATACATATAACTAGTGGCCCGTCCCGGCTTCGCTCGGGTGGACATATATTTATGTATGAAACATAAATATATGGCGATGAATGTAGAAAATTATGAAAAGTTATTTTACGTAAAAAAAAAAAAAAATTATTTGTTTCTATAAAATAACAAACTAGGCTAGACTAGGCTTACAAAATAAGCATTTAGACAAGTAAAATTTTATACTATGTATTATCAATGTATGTTTCAAATATGTATGTTTCCAAATAGTTTCCGTACCCACGATAATATTTCAGATCAAACCATTAAATGACCTATCATAAACCACTCGCATGTGCGTATTTCTAGAACACGTTGACAGTAGTGGAATGGTGCTTTAGCGGCATATAGATTGAATATTAATAGGACCACATCCTGTCCAACAGTGAGCCTAAATTGGTCCAATTTATCTGGATTTTGTTACATAAGCGACCGGTTCATTCATATTCTAAAGTATATAAATAAATAAATAATGCTGGACAATCCACACAGCATTATCTAGCCCCATGGTAAGCAAAGCTTGTGTTATGGGTACTAGATAACTGATATACATAATACAATATATTACATAGATAGATATTTTTTATTATACATAGAAAACGACCAGAACACCCGGAACAAATATCTGCAGATCGTACAAACAATTGTTCCGAGGCGGGAATCGAACCCGCAACCTCCTGCGTCGCAGGCGGACCTTCGCCCACCGCGCCACATCGGTCGTCAAATATGTATTAAATGACGGTTTATCTCTACAAATTTCGTATGCACTACGCATCAATGCATTTAAGATGTGATCTCTATTTAATCAAAATATATAATGTACATATGTTATGCTTCAATTTAATTATGCTATATGTTATGTGGTTCGCACATGGATAGTCACTTACAATTTGGCAAAGAGGCCAAATTGCCATTATTATATTATTTATCAATCATTAGTAACTACCTACTTAATTATGTTTATTTTAAGTAATCATTGATGTAACATTACAGCAAATTACAGCTTAGTCGTTACATTATGCACATAATAAAAAATCACAGAAAGACAGATAAAGAAAATACTTAGTTATGTAGGTACTAACAGTACTTAACACTTTGACTGCGGTTTTTTATTCGACGACTGCGATCTTTTTTAACCTAAAAAATTCGTGCTGCCGCTCTACACAGCGGTTGTGTTGCGCCGCACATGCGTTTCGTTCGAAAAATATTACGGCTTTGCTGAGTCACACAGATCTGTATTTTCTCAGCCGCTGCGCTAGTGTGGATTTATGCATATTAGTCACTTGTAGAAAACACATACCGCGTGATTTCAGCAGTCAAAGTGTTAATAAACCGATGTTATGTCATACTCCGTACAAACTATTTAAAAAAATGCGAATACGGTGTGAAGATTTTATTTCTTAATCAGAGTACTTTGCTCACGATATGAATAAATCTGCTATTTACTATACCTAGAAGCATAATAAAATATAATGTATTATGTACTCATATATCAGTTATCTAGTACTCATAACACAAGCTCTCTGAAGGATAGGATTCGTAACGTATACATCCGACAGAGAACCAAGGTTATCGACATAGCTCAAAGAATTAGCAAGCTGAAGTGGCAGTGGGCCGGCCATATCTCGCGAAGAACCGACGGCCGATGGGGCAAACGTGTTCTTGAGTGGAGACCACGACTCGGTAAACGTAGTGTAGGACGCCCTCCGACCAGGTGGGATGACGACCTGCGAAAGACTGCAAGTAGATGCTGGATGCGGCAAGCTGAAGACAGGGCGCTATGGCGCTCATTGGGGGAGGCCTATGTCCAGCAGTGGACTGCTATAGGCTGATGATGATGATGATGATAACACAAGCAAGCTAAGGGGCTAGCTAGATGATACTGTGTGAACTGTCCAGCATATTATTTTTGTTCTACTAGCAACAAACGCATCTTTACATTACCTTGTAGACAAACCATTAATTAATCGCTTAGCACATTTAATGGCAAAACCCATACAAGTAAAGTAGATAACTGATGATATTCCGAAGTCGACCGGTATGGTATGTTCAAGTGAACTGCAGTGAATCCCAATTATCTCTTAGCCATTTTAGGACTCAATCTCGTGGCCTGATTTTTTGTAGTTTTATCTTTAGTTGGTTCTATTGACTACTGAGCTCGGAAAAGATTGGTATGTAGGTGCGCGGTTGACGATTTATAACCGCAAGGTGCCGTGGAAAACGATAATTTATCTAATGAGTTAAACCTACAAAAGAACCAATACCTACTAAAATTACCATAAATATTAGTAAAATAGCAGATGCGTATATTTTTGCAGTAATTAGCTGGATTAATTGAGTCCAGCAATCGATCTATAACATTTGCCGAAAATTTCTACTTAACGCATTGCCCAGTCTGGTGCGGCGTCATGGGCAAGAAAAGTGTTACGCAAGGTAATTGCATTGCCCTTGCATTTTTCTCTAATTTATTTCTTCTTGATTCGATCGATTTTGTTATTTATAAGTTTACGATGATAGGACTGGCATACTTTGTAAAGTTAAAGTACTTAATAATCAATGTGATTAAAAAAACGTATTCTTTTGTTACAGGATCTCCGCGCCCTCCTCAAATCCAAACACATCCAAGGCCTCGAGCTCCACAATGCCCATAAGACCCTCAACAAAACCAAGGTCCTGGAGACCGTTACTGAAGCCAGAACTGCCATCACCACCTCCGGCGGCGGTCCTCTATTCCTGTCACTACCAGCTCATCCCGAACTCCTGGCGAAGTACTACGATCTCAGAGCGCTGATGAAGAAGGTGGATCTCATGATGCTGCAGACTCATGACCTGGGAGCTGTAAAGAAGATGACTTACCACCCGAGCAGGCTGAGTGGACTTTGGGACATGATGAATACTGTAAGTCAAGACCTCCATTATTACTTTTTCTTAAGAAAACAGAATCGCGCCAGCTTTTATTGTATTCCACTTAATCCACTGCTGGACATAGGCCTCCCCTAGTGTCTTCAGCTTGCCGTTCTTACATATTTAATATAGTATTTTTTTTAACAAGGGACCAAAACACCCCTTTATATACGAGTTTGACCAGTAATGGGTGGTTTTGGCCCGCGTAAAAACCAATATTTTATTATATTATATGACACAAAGATTAAAAAGAAAAAAAACTCTTCATTAACGTAGTTATTGTATTCTCTTTGCTTTTCATCGCAAGGGCGTAGATTCGAGTTTTACGCCAGTTAAGCTACGCTGTAATGACGCGCTTTTTGAACAAGAGAAGTGAAAAAGTATTATCTATGTATCTGTCTATCTATCACAGCTTCATATATGTTTTATGTCTTCAATAAATAAAGTCCGTCCAACCATTGATAAGATCGGTTGATAGCAATGCCAGGAAGGTAATTCAATACAGGTAGCGTGAAATGAGATACTGCAGTAAAGGCTTCTTATGTCACCGCCTCAGTTTTATAAGTTCAACTTGTTTACTTGTCCCATTGACCAAGTTATTATGAGAACAAAAAAGAAACATATTGTGAGGAATAATATTTTTATTTTAAGAAAAATAGAGAAGATCGAAGAAGATCGCTGAATTCTGCCGCTTAGGCGTACAAAGTTTGTTATGTTGTTGTTGTTGGTTTGTGTTGTTGTTGTTTGTTTAATTCAGCGATCTTAAATAAGTATATGTAAATACTGACTGTATATTACGTGATTCACATATAATAAATTATTTAAATTAAAACCTGATTCACAAACAATAAATAAAATATGAATTTGATGTATCAGTGTATTTTATGTAATCATATTTTTCTTAAAATACAATTATTTTGTCCAAAAATATTCCACCATTAAAGGTTAATAAATAAATTTAAAATATATATATCTAAAATGAATTAAATGAAGCTTTTAATGCATATATTTAAAATAACTCATTATATAAAGGTGAATCGAAAATTTTGATAATTATTTTACAAATTAGAATGAGCCGCCTACTCATAAAAACGGACGTGCGGTTTTGTAATTTGTGTCATCAATAAACGTTAAAGCGTGGGAATTTGAATAATATGAATATTAATAAAGAAGATGCATTAAAACTTGTTTAAATACGAATATGATTTAATATTTTTACAATTCAAAGACAGATTCAAAAACCTGGGTATTTTTTGTATAAACAAGGGTTACAAAACCAAAAGAAAAATATTATTGAAACAATTTTTAGTTTTTGGCAAAAATGTTTAATTTCAATTCATCGTTTAATTGATCTCTCATTCGTTTTCAAAATTCAAATTATAACATTTTTCGCTCTACATGTGAGATTATGCGTTGTTGAAGTTATCAATTTTTCATTCATAAATGTCTCTGTTGACGTAAAAAAGTTTGGTTTCCAAATCAGAGTATAGTTGCATAAAATTATCATTAAAATCATATTGAACGTTTAACACATTACTTTTAACCTATCTTTTCATTACGTGCTTCCAAAATGTCAATAGAATTTCAAAAATCCATCACTTGTCCCAATTAAAAGAGAAATATTAACCTTGCCTATGCTATTCAATTACTGATGAATTTTAATTAAATAATTAAAAATAATACATCTCGCATTACGATCCGGTTTCACCAAGCGAAGGTGATCTACTAACTACCCACTCAAGATTACTTGTATTACGACACCTGAACTCTATTACGAAGGATTAAGGTCTATTTATTTGCAAGTTTAAATAATTGAATAAATATAAATCGGTTTGCGAAGCTCAATTTAAGAAGTGGGTCAGTTACTGACATGTGTATCAAGAAATTGCCAATATTCTTTCCGTTGGACTGATGCAATGACATTTTAACTTTTATAATTTACTGATAGCAAGGATCACCTTCAGAAACCTTTGACGACTTTGGCTTATCTATAGCTTTGCTTTTAGCTTCATCATTTTACACTTTTTAAGAGAGTGATTTAAATTACAACTTAATTTACTAACTAAAAGGTACAATATTTATTGTCATAATATGAAAACTCCTCACAGTGTCCGAAACAAATAACTACTGATCGTACAAACATTTGTTCCGAGGGGGGAATCGAGCCTCCTGCGTCGCAGGCGGACCTTCGCTCACCGCTCCACAGAGGTCGTCAATATCCAATAGCTACAGTGGTTCAACCAAAATGCAACCAAAAAGTTTAACATAAAATTGCACATAACTAAGTGATTTATTATGAATCGGTTGCAAAACGCTTTTAGAAAGACATGAGAATACCCGAATGGTACAAGCAGATGGGCAATGGCAAAGACCACTTATGCCTAGCCTATTCCATTGCAAGTATTAAATTAAACATTATTGCATTGATATTTCTAGAATCAGCTTACATCAGAATTCCCCTGGATCGTCCAAAAGTCCTCACATTATAAAGTCTCGTATAATTACGAATTTTAGGAACCTTACAGAAACTACTGATGGCTAATAAAATAGACATCGTAGTTCGGGTTTCATACTTGACAGGCGTATTCCGACGTTTTGACCGCGTTGCAGCGATGCAACTAAACACGACTGTACTCGCCATCGCATCTAAATCTCCATTTTACGTACCTACATATTTGCAAGCGTTGACGACGTCTGTGGCGCGGTGGGCGAAGGTCCGCCTGCGACGCAGGAGGTTGCGGGTTTCCGCCGGACAATGTGTGCACGGTCTGCAGATACTCTTTCCGGGTGTTCAGCTCGTCATCTTATCTATTTATAATAAAAAATAACTATCTATGTAATCTATTGTATGAAGTAATCTAGTACCCATCATAACACAAGCTCCGCTTAGCCTAGGACTAGATAATGCTGAGTGAATTGTCCAACGTTATTTATTTATTACATATTTGCAAGCATTTGACTTAAAACATCACCATACCAACAAACCCTTTCCATACTTCCAGGACTCCGTAGTAGACCTAGCCGTGGGCCTCGGCGTCCCGGCCTCCAAGCTAGTCATCAGCCTGCCCGCCACAGCCCAACTCTTCACTCTTCAGAACGAGACTCTCAGCACCCCTGGAAGCCCTAGTGTGGACGACCAGCCTAGGGAGATCGGCCAGGACGAGCTCTGCCGCTTGCTGCAGAAGGGACGGTGGACTTTGGAGAGAGATCAGGATCTGTCGGCGCCTTATGCTTTCAAGTGAGTTTGGATGGAATGTTGCTATGTGGTTCTGATAGGCGCTTAGGACAATCATCGATCACGTAGAGTTGTTTACCGTCGTATTACTTTAAACCATTTTTTTCATCCTTTTTTATCTAGATCCGGCTATTTAGCCATCCTAAAAATTGGTATTGTGTGGGATATTCAGGTGCCATTCCAGTGAAAAGTACCATCTTGCTATTTGAACACTTTAGTTCCTCTGGTCAAGTTCGAGTATCTGGTCTTTGTCCTATAGCCCATACGATTACCCATGCCAAAAAGGCAGAAATAGAAAATATATGACAAAGAATTGGCCGCATTAGTATTTAAGTAGGTACCATTTGTCAATGCTAAAAATAGTTAGACAAAATAATTCTTTCAAATACTCCAAAAGTTTCCTGTTGCTCAAATCAAAATTGCTCGACTCGTTGAGCAGGCAGTTGACCCTTCCTTATCGAACTTTAATCCCCAATTGCTTGACGCAAATAGCTTAATTCAGATCAACAAGGAATTAATTAAGAGAAATATGGATTAGTCCAACTTCTAATGTTTGGATTGTAAAGTATAATTAAATAAATAATATAATTAATCATATAATAATTATTATTTATAATTTAATAATTGACCCATTTTTGCGCTTGACTCTACCCACATTCTATGAAGATCTATGAAATTAGTATCCGTTGATGATTTTCACTTTTCTATTTCAGAGACAAAACCTGGATAGCCTTTGAAGACGCCTCTTCAGTGGACGTGAAAGGGAAGTACGCCCGAGTCCGAGGCCTGGCTGGCCTGGCCCTGTTCCGAGCTGAAAAGGACGAGGACACTTCTTGTGGACCCACCCTCAAGGCTTCTCTGGCTAAAGTGCTGAATCAACAGAGCAGGGCGCCTAGAGCTGCTATATTGAGGTATTTTCGAGTTTTTAAGATTGATGTCTGGTCTGTACTTGCTTATGTGACTGCCAGTCCTATAGTAAAAACAAGACTTATTCCCAGAGGTCCATGATTCTATTTCCCAATGGGTCCAAAATATTACTATTATTTTAAATATTCATAATTTAAATAATTACTATCGGGCTAAAGCTTACTCGATGCCATAAATAATGGGTTTTGAACGAAGTTGTTTTTTTTTATAGTGAATAGACCTTTTTTTGGCCGACTAAGTAACTCATTTTTTTGTTTACAATTTTATACGTCAGGACGTACGGGACTGTTTCCAACCATTGATTGCCAACATTGCCAACCAAATTCTGTCAGATGTACTGGAAATGCAAATCATGTCTTATGCTAGGTGATGCTTGGTGTCAAGGCTGAAATTTAATAGGCATTTAACATAACATTCGTCACCTTGTTTATGTTCCAGATCTCTGGAGAACGAGATACTGTCCGCGCCCCACCACGCGCGCGCCCTGGACGCACTGCAAGTCTCGCCCTACAGGATCACGCAGATCGTGGACTCGGATGGAGTCATCCACTCTATCAGAGAGGTAATTACAAAAATGAATAAGTGAATATATATATTCACTTATTTTATATTGGGCTCCTGCCTGAGAGTGGGGTGTACTAGCAGTTGAGCTCATCAGAGCTTGAGAAGAATTATGGCAGTTCGAACAATACCTTTTTATCTGGTTTTTAGTTATCACTATCACTGCGTAGTAATAAAACAAAGTCGCTTCCCGCTGTCTGTCCCTATGTTTGCTTAGGTATATCTTTAAAACTACGCAACGGATTTTGATGCGGTTTTTTTTTTTTTTTTAATATATAGGATAAATTCAAGAGGAAGGTTTATAAATTATTTAACACATAGATTTCTACGCGGCAGCTAGTTTGTTACAAAAAAAACTTTCGTGGTTTGACGAATTCATTACGATTATAAGCGGGTTAACTACGAACCTAGTTTGTATTGGAAGAACACCGAACCTTCATTATGCATTTGTTTCCAGGACACCCGTACCGAGTTCTCATGCTCCCGTCAAGGCTACTTCGTGCACCCTCGATCCTGCGCTCGATTCTACCGCTGCGTCAAGTTTGATCAGCTTTCCCCCGAATATACCGTAAGTTCCAACAATAATTATTTCATGAATTCTGAAAAATTATTATAGGCATTAATACAACGACCACGACTCGGTATACGTAGTGTAGGACGCCCTCCGACCAGGTGGGATGACGACCTGCGAAAGACTGCAGGTAGATGCTGGATGCGGCAACCTGAAGACAGGGCGCTGTGTCGCTCATTGGGGGAGGCCTATGTCCAGCAGTGGATTAACAAAGGCTGATGATAATGATGATTATGACTAAAACCACGGGTATTTATTGCGTTTATTTACCTATTTTCCCGACGTTTCAACAGGTTTACACACTGTCGTGGTCACTGAATGACATGAATGATGGGATAAATACCTGTTGTAATAGTGCTTATAATTATGTGTTCAGATCGCGTAAGTTTAAAAATATTAATTCTGAAAAATGTCTAGAACGAAGGTAAATATTTATCTTAGTTCTTCTAAATATTTTTTCGTTTTTTTTTTTACCTTCGTTTGACCACAACCCGACGATGTCGAAATGGTATCTAAACGCCCATTTTCTACTGCCGCGTTATTCGAAATTCAAAGCTGTCATGTTCTGCTCCGAAACTTAATTTTATTAAAAACGCGAAACAAAATAACCTTCCATAAACAAAACACTATCTATCTCTCTTCTAGAATGTTCCCTATATCAATGAAATTTAATTTATGGCGCATTTTTTATGTACCAACACACGCACTTAAACGTCATAAGCAGTTATCAGTTTGTTACTGGTAACCAAGTAACCAAAATCACATCTGAGTAACTAAGCACGCGCATTGTTGCTGTTGTGAGATATTCTACATCTGTGAGGCAGCTATGACGTCACAGACCAAGACAGTTCCAAGGAAAGTGTACATAGACGGCGTCGGCGAAGTAGGTACCTACTCATCATAGTGTTTTAATATGGGGACAAAACTAATATCTGTTTGAAGGCCTTTAGACTATCTAAATATTTTTTCGTTTTTACCTTCGTTTGATCACAACGATGTCGAAATGGTACTAAACGTCGATTTTCCACTGCCGCGTTATGCGAAATTCAAAATATGATGATTTTGAATTTCGAATAACGCGGCAGTTCCGCTCCGAAACTTAATTTTTATAAAAAACTCAAACAAAATACCTTCCATAAACAAAACACTATCTATCCATCGTCTAGAATGTTCCTTAAATCAATGCCTAGGTAGGTACATGATATATACATAAGTACCATTCATTTGACGCATTTTTTATGTATCAACGCACGCACTTATGCGTCTTAAGCAGTTATCCGTTTGTTACTGGTAACCAAAATCACATCTGAGTAACTAAGCACGCGCTTTGTTGCTGTTGTGAGATATTCTACATCTGTGAGGCAGCTATGATGTCACAGACCAAGACAGTTCCAAGGAAAGTCTACATAGACGGCGTCGGCGAAGTAGGTACCTACTCATCATAGTGTTTGAATATGGGGACAAAACTAATATCTGTTTGAAGGCCTTTAGATTTAGAAAAGGAGCCATCAGTTATAACATCGATTTGTTTATATAAGTTCTTAAATAAAGTTACGTCAATATAATAATGAATAGTATAAAATATGACTTGTCTAAGTGCTTATTTGTAAGCCTAAAGAAATAAACATTCATTTCATTTCATTACACCTAATTTGGGAGTTATATTTTCTTTCAAGTACGCTGGAAACAGTTAATTTAATTTGGTAACATTTACAAAAATACATAATATCGAAATATATTGGTCAAAATTTACTGTATTCGTATGTACTAAGAGTCACTGCGTGAGAGACTATTAAAGAGACAAAAAACTTAAAAAAAAATAGAGAATGTACATTTTGATCGTCATTGATAGCTTAGGTGTAAGTCCCAAAATCTCTTTCTAACCGACTTCAAAAAAGTACGACTGTTTTTTATTAATTTTTTTACCTCACAATTTTCGACGGGGAATGATTTTCATGATTATTTTTTTATTCGAAAGCTTCCGGTTCCATTTAAATTTGGTCCAGTTCTGACACTGGCATCCATGAGAAAACCATACATGTCTTAAATTTGCATTAAGTACATACATATGTGCGCGACAAATGGACAAATAATTCAATATCACTCCAACCGATTTCGATGATTATTGTTTTAAACTATATTTTAAACACGTAAAATTATTTTCCACCAGGTTTTCGAATTCGACTGCCCTGCGGGGCTAGCCTTCGACGCCCGCTACGAGGTGTGCGTGTGGCCGGGTAGCCTGCCCGACTCGCAGGCCTGTCCGGGCTCCTCCGAGATTGCGCCTGTACCGCGGACTCGGTTCATCTGCCCTGAACACGAAGGTAAGCTCCAAACTTAAAAAAAAAAGAGAATGTATATTTTGATCGTCATTGATAGCTAGGTGTAAGTCCCAAAATCTCCTTTTTAACCGACTTCAATTGAGTTCGACTGAATTTTATTTTTAATTTCTCTGCCTCACTACCTACACTAGAGGGGCATCCAAAGGTTGCCTCTCTTGTGTATCTATCTCTCATTTGGTAAATTAGAATAAAGTACTTCTTTAGAGAATGGATTTTTCCATAATCAATTAATCATAGTTATATGCTCATATTGCAATATAATCGTGATTTATTATCAACCTTTTTCGTTCTCTCTTAGGTTACTACGCCGACCCTGAGAACTGCCGCTGGTTCTTTGCGTGCCTCGACCACGGCAAGGCGCCCCTCACCGCCTACGAGTTCCGTTGTCCCTTCGGACTGGGCTTCGACGCGGACCGCCTCAAGTGCGACTGGCCTTGGCTGGTGCCCGCTTGTGGAAACATCGCGAGATACGAGGCTGAGGTTCACGGGTTTTCCGGTGCTACTCTTACTGGTAAGACACCACACCACTAAGTTCTTGCTTTAAAATATTATTGACACTGTAGTTATGTGTGAATTTTGATTTGTTCACAAAATGGTCTAAACAGTTCTCATGCAGATTTTGGTGGCAATATTTATAAGGTACACATATTGAAAGTATTATTGTAGAGTGCCACTTCATTTTTTTTCTTATTTCAGGTGCTGCAGGCTTCCAAGGACAAACTGCAGATTCCATCAACGTGGCTGGACACCAGAGTCTCATATCTGGTGCTTCTGTGAACAATCTTGTGGGAATTCAATCCGGGTTCCTCAATCACGGCGATGCTTTGGACTCCAACTTCATCGCGTCACAGGAACTCCAAGGCGCTGATAAGTATCAGAATTTCCAAGAACTTTCAGGTTCTGGTCTCTCTCAAGCCACAAATGGCCTCGCTTACCAATCTGGTCAAGCAAATCTAGGTTTGGTTCAAGCAACGAAATACGATGATGGAGAGAAATACACGAGTGGTTCTTTAATCTTAGACGATTACAGACTACCCACTAAAAAGACTGGTCAAAACGCGGGCAGAGCTCAAATAATAGGAGGTGGACAAGGTGCATCTGGTTTTAACTCTTATTCCTCAGCTATTACGGCCCAAAATGGTTACAATGGTTTCTCGGCTAGCTCAATCAATGCTGGACAAGCGTACCAGAGTAACGATGACGCAGACAATTCAGGTGCTTACATTCACGATCCCACAGGTGACACTGCCGAGCCATACAAACATGTTGACTCCCCCGTCGAACCTTACCTTCACCAGGGCGCGGGCTACAAGGACTCTAGCGAATACTACGATTACGATAGGTACAAGGGTGCTTCTGAAGGACAATATAGTGAAAGATACTTGGGAGAGAACGGACAATATAAAAATGACAACTCAGGAGCCTATGTTCAATCTTCAAGCGGGTATAATGCCGATTTCAATGACAATTCAGGAGCGTACGTAGAATCTGCTGGTGGCTATAATGCTGGTGCAAACGTAGCCGATTCAGGTTCAAACGCATACAAAGCAGATAATTCTGGCGCCTACAATGCTGATAATTCTGGCGCCTACAATGCTGATAATTCTGGTGCTTACAATGCAGGATATTCTGTCTCTAATACGTACAAAAACAATAACGCTGGAGCCTACAATACTGCTTATTTAGGTGCCAACACTTACACAGCCGAGAATTCTGGCGCTAACAACGCAGATTACTTAGGATCTTACGCGCATGACAATTCTGGACAATACGTAGCAGGAGTGTACAGAACAGATGGACACATCGGTGCTGGTGGTGCGCAGTCAACTAGCTCAGTAAATGTACAGGGTTACAGCCAAGCCAATGCAGGAAACTACATTAGCGACTCTAAAGCATATACCGGATCGTCTCACACTCTGACGGCTGGAGCAATCAATGTTGGTCTTGTGGGTAAAACAACTCTAGTCGACGCTGACTACACTAACCAGAACAACTACCAGAATCAGAACGCATACACTCAAAGCGTGTCTCACCAGACTTTACATCCCGGACAAGTAACGCTAGTATCACAACCAGCTGTTTCCATCACGCATGTCGGAACCGACGAGAATAATCTAGATGGATACGGATATGCTACTACCCCAACGTCTTCAGGAATCCCTACAACAGCCACGCCATTTGCAGTGACGACCTCGATACCCGCTGTCACATATAAAACTACGTTCCTGCCTGAAGAACCCAAATCAAGTATCAAGCAAATATTTGGATTTTCACAGCCTGCTATCACTGCTGTGCAGCCGACGGTCGTTGCTGTGAAGCAACAGTACGTGACTCCACAGGTTCAACTGACAGACTACAATCAAGGTCTCGGTTACAAATACGAAAGCAAGGATTACTCTGCTTTAAACGCTAACAGTCAGTCCGGATTAAGTTACGGCCAATCTACTGGTGCAATTAAGACTGAATCTGGCTACGATTACAGTAAACCAAGCATCAAGTTTGAAGATGGTCTGTCTTACACTACCGCAGCACCAACAGTCACTGTTTCTTCTTACAAGCCACAAGGATTTAGCCACAATCAACAAACACTTCATAAGGTGGAATCCGTTGGATTCCAATACTCAACTCCAATCCCTGTTACCGAACCGCCTTTCAGAAAACTAGTAGCTTACACCACTGGAGCACCAGTCACCAGTTTTGCTCAGCCCACATTGGGCTCTTACCCTCAATCGTTCAGCCACCAGACACTTCACAAAATAGAAGATATTAATGAGCAAGTGCCATCAGTAGAGTTTGGATCGACTGGCTACACCTCTGGAGTGACATATGAACAACCACAAACAGTGGTTCCGTACACCACTGCTCAACCATCCATCGCAGTCCAATCTGTACCGACGTACCAGCCACAGATAATCAGCCAGCAAACGCTGCATAAAGTAGATGCTGGCAGAGTCAATACGTTCTCCCAAGATACCGGTTATAAATACGAGAAGCCAACGCTAGAAGACGTGGGTTACAAATACGAGAAACCCTCCGTAAAGTTCGAATATTCAACACCGGCACCTACTGTCGTTCAGTACTCAACCCCGGCGTCAGAAATAGTTTCAACTTATAGGCCTCAAGTGTACAGCCAACAGACCCTTCACAAATTTGATGGTAGGCCTCTGGTGACCGTTTCTTCAACACCTACTCCTATAGTCCACTATGCCCCTCAACCGAATCCTGTCACTATCTACCAAAACCCAATCTTACAGTACACTCAACCTAAGGTCACCCCAGTCACTTACGTGCAGCCAACATATCAACCCCAAGCTTATAGTCAGCAGACCATCCATAAATCAGAGAGCAAAGTCTACACTCCAGCTGTTCAAACTGAAGGCTACGAGTACGTTAAACCTACTGTTTATAAGCAGCCAACTGTCTTCCAATATTCAACTCCAGCACCCGCAGTTGTATCTACTTACCAGCCAACGATATCTACCTACCAGCCAGCCATATCTACCTACCAGCCTACTGTAAATACCTACAAGCCAGCTGTTAACACCTACCAGCCACAAGTTTACAGCCATCAGACATCACACAACATCGATGCTGGACAGGTAAAGACATATTCCAAGGCTGAATCGGGTTACCAATATCCTGAACCCTCTGTGAAGTTTGAGGATGGTCCTCAAACTGTTCTGACTTACTCAACCACACCAAGACCGGTCACATACAAGCCGCAGTCTTTTAGTCAACAGACGATACACAAAGCAGAAAACCAATACGATTCTTCTACACCACTTCCGCAAGTGGATATCAGCTATCAAACAGCAGTGGCCCCTGTTTCCACGTACCAGAACCCTATTTTGAAGTTGACGCAGAAAGTGACTCCAGTGACTTATGTGAAACCAACTGCAACGGTCTATACTCAAACTTACAAACCTGTTGTTCAGCAACAAGTAAGCCATGTACAATTTGGAAATCAAGAAGCCTCGAAGCAGTATTATGAACAAAACACCCAATTAAATGGTGGTTATATTTATAATCAGCCGGAAATACAAAGCAATACTGCAAGGAAAGCTTATTCTGACGCGAGTGTTGTGTCTCATCAAACTTTCCATTTAGCTAGCGGCCAATATGACTCGAAAAACCAATACAACTCGGGAAAGGATGTTGTATTTGTTTCTACGACACCAGCGACCTTAGCATACGAAGATCATTATTCAGAGTACGAGGCACCTAAGAAAATCGAAACCTACCAAGCCCCAGAATACATCCCACCGAAAACGGAGTACCAGCAATCATACTCAGTAGTTTCTACAGCAGCTCCAGTAGTTCAACAGCAATCATACTCAGTAGTTTCTTCAACAGCTCCAGTAGTTCAACAGAGTTACCAAACTCAGGATCAATACGTAAAACCAGTAGAATACTCTCAAACATACGAAACAGTCCAAAAGGCAGTACCCGCACAAGTGTCATTCAGCACATCTCATGTGACCGAGCCAAAGAGTATCGAGTCTTATCATATTTCGAGTTTCCCTGGAACGAAAACTAGGATCAACTACAAACAGACTTACGATAACCCAGAGATACAAGTGGAATATAAGGGCGAAGACTACCTTCCTCCAGTAGTATCAACCCCAGCTCCCGTAGTAACGACAACATACAGACCCCGTACGTATTCTACCACCGAGAAAGTTTACTTACCTCCCGTAACAGTATCCACCACTCGCGAATACCTGCCTCCGTCTACTACCCAGAAATATTTACCTCCTTCTACGACTAGAGAGTATTTACCTCCCTCTTCAACCAGGGTCTATCTTCCCCCCACCACAACGACTCCCGAGTACCTACCTCCTACTGAACCTGAATACAATGAACGTGAATACCTTCCACCAGTACGTAACACTTACTTGCCTCCTTCATCAACAACTAGAAAGGTGTATAGAGTAAAATCCACGACCCCTGCTTACCAATACACACAATCACCTACAGAATATAAAGCACAAGAATATCTGCCTCCAATAGACCAGGCGAACGTTATCAATTTCGAAAGCTACGGTTTCAAAAACCTAGAAGTAACGGCTGCTCCCAAAATAAGATACAACCCGTACCAAGAAGTTCAAATATCCGAAGAGGTCACTGCCAGACCACTGCAAAGAAAACCAAACATTGTTGTTGAGACTGCAAAGTCTAACTTGCTAGGTTTTGGCACTGTTGGGCCTGATGCAGGTCTTGTTTCACCTGTCATATATACAACAGCTGCGCCCGTTATCATATCGTCTTCATCAAGACCAATTTTTAAGTCTACTACACAAATACCATCGACGACTTACAAGGCACCAGAATACCTACCGCCTTCTGACGAGGAACTGAACGTCCAGAACTATGGAGCTAAATCAGCTGAACAGATTTCTAGAGGCAATTATAGGTTCCAGGAAAAAGCACCTGTTCCGACATACGCACCTGTACAAAGAAAACAAAATATTGTGGTTCAAACGGCAAAAGCAAATCAAGGTTACAATTTAGAGGGATCTAACGCTCGATTGTTCACTCCATCCACTCCAGCCCCAAAAAGAGTAACCACTACTTATGCTCCAGAAGAGCAAGGCCAATTTGAAGTGACCCAAGCACCTAGACGCAGAACCAAACCGAAAGTAGCGGTAGTGACCAAGATAAACGATTTCAACCCACTGCTTGTTCGTAAGTTAGGTGCTGTCTGCAGTTGTCAATCACCTGTCCTAGTCCTCAAGGGAACGAGACAAAACACTCCAGCTCTTAAAGACTTGGACGAAGATTACAACAATGACTACGAAGATTCAGGACGAGGTGACATTAGCGAATACGAATGGGCCCAAAAATCTGCCAGAATTCAAAGACCAACGGCTACTTTTGCACCGGTTGTCACTTCAACTTTCAACCCTATCATCGTGCCAGACGACTCTTATTACCAGGATTACCAAGAGCAAAGTAACTTAGATTTTGCTGTAACCCCTAAAAATGAACAGATTGTTATTTCAAGTACCCCGGCTGTGACATCAACTCAGCGAGTAGTAAGAATACGTCCTCGCGTTAAGGCTGTGACTGTGGCACCGACTTACAGGACAGTGTTACTAAACCAAGTATCGTCAACTATTGCTCCTAGTGAAGCACTTAACACTGAGGTGGATTCGCAATCGTTCGACCGCTATGGGCCCGGTGGATGGAGAAGCAGAGACGAGACCCTGCAAGGATCGGTGGACTGCAAACGAGCTGGTCTCTTCCGTCATCCGAAACAGTGCAACAAGTTCTACGCCTGTCGGTGGGACTGCACTAAGCAGAGGTTCACTCTACACGTCTTCAACTGTCCCGTCCAACTGAGTTTCGACCCTAGTTTAGGTGCCTGCAACTGGCCTAGCCAAGGGCCCGCCTGTCAGGGCGACACCCTTCTTACCAACACGCTGTAAATAATCAAGCGTTGCCAATTCAAACGTGCCATCGAAAATACATTGTGATAATAATGTAATCACGAATTTGCACACTCGATGTCTCTCTCTCATTTAAGTTGCTTATTTATTTGTTTAATTTGTTGAATGTTATTTTATAGTTACCTATTTATTAATCATCAGCTTCAAGCTTGCCAGGAATGTCACGGTTATCGAAATTTAAGTTACCATTTTCTAGTTCATAAAGCATGTTACGATGTAAAGTACCTAGTGAAGTCATTTTTATATTTTTGTAAAATATAGATACGCTGTAATTGTAAATATATGATTTTATTCAAATTGTTATAATTATTTCATGTCAACTCCTTAAAACTAGCAAAAGCAACTTAGATTATTATAGTAAAATGGAAAGGCGCCTACAGGCTTTAATAAAACTTAGTCATAATATTAAATAAGTAGAGTAACGGGTTTCGCTACTGCAGCCAAAGAATCCTGGTATTTCGAGAGAGCTGGTTTCACTTCATCTTCAATGAATTCGGTCACCTGCTCTGGCGCTCTTCCAATAAATGTAGACGCGTCCAATATCTTATCCAACTGAGAAATTATAGGAGCAAAGTAAGAGTCCTTCTTGACTCGCTCGATTAAGTCGTTATCCTTGCCGTGCTGCTTGACTTGAGCACCGGCCTCGTGCGATAGAACTCTGATCTTCTCGTGGCAGACTTGGCGATCACCGCCCGCTTGCACCATCGCCATGATGATGTTTTCTGTGGCCATGAAAGGCAGCTCTTGCGCTATATGACGCGCGATCACTTTAGGGTACACTACCAATCCTTGACACACGTTTAGTAGTGTCAGAAGAGTAGCATCAGCGGTTAGGAATGCTTCAGCGAGGGTTAACCGACGGTTGGCAGAGTCGTCCAATGTCCGCTCCAGCCATTGCACAGCGTGTGTGTTCGCTGCGTTAGCTTGAAGCGTAATCAGATGGCGAGCGAGCGCGCAGCAGCGCTCTGATCTCATAGGGTTTCTCTTGTAAGGCATCGCACTGGATCCAATCTGTGAAGCTTCGAACGGCTCCTCTAACTCCTTCCTCGAAGCTAGAATACGGATATCCGAGCACATTTTATGCACCGTCGCTCCTAGGCCAGAGATAGCCGAGACAACCTCAAGGTCCACCTTCCTGGAGTAAGTTTGTCCGGTGACGAGGTAACGCTTGTCGAAGCCAGCGAGTTCAGCCACGCGTTTGTCTAAGGCGCGGACTTTGGAGTCGTCGCCGTTGAAGAGTTGGAGGAAGGAGGCCTGTGTGCCGGTGGTACCTTTGACTCCTCGGAACCGCAAGTCGTCTCTTGCGCGGGAGAGCGCGCGTTCGTCCATAAGGAGGTCGCTGAGCCAGAGGGAAGCGCGCTTGCCGACTGTAGTCAACTGGGCGGGTTGGAGGTGCGTGAAGCCGAGGATTGGTAGAGACCTGTAAAAATTATAGTTTTATAATTAGTGAGGTGAGATAACGTTAAATGTTTCTGAAATTGAGAGTAGGCAACTAGTTTTGATTCATGATACATGTAAGCCAAGCCAATACTTATCTCGCCTAGGCTTGTAGAGGTCTACACATGCGAGTTAGATTTTTTGTTGTAAGCAACTCGGATCTTGCCACTCAAGGTAGGTATAGCTGCGAAGATAACCCATCTATCCATAGCTCTCAACTCAACACAAAGGCATTCCACCGAAAAGGAGGAGGTTAACAAAACAATTCATACTATGTTGCAAATAGGAAGCTATAAAATATACAACCATAAAAAAGGAATTAGGCTTCTCATGGCTAGCCTTGGACATACATAATACATAACAGTTACTTATAACTGTAATGGCTGATTGTTCGCCCCATTAGGACATATTGTATGCTAAGCAGGATAACGAGCCAGCGTTCCCGATTGAAACTGCTGTTGGCTTTGTCTATCGCATCTTAGCGTGAAATTCAATCCTGAATTTGAGGAGTGTTTGACCTTATTGCAAAAAGTCAATCGGATGCTGATGGTTTTATTATACAAGTATATTGTTTTTATTTAACAAATACTCTAAGCTGCTAATCTCCGTTTAATAGAGTTACAAATAATAATTACAAATAGCGCTTATCTACATATAGTTGGCATGTGGTAAACGATCAAGTTAACTTTAAGGCGTCAAGGTACTGTTTCTTATATTCTTATTCTTAGTGAAGCCAACATCCCTAATTTCACCACCCAGTGGTGTATTTACCTAGTGGCTATGCCGCTGCGAAGGCTGCGCAGTTCGGTGGTAGATCTATTCTGCAAGGGGCGATGCTGCCCTCCTCTCGGTGGGTATTGGGAAGAGGTTATCAAAGTCCGAAGAGGAAAGAAACCGATGAGGCCTATATACTCACTTGTATTCATCAGCGAAACGTGATAGTGTGTTGATGACAGCGGCCAGGCGTGGCAGCAGTAGCTCCAAGCCGTGCTTGAGGATGATCAGGTCCGTATTGTCTCCAACGTAGCAGGACGTAGCGCCCAGGTGGATGATGGGGGCGGCTTTAGGGCATCTCTCGCCGAGAGTGTGCACGTGGGCCATGACGTCATGACGGACCTGGAATTGTAGATAATAATAATTAAATAATGCTGGACAATTCACATAGCCCCAAACTAAGCTTGTCAGCATCTACTGGTTACTAGATATATTAGTGTCTAGTTAAGTTCCAAACTTTTGTGGGTGAAGCTTAACTAGATGTCGCTGCTAAAAGTGCGCCAGCGCTAAATCGCGCTAACGAAGCGTTTCGGGTTCTCGTAGGGGTGAAATTTATGGTTCCGAAATAAATTGGGTTTTGTCAACATTCACGGTGTTTCATTAGAACCTACTTACCTGTACCTAGGAAATAGTACATTAGGTACATTTAATACATTACATAGATAGCATCGAGTTAGAATGGTATTTCGATGATAGATAGATATTTAAGGCTGATTGCTTTCAAGTATTATACGAGGTTAAAAATATGAGGTTATTGTTTTTCTTGCATTCTACAAAGAAGAAAAGTAACGGAAAAGTAATTTATCACAAATCGGAAGTCAATTTCTATGTGATAAAAATAACTTTGGTTCACTCACTTCTATGAATGTTGAGAGTAATTGGGAAAATCTTGATTTTAGCCCAAAGTCTCTTAGCCCAGATTATTTAAAAATACCAGTAAATCAGAGTTCGTTTATTGGAATATGATATGCGACAAATTTACTTTCCGCTAGTTTTTTTCCTTGTAGAACGCAAAATAAATGAAATACCACAAAAATTTCAAACGCATCGTACAAAAATTAGTCCCGAGGAATGAAAATATAAAAATATGTTGATAAAGTTTAAAATTACGTGTCACTAAAAGTTCAGAGGAAAGTTTGATAGATTGAATGAATGAATGAACACACTACACATTGAAGCAAACTATAAAATAATACCTTATATCTAAATATTACACATTAAAAGTACAATAGGCGGTCTTATCGCTGATAGCGATAAGACCGACAAACTATTATTTACATTGCATGCAATACAAAGCTAGCTTCTGGTTCTTAGATGAAATGTGAACGTGTCTCTTCA
This sequence comes from Eupithecia abbreviata, assembly GCA_943735965.1. Classification (NCBI taxonomy): domain Eukaryota; kingdom Metazoa; phylum Arthropoda; class Insecta; order Lepidoptera; family Geometridae; genus Eupithecia; species Eupithecia abbreviata. Next base: position 2,894,118 of record OX030986.1, read on the forward strand.
AGAGTTCCTTTACTAACCTTCTTCTCATGTTCAGCAGCAGACACGAAGTTAATGTCGTGGATAGCACCTTCGAGCTCCTGAATCTGTTCGTCAGTGATGTCTAGTCCGAGTTCCTGAAAGTAATGAAATAGCGTTTAGAATAAACGACAATATTTTTAAACGTCGTCCTCGTCTCGTAGATTGTTGACATCAAAATCGTCAAAAAATCTATGTAGCAAATTAAATTGTCTTAAATCGTTTTTTTTCTTAGAATTTTTCATAGCTATTAATATTTATTGACCAGTAACCTGCTTCAAACTCTTTTCTCTCGCATTTAGGGTCTATTAGTGCCCGTAATCATTTTGATGTGGTAATCTACCTTATTTCGGGTATGTATCGTGGCCAAACATGTATATACATACATTTGGCTACAAAAATATAAACCTATTGACACATTCTACAACATTATTGTGTCAATCGTTTTATTTCTTTTAAATTAAGCAAAGTAAACTTAATAGAGGTACAGAACTGCTGCATTTTTCCCTTTGGTTAAAATCAAAAGGCGCATTTCAATAATTGAATTAAAAACTTCCAAGTCTATATCTTTATGTAAAACTTTTGTTTAACGAACCTACAACATTATCATTTGGTTACGTATTCGGCACACAAGTGCGTTCCACTATCCTAGATCGGAGCCCTATTGTTTGGGCGAAGGGACACCAAATATTTACGAGGCAAACCTATTAGTAGTGTAGAATGTTTCTTGGCACTTTTGAATTGGCTAGTGGCATGACCTAGTTTTTACTTTTCTTCTCGTTTATGATCCCAATATTTTTTCAGAACTAGGTCACTTAAATTATTTAGGTTACATTCGTCACCAAAATTAAATAGTACAGAGGTAGCAAAGGGCTAATATTTCGCTCATACGAAAAACAAAATACACAAACTCTAATCCGTCACAGCTAAAGTTCAAAATCGTAAAAAACAACCTGTCCTACTAATTCTCCGTAAAACGATAAGATAACTCGCTTCGTTGATAACAGATATCAGAAATGAAATCATGCAGTGACTATTCACCTGTTAGCAAAAACAGACGCAGAGACAAAAGCGCGAAAAAGTGTAAAAAAGACAAGTGAAAAAGTGAAAATGGTGTCTGTTCAAACGATAGCGACTATTGTGGTCAAAGCCTTCAAGATTGTGAGTAGACGTTCATTTGTTTTTAGTTGAAAGTGTGACTGATTGGACAAAGAGTTAATGCCACGGTCTGACAACGTCACTTCGATACGGAGATCTACTATACATTCCTATTGCCGGGTTTCCACTAAATCAAAGGGCTGATGATGATTCTTTGTTTATGGCAATTGTGTCTGGTTGGACACTTCTGTCAGTGTCAAGTAATGGAAAATAATTTTAAATTGTCTGAGTTATCGCATTATGAAGATTGTTTGATATTTTCACCAGAGCCTAGTTCGTTATCTAGCAGGATGTACCACGTGCAGGTTAGGTAGGCTTAGGAGACGACATGGTGGAGTCCCCCTTACGCACCCAAGCGAAGAAAAGATAATGTATAAACAACCAATGACTTGACATTGACTCTTTTGACGAACATAATCTCGAATACCTTTATATCGTGATGGTCATGTGACACTATTTTGAAACCGCTATTGGCGGGCCATAAACTAAGCATCTGCCTAATTTTTTACATCGTTTCAGGCCGATTTCCACTAATAATGAGCATCATTTCCGTTTAGCTTATCAACGAACTATCCAAGTATTTATAGTCTTTATTCTGAGGTCCAATGTAAATGATATAAACAAAAGACCTATCATACAACTTTAGTACAAGGATGGTGAAATAAAATTAAATAGTTAGTACTATAGTGTACCTACATGATAAAAAGCGCTATGGTTTTCTTGGAACTTTACGAAATTTCTCTAAAACAAGAACTAGAAGGTAAACATAACATTCTAGAATAACTGTATACCTATATAACAAATAATAACAACGCAGATTCAAGCCACAGGCTTCGTAATTATAATAATACAATTAAATTAGATCCATCGGGAGATCATTGTCTTTGTGAATAATTATTTGAGTCATCATTGTACCTTGGACTTATTTTATTACTCGATGAAACATAAAACCACTGAAATCAGGATCATAGTACACATGATATGAAATAAAAAAATTAAAAAAACGTACATCATAAATGAAAACAAGCAAACAAAAGAACAGTATGCATCAACCGGGTTATCTCTAAAATGTATTCGTTTTAATTTATCAGTTTCTTCACCACCAATATGTATAAGCTTTATCAATTCCACCCACGATAATATATAGTTATTATTATCAAATAAGAAATAAGGTATCATTGTTTTTTTAAGATTTCTGTACCTAGCAACATTCATGGGCTATACTATATAGCCTTCTAAGGTTAGTCGTTATTCGGTAATGTAGTAAGTATCATTAGCGATGAACACAAGCAGACTAGAGTGATATCATGCCCGCCCTCATTCTCTATCGTAGATAACGCCGCACCTCAATGATATTAATAAACGTTTAGCTGCTTACTCAAACTCTACACATACCTTAGCCTACTAGAGATTTATTAAAGATGAAAAAAAGGGTTAAAGTTTGGCGCTTAGCAGAGCTATGGCTAAGAGATACCTAGTTTGGGGTGAAGATGTATTTTATGTAGGTATTCAGTAACTGTAACTGAAACTATTCAATTTAATCAATAAATTAATAGACATTATTTTTTATGGTAAATAAAACTAAGCCTAATACTTATAGTAGGGCCGTTCGTATTGATAATACGCTAGAGGATCTTTTCATTTTCGTAATCAATTTTAAAAAAAGGTTGAAGATTGTAGAATCGCGTTTTGTATATTTGCTTGTATTATTTGGTTTCAAAATTCTTGTCTGAGAACTATAAAATTTTCCTTGTAGCATAATTTATTTTTTACATCGTTCCTAGTAATCTCTGAGTTATAACTTACCCATAACTAACCTATAAATGAATGAATTAATAAACATTTACTAGTAAACGTGATACAGCCATGAACCAGGTCAAATTCGTAACATACTGAAATATTCCTGTAATGAGTAATCTAGTTCTGAAAGACCAGAGGCCCATCAAGCCCTTGGACCACACATTGCAAAACAACGCAAACTGCGCTTATCTGATAGTGCGTAGGTATCTAAGTTACTCATAGCACGCTCGACGTGGTAAGCTCGAATAAATTCCGTGTTGTTAATTTCAATACTCGATGTTTTATTGCTTACATGTGTACAAATAGGTCTTAACACTTTGACTGCGGTTTTTTTTCGACGACTGCGATCTTTTTTTTTTACCTAAAAAATTCGTGCTGCCGTTCTACACAGCGGTTGTGTTGCGCCGCACATGCGTTTCGTTCGAAAAATATTACAGCTCTGCTGAGTCACAAAGATCTGTATTTTCTTAGCCGCTGCGCTAGTGTGGATTTTCGCAGATTAGTCACTTGTAGAAAACTCATACCGTGCGTTTTCAGCACTCAAAGTGTTAAAATAATAAACAGAAGTCCAACATGCACTTTTTTTCACTTCAATCTTTTAAGGTAAAATAAATAAAATAACAAGAAACCTTTACCTTGTTACTAGTTTTCGAGTTGGAGCAAAACGGATGATTTTAAATTTTTCAAGTTGACTCTACCTAATTACTAGCATTATGTTGTACTGTGGTCGGGCTATGGTACCTGAGTCATAGAATATTTAGTACCTACATGCTGACTACTGACTCACTGAGCTGACTAAAGGACTTGCTACAACTCTATCAGTTTGAATGTGCCATGAGGTCTCTAGTTTACCAATGGGATTTGGCAATAGGGACATGCAAAAATTGTATTAGGTACTTATTGTGGTAAAATACCAACGAGGGTCTATTCAAAAGTTAAAAAAAAATTATATGTTTAAATTCAAGTTGATTTTTAGAAGATTTTCGTTCTTGATTATTTATAATTTTAGTACTACATGCACTATCATCAAATGAGAAACTGATATGATAAGTATGTCGCCGACGGATCATACCTCTAGGATCAGGCCGTTTAATTATGTGTTCAGATCATGTAAGTTCAATAACAAAAATATGTATATAAAAATCTTGTTCATGATCATAGAAAATATTTCAATGCCAATTTAACAGAGCACATCAAATATTACACACAAAGTAAAAATGCATCAATACGTCGACCATTATTAAGTAGATCATATCAGCGGACCTGCGCGCACGCAGCGGGCGTCGCGTCCCCCGCGACCAATTGTCTATTTACCTTGAATAACTCCATTATGTGCTACGTGACCTGTTTATATTATATAGGCGAAGTATATACTATCTGCTTGAAGGTTTATTTTGATGTATTTTGTAGAGCATCTATAATTGTAAGTCATATTTGTAGGGATTGGGATTTACGACAGATGGCATCTGAAACTGGCAAACACTCTCGGCTTAGAGACTATGGTATCTACGAAAAATTTTGAATGACTTTAGTATTGAAACTGAAGTCATTAGTAACAGGAATTATATACCATGATTTGTGTTATTTTGAAAATTTGCATACGCCATGATCATGTACCTAATAACTAAAGTAGGTACCTAGTACATGTAACTTAGCCAAAATATTTGAAAACACAGAAATCATGGTAAATATCCTGTTATTAATTACTTTTTAAAACATTTTTGTAGAACTAGTACGATAAAGTAAAGTAAAGTAAAAAATCATTTATTTCTTTAGGCTTACAGAATAAGCACTTAGACAAGTCATATTTTATATATGTATAAATTATTATCAAATAAAATTATTTTACTGTTCACTTCAATTTTTTAGTGGAAGAAGATATAATCAAGAATAGGTTATCATAAGGTAGAATCAAATTGCTATTATGTAGCTCCACGTATCCTGTACCTACAGGATGTTTGAAACCTATAATTCTCACACAAAAAGCCTGAAAGGTTTCGCAGGCATACAAAACAAAAATCGAATAATCACAACAATTCGTCGGATGTTGACTTAATAATTGTTTAAACCGTCTCGTCCTGTCCGTGTGACGATTAAAATCGTAATTGTCAGCTGCTGGTAGAGTAGTGGAAGATCAGAGACTTACTACATATGTTCGGTCTGATTATGTTTTTGAATCAACCGACACAGAACTAAAGTTACCAGTTACTTAAGTTTGAATTAGCAAGCTGAAATGGCAGTGGGCCGACCATATCTCGAAGAACCCACGGCCGCTGGGGCAAACGTGTTCTTGAGTAGAGACTCGGTAAACGTAGTGTAGGCCGCCCTCCGACCAGGTGGGATGACGACATGCGAAAGACTGCAGGCAGATGCTGGATGCGGCAAGCTGAAGACAGGGTGCTATGGCGCTCATTAGGGGAGGCCTATGTCCAGCAGTGGACTATTATAGGTTGATGATGATGATGGTGATCTTTTGAGAGCTGTAAGAAGGACAAAAAAAAAGAACTAACTATTATGCGTCATAAACGAAATAATAATAAATGAATTGCCGGACCACGCTTATTTTAAAGTCAATTAAAAGTTAGATTTAGCGATCTGCGAACACAATAATCTATGTTCGCAGATTTTTATGACTTTTAAAGTCTTAAGAAACCTATAACAGATGGAAATTAAAAATAAATGGTTTAAGTTTCTCAAAACTTGGTAGTAAATACATAATTGTACCTATTTAAGTAATATTAATGGTGCAGAATCCGGTGAGCAATTTACAGGTAGCAATTAAAACAATTTCAACTTGATTAGTGATTGATGATGATGACTTAATTCAGCGTTAATCAATTTCAAATTGTTTTAATTTCATGCTCAATTTTAGAGCACTTCACTAGGTATAGTAACAGCTTCGCAATCAAGGCTATTTAATGACTAGACATTTGTGGAAACTGTTCAATCAGGTTGCAAATTGGAAAATTTGGTACTAGTACATTAAAAAACTTAAAAAAAAAATGATACGTACAGGAAAACTAAAAACATAGTTACAGAAACTAACTGAGAAAAATAGGTACTATTACGGTAAAATACGGTAAAAAAATCTGAGGCACTATTAATTCAAAACAATCTTGAACGATACTGGTACGCTACGTGAAAATATTTTATGAATTACTAGTTATGTCGGCAGCGACCGGCATAAAATGTATTGTCCGAATCAAGAAAACTTTGTGTGTATGTATAAAAGTGGGATTTAGGGATCTTCCTTTTAAAATTTAAATTGATATCACAAATGAAAACATGTATACGATCAACGTAAAGTAAATAAACAATTCTACTAATATTACCAAAGCGAAGGTTTGTACCGAAGACACCATACCTACCTACTAAATGGATTGAGTTAAAAATTATAGTCCTAGATCATAGTAATAAAATACGCTATTCCTATACGCTATAGACTATTTCTGATCTAGTTTTTAGAACGCGCGCGAATTCGCGGTCAGGGGCCAGTAGAAAGTAAAAACATTACAAGAATCGAGAATCGAGAGAGAGGAGTCTCTAGCCTTGCAGTACTCTATGCTCCCGGTACAGTCAGCCTGACTACATTAACTTATGACCTGCGCCTAACGATGTGATCAATTAGCAGCTACCCGTAGATGATGGATGAGATAGAAGGTGCTGTAATTGGTTAAAAGTCTGAAGAACTGAGATCGGTTTCGTTTTTCTTTACTTAGGTATTTTGTATTTGTTTTCAATTAAAATAATTTTATTTTCAGCTTTGATATTTCTTTAGGATAAACCTACGAGTAAAATACTACCTCTTACCCGTGGTTTCACACGCATTCAGGTTAAAAAATAGCTTATATCTGTCCTGGGGATATCATCTACCTCCCTGCCAAATTTCAATAAGATCTGTCGTGCTGTTTAGGCGTAAAAAGGTAACAGACAGACACACAATTGCCTACTTTCGCTTATTTAATATTAGTATGTATTATTCCAACAAGTTCAAAACTAAGATGAATTCCTTACTCAACGCAAAATTTAGCTTGTTCGTGCAAACACACACCTTTTTTAAATTCATGATATTAATAGGATCTTCTAAAACTATTTCTATGCATTGTTTTGACGACCTCTGTGACGCGGTGGGCGAAGGTCCGCCTTCGACGCATGAGGTTGCGGGTTCGATTCCCGCCTCGGAACAATTGTGTGTACGATCTGCAGATATTTGTTCCGGGTGTTCTGGTCGTTTTCTATGTATAATAAAAAAATATCTATCTATGTAATGTAGATATATATGTATATATGTATATCAGTTATCTAGTACCCATAACACAAGCTCTGCTAACCATGGGGCTAGATAATGCTCTGTGAATTGTCCAGCATTATTTATTTATTTTATTTATTAATTTTGGCTCTTTTTGCGGTTTTTGTTTTCCTTTGTACCAATTGTTGTATGTGTATGTCTGATGTCGTTAGTAAATAATTTAACCTATCTATCTTCCTAACTGTACATAAGACGAACTAATAGATTATTCATCCAAAATACATTTCAATGTAGTATTTTGTCTCTTTCTGACTTATGTAGACTTTATTCATCGAATTCCATTCTCTATCTCCTTTACCAGTAAAGGCATGTTAGCCACGTATCGCTAACTACTGGGACCGATATGTTATCTGTGAGTCAACTTAGCTAAGAGAACTCGGAAGGAAGTGGTGATTAGTCGTACTAGTCTACCCAACAATAACAGGAAATAAATAGATATTAGGTACTACAAACGATAATTGATGAATCACAGAGAGAGCATGCTAAAACCCAAAAGTCAACTCGAGGGGTGACGACCCCTCGGTCCTTGGGTTTTGTGGGATTTGCCTGGGATCAAACATAGGCTACATTTTATCCTATAAAACAGTTCCCATGGGATAGCAATAACCTTTAAACGTTTCCAAAGACACAAAGCGTGCGAAGCCGCAGGCAGAAACTAGTAATCACTTATTTAGAAAACCCTAGTGTCAAGTTAACCCTAATTTAGAATTACTACGAACCAGAAAACATGTAATCTTTTGGCCAATAAACATCTAGGTACCATCTATCATCTATCTATCTTTTACAGGTCCTGAACATAGTAATCCTATGTAGTTAACCCTAATTTAGAATTACTACGAACCAGAAAACATGTAATATTTTTGCCAATAAACATCTACGTATCTAATATCTATCATCTATCTCTTACAGGTCCTGAACATAGTAATCCTAGTTCTGTACAGAACAGGCTACAATGGGGAGTTCCTGGGAGTGGGAGGCACTTGGAACCTCAACGAGGAGAAGAACCCTGACGCCGAGATCGTGGCTTCGGGAGTCATCGTGGGGTATCTCATATACACTCTGGTGCAGTGCGTCACTTTCCTCTTTGGCACTACTGAGCATAAAAGGTTAGTAATCAGAATTTCTTGCCGGTTGTTCGCACGATGAGGTAGAGATAGATATATTTTTTTTGTTAATAAACTTAGTTTGGCAGTGCCTAAATCCTATGTTAGGTTTGTCTAACCACAGCGTTCTCATCTATTTTATTTAGAATTCAATATGATAATGTCCTTTTAGCACTTCATAAAAGTATAAAATATTTTTTTAGTATACGTACATAACCATGTTCTAGCGACCGTGACCTCTTTATGGCCAGGTGGCTAACTCATATACGAAAGGCAGGTTCTATCTGGAACCATATCGCCAAGTTATGGGGCTCAATATTGGGGTAGTCGATGTCGTGAATGACAAAACAGTGTCTTTTCAAAAAGTATGCATAGCGAGTCTATTGGATTTGATTATTTTGAATATTGTTAGCACTTTCTTTGACTGAAAAATGGGTTCTTACCTAGTTCAAGCACATGCATTTTCTTATCCCATAAAATATTAAGTATTTTTGTTATTCTATTAGTCCTTAGTTATTTCGGAATAAATTATAATTATTTTCAAAAATGTGTCAATTTTCATGACTTTTTTCTTGATTTCAGAGCCATGTCAGAGATAGTGATGAACTTCGTGGGCGTTTTCCTGTGGATCGCGGTGGGCGCCGTGGCACTGCACTACTGGGGCGGGTACCAAGGCGAGCACCAGTACCAGTTCGTGTTCGCTGAGAAACAAGTGAGTCACTACTTAACGTCACTCAATTCCACCAGCCTATATTTGCAAGCAAGCTGAAGTGGCTGCGGGACATAACTCCAGAAGAAACGACGACGTCCCTTAGTAGCTAAAGTACCTTATCAGATACTTTTACTGAGGTCATTTAAAACGGGATATTTACCATGATTAGATTTTTGAGTTATCCAAACTAACAGATAACTCAAAAATCAAATCATAGAAAATATCCCGTTAAAATGACTTTAGTGTTCCATGATAGTTTCTAAAGTTTTAGTTTTACTGTGTAGTCGAAAACGAATTGAATGGGTTCAGAATTTTACATCAATACTAACTGAACCAAACTTACAGTATTACGTGTGTATTGCAAATTTATGTATGTAACAAAAAATAATGCAAAACCTGGGTCTTCAGTTACTGCAATTTATACGCCTGAGTAATTTTGCGAAGATTTCTTAAGATTGATTTAGCATAAGATTCCTATACTACAAGGTTGTCTCTAGTAAATAAATAAATAACAATGCTGGACAATCCACACAGCATCATCTAGCCCCAAGCTAAGCAAGCTTGTGTTATGGGTACCAGATGACTGATATACTTAATTCAATACATGACATATTAAGTAAGGGTGTTGTTTAGTACCGATGTCGTCTGCTGACATCATGTTTCGTATTATTCCAGGTCGGTCTCGCCGTGGGCGCACTCTGCGTCATACAAGGAGCTGTGTACCTGCTGGATACAGTGCTCTCCGTCATACACTTCACGAAGGAAATGTAAACCGTAGCTACTGATATATATATAGTCTAATTTTATTTGTAGTTTAAGATATCCGAATACAATATAAGGTTTGTTTTAAATTAAAGATATCGAAATCGCAGTTTTTTAATAAAAGTAATTAAAATTCAGTAGGTACCTATAATCTAAACGGTCATCAAAAATTCACAATCTTTTATTTTCATTTCTAAAAAGAAATCTTTTTTTCGACAGTGGAAATGCCAATAGAACATAATATATCCCAAAAATTTACCTCTAAGGCGGGACTTGATCCTGCTAATCCTTTCCAACACTATGTTGTTGTTTTTTGGGATACATAAATAATGCATAGAAAATTCCTGAGTGAGTTTTTTCACTAATTCGAATTGCGAAATAAAATATTTTTAAAAGTGTATAAAGATCAACGAGGATACTTTATTTTTGTTGCCATTTCAAGACCTAAGCTCTCCTTTCATCTGTCACAATGTTTTCCCACCTTTATTTCTTTAGTTTATTTTGTATGACAGTTATTTTGTAATTTATACGTATATTTCGAAATAAATGCTAAAGATAGAGTGACTTTTTATTTAACGTTTCTTGGAAAGGACTTCAGTCTGTTCGATTGTTACAAAATAATCAATAATGTTTTCTTTCATTACATTGTACATATAATGAAAGGAAACGTTATTGATTGGAAATTATCAGTGATGTCAATTAATCATGAAGATTAGCATCCGGATTGTATCATGCACCCAGTTTAAATTACATAATTTAGGGTCAATGCGAGTGTCAACTGTCAAATTGAGAGGGCACAGGTTAACGCAATATACGTCGACACTGAGACTTCTCATTTGAGTCATAAATGTGGCAGATGGTAGAATAGATGTGCTGATCCGACCCATAAAAAAACCAAAAGTGAAACGAAACTTCTTTAGAATTCGAAATTCGATCATAACTTTATTTTCTTTTCGGCCAGCAGTGTCGGATTTTATTCTCGTTTATTCGAGAAGATATCTATTCTAAAAGTCAAATAGATTAGTAAAAGTGGATTTCCTAAATTCGCCGAGTTTCCTGACGATCTCGCCGAGCAGCAAGGATTTTCTCAGCGACTTGGATTTTGAAGAATTCAAAATTGCGCCGCTAACGGAAAACGTGAGTGCTATTTTCATCAAGTAAATATTATTACGATTATTGGAATACAACTAGAAATATGTCTTTTGAGAGTAAATACATTGACAATTGTTATGTAGAGGAACAGAGTAACCGCGAGTCGCGCAGTAAATTGAAAAATTCACCACAACTTGGGGAAAATGATCATCCAATCTAATGGCATCCTACTCTTGACACTATGGTATAGGTAGAGATAAAACTCTTTGTGTATAACATTGAAAACGAAAGTTGGAAAGCTGTAGAAAATGAGTAACTTTTGCTTAGGTTGCTGAACTGAGTACCTCTACCTACCTAACACTTTAGTGTCATTGACATTGCGGTCTATCAATATAGAAAAACACTAGCGTTTTATTTTTATCAAAGCTCGTTACAAAAATATATATTATATCTACATATTTATGTTAAGAACGATAAGAGGTTTTGTTAATTTAGCGGAGTGTGGGAAGACCTCCCGTATATGTAGTTCCTATAATAAAGTGTTTTCTATCTGTCTAAGTCGGAAAATTGGAATTTTTTGTTAGATTTTTGGAATGTTTGAAAGTATTGCTGTAAAATGTTGGCAGTATAGGGCTTACTACGCATTACTACTCGTTTATACATTGGCATGGCACCTACAATAAACACTACGCAAGGAGTGGCACGTTAGCCACATGGATGCACTTGCACTGTGGTTTCTTTAAGTTCAAAAAAGGAGGGTAAAACAAATAAGTTCCAAACAAACCCGACCGATAGTAAATGCAATTTAACTTGAGATAATAAAACATAAGTAAATAAATATAATGCTGGACAATCCACACATCATCTAGCGCTAAAGTAAAAAGAGCTTGGATTAAGAATATATAACTAAATATGCTGGCTTAAAGTTGTTAACTCTCAATTGACATGGAACGGATTAAACAGTATTTCGTCTAAGATGCAAATAATATTTTGTATATTAAAATACATTATAGAGAAAGACGGAGCAGAGTTTTTTGAAAAGCTATTTTAATAATAAAAATAGCTTATGGAATAGACAATGCAGTTACCTATAGACTCTAATGCTCGTCGCGTGCGCATCTCATTAACTTCGAAGGGACAACATTAGCATTAGAATTAGCCTCCAGTTTCAAACTGGCAGCTTTCACCATATAAATAATAATAAGTAGGTAAATAATGTTGGATAATTCACACCTTTGAAGTAAGAACTTCTTTATGCGGACTAGATGACTGAAATGTAGTTTATAGGTAACATTATATTATGACATACCTAGACGGTTTTTTTTATATTAAGCTTACATAGAATATATTTGTAACGGGTGTTCTGAGCTTTATCTATGGTTTACCGAATCATGTACTTACCTACGTAAGAAATTAGCTGAAGATTTAGAATCAATCACTTTATTTCATTAGGCTTTAAAATAAGCACTTAGACAAGTCAACTATACACGATAGAACCAATAAAGTGGCTCTTCTTTACACAAAATTACAGATACATACATATATCTCAAGAAATTATACCTGCGTAATTATACCGCCTGAAGTATGTACCTAATAAAGATGCTTAAAAATGAACTTCAAATGTCCTTGAAAATCATCCAATGACAAATATGGGAGAGAAATTTCTTCTTTTCCATTCTCTTTAATTTGTAAACAAAGCAAAACTACATCCCGCCCTAGTGACCTATACAATAAAATTGATCGGTGTGTCCCGCCAACCTCCCTTTATGTCGCCGCCATTTTGACGCCGCGCCGGTTTTGGCGCCAGAATTCTGCGTCTGGGTTGTGTTTACGAAGGCTGCTTGTACTATAACCTACTTCTGGTGAATAAACTAATAAAGAGATTTGCAAGAGTAAGTGTTTTGTACAATCTAGTCTGAATTATGTTATGAAGGGTTTTTGTGGAAAAGTAAACTACACACTTTACTTACACAAAATAAATTAATTGCAAGACCGTGCATTGTTCATGGTTGTAGGACTTGTAGGTACTTGAATAATAAATACTCGTAGGTCCCTTCCCTAGTCGCTACTCAACAGTACGTAAGCAATAAGCATCTGACAGGCTTTCTGCTTTCTTCATCAGTTGCCTTGAAATACGTACGCTATTGAAACAAAAAAAAAAAAAACAACGGGCACTAAACCAAATACCTTCGCAAGCTTTGAATGCAGACTGATCAACCAAATACAACAAACGGCAAAATGTCATCAACACTCTCAAATCAAAAACCATCCTCAATCAGGGATCAATTTAAAAATCATCAGTCTATATTAGTCCACTGCGGGACGTAGGCCTCCCCCAATGAGCGCCATAGCGCCCTGTCTTCAGCTTGACCCATCCAGCATCACAAATAGATTTGGTAGATTTTAAATTTTGATTTAAAAATCTTTCAAAGAATGTCGAGAAGAGTAGAGTCTCGAATCAAAGAAACTTTGATTGAGTTTATCCGGTTTATTAGGTTTTTTGGGGCATCCACCACCTGTTGATGATGATATAAACTCCCCAGCGCTGTAAATCGAGACCTCAACATGTAAATCGAGCCGTGCAGTGGAACAATAGCAGTTTAGCACTGTGACAATAGCTCGTACTCGCATATTTACCATCGAACACTCATTGTTCACATGGCGTTCGTGTCGCCATGACTTTGCCCTTACCCATAAAACCGTGGGCCCTTTTTATATGCACCGTGCATGTGTAATGATGACAAATTGCGTGACGTTTCAGTTGTTATGCAAGCAAATTACTTTGAGAGTTAAATCAATTAAGTACAAATCTTATTTGGCTGGAAAACCAACCTTTCCATATGGTTACAGATACACCAACCAAACTGGATGTGGAATGTTTACAAACATACCGCCCCATCATCACTGTTGTCGCGCCTTTATAAACAAATTACATTACTAGTCGATTTGAGATCCATCCTTCAATAAACATTGCTTACAATCGGATTGTTGCCTGAAATCAAACTCGAAGCCAAGCAACTGCGTTTTTTGTCGTTTTATGTTTTTTTGTGTTGTTTACAAACATTCGACATCGAGTTTGGCTACGGTATACGTAGTTGTTAAATTATATTAATTTATTTTATTATATTCAATATTCGCAATATGGATCCCACGAATTTTAAACAATTAATCATATTTTATAAAAACTTAAATCAGTCTTTAAATTCCAAAATATGTATTTACTAGATAATAAAATTACAATTAAAGAATAGAAGCTTATTAGAACTGGTACCTATTTACAATTGAAACAATTTAGCAAACTGCAGACTGTTGATAATAATAGACATGTAGCTCTATAACTGTTTTCATTGTATGAAGCTATCATTAAAATCAGATGAATGATGATCTAGTTCTAACATTCAACGTAACACTAATGCACGGTAGCGGAAACATTTTTTGCAGAACATTGTTTTGTCTGTGTGACCGTGCTGCCATAGCCTTGCAGGCCAGTCATGGTCGCTTGTGGTTAGCACTTTTTGCTGACGGGCAGAGTCAGGAGTAGGTACAGAGAACTGTACTTCTTTGTAAGGATTTTTTTTATGATAATTGCATCGGAGAGAGACATGTGTAGGAAATTGCGGAGGGACATACCCTCCGATAACAAAAAAAAGATTAACAAAAACACAAACAATGACTGTTTGTTTATAGCGCCATCTCATAGTAGCATGAATAATATTGACCACAAATACTTAGGTTGGTAAATACTTACTGAAAAAAAAATCGCATTAATAATATCTAAGTCCCTGACTTAATGAATCATAATGACGAACCATGGTTTCTGACTAGGATGAAACAATATAAAGAATTGTTGTTTGTCTGGAACAGGAAAATAACTGAAAATGATGCTGATGCTACGTAGGTCCACCTCCATGGAAACAAAAAGCTAAGACACGCACAGTTGTAATGACTCACAGGTAAGGAGGTAATTCTGTGTTACCATTGACAAATAATACTATAAGTACGAACAGTAGTAGACATAACCTTAAAATATCTAATATCAAAGTGCTTATTCCCTTTAGTTAGTTAGACTTATGTCTAAGTGCTTATTTTGTAAGCCTAAAGAAATAAATGATTTTTGACTTTTTGAGACCTTACATGACTCTTGGTCTCGTTACAAAATTCAAATTACCGTAAAACTAGGAAATAATGTGATCACTTTGATTTTTTGTTCACTTCATACTTTTTAAGGTAACGTAAAGACAAGAAACAATATCATCAACCACTCATCAACAAAATAAAATCACGCGTGTGATCATCGTATCGTGATACATGAACTCCGATACGAAAATAGAGAAAAATGAGTTCTAAAACAAGGACAAAAGAATGAAATTACGCTAAATGATGTGCGAGCTCACATACAGCACGCGCCACGCTCGCTTCTAGACCGGAAAACTCTAGAAAGTGGCTTTTCAATTTTCGAATAGCTACATAAATAATGGGTGATCATCTGGCTTTGATCTGATTTTACCGAACGAGTCAACGCAGTTTTGGAATAAGAACTTCTTTCCACGTTTTGATTTGATTTTTACAAATTATTACGAATTTCAAGATTAGACGGAGAAGTGTTGTGTTGCCCAGGATCGTAATTTGTATGTTTTTAGAAAAACTAAAACGGATTTCCAATACCCTTTTTGACGCTGTTATTGTTCTTATGTTTTGTGGGATAAATACTAATGAACTAAACCCTCATAATATTATACGCATATATGTAATTAGGTATTAATTCGATTAGGACGACCGATGTGGCGCGGTGGGCGAAGGTCCGCCTGCGACGCAGGTGGTTGCGGGTTCGATTCCCGCCTCGGAACAATTGTGCGTACGATCTGCAGATATTTGTTCCGGGTGTTCTGGTCGTTTTCTATGTATAATAAAAAATATCTATCTATGTAATGTATTATTGTATTATGTATATCAGTTATCTAGTACCCATAACACAAGCTCTGCTTACCATGGGGCTAGATATTGCTGTGTGAATTGTCCAGCATTATTTATTTATTAATTATCTACATATAAGTAACAATAGCGAAATAATTAAAAATCGGTCCAACGGAGAAATCGACGAACATACAAAAAAATAAACATACCTACACATACAGCCTAACATTAACCCTCCTCCTGTTTTCAAAGTCGAATTAAAAATTACTGGGCAGGCAGTAAATACTTGCTACTTTGTTTTTTCATAGGCAATCTACATAAAAATAAACTATTAGAACTTTTAACAATTTGTTACAGCCACGTTTGAACCCGGTAGATAGATCTTCTGTTATACACGCATTTGCAATAAATAAACTAGGAAATCCTGAATTCGCAAAAAGCATAAAAACAGACGCTACTGAAAAAAGTTTGAAATAGGTATTTAAACAATATTTTCACACTATACAAAAGAAATCCAATAGAAGATATCGGTCTCAATATAAATCTCATTAACATAACTGACAAATTATTTTAACTATTTATTACACAACGCAATAGAGCTGTCGTAAAAATTGAAAGAAAACAGCCTACTGCGATAATCGTGCGTACAAATTGTTTTATTCCATTACAAATTGTATTAAATCTTACGCAATACGATTGGGGCGCTTTTGCGCGGATAGTCAATTAGGGCAGATCTTACAGAACTCTATTTATACGGTTGGTAAGTCCGTGGATGAAGGGACGCATTCTTTTTGGCCAGCGATGCTTCTAAAATTGAAACGAAGATTTCCGATTGGCGAATGATACTTCAGAGTTAAATTTAAATTAGGAACAAGTTTTCTTTTAGGTGGTATACCAGTTTCAAATTTGGAATTGTAGAGCATGTAGAGTTTACAACCCATTATTTTCTTCTAGAGCGTTAAGTTTCGTTTCAGAATTCTTATCAAAACAGGTAGTAATAATCAGGTCTATTATTTAAATTATCAGTCGTAAGTAGGTAGAGTTTATAAGCCGAAGCCCTACCACACCCTAGATAAGGCTGTTATGGTGCGCATTACAGCTTTACAGTGAATGAAAGCTACGCACAGTCATACTCACAATCTAGAATATACAGTCATGGCCAGTTTATCTAGAGCCTCCTCGCTCCCCGAATGAAGCTCCGTGAATGCGTCAAAGGGGGAAACTGCATTTGTTGTGGGAGTCCAATGTTATATTTTCGAAGAAGGCATAGAGGTACGGCACCGCAGTCGGAACGCCAGTCGGTCCCGGCGCTATATCCAACGCACTCGTGTTTCCTAAGCTACCTCCGTAAACTAATTCGCGGGAAAATCTGTGTCATCTAAGTGCAAGTGTTTTGGCTGAGCCTTTTACTCCAGTAAGGAGTTTTGTTGTTTGGTGAGTTACATCAAAAAGGATTTTTTAAAAGTTTATACACAAGGATACGCAATAGTTATAAAATGTATAATTAATCGAATAATTTAAAAATATTTGTTAGTTTTTCCAGGCACCTGTAATATTTTCCCACCACACAATGTCTTAGGTAGGACGTGGTTGGTAGTAGGTATTTCTGTTAATTTAAAGAGAGAAGAAGTGAATAGAGATTTTAAGTTCTACATCATTATTAAAGGATAAATCAAAGTTGAATGACGAGAAAATACTAAGTTAAATCGAAACATACAATATAAGTAAGAAAGTATGGCTTCCTCCTCAACAGCCTATATTGATCCAATGCTGGATGCAGGCCCAAATATGTCATAATTCGGTTAGAATTAATTTCATACAGTCTTCACCCGCGTCCGTTCATATATCATACCCCAACGATATAACTACCATGAACGGCTCGCCACAATTATATTAAATTTGTACAAAAGTGACGCTCGGCTAGTCAATGCTGTTGATCTATTATTTAGAGGTAATCAAGCTTATCTCTCTATCATGCAACACGCGATCATTTGTAAACAGTACCTTAGTATAAATTACTTAAAACTTTTTATTCAACCTATTTTTTGGGAGGCCTTTGCCCAGCTGTGTGACGAATAGGCTTAGAAAAAAAACGAGAACCCATTAATTTTTTTAGTTTTTTCCCCATCCATAATTTTTTTTTTCACTATTATATTTAGAGGTTAAACCCTAGAGGTGTTTAATTTGTTATTTGCTCATTTATTTAAACACTTTTTGGTATAGGTATAAGAATTGACTTCTCTAGTTATTGTTTTAATTTCATGTTGTCAAAATAACTCCATAACGTAGAATTGGGACTAGATGATGCTGTCCAACATTATTATTATTAAATATGTATATATATTTTTAT
Source organism: Eupithecia abbreviata (assembly GCA_943735965.1). NCBI lineage: Eukaryota > Metazoa > Arthropoda > Insecta > Lepidoptera > Geometridae > Eupithecia > Eupithecia abbreviata. The sequence continues at coordinate 2,912,333 of OX030986.1, forward strand.
TTGTGGAATATTTTGATGCTTCGAGCGTGTGAATGTTTTTTTACTCTAATTGATACTCGCAAGATAATCTAAGTTGTACACAAATTAGTAAGTACATATAGGCATATATAAAATTAGCTATATTTAAAATCTCTGCACTCTTCAAGGGTTCAAGTTTTTATTCACAATAGTATGAACATGTTTATCCCAAGAATCAATTCCCATAAGATAAATAAACTTAAAACGATGCCCATGGAAACAACGCGTGCGAAGCTTTTGGCAGAAACTAGTGCTAAATAAATAAAGAATCCACACGGCATCCGTGTGGATTCTCCAGTATTTTTTTATTTATATATCTAGCCCCGAGCTAAGCAGAGCTTGTGTTACGGGTACTAGATGACTGATATACCTACATACTTAATACAATACATTATATAGACATACTTAATTTTTTTATTTACGGTTTTGTCGGTGTCGGTTGAGATTATATTATTTTTCTCTGATATTTTTAAGATACCTAGAAAATATCCAGAAAACAAAATAAAATAACTTATTGCCAGATCAACCATTTCAGCATATCCAATAAATACTGGTTCATGATATAGTACAATTAGGTTCATATGTACATTACTATAATAAATCGTATCAAACTTTCACGATTAATAAACATCATGATCGAGTACTTGCATTATTCAATCAATTATGCAGCTAACGCAAGTGACACTATGAAAAAAAAATCAATATAAATTCCACGACAACACGACAACGCATTTCCAGAAACAGTGCGATATTAATGTTGTTTTTGCGTCCATTGGAAAGTCGCGTTCCGTTCCGAACGAGCGATCGGCATTCGCTGCTGATTTATGCATCAACGCAACGCTTTTCTAATACTCATTAATTACTGTCGCATTCACTTCGCGGATGTTCGGACATCTTCGGTAAGGAGCCTTATAGAGGTTCCTGTAGAGGTTGAGGTTTTATGTAACTAATAAAGTAGGTAGAACCTAAAAAGGATCGGACGGCTACCTACTCCAGCATCACTGTTGAACGGATGGAACAAAGAATCATCTTTGTTAATGGCAATTGTGCCTGGTTCGACACTTTTCTGCCAGTGTCAAGTAATGGAAAATTATTGTCAAATTAATGAGTTATTAAATTATGTAATATATAATATATATATATATATATATATATTATTATATATTTCACCAGAGCCTAGTTCGTTATATTATATCAGGGTCTACGTGTAGGTTAGGTTGTCTTGGTAAACGAGCACCTACTACACCCCAGGAAAAAAAGGCAACGTTAAGGGGTTTGTTTTTTCAATCTCTAAAGCCTAATCTCTAAATGTCTTTAAAAGATGTTGCTGTACCAATACGAATGTATCAATCAATGGTCGATGTTGATGTTCGAAGCGGCAGACAAGAATAACGGATGACATGTAAAGAAACTTTTAGGGTATGATTTTTTACATCACAATAGGAGGAATTTAAATTGAGAAATCATTGGTGCGAATGTCGGATCCTTCGTCTGAAAGGTTAATTTTTCTATGGAGCAAAAATAAACCTGTCGAGATCAAATTCACTGCCACAAGTCAGCATGGATGAGCTGATGAAGAGATTTAAAATAAAGTAGATTCGATACCTCAGGAGGCCAAACATAAAGGTCGTTCTCTAGGGTATAATAGACATTGCACCGTCATACATACATTACGTAAATTAATGAAGTTGAAGCAACAAATTTCAAGTATTTTACGCATTCGATGACGATATGAATGTGATGTTTTTTTTTCTCTACTCAACCCTAGACAACTATTGTAGTGCTCGGCCTATAGGTGCCTATTCTGATATCAGAAATACACAAGTTTTTTATGAACAGAGGCCGCGACGTAAGTAGGTATCTAAATAAAAAAATATAAAAAGCTAAATACGTTTTAATCACGCAATACAAGATTTTTGCGTGTCAAACATAAGTACGCATAATAAACTTAAATTACTACATGATTCATCAAGTAACAAGAGGAAACGTAAGTCCACGTGACATAATGCAAAAAAAGGACGTCAGAAACGAACAGACCAAAAGTCTGAAAGCGAGAACGGCTTAGAAAATCTTGATCGAACCAACCTAGCTTCAAGTTTACGTCGTCGGTTTAAAATAGACAGACATAATCAGACATCGAGGACTTTTAAGAGAAACCGCTAAAGTTATCAGAAGCGGTTGTAATCATAGATGTAGTTAAGACATTAGCAATCTACTTAAATAAGCACTTACGTCTATAAGCTACTATTTAACGGGTTCTAGCGAAGTAAATAGGTAGTAATGTAATGTGTTTACTACTTTCGCTGAGCAAACGACTCAAACGGGCTACTAATGAGTTGGAAGATAAACAAATTCCACCAACGAGAGCTTCCCGTTGCTGGAAATTGTTTTGGTTTTCTCAGGTGTCAGGAAAACAGATATTGAGAAACGGCAAGTATGTAGTTTCTTATCCCAAAGCAAGAAACTAAATTTTGAACATGTTTATAAGCTTCATCATCGACACCTATAGGTATTTTATGATAATTTTGGCGTAAGACAGTAAACAAACTTCCATTCATCCAAGCTTAAGTAAAATAAAATAATATATAAATAATGCTGGACAATCCTCATAGCATAATATAGCCCTAAGTTAAGCAGAGCTTATGTTATGGGCATTTGATGACTGATAAATAATTATGCATTTGGGTAGGCATTTCATGATTGATAGGAACAATAGAAAATACCCAGAAAACCCGGAAAAATGTTTACAGCTCTTACAAACATTTGTCCCAAGGCGGGACCATCGCCTGCTTTGGATTTTTGCATCACAAGAACAAGGTTACGAAGATGCATGCTGATGCATGAGAAACGAGTTTGTAATGATAAAATAGGCAATCTATTCATGGCTATGTTGTTCCTCAGGTGTCCGAGTACGGCGGCGGAGCGCGAGTGGTTTGGGCCATGTCGGCGGGAGACAGAGAGGCGGAGGCGCAGGCCAAGAAGGCCGAGGAAGGAGCCCCCAGCGACCGAGACAGTCGCGCGGCGGCTGCGCTGAAGCAGTACTGGTGTGTGGGGCTCAGAGCTTTAGAGCTGGTGAGTACAGGGACTCAATATTTTCAAGCTTACTCGATCTGAACACATAATTATAAGTATTGCTCCAGTCATCCCGTGTATTATATGCAATATCTCGGGATTTAGGGAAGGGAAGGAAGGTCAGATGACGGGAGTAGCCTAGAAAGGCGAATAAGGGGTGAATTGGATAGACGAGCTTTGGCTGTGCTGAAGATATACTGGTGAGTTCAGATGTTCTAGAACTGGAGTGATGCTCTGGAACTTTACTTAAAGAGCAGGTGCTATGGAAAGAAATAAAATAGGTCAAATTGATCAAACAAGTACAAACTAGGAAAGGTCAGGAATTATGTCAAGGTTTGATAGCCATGTGAGACTGACATACGAATTGAAACGTCTCAAGAAACGTTTGGGACAAATCCTTTTTATGATGCGACTTCAAATATAGACAGATACTATCAGCAAGCTATCAGTGTTGAAGTAGATGAAACGGTGTGTCAGTCAAGGTCAAATAACTACTACCAAGGTCGTGTATGCATTCCTAAACAACAAACAATCGATATAATTGTTCAAGCTAATTTATTAGCGGACACTGCCAGCTGCATATACATTACGATGCAACTTGAGTATTAAAATAACTATAGATCAACCATAGACGACCGATGTGGCGCGGTGGACGAAGGTCCGCCTGCGACGCAGAAGGTTGCGGGTTCGATTCCCGTCTCGGAACAATTGTGTGTACGATCTGCAGATATTTGTCCCGGGTGTTCTGGTCGTTTTCTATGTATAATAAAAAATATCTATCTATGTAATGTATTGTATTATATATATCAGTCATCTAGTACCCATAACACAAGCTCTGCTTAGCTTGGGGCTAGATGATGCTGTGTGAATTGTCCAGCATTTTTTTTTTTTTTTTTTTTTTTTTAGGTGGAACTTAATTATCAAGGCACTATAGAATCTATGATTTATGTATACGAACTAAGCACGGTATAGGTAGGTATATAGTAGATAGATAGATAGACAATACTTTTATTGCACACTTAAAAATAAAACAAACAAGGTAAACAATAATAATACAAGATATGTGACAATTTGGCGGTCTTATCGCTCAAGAGCGATCTCTACCAGACAACCGTAGTAGTACATAAGTAATTAGTTAGAGGAATAGTTGTTCAGTTATAATCAAATTAACTTTCGAGTATAACATTTTCTCCTTTACTGACTATAGTGCCAATCAGCACCTCAATAAATAGGTAAGCAATGTGTAAAAAAAAACGATAGCCAAATGTGAAAGTAATATAGGTATCATATTGAATGAATTAAGGGACTACAGTAATTAAATTACTAACTTACTTTCAGCTATTCCTTATTTAGGAACTCTTTTAGTAAATTGAATTTGAGGGGGATTTGCTATTGATAAATGCAACATTAACTCGATTTTATAAATTTCATTTTTACTACACAGATTCTATCGGTTGTTTTTTGTCCTCTCTTAGGTGTAAAACCAGCCGTGTAGTTTCAAAGCCACGGGCGTAAATTGTCAAAGTCTCGGGCAAAATCAGGTCACGTACTAAAAGCCCTACATTTAGTTCATCACAATATTTGCCATCGTTTTCCTCACCATGAGAACCGGCAACCTGTACAATGCCCTTGAAACAACCATGGTCGCACGGTCTTTGTTAATCGTCGACAATTCACCACCGATGCGGTAACGAGCGATTCATTAGATGCCTCCGTTATCTGAAGGAGTTTATTGTTCTACTGATACATATGTATGTAGGTAATTAGCTGAGTGTGTTTGATTGTTCAGAAGAGGTTACGTTTTAAGATTACCTGCTTCTTTTATTTTGAATAAATGTTTTTTTACGTTTACCAGAGCCTTTTTCTATAGGATTTGGCACAACACCGCAATCTAACTACGAAAATCCTATACAAAATAGAAGAATCAGACCTCACGATAAAGTCTCGATATTAATGACAAAACAAACTCAGGGTTCTGCTTTTTGTGTCTTTGAGAGACTAGGTTCACTGCTGAAAAATGTTAACAGCGGTTGTCCGCGTTTGCAATAAAATGTTCGAGTGAATTTGGTAATTTCTTCTTTATTTCTAAGTTATCTAAAAGGATCCCGGGTACAGATAAAAATAAACACGTTAATACGTGTAACTACAAAAAATGACACCGATTCTAGATCCTAAAGTAATAGCCGAGTCTAGATAATAGCTGATTCAGAATAAATAGAATTTTAACTTGAAAAGACTCCATAAAATTTTATCAAACCGCACTTACCGCACGAACATAGCTGAAGATCAAATTACAACATCAAAATACATTCATCATCGACAGAATAGGAATGTAGCCTGAGTCAGTAAAAGTGAAAACGTGTGGTAATTGAGGTGAAAAGCGCTTATCGAAAAATGCTGGTAATTTGCGGTGTCACTTGTTGTGGGGCATTTGACCACGCGGCAAACTTTCACTAGTCAAGTGCTAAGCAGTTTGTGCTGTTTTATATTATTGAGTAAATAGGATGCGACTAAGTTTGACCAGTTCTTGCTCTATTTTCTATCGGGTCCAGAAATACAGCTTAGGTTAGTTCGGGATCCTACGGACTCTCATAATATTGGAACTCATTTATTTTGTGTCAGAAATAAACATTAGATTCTAGCATAAACTACCAAAATGAACTTAGACGCATCTTTTCGTATCTTGTTTCGTAACTATGGACTGCGAAATCAGGCACAGAATTCAGGTGCCTCAGGTATCCTTTTTAGGTATTTTTATATCTCGGTTACAAGAACTCTTGGATTATGTACGTATCTTTGTTTAGGTGATAATATTATTTACATTCCCGATCGAAATATGCCGCGTGGATGCATGCTTAAAATAAGTTGACTCATCTGAATTTGCTCATTTAATTATTAACATCAGTATGACATCACAATTGAAATCATTATTATTATCTATTGATTAATTATTACTTATTTGTAATTTTGTTTTTTCTCATTTTTTATTATATGTACTGTGTTAATAACAAAATGGATGTTATGTCTGAAATAAATACATTTACAATTTAAATTAGAATATGCACCACGCGAATATCTTCCCACGGGTGTCAATCAATGTAATCATAACGACTTAGGGATATCCACGGGGGCCGGGCAGCACCGCCTCCCGCAGATATTTTTGTCCGGTCACTGCTGTCCCCAACTCACTTAGACATCGTGGGGATAAAAGCTATTGTAGATGTAAATTTTAAAACTATCATGGTTATTAACATGGTTATTATCCCGTTATAAATGACTTTAGTATTGTAGATGTATCTAAATTAAGATTGTTTTTCCTCAGGTGATTGCAGTGATCGCCATCGGCCTGGTCGTGGGGGCTCTCTACTCCCCCCAGGTGGTGCAGTCAGACCATCGCCACATCGCACTCATCTACTCAGCTTACTCCAGTAAGTATTCTCTTATCACCGTGACTAATCACGATGACTTCTAAGACAAACCTTCAGATTTGGCTTTAGAGGAGCATCTAACTAAATAATTGAAGATTTTACGATTAAGTCGACTAAAGTATGACTGCTACTGCAAGTACTTCCAGAAATTTTCCACGATTGACTTTCAATCACCAATCAAATTGCAATGTTAAAATTTGCAAAATATCAACATTATCACATTGCAAACTTTGCAATAGTTTGCGATGTAAGTGTAATTGTTAACATTTGCAACACCTATTGACAGATGCAAGGCATTTATTTCTAAGAAAACATACGAGAAGACAAAGCCAAAACTTTTAAAGTAATCAATGAGTTTTAAATTATTTAATCGGTTCTAATTTCGCACTAAAATGGGCATAGCATCGATTGAAATTGTCCGTAAATTGAAAGATTGAAACACAGAGTGGGTCATGGACAAGTATTTGTAAACTATTCTGTCATGGTCTTTTTGATGGTGTCCACATGGTGTCCACTTTGCCAACTTTCTACCTAATTGCCTATTTATTCGTTTTATGATTAGATTGATTGGCATGCTATCGATTTTCACTCATAAATCACATATAATGAATCTCGCTCCTGAGACATGAAAGCGAATTTCTAGGGCAATTCTCCTTTAATATGGATTTATGGAGAACAAAAATTATGGAAACATATGGAAAACCGTGTAAATTGTATGTTTTAATTTAATCTGATTGATAATACTTTACACTAGGGGAAGTTTGGGGAAATATAAAACTTATTTGGGGGATTTGCAAATTTTTCCTCTATGTTCGAGGGTTTGGAAGAAAGTAAATAGGTTCAGACTGAAGGACCATGCAGGGCATCCTTAAGTGCATTTTTATGTAGTATTTCCACTCGAACCTACTAAGCGGTTCTCTGTCTTTTGGAACTTTGCTTTTTCTTAACTTAAGTATTGTTTTTTTAACTAAGAATTATTGAGCTCTCACATGCGAAGGGTAAAGGCCTTCGTAACTGTTCCTAACTGTGTTCTTGTGTCAGGTTTCATCATCATCACTAGCGTGCTGGTGATCGCACGGCTCTTCGGCGAGTCAGCCGGCTGGAGGACGTCCATCGGCTTCTCACTGCTTGGAGTCGTCATGTTCACAGCAGCCGCTGCTGTCATCTTCTACGGTGAGTGACGTGATGATATAATATAATATATATCATCATTACTATATTGTAGCTAGTATATTGTAGCAGTAGTTATCTGATGGTCACGAGTCGTCTCTTAACTGGAGGGTTCTATATTGTAGGTGTCCTCTGATGGTCATGACCTCCTCTTAACTGGAGGGTTTGAGCCTTAAGGCCCGGGTTCCACCAGAGCGCATAAGAGGGGGATTTTTTAACGATTAATAGAATCTAGAATTACTACAGCTTCGTGATGCGGTAAACAAGGATTCTAGCAGCCTATGCAGGCTGCTACGGTCTTTGCCGGTAAATAAATTAGTGGGTTACGTTAACTAAGCACTAACTATAAAATACCTAACCACAAATGAGTTAGGTATTTTATTGTTAGTGCTTGGTTCTTCTGTAAATGGTGTCATTGCAAAAGTGGACAAATAGCGTACCTATACACCAGTGTAGTTGTTCGGGTACCTTTACCAATTACGTATAATCGTAGACCGAGGTAGTACCGTGTGTGTGCCTTATAATATAAACGACTACCTAATGTTTCCCATGTGTGCCCCCATTTTGACTGATTCAGATTATCGTTTTGTAACAATCACGGTCTAAGCTAAAATCGGTCTCTCAACGGACCATTTCCATATCTAACGAGTCGTCAGCTACGCAACTAAACTCGGGCAATAATCGCACGCCTGCATCTAATAAAGCTAATGTGCCTTGTGCTATTATTCCAAGCCTTATTCCAAGCCATTTGCATTTATTTATTTCAATGAAGTATTATAGTTACTAAAGATAATTAATATGCAAACAGCGCCTTTGGAACTCCTTGGTTGTATAAGGACGATACCGAAGCACGGTTGGAGTTTAAAAAATATAGTTTGTCTCTGGAGAATGATGACTTCCGGTTTCGATAACCGGCGCGTCGATTTTGTATTTGGAATGCGTTGTTACTCGTTGTTTAAAGGTTGATTAAATTGTGACGAATTTTGTAACGGATTATTTACGAAAGTTCTACGCTGTTTTAAGTGTTTTAAAATTAGTGTTTTTTTTTCAGATTGGCATCGATCTTATTACGCGAACCTTCGCCCGAACAAGCAAGCCTACGATCTACTTATCTCTTCTGGAGTATTTTCCGTGATCAACGCTGCGGTTTTCCTCGTTCACGCATTCCTAACATTCAGGAAGGAGGCTGATTATTAGTTATTATTTATTAAGGTTAGTTTTTGGCTTTTTTAAATTATGCGTGTATTGTAGATAAAATAATTTAAAAATAGGTAAACCTAATAATTACGAAAACGCTCATAATTGTTCTTACCGACAAGTTTTCATGCTGTTTGTAAAATTTCATCAACATCCAAGTTCAATAATTTTAGATGTTATGCTTTCTATCACTTACTAAAATTAATAATTTTACCTTATAGTCGTATTTTCATGTGTCTTAGAATAGTCATGGTAGGTAAGTACTTAATTGTTAAGATGTAAACATAATATTATTATTAGGTTAGTTCTCTCTGTGTTTTTTTCTTTCAATATTATTATTTAATAATAGCAGTACCTGCTATTATTTGAATCGGTTGCCCATGTTGTAGCTACAAAGATACATTTCACTGTCCGTAGTATTAAATATTTTGGTAGCTTCTGGATTAAAAAAATAGGTCCAGTTTGATTTCTATTGTTTAATAACTATTTTGCAGCTATTTTGATAAGAACATTTGGATATTCAACAGTAAATTACTGTTGAGTATCAAAACCTTCCTGATTAATCTTGCAGCTAGTTTTATAAAAAAATTTAGATGTTGCAGCTAATTTTAATTAAAATTTGGATGTTATTATTTTTACTGATATTATTTGAAAAGGTTGCCCATGTTGTAGCTACAAAGATAAATTTCATCATCAGTAGATATTTTTTTTTGAATTTTCTGGATTGCAAGAAGTATGTCCAGTTTTATTAATATTGTTTAATAATTATGTTCCAGCTATTTTGATTTAAGAATTTGGATGAGGTAGCTTTTTACACCATATCAACAGTAAAAGTATATCATGTATAAATCATAGAAGTATATACGTCAAACTTATATTATTTACACATCATATAGTTTTACTGTTGAGTATCAAGATATAGCTTGATTATGTTGCAGCTATTTTTAATAAAAAATTTGGGTGCTATTATTTAGGTACTGCTATAATTTGAAAAGGTTGCCCATGTTGTAGCTACAAAGATAAACTCCACTGCCCGTAGAATTTGGTAGATGTTTTTGGCAGCTCCTGGATTTTCAAAAAATAGGTCGAGTTTGAATACTTTTGTTTGATACCTATGTTGCAGCTTTTTTTATTTAAAAATTTGGATCAGGTAGCTATTTACACCACAGCTATCAGGTAGCTATTTATACTCAACAGTAAAACTATATCATGTGTAAATTATAGATGTACGTAATACTTTTATGATTTACACATCAGTAGTTTACTGTTTAGTATCAAAATTATTGCTTGATTAATATTGCAGCTATTTTTTATTAACATTTTGGATGCGGTATCTATTTACTTATACATTTAAATTTAATTCAGGTATTGGTTGGCAGTTATTAGAAACTACAAATAATTAGGCACTTAGAATAAATTAATTGTAGGCAGCTTTTTATTATACATCACTCTAGGTTTTCAATAAAAAAAATTACAAGGTTTTTTTATATTTCAGTGTGTTAGTAGTTAATAATTTCGTATACGGGCAGCTATTTACACGACGATTTTTATGTCAGCAAGTGTTTTTACTTATAAAAGCTTTTAGTGGGTATGCACCTATTTAGGTATCGCTTGTCAATATCGAACCTTATAATACCTCTTCTAGGGAACAATATTGACGCGAAAACGTTGGTATTATTTAATTGGCAGCATCGTTTTTAGGTTGTAAAACGTTGGTATTGATTAATTGGCAGCATTGTTTTTTTAGTAAATAAGGCCAAGTGCAGCTTAACAAACAAACCTTTGGTTAAGTTCTAGCAGAAATAAGATTGGCAAGCATATTTTTTAGGTTCTAAAACGTTGGTATTGGTTAATTGGCAGCATTGTTTTTTTAGTAATTAAGGCAAAGGGCAGCTTTATAAAAACGAACATACCTTTGGTTGTTCTGGCAGCAATAAGATTAGTATGCATATTTTTTAGGTTCTAGAACGTTGGTATTGATTGACATGACAGCTGATGATGACAGCATTATTTTTTTTAGTAATTTAGGCAAAGGACAGCTTTATATAAACGAACATACCTTTGGTTAAGTTCTGGCAGCAATAAGATTGGTATGCATATTTTTTAGGTTGTGAAATTATTATCAATAACGTTATCAAATAAAATAGCAGCAATTGGCAGCTTTAAACCTTAAATAGAACATTTTAACCAGTTTGGTAGATGGAAGCATTTTTCGTAACTGCCTACGCAAAAATAATTTTCTACATTTAATTAAAAATAGGTATAAGAATGTCCTTCATTGTGCAGAATTAATAATACAACTATACCTTATAGATAAAGAACCTACTTCAGTTTGATTTTGGCCGATAGTGCAAGTACACTTTTTAGAATAAGTTATACATTGTATATCCGGATGGTGAAATTATATAAAAATAGATCTAAGATTGTCTACTTTATATGAATTGTGTTATTGGTAAGTTTCCGCTTGTGTTAATAAAATAATACCGTATTTTTAGCTGTTTAAGCTTGTTATTAAAATTACTTTTTACTTAAACATTCCAATTACTTATTATATAAAAAATATTATGTTGGAAGGTTTATGTAGAGTTTCTATGTAATTATTTTTAAATAAGTATAAGCAAATTTTAATCGTTATACAATACTTAAATACGAAATAAGACCACCGCAACTTCTGTCTTCATTTTATGTGTAGAGTGACCCCCATATCTTTAGTCATTACCTCAAATAATTCTCGACTTAAACTTGTTCAAGGGCGTTTCGAGCATTCCTCCAAAGCATGCTCGAGTTCGGTATGCTTTGTCGTTAATTTGGTTATATATCAACCTCACTCGAACATGGTTGAGTCGAGTTAGTGCGTCACCGTTACCGTTACCGTTGTAGGTTTCATCGTCGTAAATGTAATTGAGATAGTCTCCAAAATCCATTGTAAATAACAACAAACTATTTCGAGGAGCATTCAAGGTAGGTAGCGACGTACCTTGAGATGACAGTTCGTTATTCCACTCGTATGAGAAAATTCTCGAAGGCTGTTTCGAGTGAAGGATTTTTTTACGATCAAGCATACCGAAACGCATTTGGAGGTTGAGTAGAGTTTGAATCGAGGTCGAGGTAATGACTAAAGATATGGGGGTGACTCTACTAGAGTCATTTTAAACGATTATGAAATCACAATTTAACAAAATTTGTACCTTCCATCCATTACGACAGGCTAAGTAAATGATGTTGTTGATTTTTTTTCAGTTTCACGTAATATATTGGAAATTAATGTAAATGAATGCCCTTTCATCGAAATTAATTATCAAAATAAGGAAAATAGACAGAAGTTTATTTTAGGAATATAGGAGGTTAATAGTTTTAAGTTATAGATGAACCAAAGCAGTAATCAGTATCCGTCCAGTGGTAGTTAAGTTATGTTTTTTTTTATTGATTTCTGTCTTCACTACACTAACTACCTACTGTCTTGGCCTGATTAACATTTTCATTTCATTTAATTTTAGCCTTATCTACAAATAACATTAAACCCTAAGCTTGTTAGAAATAATATTTAAATAAGGTTGGTAAAGCACTTAGAGATAAATTGTAACGTAGGAATAAAAAACGAATAAAAAAATAGATGCTAAGTAAAATAAATTGCGACAGCAAGACACAATAATGAAATATACAAGTATCAATATCAGTGTAAATAAAAATATTGTCAATGATGTAACTCGGCGCTAATGTTACCTTATTTATCTACAATACACATGCTTGCTAGATAAGTTATTTTACTGTAACAAAAGGTACCCGCGTCACACAAAGTTCATGTTATTCAGATTGTAATCATTACGATAAGTACTTCGTTGTATAACTATGATGTTTACGTAGAAATAAATCTCATTAAAGATATCGATGTTTAATTTACCTCTATAATTCCGCATGAAAGGAAGACTGATAGACCCAAAGTAGAAAATAACAGAGTGACTGAGAATTAAAATAAAAACTGCTCCTCCCAAATTATCCTTTTCTTTAATATCAACAGAATATTTTAAAAATCTGCTTGATAACTCGAGAACAAACATGTGATAACTCGAAATTAACCTATTTAATTAGAAATCAGCCTACCTATGTAACCTAACGGAAGACTGAAAATGAGCTCTGGTTTTTAATTTATCCGCCAATAATGACTTCCGTTTTACCATACACTTTTAGCACTATAGATCATAAATTTTCATTCCCGTGTCGCGATGAGTTCATTCATGCTAAAAATAACATGTGTCAAAAAAGTTCTGTGGAACACTAAACCTAACCTCGAAAAAAATGTAAACAAATCAATCAATGTAGAATAGAATAAATCTCGTAATCTTCTACCGTACATATTGATTGAAAATTAATAGTATGTCTATAATAATGACTTACCTTTTCGGCTTTGGCCAAATAAATCCACAGCTTTCTCCAAGTGGAAAACTTTTTTTGATCACTGAAGTTGTATTGCATTTCTTTGGAGGCATATCTTGTACTTAGCGGTGACCGGTAGTTGCAATATTCAGAGGCTTGCAATTCTTTTGGAGCGTCGATTGAAAATTCGAATGAAGTTGAAGACATTTTAAACACAATTTCAGTCTTGTTGCTAGACGTCCACTTTCGTAAACAGCTGACGGATTATTGAATGAAAAACATCTCGACCTATCAAAACGGCAAGGTCGTCGGTCGCATTGCGGGAGAATTCAATTTTGATAACGAGGTTATCGCATCTGATGTAACTTAAATTGACGAAATTATTACTTCGTAACTTAGGAGTCTATGGGTGGCATGGGCGTGTCTTGTACTTTAGATTAACCCTATTACATTACGTAGGTAGGTATGTGAGAATTCAGTAGGTACCTACCTAGTTATTCAAGTAGATTACATCAAGTTGGTACCTACATAATAGGTACCCAAAGATAACATAGCTACCCGTCTGGGCAGGTAATTTTAGGTTATTGAAATAGCAATTATGAACATAAGTACTTTAATTAACTAATGCAGTTTGTTCAATTGTAAATACTAGTTCTAATTTGTTTCTGTTAATTTGATTGTAACTTTCTTTGTTAATAAAGAGGTTTAGTAGGTAGGGACTTCTTATGAGTAAACACAAGCTACTTATATCTCTAATGATACCTTCATTAGAGATATAGAGTACCAGCACAAAAAAACAACAGAAATGTAAAAAAACACTATTTATTTACATAAATATTCATACATCTTATAAATCCATTTTGTTTACACTTTTTAAATACAAATAAGCTAACAGTTCTTATATTATCTTGTCTATATTTGAAGGCACTGAAGAATTAACATAAAGCAGTCCTTTATTAACATTCAGATGTAGTGATACATTATAAAAGTTAATTTCCAACATGGATGCCAGGACCATAGAAATAAATAGGTCATTAAACAACTTATCATACACCGGGATTAGACCTACACCTAATTGAGTATGGGCAGTCTAGTTCAATACATAAGAGCTATCAACAAAGTACCATACAAAAATGTTTAACATACAAAATATACTTATGTATAAACTTTTAAATGTCTTGGACAATATCAGTGAACTACATAATTATAATTCATTGGTTGTGAACTTGAATTTCAGACGATATTACAAATACTGGGGCAATTATTGTTTAGTTCCATTTTAAATACTGGGATAATAATGTTATAGTTTCTCAATTTCCATGATAATTCTCCATAATAATCTTAAGTCTTCATAATTTCTTGGGCATTGTTAACCAATTACATATTTTACCCACCACGGAAAGGACAAGAGAGTTTATGTTTAATATTGATTTCAGACATATTGCACTGTGTTGAACAACACCTACAGCTACTGATAGTCTTGTCTTTACATTTTGTTCTTGAGTGATTTCATCATCTTTTCTAGCTTCATTGCTTTCTGCATATCTCCGCTGATCTTCAGTTTGCCCATCATGAAAGCTGTTGTCGGCTTCAACTTGCCTGAAAAATATAGATGGTTAGACAGTTATTCAAGACATGTCCTTGCGAGTCCAGATTAAGTAACATGCTTTTATTCAAACTTCATTTAATTCACTTCACTTCTATTCATTTATGCATCCATTCATACAAACTGTCGCATTTATACTTCATTTATAAGCACTACTAGCTTCTTCGCTTTTCCGGGATAATAAGTAGCCTCTGTCCGTCCCTGGGATACCATCTAGCTCCCTGCCGAATTCGGAAATACCGAAATTCATTTAGATTAGTTCAGCCATTTAGGCGTAATAATAACTGATAAGGTAACAGTCAGACAGACAAGAGGTTCTTTCAAATCACACTTCTCACTAATATTAAAAATGCGAACGTTCGGATGTTTAGATGGATGTTTGTCTTCACGCCAAAATGACTTTCCGAATCGGGTTGAATTTATAGATCTACTAGGATACTAGGCCTGGAATAAAACATACGCTATCTTTATCCCGTAAATCAGTTCCCATGGGATATAAATAACCTTAAAACATTTACATAGGGTCTCCACGGAAGACCAGCGCTATGGTATGATCTGCTCTACATGGCCCATGCTGAGTGGAGACCGATTCTGTCAGTTTCTCTGTTAATTTAAGTTAATTTATAAGAGTATGTATACTATTTGTCTCTGTTCTGTCAAAATAAAAATCTTTTTACTTTTACATAGAAACAACGCGTGCGAATCCACGGGTAGAAACTAGTTTATAATATTAATATGGATAGTTTGACTGTTGATTTACCTGCAAACATGTTAGTGAAATTGGTACTATCCATAGTGAGCGTAGCATCAGCCGGCGTCTTAGGCTCGCCCTGGCCGCACGAGCCATCGCCGTTCTTCAGGTCGATGTGCCACACGCCTTCTTCCTTGCCTGGAATAAGATTTTAAGGACTTTAGGTTGGCGGCCACTGTTCCGAAACCACTGCCACACAAAAAAACAGAGCATTCAAATATGGGCTATAATTAACAACATTAAGCATTCGATACACTACGAAATAAAATAAAAATCCTATCAAAAATGTAATTGATACCTGTTTAATCTCCCTTAACCCTTAGAGCCTCACGTTGCATTGGCGTCTTCGGAAAATAAACGGGCTGAGGCTAAGGGGTTGATTCTTAGGCCGCATTTATATATACCCATATATGTAAAAACATGTGTTTTGCTGGTCGGCAGGTAGAATATGCCTCGGCAGTAAGCCTACCCTTTGTATTGCAATAAAGTTTTCAATAAATGATAATACTTCCATAAAACTTACCCTTAACGTTAAACTGGTAGATAGCGTTGGTCTTCTTGACAAGATCAGCGGTGAGAGTTTTGCTGATTGCTTGGAACAACTCAGGGATCTGACCGGCTGACTCAGCTGAAGGCTAAAAACATGTTCATATAATAATTAGGATCAAGGTAGATAGAAATTTTATGAAGGCAAGTCTAAGGTTCTTTTTTCACAAACCCATGCACATGCAGTTATCTTTCTCAAGCTTATAAACTTAAATTAAAGCTTCCACTATAAAAAAATCAATAATGCCGGACAATTCACCAAGCTAAGCAGAGCTTTTGTTATGGGTGCTAGATAACTGATATACATAATACAATACATAGATAGTGTAATGTTTGTTAGCCAATACCGCAGAAGACCTATAAATTTAACCAAAAGGACTCCCATGATCCATGAGGTGGATGGCTGCCTCATGGTTTAATGAATTTACATTTACCGAAATTACTTTTTACTGAGCAAATGATTGCAACATGAATACCATAGAAATATTAAATTTTATATAGCTCTATTTCAAATTGATTGAATGACTTTTTATATAAAATCTCGCGTTATTGGTTAACAAATATCACCACAATCAGTACACAGATGAACCATGTTGCTATCTAGACCTTTTTGGGCGCGATTTGGTCTGACACGCCGGGGATTTCCAAAAAGAAGTCGGGCAACAGATTTGCTACATTACCTGCGGACAATCAAATTTAATCTAAGAAAACAGCCAAATTTTTACAACCATAATCTTGATTTTTCAGAAACTAGATATAGCCTTTGAATGAAGGCTTAGCCTAACCCTTTATTATATTTTCTAGTTTCTACAAGAAATTTAGAAAGCAGATAAGAAGGTTTGTTCTGTCTTTTTGATTGATGGTAAGAGATTTATCTCTAAAAACAGCATTATTTCGAGATATACTTCAAAACGACAATTGATTCAAAATGTATTTTAGCAAAGATTTATAGCTTACAATGTAAGCAAAAGCTTCTTATCTGCTATGTATACTGTATCCATCCAGAATGTAGAATGTTTGTAAACAGAGCCACTGACAGTTCAATCAGCTGATGTAGGGGTGAAAAACATTTTTTTATTTAGGTTATCTCGTGCTTGTGACTTCGTTTGCTTATTTAGAAAGTACATAATTTATAGATTATCTGTAGTACATACAAAATAGTAAAAATAAATTGTTTTGACGCATGACAAACTGCTTGAACCGTATACTCTCTGGAATACAGGTTGTTGTAGAATGAATTTTATGAGAATTTAGAATAACAGAATAAAGATAACCAATTGATGAACAGTTAGATAGAACCTATGACCACAACCCACCTTGTTAAAAATCTTTGTTATTTACAAATGTACAAGAATGCTTTGTTAGTATTTCATTCTACCATACTCCATTATTAGAAAGTCGGTTGTGACGGATTATATCCCAAGGTCTACTCGTCTGTACTATCTCTGAGGAAACTGTCGTCACAGAGGGACAGTTGTCAGAATTCAGTTTAAGGCAGTTGTCTCACCAGGAACGATGAACGAGTAGCGAGAGATCGAATGTAGAAACGAGTCGGCGTGAAGCGGGGAGCGAGTACGTAGTTCCGATCGTTGTGTAGCTCGTCTATGCGGCGGCCGGGTCAAACGACAGTCCGCATTGTAGAGAAATAACCGCTCGGCGTGAGTTTTCTGATCGCTGAGCGAGTGTTATTTTCCTGGCTCTTGTCGCCCAGCGACAAACTAGTGAAGCGAGTTCTCGCCGGCAGTGTGAACAGTCAGCGATCAACTAATTGTATATGCATCTCTTTTGTTTACACGCAATGGATATCTAACTGTACGTTTCTTGAGCGAGAAAATAGCCGATAGTTAGTAGTTCTCTCGCCGCGCCGGGCGGCGGTGAGACAACTGCCTAAATTCTTGGGAATAATCCGTGCAGCCTTCAACTTTATTCAAAATGAATTGATTGGCAGAGTTAAACGGCCTAAAGAAGTGGAATGTGTTAAACTGAATCAAAAGGCTTGTTTGATTTTTACACGACTACCAACAGTGCAGGTATTATGAGGTTAGGCTGGCACAGTATGTATGTATGTTTCTAGCTAAGCGAACCTTTTGTTGTCTGTGTGTTATATGTAAAACACTGCCAAAAGGTTTGCTTAGGGTCCTGTTCCACCTGAGCTAAGCTACGCTGCGCTTTAGCGGGAAACATATTCGGGCCATATCACTTGCAAAACATTATCCACGGTAAAGTCTGGATTCACTCCCCAGGTATAAATGACGTACCCCACTGCCAACATACCCAACTTCTGAAAATCGCAACCAAGTTGCGATATCCTATCGAAACTTGTTTAGTAATAGCTATATAGTCTGTAGAAAATAAGCAAATTTCTGACTAATCAATACTTGATTGTGACTTTCAGTAGTTAGGTTAGGTTAGCAGAAGGTTTCGCAGTGGGGCCGACTATCCGGACTTTACTTTTACCCTACTAGGTACAATCTAGTGCTTTCTACGTTTATATGAATGAACGTCAGCTACCTTATCTTTGTAGTTAGTAGCTGAGGTGTGGTACCGGCGCGCCGCGACCGTGGTGACGGTGGCGCGCCCGCCGGCCGACGGCGCGTCGAGGAAACCGTCCAGCAATAGGTTATCTGCATTCTCTGACAAAGGAAATGTTCAGAGGTTTTTACTACGTTTGCTTTACTTCTAGGGGTGCTTAGTTCTTAGGGGTGCTACGTCATTTAACTAAGGTTTCTACTAATCTTGCTTGTTGTATTACTACTATCAACGATACGCTAATACAATGCTAATAATGCGTTATTTTAATTTTAATATATTATTTTTTAATTTTCCCTGGAGTACTCAATCGGATCTATCAAGTTTATATTTGACAGTTTTTAATGAAAATCTCTCAAAAATTCGTCACTGGAGAAGTCTCTGAGCTACGTTTGAGTATTCGGCAGTTAATTTCTCAAGAAAGAAAATAACCGTTTTAGCAGGCCAAACACGGGGACTGTTCTCCAGGGTAGTAGACAATAATGACATCGCATCGTTATACATTGCGTGTATCATTGAAGTTGAATTAATTAATTTCAAATAATTTATGCATTCGATGACAAAGTGATGTACATTTTCTCTATTCTACACTAGAGAACAATACCCGTACTTGGCCTACAGATCAAGTATTTTCGTACTTAAATATAAAAAAAGCTTGTATAATTGTACATATTGGACTTACTGGGGTCACAGGCATACGGCACGAGATCTTTGACTCCGGCCTCTTTGACGATGTCCTCGTCGATGGCAAAGTGACCCGTGTACGATTTGGGATCTCTGAAAATATAAACCTTTTTTATAATACATATCTCTGTGGCGCGGAGGGCAAAGTCTTTGGGGGGTCTTTGTTTGCTTATTTTGGATGACATGGGGGGTAGGGGAGTCTAGATGATGATTACGTCATCGGTAGTTATTTACTTTTTTACACGAATGGCGACCCTCACATTCTATGCTTGAAAACGAAACGCATTTTCGGGGATTCCCGCAAATAATGCATACGTTTAGTTTAGGCACTCGTTTTAGAACCTATTAGGGGAATTACCGTGTGCTATTCACTTGTCTACATTTCCTCTGTCAGTGTATTGCTTACTTGTTTATTTTATAATTATAAATTTATAACATTATAATTATAATATAAAAAAATACAAAAATATAAATAATTGTAATAAATCTGCTTATGTAAAATTTGAACGGCCCCTGTGTTGTGCGAGACGCGAATATTAATTACACGGGAATATTATTTTTTCATAGCATCTCGGGGTCGTTCGCTAATACAAGAGAGAGAAGTAAAAGAATTATAAAAATCGAAAGGGAGAAATCGTAGAGCATGCAAAAAAACAATATACAAACAACCGAGTATAGGACCACTCCTTCTTTTAATGAAGGTTAAAATTAACCAATTTATGCATTACCTACTCACTTTATTTTTGCAATACAAAAATTATACAGTGTAAAAGTATTTTGCTTAACTATATTACATATCGTTAATATTAAATTGTTGCTAACTGTCAGTGCAGTAAATATCAAGGTGCCTTGAATGATAAAAACACCTACCTGTGCCCTACACAGGTCAAACAGAGTACCTATTGTAATAATTTGCTTTGGCTTTCTGATGTAACTCACTTGCTTAGCATGACGTAAGCAGCATCAGACACGATCTCTGGCTTGCGACTCGTCGACACGTCGCCGGTTAGCATCTCGATGGCAGCGGTGGCAATACCTGATAACATATTGGTAATATCAGATGAGAATCACTGCATAGTATAAATCAAACAAAGTAGCTTCCCGCTGTCTATCTGAATACTCAATACTCAATGATTTATTGCTTACATGTGTACAAAAGCTCTTAAAAAATAATATAAGTCCAACATGCACCCTGCAAGGGTATTGCAACATAAATTTAAAGTTAAATGCTAGGTGGCTATATACAATAGAGTTAATAATATGCTTAATTTACCATTTCAAGTTAAAATTATAAACCAATTATATTATATCTAATCACTCAGAAGAGTCACATAAAAAAGAAACAAGATTATACCTTATATATACTAAAAGCTTAATACCTACTAAAACTAAAACTACTACACTACTACAACTAAAACAGTGCTAGAGAACAAGGAACATCAATTAATTGTAGGTTTCTATTTTTCAAAATATTCTTCGAGGCTATAAAAGCATTTTTCTAGTAAAAAATGCTTCAATTTGCTTTTAAATTGGAGATCTGTCTCTATGTATGCGTAGATCTTTAACCCTTAAGGTAGCAGAGAACTTTTTGGTTAATTTAAACGAAAATTCTATTAAACCTAGTTTAGCTAGTTTAGCTGTCAATACTAGTGACATCTTTTTTTTTATCAGCGAGAAGGTGAGTTTATAAACCAATTTTAAAAACAGAAATGATGCAACAAACCTAGTGTGGACGTCAGATTTTTTTTATGTATAGTATACTCATCAAAACTACCTTAAGGGTTGAAACTACGCAACGAATTTTGATGCGGTATCTTTTATTAGACAGAGTGATTCAAGAAGGGCTATAATAATATAATAATACAAGAAGATTAAAGTCGTAGATTCCTGCGCGTGCGAAGTCGCGGGGTGCAACTAGTTAATTACAAAAGGGTTACATAATTTAGTAAAGTCTATTTTAGCGTTGTCTCAGCACTAAGTTCTCAACTAATTAAAAAATATATATAATGTCTACTGTAGTTAACGTACGATCCTACAACAATGGAAATATCATATCATGAGAATATATAAATCATACTACTATAACAAAGTGAAAGTTTAGATATATGTATACATATGCATGTTTGTATCTTCTTCACGCCAAAACTACTGAACGGATCAGGCTGAACAGAGGGCTCTTCCATGGCTGTTTTAGTAGGTACTTCATTCGTACATGAAAACTTGCCAAGTCAATCCTTAGGCTTCAATATACTATGTGTGTGGTATAATAAAGTGTTTTCTATATATCTATTCTGGAAAAGCTTACCAGTCTTAGGCCATAGTGCGTTGACGCCAATGTTGAACGGCTTGAACTCCTCACTCATACCGAGTACGCACATCGACATGCCGTATTTAGCTATCGTGTATGCTACGTGGACTGAGAACCTGAAATATAAATAAATATTTAATGTTTGTATGAGAACTCATGAGTGTCGTGAGAGGCGAAGGGATATAAACTGGGAAGCGGGCAGCAGAGCCTCCTGCAGAACAATAATAATTGAACCCACATGCCCCAAGCTGCATGGGGGACTACGGGCATTACCTCCAGAAGATTAAAGCTAAGGCGCAAGCTAATTTACGTGGGGGCCTGCGTGAGCCAAGGGGCAAACATAGGCTTTTGAGGTAGGCGAGGTTGTATGAGTCGACTAAGAGTAGTTCACATAAGGCTAATGCCACACTACTAGGTTTAAGTTAAAACAACACTATAATAATAATAATAATGCTGGACAATTCACACAGCATTACCTAGCCCCATGGTAAGCAGAGCTTGTGTTATGGGTACTAGATAACTGATATACATAATACAATACAATACATTACATTACACATACATAGATAGATATTTTTTATTATACATAGAAAACGACCAGAACACCCGGAACAATTATCTGCAGATCGTACACACAATTGTTTCGAGGCGGGAATCGAACCCGCGACCTCGTGCGTCGCAGGCGGACCTTCGCCCACCGCGCCACATCGGTCGTCAACGACTATGCACAAGAAATGTAAGTGAAGTAAAGTATTGGCGGTTTGTTTACAAACATTTCACATCGAATTTGGTTGGAGTATAGTTACTTAAATCTCGTCTTACCAGTAGGGGTTCATGTTTAGCGGTGGCGACAGGTTCAGTATGTGTGCATGGTCGCTGTTCTTCAATAGAGGCAGGCATAGTCTCGATCTGGAATAAAATATAAGGTACATTAATAATGACCAATGACTTAACCTCAACAGACTATAGGTATTTGTCTACTGCTAAAGCAATATCTATTATTGTCCCACTGATAATCGAAGCTTATTTTTTATTCTTCAACTCATCGCAATTTTTATAACAGAATGACAAATTATTAGCAGTGTGTCGAGTTGGGCCAAGGCATTAGGCGTACCAAATCCATGCCGTCGATTGTGCCACACTTGATTTACTTAGTAATTACTGTCCGTTATTTTTTTGAAATTATATACTGAAATATCTTCGGACAAAAGACTTACAAAAGATAAATAATACCAGATGAACTTAGTTAAGCCCTGTACCTGTAATTCAGGCGATCCAAATAATAATATTAGGATACATTATATAAATATATTGATAGCCATAAGTTAATCAATCATCTACTACCCATAACATAATTTCTCTGCTTAGCTCGGGGCTAGATAATGCTGTGTGAATTGTCAGGCATTATTTATTTACACAGAGTGGAGCCCACCCAACGCTCAGAGGCGACGTGGAAGGCCTAGAACGAGCTCGAGGCACAACATCCAACGTGACCTATTGCAGCGTTGGTTCGCGAGGAGTGGAAAGAGAAAAGGGAGGCTTTGGCCCAGCCGTGGGACAATAATGGCTAAAAATATGTAAATAAATTATTTATTACTTTATCAATTGACAATCTTTGGAGAACCCTTTGTGTTCATAGAAAAAGCAATAATCAGAGAAGCACTTACGCAAGGAAGGTCCCCCTCGTGTTAATGTTGTGCATGAGGTCGTATCTCTTCATGTCCGTCTGGCTGGTGCCCGTCAGGGAGATCGCAGACGCATTGTTCACCAAAATGTCGATACCGTTGAACTGAAATAGTAAGTGAAATAGTAGTAAGGTAAGTAGTAAGCATAAGTCAACTCGAGAAAAACAGTAATTTTAATTTTGACGACCTCTAAGGCGCGGTGGGCGAAGGTCCGCCTGCGACGCAGGAGGTTGCGGGTGCGACTCCCGCCTCGAACCATTGTGTGTACGATCTGCAGATATTTGTACCGAGTGTTCTGGTTGTTGGCTATTTTATTATTATATTAGCCCGGGGTGTCCAACTGCAGGCTAAAGGCCTCCCTCCCCTACAAAAATTCACAACAGTTGTTGGCTATGTATAATAAAAAATATCTATCCATGTAATCTATTGCATTAAGTATATCAGTCATTTATTACCCATAACACAAGCTCTGCTAAGCTTGGGGCTAGATAATGCTGTGTAGATTGTCGAGCAGTATTTATTTAATTAAAAACTAAACATAATTCTGTCCTCTGTTCGTTCACGGCGTTTGTTGTGGCGGTAGCGTCGAAAGAACAGACCCTGCCAACTTAGCCTATGGAAGTTGTAAAAGCCGACTAATTAGATTTTTGAGTGTTCCAATATATCGGAACAGTTTTATGCATGAATAACTGTATATCCCGTTATAAATGACTTTTGTGTTAATAACCATGATCATTTCAAAACTTTAACCAAAACAAAAGATTTGCATAAGTGCAGAGTTAGAGTAGATATTGACACTCTAGAGTCCAAATGATTGTAGAGCTTAATGCAGGCAAAAGGTGACATAATATCACTGTTGTTTCTAAAGATAAATGCCAATTAAGTAAAAACTGGTTGTAAATGGTGTATGTAATTATAAAGGTGAGAATAGCATTGAACACCAATAAAAAAAAACTGTTTAGAAGTTTGTATGACCTCCTCAAGTTATTCTTACTTCTCATTATCCATATTTGTTCTTGTTTTTATACAATATGACAGTCTAACTTAATAAAAAATCTTCTAATTAGCGCGCACTGAGGACAGGCTATGTTATTTTTACTTATTTTCTATTGTTTATCTTTTAGTTTTAGTGTTATATCTTATTTAGCTTAATCTGTGTTTTTTTAATGTATATTTGTCTTTTTTGTGTGTGCTAAAAGTGTTCTATTCTATTCTATAACTTCTTGTGTTTTTATGCAGTAAAATCTCAAGTGAAGCTACAAGGAGTTGATGGTCACACTATTATTAAAGAAAGTCGATGGATGTTTATCACTTTCTCACAACAAAACTACTCCATGGATCGGGTTACATTTTTTGCATAGATGTACATCTAGATCTGGAATACATAGGCTACTTTTATCCCATAAATTACTTCCCATGGGATAGAAATAAAACTGTAAACATTTATAAAGAAATAATGCATGCGAAACCGAGGGTAGACGCTAGTTCGTAATATAATTGATGGGTTAAGATAAAATTAAAATAATTATACCAGCAATTACCTTCTTAACAGCTTCATCAATGGCTTTTTGGATTTGTTTCTCATCTCGAACATCTACGATGCATGGCAGGGCCTTGCCTCCGAGCGCTTCGACTGAAATATATCATACTGCTATTATGATAGAGCCCATTTTATCCTGGTTTTTAAATTAAGGGATGGACCTGAATGAATTCTATCCACAAAATGCTAGTTTTTTTTAGTGCACACTTAAATGGAGAATAGTTTGACCACCTTATTATTTGCAAAAAAAAAAGTGAAGATGTGGCCTTAGATAGAGCACACTTTGCTAGAAGGAAGACTCTGAAAAACATAAGAAAGTTACGGGAAGTTTGTTCCAGTCTTTGGCAGTGCTTATAACAAAAATAGAGTCTTAGTAATTACATCTATACTAATATTTTACAGAGGAAAAGTTAGATTTTTTGTATTGAATAGGCTCCAAAACTACTGGACCGATTTGAAAAATTCTTTCACTGTTGGAAAGCTATAATATCCGCGGTGAACATAGGCAATATTATATTTTCAAAAAAATTAGGGATCCTTACTAAAACTCCAATAATGTAACCCAAAGTGTAAAAAATTACCTTGTTTTTTTTATATACCCGGGACAATCCCCTAGTTACAAATAATTTGATCAACACACCAGCTATTACAGGATACAGTTGTTGTGGTGGTCTAATTTACTTACAGAATAAAGTCAGAATTAAGCAATAAATTAACACATTTCTTTGGTGCAAACAAAACGCGGAGGCAGTAAACACCAATATTTACCATCAGCATAACAAAAAGATAGTCTTTATCAAACTGAGATAAAGGATAAGAATTGAACTTTGTACTTAAAATATCAGTTTATCTAAAGCAGGCTTGATTATGAGAGAGTATATTCAAAGAGTTTGTACTCTAGGCAGAAGTACAAGCATAGCCATAATCAAGAGTACAAAGTACAAACTTTTATCCTTATTGTTATCAAAGTCACTAGGTAGGTACTTGAATGACAAACAAAACAGGAACACAGAGACTTCTTCACCTCTATAGTTTCTTTTAAGAATCGGTAATTCGATTCTGGTAGGTAATAGGCATGAAAGTGAAAGTAACTAACATCAATAAGGTAACTATTACACCTCAAAACAGTGCCAAATATCCACTTGGTAATTATTGGCAATTTTCTTCTTAGTAGACATGGGAAGATGGATAAACATTGATTTGTTTATTCGCCTACCAATCAAAACACAACGACGTGTTGGTATCTTGATGCAAATTCATCTGTAAGTACACCTGACCAAGGTGCAAAGTCCATGTCAAATGAAAGTTGCTCTACTACTTGATTTTGTATTTCTCTGCCACAAAAACCAGAAAAGAACGAGGGAGTTCATCATAGGGGGTAGGAAAAGAGATGAATGCTACGTACTTTCTTCAGCAGCAGTGTAAATAGTGCCTGGTAGCTTCGGATGAGGTTCCGCTGTTTTAGCGGCGATTACAACGTTTGCGCCGTCTTTCGCGGCTTTCAACGCTATCGCCTTGCCAATTCCTCGAGACGCTCCAGTAATGAAGAGTGTGCGACCAGCTAACTTCCTAGAAACAGCAAAGTTTTACGTGAAATACGAATTAGATTTTGATAGATTGAAAAACTTGCTTTATTTATTATCTTACCCAGTATTCGCAACTAGACTCATTGTAATTTATTAATTTAGCTATTTCGCTAAATAAAATTAGATCGCAAACTGTGGAAACAAACTTGAAAAAATAAATAAAATTAGGTATTGTCGACGTCTGAACTGAACCCGATCAACAAAACAAATTTTGATTTTCTTTCTTTTCTTGCCGTAGAAGATGGTGATGCCAACTCAGTTCTTAGAAAAAGGCGAATTAGAATACCTCCGCGCTCCGTTTTAGCCTTTTAGGCTTCTCGTTCTAGGGTTTTAGACCTATTTTCTAATTTTACAAGATGGAAGGTGCTAAAATTAAGTGCTCTAGTTCCTACGATCAATCCTTCAAAAAGCCGTGACCCACGATGTCCTAGAAAGTTTAAGGAACATGCATGGTACAATCAGCGTTCAGTAGGTCTAAGAAAGCTTAGGTGGCAGCACCGTTTTTTATTTTAAAAATTTGATGTTTCTTTTTCGGTATACGTCACTGTCAAGTTAACGTGACGTGAAGAGTGTCGTGTGGAAGATGTGTGGAAGTTTTTCATTTCAGGACTTACTACACACAGAACAATAATATCCTAACTTACTACACAAGCAGAAATCGACAGCCCATTCCCTACTCGTTTTTTAATAAATGCTAAATAAATCAAGGTTCTAAGTTCTAAATTACCGAGATGTCTTGATTTAGTCGTTAGTCCGTCTTAAAACCGATAGTGCAAATTTTGCATTAACGATTGTAATTTTTATTTTCTTTTTAGAGGTTAAATTATCTTTAAGTTTTTATATATAACATATCTTAACTATCACGCCAGGTGCCTTGTCAAATACATTCTAAAAATAAATAGGTATTTGGGTCTTTTCCTCTCATTCGGTTGGCATTCGTATAATTGGTAGGTCTTGATGGTTTTTGTTTTGTAGGTATTAGTCTATCTATTACTTTATTATTAGGGTAGGTACAATAAAATATAAAACCGAAATATTTCATAATTGTTTTATTTTGTGCATCACTTCAATAAAATCCACTATTTTGACGTAAACATTATTTTATCGGTTAGAACAGATTAAGTCCACAATTTTAAAAATAAATTACACAAATTCATAAGACAATTAGCTAGGCATTAATATTAAGTTTATTTATTCGGTGAACTTTACGATTTTCGTAGGCTATCTACCAAACATAATGCTTGTTTTCCTTTATAACATTTAATATACAAATAATGCTCAGACAGCTACAAAATGTAATAATGTAAATAATAAGAGTAATAAATTACATTTAATGTGGGCATTCCATTCACTTTGCGGCAAAGTACTTTTTCTCCAGTTTTATTTCTTCTATAAGTATCGTACCTAGAAAGTATTATTTGTATATGTAAATTGCAAAATAAATGAAATCTCACCCCAATTTTAAACTAGACATCTTTATGTCTAGTATAATAATACGAGTATTTTGTCGTGTACTACCTAATATCTTGTAGTGATTTTATGACACGTTTCGTAGGTAGGTACAGGATTTGCTTTTATTAACCAGAATAGGTCTGCATAATGTTTTTTATACTAACAATACATTTCTTTTTACTTTATTTTTAATGATATTAATTATTCCATATGTTTATATACAACGGTTTCTAGTAATCCCACGACGATAATAATGATAACGAAGAGTAGACACGTTCAAGAAGAGTAGAGCCAAAGGGCCAAACTGTCGATAAAATAGAGAGGTATGATGCCTTTTTTAAAATGCAATTTTTTTTGTTGATTTGACTTTTTTATCAACCCTGTTAACCTCAAAGATATGGACTTAACAAGTGTACTTTCAATCAAATAGGTGGGCACTTTCATTCAATTCATTACGCACTATGTAATAGTCATCAATCAATCATGTGGGAGAAAATTCTAAACATTCTTACAAGGAGCTATAATGTAACTAGTTAGGTACTTGTAATTAAGACAGAAGATATTCTTAACTATGAATCATTTTATAGCTCAGCTCAGCTTCTACATACACCACGAAGAAAGTATTGAAGTTTATATAATTATTGGTAGAATAAAAATATTATCTTTGCAGCTTAAACCTTCGGAAAATGTAAAAATAAATATAAATATTATGATTTTCTGTAAGAATGGATACAAAGCGACACTATTTACAGAAAAAAGCACCATAAATTCTGATTTGAATAAGTACCTCAGTACACTATCAATTACTCACAACTCTCACTTATCTATTAAAGCATCAACATAATAAGAATTGGCACCAAAAACGAAACTACCTATCCATTATTTTATTTCAATAATACAATCATTCTTTCTATCATTAAATTAAGATTTAGTTCATTATTTTTCTCAGATAAAAGCTGGCTGTTTGGCAGAATGCTGAAGTGCTGCCAAAACATCATGCTTGAGCCTTACATACAATCTGCCTTTTCTCCAAGGATTTTGAAGTTGCAAGGGTCGGAAGTCATCTCGTAAACATCTTTCCCGGGCACCTATTACTGCAACCAAGCAGAAGTCTTGAAGCTTCTCTGGTCCGTACACCGGGCCGGATTTGCCTTTTAGAACTGCGGCCATATTGAGTTGTTTGACAACCAGGTCAATGACCTCTCGCGCTGAAGTACGTGGAGTCACATGCAGCTTGAGCGACGTTCCCGCTGCTAGGCCAGTTTCATACGCTGCGAACACCTGTAAAAAGCAAACAATTTACATTTATGAATTTACAAACATTTTCAGGTAGGTAAACCAACGACTGGTACATAATACGTTTATGAATATCCACTTCATGTACAGGTAAATAGGTAAATGAACTACGTGTATTCATGTAGGTTATTCTAATTTTTTTTTTCACTTTATTATGTATCAACGAACAAGAAAAAGTTAAGAGGATGGCTACTTGAAAAATGTTTTTATACTGTGAACGAATATCTAGAGATTTAAATTGTTACTTATAATGACTAATATAATTAATTTAATATATAATTATAATAATATGACTCGCATAACATTTGCACGCCTGCATGCAGGCTGAATACATGTACTAAATTAGTTATAAGATCTGACATTGTATAATTTTGTATTCTTGCAAATAAACGATTTGATTTGATTTGATTTGATCAAGCAAGGTTCTTGGGTAAGTACTTGGTGTACCAACTACTTACCCAAGCATTTTATTCTGTTAACTGATAGTCTATCATGAGCCTTAATTCATGAAAATGGCTGGCTATTTGACTTGACTTCTTTGTTTATTGATCAGTCTCGTAGATTAGATCACTTACATTAATACAATGTCAAATACAAAGAAGAGATCTCACGCAATGACACGAGCGAGTGTAACGGTTTTGAAGGTAGGTAGTCACTTAAATCTTAAACAAACCCTAGAATCAATACCGTTTGGAAGATAATAATTATAAGTAGGTACTAATTTGTTACGTTTGGAAGATGTACGGTACCTGCAATATTCCTGGTTGATCCGGCGTCCGCTGTTCAGAAGGTGGTTTGATTCGCTCGTCGCTCCGCTCATCAGTCTTTGGAACTTTATTACTAAACTCTCCATCCTCTTGGTTTTCCAATAGCGGCTGCCGTTTCACACTCATACTTTTCTGAACAAGCTCTTGGCCGGTATCAGCGAACTCTACATCTGAAGCCTTCACGTTCGTCATGCTTTTCGACGGAATAACATTGCACGGACTTCTAAAGTGTTTGACTTGAGGACGGACTTTCAAAGGAACTGTGGTCACCGGGCAGCTCTGACTTTCGGAATCACTGGATAGGCTGTGAGCTGATTCTGATATGTTGCCTTTCGATGTTCGTACGCTGATCATGCTTCCTGGGTAGTACCCCTTTACGGTGAGCAGTGGGCTGGACGTTGTGGATGCTGTAGCGTTGATGCTGTGAGGCCGAGGCTTCGGTTCGACATTCTCGTTCTGTAAGACGAGGGTATCCTCACTCCGAGATGGAGGCAGCCGGTTGCTACTCACGCTGGTGTGGGATCCTGTCGACTTTATATCGAACTGAGAATTACTGCTCATGTAGTTGTTGCTACACTGTGTGAATTGAGAATCAGCACTGCCCTTTCGAGGGTATTTCTCAATGTCAGTGGTGAGGCATTGTGATGTACTAAGATTAAGGGTGGATACAGAAGTTTGCCGTGGAGCAAGGCTGAGTTGCTGCTCAGATTTGCTGAATTCAGGATGTAAATTTGCGTGATTCCCGTTACCAGCTGGTCCTGGCCAAGATCCACGGCCGGGAGACGTCTTGGAAATCTTGCCGTCGCGTGTAGGAAGCTGGAGGAAATCTTTCAAATTAGCATCATTGTCGTTAACTGCTGTATTGGAGCCATCGATGGTCTGTGAAGGGGTTTTATCTAGAATGTTCTTGATCACAATACCAGCACTTGGTGTGGCTTTGTCTTTATCTCTAGCAAACCCTATGAGATCCATGAGCCAACGCTCTGCTTTCCAAACCGCGTTCAGGTTGTTCTGTAGTTCTTCGAGTTTAGTTAGCCTCTCTTTGGCCGTCTGTAACTCAACGCAAGAGAAAGCTTCTCGATGAGAATGTGCTGCTAAGGCAACATCGAGTTCTAATACGCAACTGAGCTTTGAATATTTGTTCAAAATATTTGTATGATAGGTCTGGAGATGTATCATTTCGAATGCTTGGATAGGGAGACTGAGCAAATCTCCTCTTTGGAGAAGTATTTCTTTTTGACCTGGTACAGAGCAAGCCTGTTCTGCTGGCGGGCATATCATAATGAAGCTGACGTCACTGTTGAGTTCGATGACCTCAAGGTCGTATATTCGGTGGGAGATAACGCATTCGGAAGGTATGTCCATGTCTTTGAAGAGCCTTCGCGAGGCGGAGGCGATCTGATCGAGGAACATTTCTTGAGATTCTGATGGCTTTTCTTGGCCGCCTGATACGAGGCTGTTTATCGCTTCGTCGGCTGGTTTTCCAGAGTGGTTCTTGAGGTATTCCCATTCCTCCCTGTAACAACATAAATGTTTTAGTAATCTATAGTACTGGGTCTCACTTGCCGCCCAAAGTGATATTTAAGCTCAAGGGCAAAAGGGCAGTTGACTTATAAAATCACAGTACCTACTACTCTACTGATATCTTTACATATTATAATATGAAGTCACCTCCGCTGTCTGTTCGCTTAGATCGTTTAAACTACTCAACGGATTTTAATGCAGTTTTCAGCAATATATAGAGTGATGCAAGAGGAAGGCTTATAAATTTATTTGACACATACATTTCCACAGTGGCGCTGCTAGTTACGAATAAAATAAAGATAGTATTTGGCCTACTATAAAAACCTATGCCATATTTCGCGAAGAACCGACGGTCGCTGGGGAAAACGTGTTTTTGAGTGGAGACCGCGACTCGGTAAACGTAGTGTATGACTCCCTCCGACCAGGTGGGATGACGACTTGCGAAAGACTGCAGGTAGATGCTGGATGCGGCAAGCTGAAGACAGGGCGCTATAGCGCTCATTGGGGGAGGCCTATGTCCAGCAGTGGACTGATATAGGCTGATGATGATGATGATGAAAAACCTATGGATACTAAGTAATGTGTTTTTGAGATAGTTAGTTTATTCTGTAATATCACACAATACTTACGCTGAAACATGTGGGTTGTCTCGTACGCGCATGTGAGGCGGCACGTTGGGTGCTCTGGCCGGCGCCACTATCCGCACCACCTCCACTGAAGACTGCAGCTTCAGGTAGCCAAGGTACAGTCCACGCGCTAGTTGCACTCTGGACACCTTGAATAAAAGTTGAATAACATATAATGGTCAGTCACGCAAAGATTTCCTGTTCTTAACGGAACTCCTTTTCCTTACTTGATGGTAAGCGACCTGCTCATGCAAAGTAATTTATTTCAGAACGAGTACTACTCGTTCCGAAATAAAGCAACTTCGGTCGCAGTTCAGGTCGCAACTTGAACAAACTTGACTGATTTCACTCTATGCACACTGTCAAAATTCGTTTAACTTTAATAAAACACACTCAGCAATTACAAGTCACGTAGTGACGCTTATTTAACAGAGATGGATTAACCAACATACCATAGACAAGCATGTATGGTCCGGGAACCAGGTACAAATTGGTTCAATTAAAATTAGCATATTCCAGAATTCTGATTTGAACCTTATTCCATGGGAATAATGTCGTCATCGCTGTCACTGCCCAACCCACCCACGGAATCGCAGCTGATGGTCACTAGTATTCATAATATTCCATCATTTTGACGACCGATGTGGCGCGGTGGGCGAAGGTCCGCCTGCGACGCAGGAGGTTGCGGGTTCGATTCCCGCCTCGGAACAATTGTGTGTACGATCTGCAGATATTTGTTCCGGGTGTTCTGGTCGTTTTCTATGTATAATAAATCATATCTATCTATGTAATATATAGTATTATGTATATCAGTTATCTAGTACCCATAACACAAGCTTTGCTTACCATGGGGCTAGATAATGCTGTGTGAATTGTCCAGCATTATTTATTTATTTATTTATTTATTCATAATAATCCCTAATGCATATGACGAAATTTTGCTTGGGAGGGGCTTGGTCATGAAAATCTGCCACTGGCTCCCGGACCAGTACTACAGAGTATAAATAACATTTTAAAATACCTTTTTTCCATGAACCGTACAGCCTACAGGATAAAGTAACAAAAAACAAAGTGATGATGTGACCTTACTTGATGGTAAGCGATCTGCTCATGCACCGAAGCCATCAGCAGCTCTCCGATGGTGTTATCCTCGGACAGCACGCGCCGCCGCAGCCGCGACACCGGCACCCAGCGAGAGTTCAGCGCGGAGACAGACTTGACTGACTTGACGCTGTTCACGCAGGACAGCACCACTGTGCCGTGGGAGTCTCGCAACGGCTTGTGGTACAGTTGCCCTGAAGAGTATTTAAACAATTTCATCAAACTATCATGGTTATTAACACTAAAGTCATTAAAAACGGTATATTTACCATGATTTGATTTTCGAATTTTCCAATATGTCGGCACAGTTTCATGCGCCATGATCACGGAATAACGGGCGGACCGGTATGTCTGCCCATAAAAACGTACTCGCAGTGCTTCAGTTTTTACCGAGATTGCGAACATAATTTTATTGTTAATGGAAATAATAAAAAATACTTAGAAGATGGGATTACCTTTGTTTGTTTGTCCTGTATCAGTATCAGTTTCTTTAAATATCTACCCTTAAAGTTACCTATGTAAACAGGCTTCCCGCGACACAGGCTTGCCTCGTGCGGGGGCCGCCAGTAATGTGTGTACATATTTAAGTGAAATGGCAAATAAATAATTTTGTATTTTGTATTTGTAGTGCTTTGTCCATTTCCTCGAAATAGTTTTCCAGAACATAACAGATGTGCAAATAATTTAGAAGAATTTCGTTACTTGAAGGTACTGAGAAGTGATCAAGAAAACGCTGAAAAATGATCCATACAAGTCCACTTACCCAAATCTTGAACGCACAGAGCTGATTGCATTTGAGCGGCCGCTGTCAGGAGTTTCAGCCTGAAGTGGATAGAGGAGGAAGTGTGCTTCTCCATGTCTGAGCGTAAGCTCTTCACGTCGTCCCACGAACAAGCAACCTAGAAAAGAAGTATCATAATATGTTGTATTTAATTTGTTTTGAAGTCAAAAATCTTGAAGAGACACAAATTGTCATAGATTATTTATTATACATTTTTATTCTAGATGTATAAGTAAAATTAAACAAAAAATCTAAAGCATAATAGCTACTCGTAACCTACATAAATAAAAAATAAAATAAAAAAGTTTCTTTATTCAGATAGGTTGTCCACATACATACAAATTACAAAAATAAAACATAAGACCTTAAATTAAATTAAAATTAGATTTGCAGCAGTCATTCAACAGACTCCCACCCAACCCATGGAGTCTAGTGAGTGAGGACTCTGTTGAATACATAGTTTTTAACTTAAAACGTAGTACATAGAATACATAGTTTTTATCTTAAAATGTCAGGTTTAAGTATGTACTCCGATTCAAAAACCTGGATATTTTTCGTATACAAAGGAACAGAGGGGGAAAACGTAAAGAATATTGTTGAAAAATATTTAAATGCACAAAAGCTCGAAACAATTCTTGGTTTTGAAAGCTTTCATTTACCATTAAATGTATCTCTTGTCCGAATTCCATGTAGGCAAGTTTTTTACAATGTTCATAATGTAGGTTTGGTACCTATGTAGTGTAAGTACCTATTTGTTTTCTTTTTTTAATCGAATTATTTATGAAAGTCTATATTGTTCATTCATATCCAGGCCATCCTAAGGTTGCCTGGAAGAGATAAGTTAAGCTCTCAGCGATAAGGCCGCCCTTTATACTTCCTTTATTGTAAGTATTAATTTCTGTATTGTTATCTGTTTTGTGTGGTATATAATTTTTTTTCTATCCTTTCTATCTATATTATCTATCTCCCTATAAGAAAGTTAGTCAGAGTTTGACAAAAAGCGTAAATGGTAAGCTACCTTCATGAGCCAATGGAAGTCTGTATAAATACAGGTGGGATAGGTCTCGTCTACTTCGATGACTGGCAGGAACTCCTCGCTGGTCACCAGAACTTTGTCCTCGTGGTACAGGATACAGGCCAAGTATACACCCCTGAAAAAGAAAAAGAATTATGTTAAGCGTCGATTCTGTATAATAACTTAGACACTTTGTACTGACTGACTGACTTCAAGTAAATCTAGAGATTCTGTATAAGCGGACGAGACGTTTCTAAAGACTTGCAGTTAAAAGACCCTAATTAATATTTAAACCCCCACGCTTTTTACATTAAAATAATTTCTTTTATTTATCACTCTTATCCAAAATTTGAATTATCTAAAAAAAAAATTCGGTTTATTTATAAAAGCGTGGTTATTTAGCCTTTTTAAACTATTATTTATTTTAATTATTGTATTGTCATCGGTTATTAATAAGTTTACTAAGTTTAAATGAAATCTGATCCGTTCAAAGTGGGTCAAAATCGAGTAAAAAACCAAAAAACAAAGTACATAGGTACATTTTGAATAAAAAGTAATACCTTCTCAAGTTCTTCTGAAACTTGCTAGCCGCAGTGAACAGTTGGCGGATGGTGGCCGTCTTCTTCCTCGGCAGACGCGGGGGCTGCGCCGGCGGACGGGTGCGGGCGCCGTTAGCGGCCGTCGCTAGGGCTTCGAGGGCCTGCGCTGCGCCCCCAGACTCGCCGCGAGATGTTCGGGAGGAGACGTCGCGCCAGCCTGGAGGAAAAAATACTTATTAGATTTAGAAGAAGTAGAAAGATTAATGGCAAATTGAGTGCCGCAGATGCATTTAATGCTGCTGAAAAAATATTTCGCGAATAGCGACGATGTATGCGAAACAAAGAATTTTTAGTATTTGATGCAATGAAACACCTTAGTTGACCATCACGATGTACTCGTATCATGTAGATATTTGATCCGTAACACCTTAGTTGACCATCACGATATACTCGTATCATGTAGATATTTGATCCGTAACACCTTAGTTGACCATCACGATATACTCGTATCATGTAGATATTTGATCCGTAACACCTTAGTTGACCATCACGATATACTCGTATCATGTAGATATTTGATCCGTAACACCTTAGTTGACCATCACGATATACTCGTATCATGTAGATATTTGATCCGTAACACCTTAGTTGACCATCACGATATACTCGTATCATGTAGATATTTGATCCGTAACACCTTAGTTGACCATCACGATATACTCGTATCATGTAGATATTTGATCCGTAACACCTTAGTTGACCATCACGATATACTCGTATCATGTAGATATTTGATCCGTAACACCTTAGTTGACCATCACGATATACTCGTATCATGTAGATATTTGATCCGTAACACCTTAGTTGACCATCACGATATACTCGTATCATGTAGATATTTGATCCGTAACACCTTAGTTGACCATCACGATATACTCGTATCATGTAGATATTTGATCCGTAACACCTTAGTTGACCATCACGATATACTCGTATCATGTAGATATTTGATCCGTAACACCTTAGTTGACCATCACGATATACTCGTATCATGTAGATATTTGATCCGTAACACCTTAGTTGACAAAGATAATACCTACATATATCTGCCGGGTACAATACTTCTAGGGTCCAGGATAGGGTTGAAGATTTGCCGTGCACAAACGGCCCCCTGCCTTTGACGTTCTGTGTAGGTATTGAATTAGAAGGGATAAAAGATCGCTACAATATCGCATGATAGAAATCCTGCGCCGCCGCCACCATCCAGTCTGTAGTGAATTCTTGAAGTAAGCGAAGGTCTTCATAGTTCGATCTAACACCCGATAGTTCTCCCATACATTGTTATTGTAACTTACTGCTAGGCACGACACTCCTCGGCAGCGACACAGTAAACGTCCCCCAGCCCTTGACGTTTCCGGCTGCAGCTCGGAAGAAATAGCGTCGTCCGCGCGTCAGGCCGGCGGCGAGCACGCGGGTGCCGGGCGGCCCGGAGGCGGACACCTCGCGGCTGCCGCATACGTTGGAGAAGTCGGCGCGGGATGACCATTCCACTGTAAGAAAATTTGCAAACAAGCGTTATAGGTATATACCTATACACGAGAAAATAATACAGGCAAAATTTCTTAAATAATTTTTACTCAAGGATCTACTAGATCTGAAGTATACCTAATAGTTACTAATAGGTTATTACTCAAACCATTATTATTCAATCAAGAATCTACTCGATCTGGATTAACCTCGACGAAGATTAAGCTGGTAAAGCAAAAAAAAAAAAAAATGCATATGCAGGTAAAATTTGGTATACGCAAAATTCTAGTCTCTGAATCATCTCTAAATCAAATAATTCTGAATTTTGCATATACCAAATTAATTAATAATTCGCCTAAAAACAATTCTACGAATAAAAACTCGTCTAAAATAATATCATCATCATTATCAGCCTATGTTAGTCCCCTGCTGGACATGGCGGGTCTGTGACACCTCCAATAAATGGGAGATGCTGATTTAACAAAACACTGTACCTTTGAACTTAGTAACAATGGGCGGGTCCTTCTGCGCGTTGAACGCGTGCCGTGCGTCACGCAAGCGGCACGTGACCGTGTGCGCGCCGCACACCTCCAGCTCGGGGGGAGGGGGTGCGGGGGGGACGCGGGCTGATTGCCAGCCGAGGACGAGGCGTCTGAAAGAGAATACACATCAGCGTCATTCTAGACTAAAGGCTGGCCACAGATAAGCTAAGCTATTGCTTGTTGTCTTGATACGCTTAGCGTGCTTTCTCAATGACACGGAGTCGACAGAAGGTTCTGATTGCTCGATTCTAGCGCTCCACGCTAGTAGATACCTATGCAGCGTAAGACCTCTTCAGCTCAGTTTTAGATCTTGCGTAAAGTATGTATGTAGATATATCTTTTTAACCGTTTACTGTCACAGCAAAAATCACCCGAAAAGTACACCGCAGCTACACCGCGAGTAAGAACTGATGTACACTTGTGTCTCGTGCCTGGGCAATGTGAGTGTGATAAGGCTATGCTAAGACTTTGGACAGTTTGTAGGTCATTAAAATCCTACTCATGAATGCTAAAGCTACGGGCAAGAAACAAATTACGATCGTCCGCATTAGTTAACTTTGAACCACTCACTTGAGAGTCCGCAGCCTCCTCTCCCAGTGCTGCGCTTGCTTGTCCTTCTCGGAGCCGGTACCTCCAGCACAGCCCGTGGTCCCAGCCTGACCGCTGGCAGCAGATCTGGAAATAACGAGAATAAAGTTTATAAGCAAGGATGTTTTTGTAATATCGTAAGAATTTTATTTGGGGTTAGAAACTTATTATGTTGTTATTCAAAATAACAACATAATAAAAGGAAAAAACAAATAACAAGTAAAGTAAATACCAGAGTGGGAATTTTCCCACTCTGGTTTATACTTACTTATTTACCCGAAGTAGGAACGCACAGTTTGTGTGACTAGAGTACACATGGGTACTAATATATTATGAATAATTTCACCAAATAAATAAATAAACCAAAAATTGTATACCTACAAAAATTTGTCCCGCGAAGAATCGAATATCCAACCGTCTCAAAGAGACTTTCAGGGGCAATGCGTATGCTATGCTGTATGTTCTATACAGCTCGTGACGCAGTGAGATATAGCAATTCAGTTAAATAGGTAGGATTCCCAACGCCTCACGCATGACTATTCCCAGAAACGAATCTTACCTGGTACAAGAGTCATCGCGGCAGCCTTTCTCGTGAGCGCAGCCCGTGGCCTCATGCAGGCGGGCCTCCGCCTCTCTAGCTAGCCTCCGCAAGTGGCCTCCGAGTGCTTCTGTTGTTGGAACTGAAACAATTCATGTTATAACTAATTATTATATTTATTTTGTTATACTGTCTTTGTTCATCAATCTTTTTCAATATTGGGTTGAATTATAAAACAAAATTTGAACAAGATATAGTAATTTAGTCAAAATTCGAAGCAGTCGACGAAAGCTCTGTAGCAGTTTTCGAGAGCTACGTAGCAGTTTATTGTGTTCGGTGTAAGTCTTATAGTAAATAAAAATTAATTAAATTATTTATTCATTAATTCCGTTTACGAAATCCGTTTTGTCATTCTATCGAAATTACGTAGCGGTCAACAAAAATTCTGTAGCAGGCTACGAAAGTCCGTAGCAGTCTACAACAATTTAAAGTATGTTTACAAAAACTCTGTAACAGTCTACGAGAAATCCGTAGCGTTCTACGAAACCGACGCGACGTAGCGGTCTAAGTAAACGACGAAGTAGCAGTCTACGTAAGATGCGTAGCGTAGACTACCGTATTCCGTAGCAGTGTACAAAAATGACGCTACGATACGAACACAGACTTTCTGAAAGCAACGAAAATTTGTGTGTGCCATTCTACATAACCACACGTTCGTACATACCTACTGAGTGTTACTGGGTAAATTAATTTGTTAATCTTAATACAGTAGCTGGGTAAATATTTGTGTGCACACGGAATGAGTTAATTGAATTTCAGAGTGTTTGGAAATCACAGTCGTCGCGCTTTCGACTTGGGAGCTTCAGTGTGACATAACCTAACAATAATAGAATGGTATCCTTTATTAACCTTTATTATACGAGTAGATTAACCCTCTTTACACCTTCGGTAACCAAAAGCAAAAGGTCCAACTATTATATTTAATACAAAAGCGTAATGCTATAAATTATAACGTAATGTTAGAAAACTGGCAATTGTAATATTATACGATGGCTTTTTGAGTTTTGTGTTGTATTGTACGAGTATCTTATTTACTTTTAAGTCATTAAATTAATTCAACTTATTATAAACTCATTCAAATATTCATCATCAGCCTATAGCAGTCCTGCTGGACTTAGGCCTCCTCCAATGAGCGCCATAGCGCCCTGTCGTCAGCAGTTGCAGTCTTTCGCAGGTCGTCATCCCACCTGGTCGGAGGGCGTCCTACACTAATAAATAAATAAATAATGCTGGACAATTCACACAGCATTATATAGCCCCATGGTAAGCAGAGCTTGTGTTATGGGTACTACTGATATACATAATACAATACATTACATAGATAGATATTTTTTATTATACAAAGAAAACGACCAGAACACCCGAAACAAATATCTGCAGATCGTACACACATTTGTTCCGAGGCGGGAATCGAACCCGCAACCTCCTGCGTCGCAGGCGGACCTTCGCCCACCGCGCCACATCGGTCGTGGTCGGTCGTCGTACACTACGTTTACCAAGTCGTGGTCTCCACTCAAGAACACGTTTGCCACAGCGGCCGTCGATTCTTCGCGAGATATGGCCGGCCCACTGCCACTTCAGCTTGCTAATTCTTTGAGCTATGTCGATAACCTTGGTTCTCTCTGTCGGATGTATTCGTTACGAATCCTATCCTTCAGAGAAACAAAAATTCATTCAAATATTGTACGTCCAAAAATGTTTGGGTTCTTCTCTAAACGCCCCGTGAAATAAACAGAGTTTACGTTTGCTAACTCCAGCCAGAATCAAGGACGTATTAGGTATACATATAATACAAGTTTACACTTATTGTAATGATGAAAATAAAGAGATTTTTGATTCTTGAATAGTTTATTCTTAAATAATCTTTACGAGAAGTGCCCCCCACTCCATTTCTAATGTAAATTTTGTGAAACAATTTTGGTGGAACCGTTCGCAGTAGTTAATTTAATCACTCGTTCTACACTCCAACTCAAATAAGTTAGGAAAGTTACATTTTGTTGCTGGAAGCAGCGGCCAATTCTCATGACGGACTGAAACTCAAAACTAATTTTGTTGCTACATTTTCTGAAAATGGTTTCAAGGAGACAAGGATTGAAATAAAGCGTTTTAAGTTAACTAACTTCCTTTTGTATCCAACAGAGAGATAAGTTGGTACATCATTTCAGCTACAAACTTTCAACAAATCGACCCTGCTTTAGGTTCATCATCATCATCATCAGCCTATGATAGTCCACGGCTGGACATAGGCCTCCCCCAATGAGCGCCATAGCGCCCTGTCTTCAGCTTGACGCATCCACCATCTACCTGAAGTCTTTCGCAGGTCGTCATCCCACCTGGTCAAACTCATGAGCTAGTTGATGAAACCATCAACTAGCTGATGAGTTTGATAAATGAAATACCACCCAATAAACATGTTTATTCATCTTTCAGTGACACGAGAAGTAAGATGATCAAGGTACCTCGAAAATGGCATTAAAAAAATCACTAAGCATTACAAAAAATTATGTTAACTATGCAGACTCTGTATGGTCAAATAAAGAGAACAAATAAATACAGACGTGACCTGTTACCCAAAACCAACGCACAGCGCAATGATTTCAGACTAGATAGGCAGATCCTTTGCTGTTCGTATCTATCTTTTAAATGTCC
This sequence comes from Eupithecia abbreviata, assembly GCA_943735965.1. Lineage (NCBI taxonomy): Eukaryota > Metazoa > Arthropoda > Insecta > Lepidoptera > Geometridae > Eupithecia > Eupithecia abbreviata. Next base: position 2,953,832 of record OX030986.1, read on the forward strand.
ACTGAGACACATAACTAAAATTATTGATGATAGGCATATACCCAATCATTTCTATACTATACACACCCAAAGTATGGTTTGTAACCTTGCTATATTTTCCTGTGCTGTGATCGGTTTGTGGCACTCACCTAGACAGATTGTAAGGCCTATATTTTATTCCCTCCATAACCAACAACAGTAAAATGATCGGGCCCTTTTTCGCTAACGAGACAAAGGGAAAGGGGATCCACATGAAATTGCACATGCTGAATGGAGACCGATTTTCTCTTAATTTGAGGTATCTACCTATATTATTCGTCTCTGTTCTGGCAAATTAGAAATCTTTTTACTTTACTATTACTTTTTACTACACAGTTTAGTCATCAGTCTCTTGTTTGACGACAGAATGCAAGGGAAATAATTGTTTAACTGCTATTTGTTTTACATCGTATGTATTCGTGTATTAAATTTGAACGTTGAATGAAACAGAGCTCTTATTTCGATTCTTATTTTCTTATGTAAATTGAGTGTACACTGTACAGTCCACATTTTAATTTAAAACGGACTTCTAGGAGGAGGTTCTTTGTTAGGCTGTATGTGTTCTTTTAAATGTTTTTTTGTTGATTTCACCGTTAAATAAGGACCGATAAACTAAATAAGACTCGAATTTAAACAAGATTTCGCTACTTAAAAACTTAATCGAGCTATCGAAATGTTCCGGGCTCTAAAAAAAACTACTTCCAACTTTTTAATTATTTTGGGATTTGTAGTCAGTCTACAGTTTTTTAAAACACACTAAATTATATGCGCCAATTTCTTACCTAAGAGTACCTCTACTAACTATACTACTATTATACTTGTTTATAGTATCTGATTTTAAAGATAAATATTGAAATGGGCGGGGACATTACGTGACAAAGGTGCCATAAAGAATATCTACGGAAATTCCAAACTCGAGATAGAAGTTGCAAAGGTTGATATATATCAACAGACATCGAGACATCTTGATTAAGAATCTTCTCAAGTGGCTAAAATCGCACTGTTTTGCCTTACCTGCTATTGTGATTAGTTATCAGAAATCTGACAGGTCTGTTTATTGGTTGGATAAAGCTCTGATTTTTCTGTTGTTTTTGTTGCATCATGAAAGAAATAGATGCAACAACCGATAGGAAGATCATTGGCTTTGGTTGAAGAATATATTTTAATCTTCACCGTAACAAACGATGATGAAATTGGATTATCTACTCAAAACAAATATATATTATTAGCCATATTATATAAACAAATAATATATACATATATTTATTATTTTTTTGCCGTTTATACCATCAATTAGTATATTTATCTTTCTTTTATCTCAGAAAAACACCGCTGATCATAAAAAGTTCATGGAGACAGAGCGAACTTATTTTTACTAACACCATGTTGTGTTACTTACCTCCATGTTATATTGTTTTTGTTTTCAGTTTTGTTTATTTTATAAGAAAAACTATTCTTCATTCTATTCTATTTAAAATAGTCATTCACTAATAATTTTATAGTCAGTTACAATAGGCCTGAGCAATGATAAGCTACGTTGCCGGAAATAAATTTACATGAGCGTAGCCGCCAGCTAACACTAGTTAAATAAATTCACGTTCACTGTCGTTATTATATTGAAAACGAAGTGAAGTTAATTTCTGTACAAAGAAATGGTTACTTACAGACATTTTTAGTAAATATCTTGTAGTAACCCTTTTGTAAGAACCCGGTTGAATTTTTTGCTATTTTCCTAGAAAATAACAAATAGCTCCGATAGAACAACAAAACTGCGGTGTTCTTATTAAATTACTACTTTTCCTTTGCCTGAGGGCTGAGTCGAATCAATCGATAAACTTTGGGTCGCAGAGTTCGTCCCTAGAGGGTAGTGCGAGCGATGGCGCGAACAGCGAAATGGAAGAAAATTTTCAAGTCAATTTTTCTTTCGTGTGTGATGTTTGTTTTTAATTTTTTTCTTCACTTCAATTGTTTTTAGAGCTAAATTGAGAAATGAATTCGAATTTTGAATATACGTCAAAACGGGGTTGCTATCCCATCCTAGTTATTGTATTCTCTTTGCTACTAATATGAATGCGAAAGTTTGTTACGTTGTAAAGTGCGAGGACAACGCCAAAACTACTGAATGGATCGGACTAAAATTTTGAAGATTCGAACGTAGATAACATATGCCTAGGCCACTTTTTAACCCAAAAAAGGCCTTCAAAGCTGTGTGCAAAAGCTTAGTTTCTTTTAATTAGGTCTCTCATTATGATGAATGATAGAAGTTATTAAGTTAATTTATTTAATATTATATTTGTTTTACACTGAAATCGGTTGAAAATGATAATTATGTTGTAATAATATTCATTTTATCAGGCAATTAATCTACGAATGGTCACAGTATTTCTTAAACCAAAATATTTCATTTTTGTATTAGGCATAACAATAAACTTGAACTCGATTATAAATAAATAAATAATGCTGGACAATTCACACAGCATTATCTAGCCCCATGGTAAGCAGAGCTTGTGTTATGGGTACTAGATAACTGATATACATAATACAATACATTACATAGATAGATATTTTTTATTATACATAGAAAACGACCAGGACACCCGGAACAAATATCTGCAGATAGTACACACAATTGTTCCGAGGCGGGAATCGAACCCGAAACCTCCTGCGTCGCAGGCGGACCTTCGCCCACCACGCCACATCGGTCGTCATCATGTGTACGACTACACATGTGTACTATCACGGAGACAATTATGACTAACTAGGAGGTTCCGAATCCACATACAAATTTAAAGACTGGGGCAGCTGCATCATGCTCATGAATATGCAACCTCGAAACATGTAGATACCAACCTATCTTACAATTTCGAATTTCGCGACATAGTCTACCTATAAATGCATGTTAGGTCGAAACTTGAAAAGGGTTAAAACTAGTTTCGTCTGATAAAATCGAAACTATGTTAAACTAGTTTTCATTGTTCTTGGGTTACTAGCTAAAGCTCTAAAATATCAGTCGTAACCTAAATTCTACACAAAATTTACTTATTTTTAAGTAACTATGAATTGTAACGCGAATTGTAAAAATACCTACGTAAGTTTTGATAGGCGCATCGCTAGCTTCTAAAACGGTTTATTTTTGTATATGTTTGTGCATTCTAGGATAAAATTTACATTAGTATCATACCAGACTAATTCTACTAATATTATAAATGCGAAATTTTGTGAGGTAGTTTGTTGCTCTTTCACGCAAAAGCTACTGAATGGATTTTGATGAAACTTCACAATAATATAGCTTACATATGAGAATAACAGATATGCTACAATTCATAAAGATATATTGTATATTGTCCAAAATATCTATCACCACGCGGGTGAAACCGCGGGGCGCAGCTAGTGTTTTAATAAAGAACTTTTTAAATTGAAAAATTGAATCAAAATTGATACCGGCCCCCTGATTATGTAACTGCGACCGGTTTGCGACAGGCGAAAATTAAGCAATCAGTGCTGTCAAAAGCCAATTTTGTATTAGATGACACCAGGTACTACGTCACCCAGCAATCGAGCACTAGGTTTCCCTCTGCCGGACAATCGGTGAACTAAAAATTGCTTGCTAAAATTGCGGTCGCGGTCGCGTCGCTGTTGCTGTTGCTTTTACATAATCAGCCTGCGGTTTTGCCCGTAACATACGAGTACTACCTACTACGGTAAACGAAACGGCCCGCACGAATCACGCAGTGTTTACCAAGTTGATGTTGACAGCTGCCCAAATTTGTACTGTCAGGCCAAATATGTCGCCGTCGGCCGATAGTTTACCCCGAAAACAATATTGCCATTAGCTTGTTCAGCCCTGAGAGCCCTGAGATTGACATTATAACATGAGGGAGGTACCTACTTAGGAACCTTAAGGTTATGTCAATGGATATGGCTTTACAGAGCTGATTATAATGAGGTAATCATTTCTAATTCAAAATCCTTTATTTCTTTAGACTTACAAAATAAGCAATTAGACAAGTCAAATTATTCTGGAAGGGTTAAGACATATTTTTGAGATTTTATGATAAAAAGGTCCTTTGATTTATTTATAACTTGTTTCCTACTTGTAACTTGGGCCTCGGTTTTGCACGAGTGGTTTTTAACTGTTTTAAGGTTGTTTCTGTTCCATGGGAACTGATTTGTTTAAAGTTCCTATTCCTACTTTCCTAGCTTATGTTTTATTCCAGGTCTAGAGCTACCTGTATGCAAAGCCCGATCTGTTCGGTCCGTTAGTTTTAGCGTAAAGAGGTAACAAACATCGATGCATGCAAACTTTCATAATAAGTCTTTAATTTACCAAAAATATTAAGAAGTATTTGAAATTCTAAAATTTTAAATGAAAGGTTTTTATAAAAAACTGACTTCAAATTACATAGTACGTTTATTATGTTTTGCGTAACAAATAGTAATGCTTTTGCGTAACAAATACTAATGATAAGAAATAATATTTTAATGGGACTCTTCGGAATCACTTTCGATACAATAGCAAACGAATCATCCAAATCGGTTCACAAATTGACGAAGTAAGTAATCGTCGAACGCACATAAAAAACGTACATGCAGTAAACACAGAACTCCCTCGTTTTTTCATGTCGGTTAAAAAGGAACGTTGCTGACAAGTTACCCAATTCAAATGTTTTACTTTTCCCTGCGGACCTAAGCTGTGTTATCGAATGCCAGTTCGTTTCTTTGTTTACGACACGACATCGATTCTCGTTCCTTTGGGGAAGACACAATACGATTAGGTCTAGTAGTATAATAGCTTATCTTATAAAATAAGCAATTGCTATAGTAGTCTCATCAAAAATTAGTGTAATTTTGATAAACTCTGTAATTTATAACATTTGCTGTCATCTTTGACATTCGATTTCAAAAAAATACTTTATACACCAGATTTAGATCATAAAGTGGATGATAGACGTACGAACTTAAAGTACGCGGTTTTTAAGAGTTGATACTATCTGAAATCGGTTATTTTCAACGATCATATCTTCCACAATTCTGAAGCATTTACTTTGAGATTTTAATATGTTATAGTTCAGGATTGATGCTAGACCACTAGTGTTTCGAAAACACGATTACATGAAATTTTCTCGATAGAAAAAAAATCCAAAGTTCACTCTAAACTGTACTTTAAACCGTCGCTATTCAATAGATACGTTAAAATAAGCCTTGATACTTTATACAGTAAACAATCAGAGTATAAAGCAGACGATGTGTGTTTTAGATTTTCAAAATTACTATTATTTTTACCGTAAAAAAATAATACCTAAACATTCACGCGCTATCTTCCGTCCGGGCCATAATTCAGTCTAGCTTCGGCCTTCGGACGGGGAGCCTGTGTCGCTGCTCCGCGCTTCGTGTCATCGGACTTTGTATATTTGTAAATATGGGAAATCTTTATAATAAGTGTAGAAAGCGACGACGGAATCATAAAAAAGATGGAAAACACATGAACGACGTTATAAAGTAAGTACCTACCTACCCTACACGTTGAGGTGAGGTGAGGTGAGGATGTGATTTGTGAGTAAGTAAATGTCGCAGCCAAACTAATTATTTTTTATTTTATTTTAGAAAACGTCGATTAGAAAGTACAGCTCCTATTGTAAGCGATGATGGCGACAATGATAAAGAAAATAATGTCCCGGTAAATCCGTGTGTACCAAACACCTACCTACCTACCAGTAAGGTAGTAGACCTTACTTGTTTATGGGACTGGATGGCGCTAAGTATGTGAAAATCGTATTTTTTATACTTATAGGTAAATACCTATACCTAGGTCCTACCTAGGTGTAAATACAAGGTATACCCACCTCAATTTGTATCTCCATGTGATAGAAGTAGTATTTTCACAACACATCATTATCTAGGTAGAAATATATATTAGGGTTCCGTTTGACTATCAATACTATAAAATATTTACACCTAGGTATACCCACCTAATTTGTATCTCCATAATATATGAATCGTTACTGATACATGATGGAAGTAACATCGAATGATCTGGACATTTTGGATATCAGAAAAGATCCGTACGAGATTTTTTTTTACCAATTACAAAACATTGAATTGTAAGTAGTAGGTTAGGTACCTACTATAGTTACTAACTATAGTACCTACTGTCTACACCTATAATGTATTATAACTTTCCTAACATTTTTACGAGTTTGTAAATTTTAGGGTTCTGCAATAATTAATTTAGTCATGGTTCCAACCTTACGAACACAAGCTTTTCTACTTTTAGTTCATGAAAGTGAAGATATATCACATGGTTCAAAATATTAATGGGTAATAATGGACTTATACGGTTTATACCTTGAACGAGAGTCCTTATTAATTATTCATTATAATTCATTCATATTACTAGAGTGGGCACATATATTTACATGTTAGGTACCTTACCTACCTACTTTCTTGGCATGTGTAACTGTTACAGGATGGAAGTAACGTCGAATGATTTGACAAATGGCATAAATTCGGATAAGACAAATCTTTATCAATTACAGAACGTAGAATTGTAAGTAAATACTTACATATCTACTGAAATATGATTTGGTATCTAGATTATAATAAGATTGTGTTTTATTTTTCCTTTTTCAGACAAACACACACCTCTCCAGAGTCAAAGTCACTACCCCACCCTACCCAAACCTACCCTACCCTACGCTAACCTACCCTGCGGGATAAAAAGTATCCTATATCCTTCTGCTGGTTCTAAGCTACCTCTCCACCAATTTTCAGCCAAATCGGTTCAGCCGTTCTTGAGTTATAAATAGTGTAACTAACACGACTTTCTTTTATATATATAATATACACAATAGATATAGATTAGTGTGATAAAATATAATTTCATTTCAGATGAAAGTTGAGATCATCGAAAGGGATGACGAATTTTGGGAACAACTAATGGAACCAAAATTTTTTATTTTTTATTTAACATATATTTTGTCCGAGTTATGCGATCCCTGGCATGTTCGCAATATGAAAATACGAGATATAAGTGAATTGAAATAAATTTAATATAAAGTAATATATATTGTTAATAAAGTTATACATATTATGTATGTGCAAATATAATCTAGACTATATTTTAATTTATTACAATATTTACCTGCACACTACTTGTCATACACATCCTATTTCCACACAATGTTTTTTTGGCAAAATTCAATTTTACTTAAAAAACTAATATGCGGAACCCTCACTCAATATACTTAGACATAAACTTGTATTCTATTTCATTTCTTATATAGGTTTTGTTGTGTTAGTTTTACCTTATATAGGTAGTAGTACCAATCTTCGTTTATATTAAATCTGTAAACAAGGTGTTATAATAAAAAATCCTATTTACTAGTACCAAAGAATAAATAATAGTACTACGTACCTATTTTTAGGTTGGTAGTAGGCATAAGTATAATTTACATTTCGCAGAACACTATCTTACTACAGAAAAGAATGTTCGGAACCCTTCAGCGCTATAGCGACTCGCACCTGTCTAGTGTTTGGGTAGAAAATAACGTCTCGGGCGCGGTGGTCTAGTAGCAGTAGTAGGTATGTTGGCAACTACATTGAAAAACATTAAAATAAAATAATGTTTTGTAATTGTAAGTAGGTAGGTAGGTACCTACCAATATCCAACTATCATAATATTAGGTAGGTATAGGTACATACTAAGGTATAAAGTTACTAAAAAGCATTACCTACGTATTTGATAATTTCATTTCTTAGTAGGTACCGTATATATAATTAATTACCCACCTTTTAGACAATAATATTGCACCTTCCTAACTTCAATAAGATTGTTTTGAACTAGCGTGAACCCAACCCAATATAATTTTGCGCGCGAAGTAATAGCGCGGCGAGTAGGTACGTTGCCACCGGCCGTCCGCCCCGTGGCGCCGCCCGTGCGCCGCGGCGCGGCGGCGTAACAAGCTGAGGCGAAATTTGATTTTCTGCTGAGGTAGTGTAGGCCCTTAAGATCGCGAACTTACTCGGCTCGACGTTAGTGACACACGTGAAGCTTACTCACTCTGTATTGCAATGTCGTCGACAGAAGAAGCTTTGTGTTATTTGGGAATTATATCGTATTACATTTTAAAAACTAAAAACTGACGGACTGGCCACACAAAATGGCGGTTCGTGGCTCGCAGTGCTGCCGTACACGTACGAGCGGAGGCGGGTTATGAGCAAAATTTCAAACTTGTCGAAAGTACTCGGCGGTTTTGAAGTACGCGTACTTAGGGTGACACACCAGCGAAAAAAGTTCGCGAACTTACTCGCACGTCTATCACCCACTTTACAAAAATACATTACATGCGACAAGTACAATGGGCAGCCTCATCGCTTAGAAGCGATCTCTGGTGGTGGTCTGGGATGGTGGTGGCAGTGGCGCTTACTGGGAACAAAAACATTCCAGACGACCGCGAGTGGTGAAGTGAGAGTATACGATTAAAAGCTTATGATTTGAAGTTAAATCTGATAAAACTGAAGTAGGTAAATTCTCCAAAGAATATAGATAAAATCAAACGCCTGCCATTATCGCTAAAAGGGAGGCTGAAACTGAACATTATTGAATTAAATTCGACCTTTTACTGCTCGCAACTTTTTTATCCCAATTTAATCATAAACTGTTTAATCAAGTTTTGAATTTTATGAAGACTTTTTCAAGCTCAAAGCTCTGGACCTTTTAGAAATACACACGCGCGCTCATCTGCTTGCTGAGGGCTAGTTAGTACCAACTCAATGCTACTTTCATATTGACTTTATTATTTTACCTGTTTGTTATCTAGTACTCTTCTTTTGTGAGTTGTGACTAATAAATAATTTTCATTCTCTCTTCTTTCTTTCAAAAATTACCGTTGACCAATTTTAGGCCAACAAAATTAGTCTAAAGTCTAATACCATTCACTGCCCAGCCTCTGGGATCCGCTGTTACTCGCTGGTCTACGGCATGCGCGGAATGAGCAATATAAAGCTAGCTTCCCACGGTCCGTGATATCGCGGACGGACGCGGACCAGCTCGCACGACACACCGTGGGAAGGCTCTTGTCCGTGCTAGCACTGGACGTCTGTGGCGGTGCGCCGGTATCCGTCGCGAGGCGGTAACTTCAAAGGTGCGGTGCGACGCGACCCTGATTTGATTATATACTCGTAAGTTTTTCCGAATCATTCCCCATGATCCCACCCCGGTAGGATCACAGGACAGGGAATATTTATTTAGGTACACTTACCTTAAACGACTTTTGTTGTATGCTGACATCCACAAGCGACGTGGTTTCTTTTTACTTTTACTAGATCGCATAATTTGTGTTAATTATTACCACAACCGCAGCTGCAGCAACGGTACTTTCTCATTTTGAAATGAAATTATCAAAAGATCTACACAGGCCGACACGCACCGTTGAAAGAGCCCTGTCTGTGTGCGTTGCCGTCCGTGGTCGTCGTCGGCTGTGCGTGATGATCCGCAGAATCACGCACCGTGGGAACCCAGCTTAACGTGTTAAAATATTCCGAGGTTCAAAATACCTCTTTGACCTCGTAAAAGTCACAAGCGACTAACCCAGCCTAACCTAAATTTCGTTATCTGTAATTAAAACCAGACTAAGCCCTATTTAAAAATAATCGTGCTACAAACGGACATACCTAATTAAACTAATTTATTTCGTTCCGTTTGTCACTATGACCTTGCTAACGGTTCCAGTAGCCTTGCACGAAAGCTCCGCACGAACTACCTTTGTGAATTGGGATTGGTGGGTGGTGGACTACTCGTTGGTACTCAGACGAGTAAATAATTACGTGTCTAAGGACAGACGGAGCACGAATCTGCTGGCCTTCTCAGAACTGGCATGATATTAAACAACTATCATAAAGCTTTTTTTAATCTCATTAAAAAAAGGTTTCTATCATATTTAGTTGACGACTGATGTGGCACGGGCGAAGGTTCGGCTGCGACGCAGGAGGTTGTGGTTTCGATTCCCGCAAATATTTGTTCCGGTTGTTCTAGGTATTTTCTATGTATATTTAACAAAAAAATATATAAAAATGTAATATTACTAGCTGCGCCCGCGGTTTCACCCGCGTGGTGATAGATATTTTGGATAATATACAATATATCTTTATGAATTGTAGCCTATGTGTTATTTTGGTATGTAAGCTATATTATTGCTATAGTAGGATGTATATCAGTCATCTACAATACCCATACAATGAGCTCTGCTTAGCTTGGGGCTAGATGATGCAGTGTGGATTGTCCAGTATTTTTTAATAATTTTATTTAATACTTTCTAGCGACCTGTCAAAGAACTAAAGGGTAACTACTAGGCTTTAAGTTCTGAGTCGGAGCTCGGTGATTCGATAGCGGGTATGGTCTGGACGACAAGTCGTTCCATTTTTGTATGAGATTATGTACAGATCAGCGTCTCTATATGGAACCCAAACAAAAATAAACTCAGGGCTGAAATCCTACCCATAATTTTTGTAAAAACTTGACAAAATCATTGGCCTCTGTCCACGAATGCAGCAATAGTTAACGCCTAATGGCGGCTACAACATACAGTTTGTTATTTCTGCCAAAATATTTAACAGTCTAGGTCGCCGCCGGTGATATTGTCTACCTACTTGTTAGGCCATTCGCTTGCCGCACGTGCCTAATTACGGCCAGGTGATATATTTAGGCGGGGTTAATCTAGGGCCGTCAGGGTTTCGTTAGCGTTCCAGTCTTGGATCTTGGTATTTGTGTCTTTGGTCTAGAAACTGTTATTTTATGTATTAGGTTTGGTCATATAACAGCGGACAGTAATGTAAGCAAGAAACAGTAATACACGTTCTTATTTGTTTCAATTCTATAGAAATAGAATTTTTTTATTTGTGTTTCATATAAAATAATACAACTTAAGAACTAATAATAATAAAGATAACAAGTTAGGAACGAATAAAAGAATTAAAATACGAGAACACAGAAAGGCTACCGGCTCAGCATTCAATGCTACATTGACATAAGCCAGTGCAGCGCTGGTTTTCAGCGGCGCCAGGATTCTCGTTGTTGTATTTCAAAGTAATGTTCATTTAACAAAAAGTTTAAATGCGAGGGAGATCAAAAAGGAGTTGGGAAGAAAGGGGGATTGATGAGTGAAAACCAATAGCCAAAATTGTAGGTCTTGAAGAAAAATGCCAAATTCCGCGTGGACGAAGTCGCGGACAATAACTCTAGTAAAATATTATAAGTTATTAAATAAATTGGCCACAGACTTCGTTATCTACTCCTAAGTTTATGAGAGTACCTAATCCCTAATATGGTATTTTATTTACATAAATGGGAACACCGTTACACTATTGTACAGAAGTAAATATTTTTGTATTTTTTATTAAGTATTTGCACGAAGTCAAAAGCGATCGTAACCTCATTGCAAACGAAGTCCATTCAAACTTCATGGTTGTAAACTGACGCAAATTGCATTGCGTTTCCCCTTGAGTCTCTAGCTAGACTCCGATAACTCGATGTTACAAGGCAAGACGTAGCGTAGGGATGCATGACTCTCGAACCTATTCTAACCTCCTTAGACTAAACAAATCGATGTTGAAGTAAAAGAATACATTTAAAAAACTTAAACGCTGGCTTATTGCGCAAACGTTCTAGAACTACGATGAATTTGTAGGTACTACTTAAGAATTTATAATTATTTAATTCTGGATGTAATTTTATGACTTTTTTGTACTTATTTAAATTTATATAGGCAATTTAATTAAAGGTACATTGTAACGTAGAATGTATTTTACAGTGTTGTAAAAAGTAAAAGTAAAAAATCATTTATTTCTTTAGGCTTACAAAATAAGCACTTAGACATTTATATTAGACGTTGTAAATGGCTAGGTTAGGTAGGTACCTACATAATTAATAAATAAATAAATAATACTGGACAATTCACACAGCATTATCTAGCCCCATGGTAAGCAGAGCTTGTGTTATGGGTACTAGATAACTGATATACATAATACAATATATTACATGATAGATATTTTTTATTATACATAGAAAACGACCAGAACACCCGGAACAAATATCTGCAGATCGAATTATACAAATCTATGACTTGTAATTATTATTAGGTACTAATAAATTACTATTATGACTTCAAAATTATTTTATAACGAGAATTTAAATATATGATATATTTAAATTCTCGTTATAAAATAATTTTTGACTATAGAAAATACAATAAAATATTATGATACTATTCTACGGTAAAAAATAATATTTATCAAAACGGCAAATCCCGACCGCGAAGCTGGGCTCAAGCGGCCGGTGACTAGGGCTGCAGAGAGAGGAACTTCCCGACGATGCGTGCCGAGTCCTTATTATGACTAAAATGTTCTAAGTTACTCACATTGCGATCCCTCCTTGGCTCCAAATTCCATGAGCATTTTGGCCAGGGGTCTGTTCGAAGATAGCACGGCCACGTCCAACGGTGATAGGTTGTCGGCATTGAGGCTGAAAAAAAACAATCTTTTAATTCCAAAACATTCTAGAAGTTATAGGATAAATTCATCAAAGACTTTTGTTTGTTACCCTATCTCCTTTATATGTATTTTAACGTTCGTTATATATTTTTTAAATCTTGTTTGAGCGTGTAATGTGACTTAAGCATAAAAAATCTATACCTACATACTAATAGTTTAAAGAGGTAGAGTTTGTCAGGTTGTAGGGGATAATCTCTGGATCTACTGAATCGATTTTATAAACCCACGTTATTTATTCTACAATGTTTTGGAGTGTCATAGGCTAATATTAACACGAAAAATTAAAATACTTTTTCGTGCATAAAGATAGATTTACCCTAAATTCATCGCAAAATGTTTATGAAAGAAATGTCCACCCGGGCGAAGCCGGGACGGGCCGCTAGTCTATTATATAGTAATAAAATAGAGCAATATTTTACAGTCGCCAACAATCGTTAAAAATATGCAACATCTTTAAGAACGATGTATTTTCACACTTAACACTTTGATTGCTGAAATCACACGGTATGTGTTTTCTTCAAGTGACTAATATGCGTAAATCCAAACAAGCGCAGCGGCTGAGAAAATACTGAGCTGTGTGACTCAGCACAGCCGTAATATTTTTCGAACGAAACGCATGTGTGGCGCAACACAACCGCTGTGTAGAGCGGCAGCACGAATTTTTTAGGTTAAAAAAAAGATCGCAGTCGTCGAAAAAAAATCGCAGTCAAAGTGTTAAGGGACGCCGCCGCTGCGTCAGACATTGTTGCAATGAATAGATGAACTTTTTCATTGTACCTATACAAAAAACCAATAGTGATCGGCGGAAGATGACTGGTGTTAAAAAATGTAAACTAGCACAATTTCAAAACACTTGAAGCTTCACAATACCGTTCACCCTGTTATAATCAAAGTGTCTGCTTCAATCAATCAGCTCTTTGAGTATTGATAGGTCATTCAGCTATTGACTACGTCACAGCTTATCAAAGAGGCGGCACTCGAGCCTTATCCAAAACCAAATCATAGCTAACTCGAGTGCCATTACGGTTATCAAACTCTGAGGTACTATAATCTTGTTCTATGCCTAAATTTCATAATTCTACCAAGCAACTGTGGAGTTGGCTTGGCTCATTCTAGTTTTCCTCGTTGAAAATCGTAGGGGGGGAAACTGGAGATATATATTTTTTATTATACTTAGGTAACGACCAGAACACCCGGAAAAAATATCTGCAGAACGTATACACAATTGCCCCGAGGCGGGAATCGAACCGCAACCTCCTGCTTTGCAGGCGAACCTTTGTCCATCGCGTACCACCCCCGCGATTTGCGTAAATACTAACCAAACTGTGCATTTTTAACACCTATAGGTACTACTGCGATCACCGATTCGCCTGCCAAGAGTGGAATTATATGGCGAAACCTTTTTTTGTTTGCGGTTTGCACGTTCCGCAGTAGAAATATAAGGTAACCAAACTTTCGCCATTCGCCATATCCTTATCTCCCGATTATCTTTAAATTTTTAATCTACGACGGATTGTCTATGTACCTAGTGTTTTTTATAGTTCAAAATAATCCTTGGAAGTTTCTAGAACCAGCTAAGATCCAACTTCGCGTGCAGTAATCGAAATTTCTCGAACGTCTGCGATATGGCATTTCCAGAGCTAAGGAATTGAAATGTCAAAGTGGATATCTCGATCCCAATATGATTTGGACTGTGGGTAAATAGTTTGGGCGGACTTGTTCGTATTATGTTGTCCTTTGTCCTCCCACTCAAGTTTTACATTTGAGGTGGTGTCTTCACATCAAATCAACCTGAGCTTTAGATTGATTTAAGGGATCATTACTACAAGCGGGTTGTCCTCCCACTCAAGTTTTACATTTGAGGTGAAGACAACCTATCAAAGACGATAATTTTGTAGTCTCTAAATTCTTTAGGTACTTATCGTGTTTACGCATCTCTCAAGTTAGGCTCGGTGCAAACGGGCCACCGACCACAGTCACCGGTGGCTGTCGCGAGTGGCGTTAAAGCAGCGACTGTTTATTGTATTGAAACGCCGTGAGTCATGCACTCGCATAGGTGGTCCCTTAGTATTTAGTCGTCTTATAAGGTTCCAACATGCTTCTTTAGGCCGACTTACAGTACTTTGGTACTATAAGAAGACGTGTACGAAGTCTTCAGGGTTTGTAGCCCTGTGATGTGACCAATTGGAAGGTTGCAGTAGAACACAATATTTGTGAAGCTACAGTATATTGGTTTGAGTTTTTTTCAATTATCTTACCTATTGACATCGACATCAGTGGACTCCAGGATATTCCTGGCTTTGTCGAGGTACCCATGTTCAACTGCGGCGAATAGCGCTGAAACAATGGAAATATATTTATCTCAGAAACACCTAATAATGTAACATTTATGGGAAAGAGAAGACACTATGTATCTGATCTATAATATCTGAGATGCTTCCAAAACAACAAATATTGGATATTTTATTTATCTTAGAAACACCTCATAATGTAACACTTGTGAGAAAGAGAAAATACTATGGAACTATAGAATCTGAGAGGGTACGAAAACAGGCGCATTTCGGTTCCGAGTAGAATTTGCGAGAAAAGTATGGCAATAATAGTAATAAATAGTGTTACGAGTTATTCAAGAGGTACATAGGTAACGACAAAAGCAGGAAAGTCTTAGTTCCTGGTAAATAAACGAGATTTTTACAGAGAAGATAATATAACAAGTAGGTAGGTAACCTCATGTAACATGATAGTGGTGCCTAGAAGATGCTAAAGGTAGCTTATTCAAGCATGGCAAAAATATAATCTTCTGTTCTGAAATGAAGTCTTTCTACACGTGCTTATAGGGTAGATTCAACAAGGAATTAGATAAATAGTACCTACATAGTTTTATTTCCTACAACAATCAAAAAGGCAGAGATTTTTTAAATCCTCAATAAGAAATAAGTAATAAATAAATCTTTATATACAACCACGACTTTACCCCCGGGGCTACACGTAATTAGGTTCTCAAGCCATTCTCAAGAAATAATGTTTGTAAACAAGTAGCAACATACATCCAAAATTTTTGTTTTTTATATAACAGCACTAAGTATGAAAGAGCAAAAATATACTAGTAGTGCTTCGGTTAAAAAATAAACAACAGGATAGCGATTTTTAGGTTATGATATCTTGCACTGGCCAGAGTATAGTCGAAAGCCATCGTCATTTCAATTAAAATCAAAGAAAAAACAAGAGGCTAGCGATTTTTAGGTTAAGTATGGGAAACTGGTTATAAACACTGGCCAGAGTAAAATCGAAAGATATCATCTCAATAAAATAATAAAAACCAAAATAAAAGAAAAAAAATACCATGCAAATGAATGTTAACTTGTGCGACTTTGTCTTGCTGCGTGCGCGCATCTTTCTGGTGGCGGCGCGTCGCCTTGTCCGGGGGGTGTGGCGCGCATGCGCTCAGCGAGGGCAACTCACCCCCGCACCCTTCCAGCAGCGCGCCGTACTGGAGCTCTATGGAGGGAGGAAATAAACTAAATAAAATAAATCAAAATAAATAAAAATATCATTGTGTCATAAAATCATAAAGGCGAACCAGTTTTTCATACTCTTGGGACTCTACTACACGCTACATTATGTTTAAGATTTAAATCCCTTGGCTTATGTTATTCTGTATTTTGATATTCTTGTATGCTCTCCTTTTTTGTACACCTATAACATAAGTGTGTTTGTGGCTATTAATGAATTCTTTATTCTTTAAAACTCTTTCCAACCACCTCTCTATTAGCATCTGGCAACAGCACTAGCCAAGGCTCGCACCTAAATAACCTTCTTTACCTCAAAAAAGATTGAAGTGAACAAAAATCAAAGTGATCACTTTATTTCCTAGTTTTATTTATGCAATTTGAAGTTTATGACGTGTCCAAGAGTCCTGTACGGTTTAAGTAAAACTCCCAGTCTGATTCCACGAAATATTTCTCTAATAAGTAATTAGAATCAAAATTGGGCTGGCAGGTGGCACCCTCCCTATATTTTTACAATTGTGGCCTTGGCCTTGGGTTGAATATAAAGGCTCTGTAGCTCAAAGACAGGTGATTAAAAAACGTGTTCTTTTAAGTCAGCACAAAAGATGCTCTTGCATTCATGCCACTATTAAGCGGAAATATCTAATGAACCGAACTTAGGCCCTCCATACTTTTTCAAACCATTTTTTTACGTCTTTAGACCATTTTGAAAATAGAAGGATGTCGGATGTTTCTTTGTTTATGAATTCATTCAGAGGAACATCAACTATAACCCAATCGTATTACTACGTTTATTAGTTTTAATAACCAACGACCTGCGATCCCAACCCGCATGCCCATCGTGGGGATTATGGGCATATCGCCCGATGATGCGAAGATGGCGGACATAAGGTGAGGCCAATGCCCGTCCAGCCGTGTATAATATAGGCTGATGATGACGATTAAGTAATTGATGCAGCAAGTACCTAATACGAATTAATTTTGCTACCCACGCTAATTTATAGAATCATCTATCAAGCCCACGAAGCAACCGCTAAAGCTGTCAGTAATGGATTATTTAACTAGCTTAATGTCAATGATCATGATTTGTAGAATAGTCAACACGACAGTCATAGACAAAAACGATAAACAGGTGATTCTGTTGGCACAAAAGTTTAAATAATCGTGGTTGAGCTTTGAGTTAGTATCAAATTATGTCAACAAACCCAGGCAAAAAGAAAATTACATACAAAATCAATTAAAATTTACGTGAAATCGAGATAAAGGGATCTTTGTTAGCCATATTTATTGGAGAAAGGATCTCAAATCGACAAGTTATTTAAATTATGTTTGAAAAGCAACAACAAGAAGGAAGGGATTAAGTTCGAGTAAAATTGATAGCCTCTTTTTTATATCGAATAAACGTAAGTGACGCTTGTTCAAAGGCAGTTTAGGTGATAAGCTGATAAGTACAGGATTTGAAAAACCGTAGATATATAAAAAATTGGGAACATGACCTCCGAATTTTTATGATATTTATTGTTTATTACATAGTCAAATGATGCAGGTAGATGCTGGATGCGGCAAGCTGAAGACAGGGCGCTATGGCGCTCATTGGGGGAGGCCTATGTCCAGCAGTGGACTGCTATAGGCTGCTGATGATGATGATGATGACATAGTCAAAGCATCATCTGGACTGTTCTTTGGATCAGTGTGATTCTGTAAACTATCTTTTTTCATATCTATTATAAAAAACTTGTTTTTTGATTTTTAACTTGAATTTTGAAAAAAATTTAATATAGTTACTTTATATAAAAATTAAAGGGTAACGTTCAAATGTTAAAAATTTTGCACTTCAACGAAACGTGAAACACTTCCGCGCCATATTGTCTCAAGACTTTTTAGGATATTATTTAAATTTGTGGTAAAGGTTTAGCAGTAAACAAACATTAAACGTTAGTCTCAAGACATTAGAAGCATCGTGTAATAGGTATGATACACCTTATTTGGCACCGCCCGATACATTTATATGAGGCGTCGACGGATATTGATTACAAATGGCATTTACAAGGTGACAGAGCATTTATATTCAAAAACGTCTCAATGTCAGTTCCGAATAACTTTAAGTACATTAGATCCATAACAATGTGTTATGAAAACAGGACAGACGTTGTTTAAATTAATTCAAATATTTAGATATTAAATTTGACGCAGGAAATTAAATTTCCTCCAATACAACCATGTTTATTTTAAACATTTTATCATCATTCACAAAAAAGAAGAGGATTTTTTCAAAATCTTGTTTATACCTACGATTGGTTTGATCTCCGTTTCAGCTCACACCGAGACTTAATTCAAAACATAGCTGTATTTACTACGCAAAATGGTACATTTTTTTACATAGTAAAAAAACCTCCGCAAAGCGCTGCGCCGCGTCGCGCTTGCGCCAATTTGTATGTTTTTCCATAATAAATAAGGTATACAATGTATTTTGAATCAAAGTGTGCACAGTGTTGTGTCTTGGTTTGAGCTGACACTTGGTTTGTAACTGTATGAAAAGTGTCTCAATTTACATTTTATAGAACCCTAACTCGAGTCTAGGTTAGGACTTGAAACACTACTAACCAAAAAACATCTGAATAATAATAGTAATACTGCCATAATAAAATCTTCTACAGGTGACATATAGGTTCTTTCCTTTCATGTATGGGGTCTAATATGTCGTCTAGGTACCTTCACAAATTAGAATTTTCTAACCCCTTTGTAAAATATACCCCCTGACGCAAGAAATTCGAAGTTTTCTCCATCGAAGATAACAAACGATTACTTCCAGTAATTTAAAAAAGACAATACAACATTAGATCGCTAACAGCTAATCAGGCACCTGTACAAAACACAATCACATTAAAGCATTTCAATAAAACAAACGCACGCGCAGTTAAAAACAAAAACAAACGAAAGCGTCACGAAATCAATTCCCATAACGATGTAGTGAGGTGAAAGGTGGAGTACCCATTGTGTGGCTGCCGTGACTACACTTCGTGCTTGCGTGGTGTAAAAACTACATTGAAAGCAATAGTGGTACGCGGAAGACTGCTTCCTAAGCAGTTGCGTGGTATACATAGATATAGATCAATTGGTTGCTGGTAGGTTGGCCATATGTAATGTGTAGTAATTTGACGACCGATGTGGCGCGGTGGGCGATGGTCCGCCTGCGACGCAGGAGATTGCGGCATCGATTCCCGCCTCGGAACAATTTTGTGTACGATCTGCAGATATTTGTTCCGGGTGTTCTGGTCGTTATCTATGTATATTAATAAATATGTATATATCTATGTAATGAATTGTATTAAGTAGGTATATCAGTCATCTAGTACCCATAACACAAGCTTTGCTTACCATGGGGCTAGATAATGCTGTGTGGATTGTCCAGCATTATTTATTTAATTGGCAAAAGCATAACAATGAATTTACATTCTTTTTTTTTGTTTTACAATACAATACAAAATACTTTATTGGACAACAGATGCAGATCATCAAAAAATCAAAGTGCTCAACTTTATTTCAATATTCACAATTCTGATAGTGAAAACTTCTTGACGTGCTTAAAAACTGGTGAGGAGGGAAACAGGTAACTGTTTTTCTAATGGAGATGGAGAGTCCATTAGATAAGCATTCAACAACTATTACATTGTAAATTTGTTCTCTTGAGACCATTTCGGGTCATTTTCCATACAATAGCAACAGAATAGTCCAAATCTGTCAGTCATTGAGGAGACATCGACGAATATTCATAATAAAAATAAACACAGTACAGTCAGTTAAGATAAAAAAGCTTGGAACGAGTTTTGCTCTAACTCAAAATCTAACAACTTACAGATAAGCAAATCATATGTACTAGACACATAAGTTATGAACATACTAGTGGTTTCTTCTCACTTCTTCCACTGGTGGACAAAAAATTGAAGTGAACATCAATATAATAATGAATAGTATAAAATACTCATATAATTCAATATTCATAAGCCTAAAGAAATAAACATTCATTTCATTTCATTTCATTTCGAACGTAGAACCTCCTTCTCTTTTGTTTTTCGTTGGTAAACATAACGCCATGCGATAGGTAAATGTATGACGAGGATGTGAGGAAGTAATTAAACTAATGAGTACAGAAAAAACAAGGTTAGTCACAGTTATATTAGGTACCGACCTACCTATAATATTAAACTACAATACTAGTATATTAATGTATACTAAAGTATATAAATTTATTGGTATATACATATTAATTTGAAGGCAATCAAACAACCTCGAAGTTTGGAAAGTGGTAATGGTGAGATAGAAGGGAAAAGACCAAGAGGACGGTCACCAACCCGCTGGTGTGACCCAATTAAAGCAATTACGGGACAATTTGCCTGTAGTCCTGAGAAAGGGCGAAGACAGAGTGTGGAAGCGGTTCATTTCTCCGTGAAATCTTTCCAGGACGTGCACGACCTTCAGCAATCAAGAATACGACAAAGAAGAAGAAGAAGACCTAGAATAGATTAGAAAGGTATTTATTTATAACAACAAAAGACGCACTTATAGGTACTCGTATAGTGTTGTTACAAAAAGGCTCTAACTCAGCATAATGCTGGCTAAGCTCCGTAAGAGACCTAGCCAGCGCTGGGTCTTCCGTTATAAGAAGCGCGATGGAAAGCGATTACCGCAGCCGCTAGATGTAATACTAGACCAGAATAACGAAACGGCCACTTTTAACCAAAAAAACTTATTTCGTTTGTTTCTTAAGCTAGTACCTTACCTACTAGTTATAAATAAACTGAAGTACTTAATTTATGCAAACATAAATTCAAAAACATTCTAGGTACTTTCGTGCCATTCTGTGTTGATATTGATAGCCTTTTAGTGTACACGAAACCGTTATTTATGAACTGTATTCCCCAATTTCCACAAAGTTAAGACATGCTATCAACACGCGGACTATAACGGAAGTTCTAAATTAATTGCACTGAAATGCCACTAAATATCACGCATCGAATCTATAACATCAACAATAAAAACTTACCTAGACAATCAATTTTGTAAAAGGAATCAAATCCGTTTAGAACTGTCATCATGTTGCTGGCCGCATATAATACAAATAAAAAAATGATTAAAAACTCTTTCGACAACGTTATCAAATGCGTTTAGGTTCTGTGGTCATGTTACCGGACGAATAAAATAATTAAATTTGAAAAAAGAACTGACCACAGGATAAGAAACCCAGCATGTCACTCTATTGCAGTAACATAGTTGCAACTGAGAAAGTCTCACGGTTTGGGGGGCTCTCGAATACAGTGTGCGCTATCTCATCTTTTGTTTTGCCATCTAACTAGGCTTTGCCACCCGTCTCAGCCTATAAATAGACCTTTGAGAAGTCTTCGAGCTATCACGGATCTTTCGAGTCAGCGATGCAGTTTCAATTTTCTTTTTTTTTTATTGAGACATTGTTTGGTTGAATGGGAGGGATTCTCAAGCTATTCGTGAGATACGTTTGTAACCGACTCGCTAAACCCTTAAAGATATAAGATATAATTAATGTATGTAAAATAGTTGAGAACCAAGTGCTTAGACTTTAGTCTTTAAGGCACGTAAACCAAGTTATGTAACCTACTCATTATTATCTATTTTTTGCACGCGTTGTATCTACGGAAACGTTATAAGTTTATTTCTATCCCATGGGACAAAAACTGGTTTATGGGATAAAAAGTATCATTTGTTGTATTTTAGCCTAGAGCTACCTGAATGCAAAATTTCGGCTCAATCCGTTCAGCAGTTTTGGCGTGAAAGAGAAAAAAGAGTAAAAACATACTTAAATATATCCAAACATCCAAACTCTCGCATTTATAATATTAGTTTGATAAATGATATATCTATCTATCAAAAGAACGAATCCAAAGTGCAACATTGTCAAACGAAGCAGTGTGCAAGTGCACCACACCCTTAGCTGGAAAGTGACACGTAAGCTAACTAGGTTGAGGGGAAGTTCAATTTGGCGCTGAAATTAGTTTGCAACTAATGGCGTGCGGGGATCACGAGGCACTGGTTAATTGTTGACATCATTTTCCTTAATAACGGTTCATCATCCTCAGCCTATGTTTGTCCACAGCTGGACATAGGACTCTCATAATGAGCGCCATAGCGCCCTGTCTTCGGCTTGACGCATCCAGCATCTGCCTGCAGTTTTTCGCAGGTTGACATCCTCTCTGGCCGGAGGGCGTCGACGTTTGCCGAGTCGCGG
The DNA here is from genome assembly GCA_943735965.1 of Eupithecia abbreviata. Classification (NCBI taxonomy): domain Eukaryota; kingdom Metazoa; phylum Arthropoda; class Insecta; order Lepidoptera; family Geometridae; genus Eupithecia; species Eupithecia abbreviata. The sequence continues at coordinate 2,976,164 of OX030986.1, forward strand.
CCTCCACTCAAGAACACGTTTACCCCAGCGGTTGTCAGTTCTTCGCGAGATAAGGCCGGCCCACTGCCACTTCGGCTTGCTGATTCTTAGATTGATAATGAATGTTACTGATGAACAACTCTTTTAATGAATTCACTACCAGGGCTTCACGAAGTGCTACAGATGGACATGTTCTTCTTGGGCTATGAAAGTGTTAACATAAATATTGTTTTTTTAACAATTTAGAGGATAAATGGAGGTTTTTCTTACGTAATAAATGTTGGTTAATAAATAAATAATAAAATCGACTGAAAAATACTCCTAGCATTTGAAAATATTTTTTTAGTAAGGTTGAAGATTTTTTATAGTTGCTCCCATAAAAAATATAAAAAAGAACCACTCCTATTAGTATCTGATGAAACCTCGAAAATGGTATCTTATCTAATGGATTTATTTATTTCTATTTATTGATATGCAAAACAGAAAACAATCAATAATAAACATTATTTCTAAAGTTCTTAGGACTAAATTGATCTTCGTTATAAACTGAAAGAAAATGTAATAGAAACAACCTTCTACAAATAGCCTTTTTTAGTTTTTTACAACCTTTATATATTACAAATAGATAACTAATTGTTTCCTTAAATATACTTAGAATGGGAAATGAAATAAAAACTTCAATGTCAAGACCATTCTGAAAAAAAAACGGCAAAATAAAAAGTACCAAGGAATGTTAATTTAACTGTTGTAAATAGGTTTACTAAAAACTACCAAGTTAAGAATGAATCGCTGAATGTGTTGCTAAGCGCAAATCTCGAGAGCAGCTGAACCGATTTCGGTAATTCTTTTTTTAGAATATTCCGTGAAGTACGAGGTTCTTACGGAGAGAAAAAAGAGAAAAATTGCCTGAAACAAATGACCACCGGGCGAAGCCGGGACGGGCCGCTAGTTCTATAATAATAATCAGGTTTCTTCTTCACCACTTATTGCTTAGGTGATAAATACTTTCAAAGAGAAACTCAAATAAATTCAAATTACCGCAATATCAAATTTAATGTTACGTAAAGAAAATTGTCCTCACAATTGTACTACAATCAAGAAGAGCACTTAATCCAAAGGGTCAACGTCCGTTTTCCTCCAAGTAATCCCATTATTTTCTTTCGTAATCCTACTAATTCTTCGGTACTGGATTCTCACCAAACAATGGTAATTTCAACTTACATAACACGACGTCACGGTTAAATTAACATACCAACCTTGTGAAATTTAAGAAAAATCTGTACCCATTGTTTGTCTCCAATTATCAGGCAAGTAAAAGAAGTAGAATTCTTTTGTTTTTTTGAAATGCACACAGAATGTAGGCTACATTCTGTGTGCATTCTTGTTCATTTTTAACCGACGAAAAACAAAAGAGGAAGTTGTTCTGTGTTCGGCTATATGTATGTCTTTTTGGTATTATATTTTTTCCGAATGGTCCCAAAAAATGTTATTCACGTCTCGAGGGTTAAGGGGTCCCGAAAAACTTAAAAACGATTTATCTAAATACTAAGGAATTAGACGTCAGGCCAGAACGCATTAAATTATGACAGGCAAGACATTAATATCCGAGTATGTCTAAGTATGTCAAAATTAAAAACAAATAGAAGTAAAAAAGAGATGTCTATCTATTGAAGCAAATTACTTCTACTGGCGATTCGTTGTACTTGGACAAGTGTGCGGATTTTCTGCGATTCGAACGTTTTCTAGAATTTTCTTCTCCCGGACCGGACGACATAATAATGTTAACTTAGTGTAAATCTGGCAATTATCTCAAATCCACACAATTATTATTAAAATGAGGGTAGATCGGTATATCTGCTCATAAAAACGAACTCGCAGTGTCTTCAGTTATTCCGTGATCATGGCGCATGAAACTGTGCCGAAATATTGGAAAAATCAAATCATGGCAAATATCCCGTTTTAAATGACTTTAGTGTTAATAACCATGATAGTTTCAGAAGTTTTATTATATCCCTAACCGGAGACCGTAAAATATTAAGTAAATAATGACAAATAATGTGATACGTATGCCACAATTCGCCTCAATTCGCGCAAATCCGTTGCATAGCTTAAAGATCTAAGCATATGTACATAGGGACAGACAGACATCGGGAAGCGGCTTTGTTTTGTACTATGTATTGATAACCTACATAGCATAATACCATCCTTTGTATTCAAAATAATTTTATAGCTTAGATGCTACGGTATTACCTCCCAAATTTATTGCATTGCCTTGTAATTTTCTTGATTTGAACTTTACAGAGCTATGCTGGAAAGATTAAAAACAAAATGGTTTTAAAGATCTCGAACAGCGATAAAAGAGACCGTTTAGTAAATTTACAAGCCATGAAATTGTAACAATTAAATGCGTAACAAAATGGCTACAATTCATGAACAACACACTCTTATATGACTCCTATTACTTTGTTATATGATGATACATCTATAACAACTTTGAAATTTTAATGGGCGTTCATTAAAATACAGAGAACCGGGAATTTTAAATGGCTGGTGATGGATTACAACAGTTTTACTAACTTTTGTAGCATTCAGTTATGCATGTGGAAACTGTGCTAAGCCAAACCTGAAATAAATGTTACATGCATATTTGTAAAGACTTAGGTTCAGTGTAAAATATGGTATAATTATATATATACAAAAAAAAACTTTATTGTACACCATAATCAAATCAATCATTACAAAAATACATTATATGCGACAAGTACATGGTCCGCCTTATCGCTTAGAAGCGATCTCTTCCAGGCAACCTTTGGATGAAAGAATTATATGAATTTAAAAAAAGGCAGGGTGTGTACCACAGGTTATCTAAATAAGAACATAACAAGAATAGTAAAAAACAATAAATATTACAAATCTCAGATGAGGTAAGAAAAAGTGCAGAAAATCTAATGTAATTTTTTAAGTTATTTATTTGGAAACTTGTAGGTATAGGAGAATTGTCGTAAAGTTCAACTGTAAATCAGATAACTAAAACAACAGGTAAATCTTGATATTGGGAATGTTCCTACCATTTTTAAATAGTTTAACAACGACGATGACTTATCATCAACCCCGATGAATTTACAGATAGGTAATACAAAATTATAGGAAAGACTTGGTTGAAACCAATGAAGAAAGTTAAATGGAGCGTTAAGTGAGACATTAACTAGCCATGTTACGACCCCTCATCGCAAAAAGAGGCATTCATTAACCGTAACTAGTGCTGAATCCGGGAAGATATCATTTTAAACTTTGTTATTACGAGTATAGAACTGAAAATTGGGTCTTGAGACTCTTGGGGCAAAGACAGAGTAGACAGTTGGGGGAAAGCAAAATTGAACTTAGTTAACAATCAAACAGAGATCAAATTCAAGACAGCCTGGCAAAACGTAGGGGCTACTGGGTACTGCATGAACCAGTTCCCTTATCTAATACGTTGAATTATGTAAGAGCTGAGATTTGTAGCAATAACCCTACGTGGGTTATGATGATGGATTTGTAGAACAGAAACTGGCTTACGGCGATTGGATTTGCAACGTAAATTACATACCTATATCTGTTATGAAAACTAGAATCTCATGAGGTAACGAGAGAATGCGATACTTAGAGGAGATGATAAAAAAATATGGGCTGGGTATATAAAAAAATTCAGGGTGGTTTTGATGGATGAGAGACAGACAAGATGGGAGTCGATGGATAAGTCAGTACCTACGAGAGTTAGAGAAATATCCTGAAAGAAGTCATGAGCTTGATTTATTAGAAAATTAAAACTGTATTTCTACTGTATGTCTGTTCTGGTCGTTTTCTATGTATAATAAAAAATATCTATCTATTTAATGTATATGTATAGTACTCATAACACAAGCTCTGCTTACCATGGGGCTAGATAATGCTGTGTTAATTGTGTCCAGCATTATTTATTTATTTGTATGTATTGTGTAATTTTTTTAAAGAAATGTTTCATTCAGATTTAAGAAAAAAAATCGAAAGTAGCAATCATACATCCAATCCATTCATACATACTTTCGCATTTATAATATATTACTACCACAGATATTAGTTTGATTACGTATTGATTACATTAAGCATTGAGGTCATTTCCTATTCGAAAACACGGTTTTAATTCTAGAATACCGAGCAATTTCGACTTGCCTACAAGAAAAGTTTCCCGATCAAAAAAATAGACGAACCAGCATAAACTTGCGACTCAAATGGGAAACTTTCTCAATACACGTCACATACAGTTTTGAACTCCAATCTAAGAACAACTAAGCTGTGATTGACTGACTCTTCCGTGTACTCTAGAGAGATACAGAAGTTTGTTGGTTTGTTGCCCAAGTTCTGCCAAATTCAACGGCAACTGTTGTTCCTTCCCTTTGTCTCATTGAATTCTGTCTGTTCCATAAAACCCTACCGTGAACTTGTGGAAGCCCTTTAATTTAATAAGCCTTTTTCTTTTTCCCCAATTTCCCAGCTGGGCATTTAGTTGATTGAACTTTTGTAGGCTTTTTGTTCAAAATTAACAAAATGATATTAATTCTATTATATCGAATTCGCGGTTTATTTAAATGTTCGAAAAACCAAGAAATAATTACCAAAAATTAAATACTTTTCTACATATTTATAAGCTTGTATTCTAATTGCCCTGTTAGTATGTGAGGGACAAACTAAAAATGTAATATTTATATATTAAAATTTATAGTATTTAACGACATCAAGTGTAACATGTCTACCTACGGTGGAAATAAATATACTGAAATAATGAAACTCAATTTTAGACCAGTTATAGTTCCTTGATAATGCAATGTCATGGTATCATCTAGCTGGGCTGATGATGGAGACAGAAGGTGGCCATAGGAACTCCTAAACCAAACAACTTAACCTCATCGACTTTGAATTCGATTTGTCTTCCCAAGAACTTTGGTCCTGAATGATATCAAAGCTTTTTTGTAAAACATAAAAATAAACAATTACTGTGTTTCTATGATAATTTCTTACCTGAACAGGAATAACAAGCTCGCGCTATAAATAATTCAAATTAAATCAATTTTTGTTCTAAATGCAATAAGTAGGTAGTTTTGTTTGCAAACACGTGTTCCTTATGAAATCCTTTTTAAATTCTGATAAATAATCAATGAAGTGACGTCAGTGGGTCAAAACAGATTGTTTTTCTGGAATAACAATTTAGTTATGATAATGTAGTAAATATTTAAGACTAACCTAATTCATAAGCCTCAGTGTCAACGTGATAAGACAGCGTTGTTGTTAACGATAGTAGCTACAAAAACAATTGAATGTAAGATTGTAGGATATATCATCTAATGGGAGAGGCTTATGTCCAACAGTGGACTGAAAACGCACTCAGAGGAAATACTATTGCGGCGGTCAAACGTTCCATTTGGCAAATTGTATTGTTCTGAAAATACTTTAATCCGACTTCAAGTTTTTTAATAATTAACAATTTTTTTAAGAATTGCGGGAATATTTGTTATGAAACCATCCTGGGAACTTATTCTATTTTACAAAAACGAAAGAAGCATCATAACTGATGGACAAACATAATTTATCAAGCATAGTGTACATAAGAAAGTAAAAAAAATATATACAAAAAGCAGTACCAAATTGTGGATAATTCGTCAATAATCGCCTACAACAAAGGGTTACAAACTTTACTTTGTACTTAGTACTTCTGATAGGCACTTATGACCACCGCACACACAATAAAATAGCTAATAGCGAAGATAAATTGGTAGAACCCTCCCACTTGTCATTACTCTAAAATTGCCTGGGAAAACCTGACATAACAAAAGGAAAGTGGTATTCTGATGCTTCAGTTACGAAGACAAAATGCCTATTGAGAATTACCAGAGAAAAACTACTCAGTAAACGGCGATGGTACTCGCTGTGAGTTGTTAAAACGCGTTATACACTACAATATGACATATACGAAATTTCTTATTAATAAACAACTGAACAGAATAGTTTTAAGACGGTAAAAGAAACCAAAAAATAAGGTTATACGTACTCAGGTAACCCGAAGGTGAAGTGGGTAGTTTGCGATCCTTCGGCGGGGTGCTGTATACAAAGGCTTGGTTCACACATCCTCGAGGCTGGTTTGGTAACATGTCACTCTCAGACCCCCTTCGTTCTCTCCTCTGAACCACCAGCTCAGATATAGACTTCGCAGACTCGGACTTTCCCATTCCTTTTAACTTCTTCTTCCCCTTTTCCTTGTCAGGCGAATGTATGTGCAGTAAAGCCGCGGCTTTAGGAGGTATCATCTCGGGCATTAATAACTCCTTCGATGATATGCTTTTTTGTTTCTTATTTGTAAACAAATCACTGAATTTCGTCTTTTCCACTTTCCGATGCCTGAGGGGCTTCAAATTCACTTCTATGTCCCCACTTTTCCGCCGCTGTTTCGGCGGCTCAGGCTTCCGCTTTGCCATTACGGGTGTTTTTGATTTGTAAGTTCCCTCAAGGCCCGTGTACGCTACGTCTATGTTATCGTTCCAAATCTGTTTCGGAAACACGATACTACTATGTCTGATTTTGTCTATGTCTTCGACGGGATCCTCCTCCTTGGTCGACCGCCAGCGGTTGCCGATCAGTCGTAGGGAAGCGCGGACGGATCTGGTGCGGCGTAAGCCTCCTTGCTCCTTCTTGAACTTATCGAGAAGGGTCTCCATAGCCCTGGGAGGGGAAGCGGGACGCGCGGAGCGCTGGGCATTGCACGTCACGATCGACTTCGCGCACTCTATTCACTCAAACTATAGACACGTGAGTCGTTGGTCGACGTTCACTCTGAGCGGCGTCGGTGCTTTGAATGCGTGCGGCCTGCAACAGTGGTGATTGTTGGTAGGGCTCCTCGTGCCGAGACCTCGCAGACTTCGAGCCGGCTCGTGCCCGCTGCGCGCGGCTCTCTGATAAACTGATCTCATTTGCACAATCATTTCGTTTGATAAGATATGAATGTTTAGAATACGCATTTCACACGACAAGATTGTCGAGATTTGTTGTGACGCAGCTATGATAAAATTTAAGGACACTCGAATGGTATTTGAACTGCTGAATCCGTTTGAGCACTTACCCACCTATCTGGTATCTATTTCGTAATGTTTACATGAACTCTGATTTACGTCGGTATAAGGTAGGTAGGGTAGGGCGTAAGGCAATAAGCCACAATATGTAGCTAAAAAAGCTAGGTACACTAATTTTAAAGACACTGAAACCGCTGAACCGTGAAGTTTTTATTTACCTTTTTTATTACGTCAGCTATTTCTTATGTAGGTTGGTGCCTAGGCTACTAATGGCTCCTTATTTGATATTTACTCGGAATTGAGAAAATTCTTTGTACTTTGTAAGATAATTTCAAACGGGAACCTTTCCAAAAAATAATCATAAGCTTAACGCCGCCGCGCCGTAGGAAAATTTTCTCACCTCACATTTAATTTTGTTAAACCGTATTTAGCCTACACGTTCTTGTGACTCTTTTCCGCGAAATCGTACAAATCAATTTTGAAATTACTATGTTGCGACACAAAATTACCTTTAACATTTTGTCACTCAAATTTGGGCTTCGTTTTAGCGTACCGGCGTTTCTCTCTACGTGAAATTCAAATCAATTTTATAAAAGGATCTAGCAGAGCTTTTGGTCTTTGTCGTCCCTCTAGTGATACTGCTCGAAAACTTGCAGTTCCAATTCCAAATTCAATACGAGCTCGGATTTCCACGCATAAACATAACGTTCCAAATACAATTCGCAAACTATTCTTCTTCTTTCTCTTTCTTGTTTTGGTTGGTGTACACTTTATTTTTGTCGGGTTATTATTATTTTCAGTCATGGATATAAGTAAAACTACGTCATTTTAATTATCCCGAAGTAGAAATAAAATATAGAAAAGGAAATGAAGCAAAGATTTATCGGTGACATGGTAGCAAAAGATTGCTAAGTAGGCAATTGACATTTCTGGCATATACATCCTTTTTAGGAAAGCAAAGGTCAGACCGGAATCGGAGGCTATGGGAAAAGCTTGTAACCTTTTTACTGCAATCTTCAAAGTAAGGAGGTACTTGTCAGGAAATTTCATTCTTTATTTGATAATTGCAGAAAGCAAGTTTTGCCTAATGGCTTTCGTAAACAGGGTAACAGTCAAAACCAATAATTGTGTTTTGATTGGATAAAAAATATGTGGAAATCTATGTGTCAAATTTATAAATCTTCCCCTTGAATCACTCTATCTATTAAAAAAAGTGCATCTAAATCCATTGCGAATTATTAAAGATCCAAGCATAGGTGCATAGGGACAGACAGACAGCGGGATGCGACTTTGTTTTATACTATGTATAAGATAATATAGTAATCTCTTTTTAATGTTAGGTACCTACTTATGGTACCACTAAGAAGCTACGAAACAATGTGTAATGACTTCGTAACAAAGAAAAGGTCGTAACAAAATATCTACCAAATTCCTACAAAAACATTTGAAAGTGAGAGAGTACAAGGTCCCACAGGCAGGTGGTTTGTTCCTCGTTCATGTGGCACCCTCTTTTTCACCGGTTTTAAAACCGCATGTTTTTTCGACGCATTTTTTACTTCCTTTTGAACTATTCATGGCAGGTTTAGACAGGGTCAGTGCACAAGTCAGTATCGGCACTGGTCCTGAAATCAGGGATATATAGGTTGAAGTCCGAATTTTAACGAGATTTTTTTTTAAATTAAAGTCTTTGTTAAACTAAACCTGTTTTATAGAATTTGTTTTTTTATATACCTGCCCGTTTCCGAGAAAAAAATATTATTATACATAATGAAAAGTCCCCCAGCGCGTCTGTATTGTCTAAATAAAGCTATAAATTCAAAAACTACCGAAAGGATTTTCATACGATTTTCATCAGTCGACTGAGTGATTATGTTTAGGAAGGTTGAGCTTTATGTACATATGTATATTAGTCAGCTTTATGTAAATTGACTGAACTATGATAATGACTGTTGAAGATGTTAGAAATAACATAGAAATCTTGTAAAAAACATGCCGACCGGGAGCTTTGCTGGCGTGTACCGTGAAAACCAATAGAGCAGATATAAGAAACATGTATGAGAAATGATTCGTGTTATAAAAAAATATCTTAAACTATTGTGCTAACTTGCCTCTAGCTACGACTTTGCTTTCTATAGCTTTCCTATAAGTGGCGGGGCGTCGTCGTGGTCCAGCTTGATTATTTCGTTCATGGGTCACGCACGCGATTTGATGCCCTGATTACTTCAGAAACCTGTTCTTTCGTCGCCCATTAATGATCCCTGTATCCATGAAGCAACTCTTTGATAATTGGTGAATGCCAGAAAATTTGTAACAAATGACGATGAAGTTACAGAAACACAGATGTTTGTGAGGTTTTCAGAATGAAGTCGTTCGTTTCGTACAGAGTAACCGTGACAGATTTTTATTACGAAAATGGCATCTCGAAAATATTTTGTTGAATTGAAAATATGAAAAAATAAATTGGACCTATTTAAAGGGTGGGCCCTTCTCGTGGAAGACTGAGATTTAAGGAAGAAAACTAGAAAGATAGCCTTTGCCCCACAATAGGATATTCCTGGCTGATATAATACAAAATACCTTATTCCAAATATATTTATTTGTTCGTTTGACCGCAAAATTGTTCTATGCCAGGCAATATTTTGGGTGCAATGACTGTTTACCTCGAGGTTTACCTTGAGAGCATAAGCCCGTAGTATCCTCTGACACACCTAAGCTATTTAGCAACGTATTGATCAATGCTGACGAGGTGTCCGACCATCGTCTTGATTGATGGCATTGTCTTTGAACGGATTTAGGCTTGGTTGATCAGGTGGAAATTGGAGATAGCCTATAGCCTCGTTTGGTTAATCGCGTCTATTATGCAGAAACTCGTTTTGCGTGACTTGAACGCAAGAGAAACGCAAGAGTCATTTAAGCATATAGATACATTTTTGACAGATTTTCATTGAAAACTGTCAAAATACTCGAGCGACGAGACGAGTGGGTAAACAACGCAAACTTTTCGGAAGGCGTTCTAAATGTATGCTATCCTGACATGTGCGAAAGGACACGCTAGGATGAAATGCACAATGATCCATCCATTCCTAGACCGCGTATAAAATTGTGAACATACTTTTAGCCCGACTCTGAAAATTCTTGGTTTCCCGACCAAGACTATTTCGCCTTCCAGGTAAACCCTGATGATCGCCCATCGCACAAAAAGGAATATTCTGTCGTACATCAAAAAGGCGAGCGATAGCTTTATGATTAGGGCGTGCAAAACCGGAAGGTTTTGAAAACCGGTTTTGAATTTCGGTTTTGAGGGCCCAAAACCGGAAACCGGTGCTAGCACCGGTTTTGGCAAACTTTTTTTATTTTTTGTATAGTAGATTTTGAAGAAGAAAACGATATTCTTAGATACCCACAAAACCTACAAATAACTTTTATGATTTACCTGTTTTTAATCAACCATTTATGCCTACTAAGTAGACCACATTAATTGATTAGTTAACATGAACTTAAAAATAAACTTTAATTAACTGAGATCAAATCAACAACAAGTAAGAATGAAGAATAATATTTTTTCAATATAAAGGGTGTCTCATAATGTTTTTCGTTTTTGATCACCACAAACAACAGGGGGTGGGGAGTGGTCTCAATCGCTTGATGGGCTTTTGCAGTTTAATAGTCATGGAACACATCGCGGGAGCGCAGCGCATATTTTGCATGCGAGCGTTTAATAAAAACCACTATTCTTACATTTCTTACACAACTGTTCGAAGTCTCTACGGGACACATTTCAATTTAAACTTTTAGTGATTTCTGATGCAGTTCTATCGGATAACTGGCAGACCTCTGTGGAGTTTTGTTTGTTAACATGACCATTTGTGTAATAATCGATTTGTCTGAGAGTCAGACGACATTGTAATTCCTAAAACAATTTCTCACTGTCCTACAGAATTTAAGTCATTCAATGAGTTTCACTGGCCTAATTGCTTGAACATTTACAATTTTTTATGGGTTAAAATGTTATCATTTGTGAATAATGCGACGAAGCGCGGATTCATTCAAATTAAACGAAGCTGCGCGTAATCATAGTGATTGTCATGGTCGACATTCATGCTCCTTCACGAAGTCTTTAAGCACCCAATTGATTAATCCGGCATTGTATTCTAAGTCTCTTTAAACTTGCTCACTCAATGCTTGATTAAATTTGCACTTGGCAATTTCTCGTAGTCGTTAAATTGAAATGTATCATGTAGAGACGTCAAACAGAGTGTACGAATCGATGTTTCTATAAAACGCTTGCACGCAAAATGCGCACCCGTTAATAATTTCATGGCTAACAAACTAAAAAAGTCCACCAAGCGATTGAACCTACTGCACACCAGTTGTGGTTGGCGCATTATACTCAAATAAAAAACGAAAAACATTCTGGAACACCCCTTACAAAACATAGTTATCATCTTAACGTTATTGCTGTGCACGTGCACTCCCGGCAAGTGTATTTGGGCAACAACGCAGGTAGGCGAAACGCAGGAATCGCGTCGTGGGTGCGGGGGTCGCGGAAGGAGGAGTGTAGGTGGGCATATGTTGCATTCGGATATATTTGATGACTCAAAATTACATATTTCTTGGGTGCATTAGAAAAAAGTGGATTAAAATCAAGATTTAATTCATTAACGGGAAAACCGGAGTTGGCACCGGTTTTGTCTCTCAAAACCGGTTTTCAAAAAATCTTAAATTTAGTCCGGTTTTCCGGTTTTCAGCAAAACCGAAAACCGGTTTTGCACGCCCTATTTATGATGTATTGGGTTTAGTCGCGCCCATGATTTTGTATGCTATCTTGATCAATAACTTAGCAATAGTAGATCTGTGGCTAGCCAAAATAGGATGGGACGATGTAAGGGTCTATAGCATAAAGGCTATTTATTATAGAAAAAACTATTGAGTGTATCTTTTCAAAATAAATTTAATTGAACTTCAGAATAAATAAACTATGCCGCAACGGGCTTTATTTTAATATCCTTAGTTTTGGATGGATATCATCATCAACATCACAAACTTTCGCGTTTATAATTTTAGTAGGATTTCAGTAATACTTAACCTCGTACCTTACCTATAGGTACTAGGAAATATAGTGTGCTAGGACTGGTAGAGCAAATACGGTAATTGTTTAAATAGCCGTACGCTATAAGGCGAATAGCGAACACACTATTAAGTAGAGTTTGGTTTGTTGTTTTTTTTTCCTTTGTGTTTTTAATATTTTTTAGGTAAGGACTAATTTACCCATGCTAACAGTCCCTTCCTTAAATTATCTTGGGGAATTTTACAGCGTAACTTCGCGTCCAACGTCACTTTACTAACCACATTTCAGGAAATCAATGTTTTATTACTAGTTTCTGCCCGCACGTGTTGTTTCTATAGAAACGTTATAAGGTTATTTCTATCCTATGGAAACTGATTTATGGAATAAAAAGTAGCTTATGTTTTATTCCGGGCCTGGAACTACTTGTTTTCAAATAAAAAAAATCAGCCCGATAAGTTCAGTACTTTTTGCGTGAAAGAGTAACAAACATCTATACAAAATTTTGCGTTTATAATATTATTAGGACACACCACTGAGAGATGCGGCAAATAAATTATTTAGGTTAGTTTTAGATACAATTTAGTTTTTAGTTCCAGTTGTTGTTTTTTAGGTTATTGTTAAAATACGGGACTGACATAGTCATTAGAATGACTCAAAGTCCCTTAAATATAATAAACAAAAAAAAATTTTTATTAGGAGCAGGATAAATCAATGCTTGGGTTAGCTTCTTATATTGAAATTGCTTGGTAACCCTTTCTATGACCTATTGTAGTTTACACAAAACAAATAGGTACCCAACTCCAAAATCAAAGATATTTTATACAAAGGCATACCATAACCTATCCATGAAAAGTTTATAAAAACTGATAAAATAAGAGAAAACAGGAGAAATGGAGAGAAGAGAGTAGGAGAAATTTCACCATTAAAACAAAAACAAAAACGCATGCAAACGCGCAACGAAAAAGGTGCAAGCTTCCGTTTGAAAACGGACGAGAGACTATTTATTCGTCTCGTGAATAAAATTGAATGTTGATTTTTTTGTTGGAAAATTTTGAATTTGAATTTTTGTGACCGTAAATGAAAGCTGTCAAACCATTCTTTCTATTATTTGTAATTTATTCCTAGAATACCGGTGTGGTAAAATATTTCCCACCAACATCTTAGCTCCCTTGCTAACATAAAATAGCATAGATATTTAGAACTCAGTAGGTATAGGTAGATATTACTTACCGACCTGTCTTTGTTAGCTAGACAGGTTATTACTGACATTTTAGCTAACAAGTTGAATTACCCTTCTGTTCAAACGGAAGCAGCTGACATTATCATTACGCAAATTTCCGCTGATTTCGTTCTTTGAAAGCTCTGTTTTATCATTGTTGTTTTCTGCGGCGTTTAGAGTCATTGTCAGAAAGATTGATTGTTTATGATGTTGTTTGTGATTTAAATTTTAACCATGTTTTATTTATTAACTAGCTGCACTAGATATTTTGGATAATATACAATACCTATATCTTTATGAATTGCCTATGTGTTATTCTGATATGTAAGCTATATTATTGTGAAGCTTCATTAAAATCCATTCAGTACTTTTTGCGCGAAAGAGCAACAAACATCCTCACAAACTTTCGCATTTATAATATACTAGTTTCTGCCCGCGGCTTCGCACGCGTTGTTTCTATGGAAACGTTTAAGATTATTTCTATCCTATGGGAACTGATTTATGGGATAAAAAGGAGCCTATGTTTTATTCTGGGCCCAGAACTACTATTTCAGCCCGATCCGTTCAGTAGTTTTTGCGGAAAGAGTAACAAACATCCATCCATACATACAAACTAACACGTTTATAATATTAGTAGGATTAATTAAACCTCTCAAAAGTCCTCTTTGCTGTTTGGGTTTGCGTCGTGCGCGACGCAAACCCAAACAGCAAATGCAATTGCTTTGGCGCATGCTTTACAAAATATTGGGTTCCATAATGATCATCCATAAATGAATCTGGCTAGCTAGATGATCTGGCATTATGAATCCCATGTATTATAATGATGGGGTTGGTGAAAATGATACCTACACCCAGGGACGAGATATGCTCTCATCCCTGCCTACACCTACATATTCACATTAATATAAAATTGATTCACCTAGATCTTAAATAAGGAGAACTAGTGGGAGCAGGATAAGTACGTAACTACATTATACTCGTTTGTAGGTAGGTAGTACTACGTACGTAGGTTTATTTTTGTTAATAATGTTATTAATAATTTAGAAGCAAATAAGGTAAATAACATAGTTAAACCTACAATAAAAACGTAAACATATCAAAATTTGATCACATCCGCATTAACCTAACATACTAATTCGAAGTAGGTAACTATTATTATATCCATATATTTTTTATTATTATTATAGACGACCCATGGCGCGGTGGGTGAAGGTCCGCCTGCGACGCAGGAGGTTGCGGAATCTCGGAACAATTGTGTGTACGATCTGCAGATATTTGTTCCGGGTATTCTGGTTGTTTTTCTATGTATAATAAAAAAAATTCTATCCATATAATATATTGTATTATGTATATCAGTTATCTAGTACCCATAACACAAGCTCTGCTTACCATGGGGCTAGATAATGCTGTGTGAATTGTCCAGCATTATTTAATTAAATATATTTATTATTTAAATATATTATCAACGTGCCACCGTCTATATTGTTCCTTCATGTCCAGTCCATCCCAAGGTTGCCTGGAAGAGATCGCTCTCAGCGATAAGGTCCTTTATACTTCCTTTATTCTATTGTTTTCTATTTTGTGTGGTATAATAAAGTGTTTTCTATTCTATTCTATATTATAATAACCTACCTACATTACGTAATTTATTTTTTATTTTTATTAGGTACCTAATTTATACTTAATCCGAGGATTACATAAGAATCTCATAAAATAAAATAAACCGGCTAAGTGCGTGTCGAATCACGTACTGTGAAAGGTTCCTTCGTTCGTACCTATTCGATAGATTTGTTTATGAATCTACCTACCTTTTAGGTATCTCGTACCTATCAAAGTCAGGGTAGGTACAGGTACCTAATTAATTGTAGATAGTAGGTACCGAGGTACCAGACTTATTTCTTAGTTCGTAAACTAAATAAAAAAAGGCATTCCATTAAAAAATATCATAGCTATACCATATTTTGCGTATTCTAATTTACTTAAATATGTTTTTAGAAGGAACCAAAGATTTCTCGGAACCCTAAAAACTGAGGCAATCAACTGATGCCTTTAGACGGTTTCACCGGAAGTTGCGTCTGAGACTAGTTTCCTAGAGATTTATATCTTTGCATTATTTATAGAAAAACTTGTTCAATAAAACGTTTAAGGACATATCAAGCCGGCTACTAATTCTGCGAGGCATTCCAAAACAAGGCAACGGCCAGCGTAGCTCCTCCAGGCGGTAGTTATCATTACCAACTTTTAGTCACGTTATAACTCAAAATTACAGTCAAAACTATAACAAAAACATTCTAACAGTCACTGTCAATCAAAACCGCAGCAATCATGTTGTTTTTCCATCTAACTCGGTGTAAGAAACACATTTCAACGATATTTCACTTTAGTCAAACACAATTACACATAAAACACTAGTTTTCGCTGAAAAATCTCGATGGTCCATTGTAAAAGCTGCATAAAACTTTATTTTCGAAATCCGAACACCGTACACAAACAGTTCAAAACAAAACTAACATAACGTTCGCGTGAGTGCGTGCAATGGCTACGCGCTGAAGTTAGCTGCAGGCGCAGTTAGTACCAACATCGCGGGTCAAATGTGTCAGTGACGGCAACATGGCGGCTGGCGTTCTGCCAGTCAACGGCCTTTGAAATAAGATGGGGGAACGAATAGTGATTAACCTGTTCGATCAACTCGATGTCGGCTGAATTCATTTGCCTGCGCGCGCGCATGGAGCTTCACAGATAGTCAATGTCTTTGTGATTAATTCATAGCGATTTTGTTGAAGTAAAGAATCGCCTTTTATTGTCGTTTAAAACTTCCTTTATATAACCTTTAAATATCTGTTTTTAATTTTATTTTGATAATGCAAACATAAATTCTAACTGAACAGATATTCAAGTGGAAACTTTCAAATTATCCAAGCTATAATAAATATTCCAATTTAAGCTGAACTCCATCGCTTCCGATTGGCTGTTGTAAATCAAGCTGCGTCGGAAAACTTCTTGAATAAATTAAAGCAACTAATTTAGAAGACCGAACTTGTGTTTAAGTTGAATAACTACAATACAAAACTACAGGCTAACTTTATAGTGCACCAAGTTTATTCTCTATAATACATGTTCTAATAATAAATAAACGTAAAATTTAATTTAATGCAATGTATTATGTTACATACGAATTTCTGCCAGCGGCTTCGCACGCCCCGTTTTTTTTATGGAAACGATTTATGGCTATTTCTATGCCATGGGTATGTATTATATTATCTGTGGCCATGGGAACTGATTTAGGGAATAAACAGTAGCCTGTTTTATTGGTCCGACTTGAACTACCTTCAAGTTGCAAAATTCCAGTCCGATCCGTTCAGCAGTTTTTGCGTGAAAGAGTAACAAACATCCATACATACATTTTTTTTCTAATATTAGTAGTATTAGGTATTGAAAATGCTAAAGTTTGGATAAGAAATGGATGGATGGGTGTTTGTTACTTCTTCACGCCAAAACTACTGAACGCATCGAAGGAAAGGTTGAAATTCATTCAATAAACAGGTAGCTTTAGGCCTGGAACAAAATATAAGCTATAAACGAGCTGCCACGGGATAAAAAATAACCATAAATAATAACCATAAATATTTCTATAGAAACAACGCATGCGAAACCGCGGGCAGAAACTAGTATCTACCTAATAAATACCTAATGATTATTCTTAGGTATTTAGTGCCCCTAACGAAAGTTTTCAACCAGTGCGTCCTACCCGTTATGATATGACATACGGAGCTGAGACGTGGACACTCACGATACGGCTGGTCCCCCAGTTCAAAGTCGCTCAGCGAGCTATGGAAAGAGCTATGCTCGGAGTTTCTCTGAAGGATAGGATTCGTAACGAATACATCCGACAGAGAACCAAAGTTATCGACATAGCTCTGAGAATTAGCAAACTGAAGTGGCAGTGGGCCGGCCATATCTCGCGAAGAACCGACAACTGCTGGGGCAAACGTGAGCTTGAGTGGAGACCTCGACTTGGTAAACGTAGTGTAGGAGGCCCTCCGGCCAGGTAGGATGACGACCTGCGAGAGACTGCAGGTAGATGCTGGATGCGTCAAGGTGAAGACAAGGCGCTATGGCGCTCATTGGGGGAGGCCTATGTCCAGCAGTGGACTGCTATAGACTAATGATGATGATGACGATAGCCCCTAAAACAAGCAGTTATTCTCCTTGATAATTAACAAACAGGTCTATCTAGGGTATATCTCAACAGTAAACATTTTTATTGAAAATCAATTTATTAGAAAACCGTACTAAAATAAGGTAGGTACTTCATTTTTATAGCGTTCTTCCTCGCCGGGAAATTATTAAGAGGCTTAATATAAAAATTAACGGTTTGTTGATACATTCCGCACGCAGACGAACTTAGTTAATAATTAAACTTACCTAATACCACACATATCAGAAACACCTAATACCTACCCGACAAAAAAAGTATTAAGATAAATAAATAATAATGCTGGACAATTCACACAGCATTATCTAGCCCCATGGTAAGCAGAGCTTGTGTTATGGGTACTAGATAACTGATTAATACAATACATAGATAGATATTTTTTATTTTACATAGAAAACGACCAACACCCGGAACAAATATCTGCAGATCGTACACACAATTGTTCCGAGGCGGGAATCGAACCGAACCTAATGGAAATAATCCAGCTGTTGGAAAGTCGGTGCTTCTTGAATACAAACTTAAGAACACAGATGAGAAGTCAGAACAGCTTTTTGTTTTAGTACAACATGAATCGACTCCTAAATGAGAGCAATCGTGTTGACGTTTTGTTACGGAACAAACTTAGCCGTAACTAAGTTATATTAAGTCTCGTTTTTCAGAAAAGGTAAAGTATTATAACTAACTAGCTGCGCCCCACAGTTTCACCCGCGTGGTAATATATATTTTGGATAATAAAAAATATATCTTTATGAATTGTAGCCTATGTTATTCTGATATGTAGGTAAGCTATATTATTGTGAAGTTTCATCAAAATCCATTCAGAAGTTTTTACGTGAAAGAGCAACAAAAATACATACATGCTCACAAACTTTCGCGTTTATAATATTAGTAGGATTATAGTTTCTTCTATTTATCTTGCTATGGCGCACATTGGTGGAGGCCTATGTCCAGCAGTGGACTGCTATAGGCTGATGATGATGATAATGATCTTTATCTTTGGTTTAAATATCTATAACCTACTGTCTTACCAAACAAGGATTCTTTTCCGAATGAGTTCTTGTCTTCACCGAACCGATGAGATCAATCGAGATCTTGCGCTTTTGCAAACTACGTACACTTTATTCATTACTAGCTGCGCCCCGCGGCTTCGCCCGCGTAGATATCTATGTGTCAAATGGTTTATAAACCTTCCTCTTGAATCACTGTATCTATAAAAAAACCGCATCAAAATCCGCTGCGTAATTTTAAAGATCTAAGCATACATATGCACAGACAGACAGCGGGAAGCGACTTTGTTTTATACTATGTTAGTGAATTTATGAATTTCCTGCATTATGCAATACAGTAAAGTTATTAGATACTTACATAAATGCCAATCAGGCTATCTGATGCCCTATATTTATAAATCACGTGGAAACATCGTTTACTAGTAATACAACTGAATTTGTAGTACGAACCGTAAATCACATGTAAAGACAGCCCATTCGTCAAAGTTCAAGTGGGTAAGGCAACTTGGTTGATCAAAGGTGCTTAACACTTTGACTGCGGTTTTTTTTCGACGACTGCGATCTTTTTTTTAACCTAAAAAATTCGTGCTGCCGGTCTACACAGCGGTTGTGTTGCGCCGCACATGCGTTTCGTTCGAAAAATATTACGGCTGTGCTGAGTCACACAGATCTGTATTTTCTCAGCCGCTGCGCTAGTGTGGATTTACGCATATTAGTCACTTGTAGAAAACACATACCGTGTGATTTCAGCTTCGAGACTCTAGGTCTGTGAGGTATAAAGGCTATCCAGTGTTATAAAAAATATACGAGCATCTGGTCGAAGCGACGAGTGACCCGAGAGTTGATGAGTATCTGACGCAACGCATCAGCATTGTCATACAGCGGGGTCAGCATCTTGGGGACTGATATATATTATTATGGATCAGTTGAGCTACTAATAGATTTTTAAAGACAGAGAGAGATGTATGGATGTTTGTTCCCTTTCAGCTCATTCATCAAAGTTCAAGTGGGTAAGGCAACTTGGTTGATCAAAGGTGCTTAACTAACTTTGAGACTCTAGGTCTGTAAGGTACAGAAGCTCTCCGGGTTTAAAAAAATTATCGGAGCGTCTGATCGAAGCGACGCGTGACCCGAGAATTGGTGAGCATTGCCATTTGGTTGCTGAAACACAGAGTTTTTTACTAGTACAGGAGCCTATGGACTCGTATTGCCTGTTTCTCTGTTTATTTTGTCAATACATAACATTTTTACTTTACTTTATATAACTAGGCAATGCAGCCAGCATCTCCGGGACGCTTACGACTGGTATGTAGGTAACATGGATCAACTGAGCTACAAGAGATTCTTTGCAATAGTCTGCAGTTAGCTCAATTGTTACAATTGTAAATACTAAATCTAATTTGTTTCTATTATTTCTTTGTTAATGTAGGTTTGAAAACTAGCTTTTTCAGGCACAATACAACAACACGATAATTAATTTATTTATTCAAGCATAAACTTAAAGCTAATAAAAAAGTAATGAAATGACTTATCTATCAGATTGACTACTTCAAAACTTCTTATTTGTACTCTTATTTTCAATGCTAGTTAAAAGTAAGAATAAATACAAAGAAAGAAGAAGGTTTAATTCAATTATAGCTGTTATCAAAATCAACACAGTTACAGAAGTGCAAAGACATAAAACATTTAGCCAAGAGCGATGATCGCAGCGAGTCGAACTCCGCACGTGTTCTCGGTAGGGTAGCACTAATAGTGAAAGTTGAGCTAGCATAACTTACACAGTAATTGAGATTACGTAGGAAACATTGTATTTCATTGTAGGCTAGATACCTAGGTTTATTTAAGTTTATTTTTGACAATGCCCTTATACAGCTGCATTAAATGATCTTGACATGTATTTTTATTTTCTAATTTATTATTATTTTATTGTGATAAATATTATCTATGAATGTTATATCACATTTTTGAAGAAGGCATGTCTGTCTGCTTTTTCTAAAACAATCCCTTATGGTGTTTCCTATGTCAAAATTAATGTGTGTTTTATAATAAAATTGATATATTATTTTTATGTACAACTGACCGACATCAAGTGTAACATGTGTACCTACGGTGGAACTGAATAAATGAAATGAAATGAAATTGTCTATTGAGTAGGTACTACGCTAGTAATGGTTATATGAACTAAATACTGTGTATCTAATTATTAATTAGATAGGAGATTATTAGGAATTTGTCTTAATCCAATCGAATTTTTTTAAAATTCCCACTTTGACTGCGGTTTTTTTTCGACGACTGCGATCTTTTTTTTTTACCTAAAAAATTCGTGCTGCCGCTCTACACAGCGGTTGTGTTGCGCCGCACATGCGTTTCGTTCGAAAAATATTACAGCTCTGCTGAGTCACAAAGATCTGTATTTTCTCAGCCGCTGCGCTAGTGTGGATTTACGGATATTAGTCACTTGTAGAAAACTCATACCGTGCGTTTTCAGCATTCAAAGTGTTAAAACGTGTATATTGGAACCACATAGTATTTATATGAGCGGAATCATGGCTGTCCTTTCCTAATGACCTCTTCCATTATAATCATAATATATTTTGAAAAGTGTTTCCCTTTAAAAAAACAAAAAATAATATGACAGAATTATTTTGATTATTGATTTTTGACATTATAGAAAATAAGTAAAATAATAATAAATAAAATAAATAATGCTGGACAATTCACACAGCATCATTTAGCCCCAAGGTAAGCAGAGCTTATGTTATGGGTACTAGACGACTGTAAAATCGATCTCATCATCAACTTAGAACAATCCACAGCTGGACATTGGCCTCAGCTAATGAGCGCTCTAATGTAAAGTAGTCTTGCGCAGGTCGTCAATCGTCATCCCACTGGAGGGCGTCTACGTTTGCCGAGTTGCGGTCTCCACTCAATAAACCCCTCAAGTCGCATTCATATCGCGCTCGAATGATATCATGTTTACCTATTGGATTTGCATCCGATCCGTCGAATTGAACGCCTGATTATATTATGTACTAAAAACCTGATGAATGAGCAATAACGAGCATGCTCGTTATTATTGCGTGAGGTTTTTTCGGTCGAGTTATGCGGTGTTTAAGTTTCCGAATACCGGTGTTGTTGGGAAGTGCGTTGATAATTAGTACTTAGGTACTTAGTAAAAATAAAATAAAATAAATCTATATATATAAAAGAAAGTCGTGTTTGTTACAACACTTATAACTCGAGAACGGCTGGACCGATTTAGCTGAAAATTGGCGGAGAGGTAGCTTAGAACCAGGAGTCTAACATAGGATACTTTTTATCATTTAAACAATTTGACACATAGATTTCCACGGGGGCGAAGCCGCGGGGAGCAGCTAGTAATAAATAAATAATGCTGGACAATTCACACAGAATTATCTAGCCCCATGGTAAGCAGAGCTTGTGTTATGGGTACTAGATAACTGATATACATAATACAATACATTACATAGATAGATATTTTTTTTATTATACATATAAAACGACCAGAACACCCGGAACAAATATCTGCAGATCGTACACACAATTGTTCCGAGGCGGACTTTAGACTTAAATAGGCAAATAACCATGTATGAGACATATAAGAGATGAACATACTAGTGGTTTCTTTTTCACTTTTTCCTTTAGTGGACAAAAAATTGAAGTGAACAGTAAATTAATTTTATTTGATAATAATTTATAGTATAAAATATGACTTGTCTAAGTGCTTATTTTGTAAGCCTAAAGAAATAAATGATTTTTTACTTTACTTTACTTTTACTTTGCGGGAATCGAACTCGCGACCTCCTGCGTCGCAGGTGGACCTTCGCCCACCGCGCCACATCGGTGGTCGAAAATATTTTATAGGTATACACTAAATTGAGAAAATTAAATGTAAAGGACAGAAAGTGAATGAAAAATGATCCTACTATAATATATTATATACGCGAAAGTTTGTATGTATGGATGTTTGTTTTTTTAAATATTTCCATCCAAAGGTTGCCTGGAAGAGATCGCTTCTAAGCGATAAGGCCGCCTATTGTACTTGTATCATGTGATGTGTTTTATAATGATCTGTAACTGGTGTACAATAAAGTATTTTTGTATTTTATTGTATTGTATGTTTGTTACTCTTTCAAGCAAAAACTACTGAACGAATCGGGCAGAATTTTGCATACAGGTGTTCCAGGCCCGGAAAAAACTTTGGGCTACTTTTATTCCATACATCAGTTCCCATTTATGATAGAAATAACACGTGCAAAGCCGCGGGCGGAAACTATTATAATTTATATTATAATATAATAACAAAAAAAACTGACATAGGTTAATCCTTAATTAAAAAATCACATACAAGCATAAATGTAGGTATGCAATTATGCATGCTATATAATATGTAAATTTATTTAAACAAAAGTAGCACAAATTTGTAATTTAATATGCATGTATATATATTAAGATTAATATCATCTACGGTTACCTGTGTTTAGAGCCATCATCATCATTAGTCTATAGCAGTCCACTGCTGGACATAGGCCTCCCCCAATGAGCGCAATAGCGCCCTGTCTTCAGCTTGGTCTTTCGCAGGTCGTCATCCTACCTGGCCGGAGGGCCTCCTACACTACGTTTAGCAAGTCGTGGTCTCCACTCAAGCTCACGTTTGCCCCAGCGACCGTCGGTTCTTCGCGAGATATGGCCGGCCCACTGCCACTTCAGCTAATTCTTTGAGCTATATCGATAACCTTGGTTCTCTGTCGGATGTATTCGTTACGAATCCTATCCTTCAGAGAAACTCCGAGCATAGTTCTTTCCATAGCTCGCTGAGCGACTTTGAACTGGTGGACCAGCCCTATCGTGAGTGTCCACGTCTCAGCTCCGTAGGTCATAACGGGTAGGACGCAATGCTTGAAAACTTTCGTTTTCAAGCTTGCGGTATGGATGACGTGGAGACTTGACGTAGTTTCCCAAATGCTGCCCAGCCTAGCTGGATCCTCCTTTTGGCCTCCTGCTCGTGTTTAGAGCGACGATTACGTAATATTGTTTATTAATGACGCTTGTAAAGATGTTATAAAACAAAACTTAAATTCTTCATTCACAAAGAAAGTTACAATCAAATAATATAAATAAATTAGAACTCGTATCATAAGAATAAACAATAACGTTATTGTCTATTTCTATGCTAGTATTTATAATTGAACTGACATATTAAAAAACCTTATAATAGGTGTCACAAAATTTCCAATGTTTTTTTTTTTATTTCATTGCGTAGGCCTGTTCGTGACGTCACCTGTACGGGCTCTAACGGAAGACCAGCGCTGGCTAAGTCTCTCACTGAGTTAGAGCCCTTTTGTAAAAACTCTCTACATGTACCTACCTATTCTATAAGTGTGTCTTTTTTATGTTAATTTAAGTTGTTATGAATAAATGTCTTTCTATTCTATTATATTCTTTGTTCAACTTAGATAATCTTCTATACATATAAAATACTTTGTCCTGAATGACTGACTGATTGATCAACGCACAGCCTAAACCGCTGATCGTAAAGACCTGAAACTTGGAGGGTGTGTTTTTTGTATGACGTAGACATTCGATAAGAAAGATTTAGAAATTCTACCCCTAAGAGGGTGAAAAACGGGGGCAAATTTTGTATGGGACAACATCATTCATTGGTTCAATCTACTTCAAATTTTGCATAAACATTTTTAACAGAATTGATGCGAGTTTTCACCCAAGAAAAACCGCGGGGCGTAGCTAGTAATAAGATAAAATAGATGGCGGCGCTAGTTTAGTTTAGTTGTTTTGTATTTTTTATGTGTTTTCCTTTTTTTTTGTAATTATTTATTATTGTGTGTGGCTATAAATAAATTCTTTATTCTTCTTTAGTTTGCCTCGGAACCGCCTTAACTAAGCTTTTTCTAATAATTAACATTAGGTACCTAGAACAATGGTTGGTAATTTTCCGATAGGTACCTAGAAGTAAGAATAATTGAAGTATTGGTAAAAGCTTTTTGCAATTTCTTAATAGCCTGTTTGCTTAACCTTTCACCGCGTTTCTTTTGTTCGTTTTTTGCGGTTACGTAATTTTGCTGACGAGAGAGAGAGACACAAAGGCCTTTATTGCATTTTAATTGCTCGTCTCATGCATATTGATGAAGGCTTAACTAATGAGTCAAATATTGAACTAGGAAAAGATTAGGCCCTTACATATTCAGCGGGCGTAGGTCCGCCTGCGACGCAGGAGGTTCCGGGTTCGATACCCGCCTTGGGTAACAAATTTTTGTACCTACGATCTGCACATATTTGTTCCGGGTGCCCTGGGTATTTCTATCTATTTCTATTTACGTAAAGTATTGTATTACTAGTGACCCTCTATGAAAACCAGAACTAATTATGTATAGGGACAGACGGACAGCGGAAGGGACTTTGTTTTATATCAGTAGGTACCCATAAAACGCTGCTTAGCTTGGGGCTAGATAATGCGGTATGAGTTGTCCAGAATATTTTTATAAATTAATCTAATATTTAATTTAATTACAAAAGCTCTACATTCCGTCATTATGGTGATTGGCAGATGGATGATAAGCTTGAAGTTACCATAGACAACAAGGAAGTATTTCAGTACAAAGACGGGTCCTTGCTGGTTTTAGACCACGCGTAAGTAATTTTGAACATCAAAAAGTGAATTCTAACGAAAATGTTGTTTATCGTCAGCAATTGAAAGTAGGTACGTATTTTCTCTGATTTAGGGATATTTCTCAGATAAAATATGTTTGCTACTGGGCCAGCAGATAAGAATGTGTCAAATGTCAGCTTTATTGATCGATTAATATGATTTTACTGAGTACCTAAGTCAATAAATACTTTACTTACCCAACCTTCTTTATCACGCCCTTTTTTCCGTATTTAACAAAAACGTAACGGACAAGAAATTTACCCATTTTCAAGACGCAAGGCTCTAATGAATTTTAAATAGAACCTTTTTGATAAAGCCGTTTTATAAGTACGCTATTTAACTTACGCCACTTCAATCTTGACACAATTTTATACAAAATTGTGTGAACTTAGTCGACCTTCTTCATAATTGATGTTACATAACAAAACAAAGTATAACAAAGATTTCATAAAGATATAACCAACGACGATTAAGTTCACGGCGAGATGAATAAAAGAGATTTTAATCGGATCTTTTTACTAAAAAAATATGAAAGGGTGCAGTTGCGCCACTTTTCTGATTTTCTTCCGCAACGTGGTAATACCAGTAGTTAATCTTCTTGTCCAGAGGATTAATAATAATAATATATTAAATATATTAATTTCTATTGTAAAATTTTTATTTTATACGAGAACTTAAATAAATGAGTTTATAATAATAATAATAATGCTGGAAAATTCACACAGCATTATCTAGCCCCATGGTAAGCAAAGCTTGTGTTATGGGTACTAGATAACTGATATACATAATACAATACATTACATAGATAGATATTTTTTATTATACATAGAAAACGACCCGGAACAAATATCTGCAGATCATACACACAATTGTTCCGAGGCGGGAATCGAACCCGCAACCTCCTGCGTAGCAGGCGGACCTTCGTCCACCGCGCCACATCGGTCGTCGATTATCCTATAAGAGGACTTTCGACCTTATTCCTTACAAAATACAGTAGAAGCAAGCAAACTGTGAGCTGGAATGCAGTGAATTGAATGCAGATGCAATATATCAACTAGAATTGTATTACATGGATACAAGTTCGTAAAATATGGTCTAATCTAAAGTAACTTGCGAGTTTTGCCTTTCACTGGTACAGAAAAATTGAATTATTTCTTTTGCATATTTCGTCGTAATTTCTATACTTTATAAAATACTAGCTGCGCCCCGCGGTTTCACCCGCGTGTAGATATTTTAGATAATATATGTGCAATATATCTTTATAAATTGTAGCCTATGTGTTATTCTGATGTATAAGCTATATTATTGTAATGTTTCATTAAAATCCATTCAGTAGTTTTTACGTGAAAGAGTAACAAACATCCATCCATCAATCCATACTTACAGTTTTTAATATTAGTAGGAGGATTACGACGTAAGACATTGCAAGCTTTCTTGTAAACAAACACAAAACGCAAGGCTCTTTGGCTCAAATATTTTTAAATAGGTGCGAGGAAACAAATCAATCCGGAATTAAGTTGAATTCCCCGAAAGTTGGATTCCCCGAAAGTTGAATTCCCATTAAGTTGAAACACAATAATAAATATCAGAATCGTTGAGATTTATGTAGTTTGTATTGGTTTGCCCTGAAACTAACTTGGTTAGTTTACCACCAGTAAAAGCTTTTCAAGGAATCCCGTTACGAATGATAAATAAATAAATAATGCTGGACAATTCACACAGCATTATCTAGCCCCATGGCAAGCAGAGCTTGTGTTATGGGTACTAGATAACTGATAAACATAATACAATACATTACATAGATAGATATTTTTCATTATACATAGAAAACAACCAGAACACCCGGAACAAATATCTGCAGATCGTACACACAGTTGTTCCGAGGCGGGAATCGAACCCGCAACCTCCTGCGTCGCAGGCGGACATTCGCCCACCGCGCCACGTCGGTCGTCTCTGATATGAATATATATGAATGATCTCACTATCATACGTCTATACTCTATAGGTACTAATATTATAAAGAGGAAAGGTTTGATTTTTTGTATGTTTGTTTGTTTATTTGTATCGAATAGGCTCCGAAACTTCTGAACCGATTAGAAAAATTATTTCACTGTTGGGAAGCTACACTATCCGTGGTGAATATAGGCTATATTCAAATTTAGAAATGTGAAATTTGTATTTAACACGGGTGAAACCGCGGGAAACAGCTAGTATATTATAAATACGAAAGTTTTAATGTTTGGATAGATGTTTGTTAGCTCTTTACGCCAAAACTACTGAACGGACCAGGCTGAATTTTTTTTATATAGGTTCGAAATAAAACATAAACTACATACTTTTATTTCATAAATCAATGTGTGCAAAGTCGCGGGCTGAATCTAGTCACACTAATAATATTATAAACACGAAAGTTTGGATGTTTGTTACTTCTTCATGCCCAAACTACTGAACGGATTGGGCTGATATTTTACATAGATGTACATACTTTTAAATCTGGAATAATAATAGTATTTTTAATCCCGGAAAAAGCCCTGAAAAGCTGCGGGCGGATTGTTATAAATTTTTTTTATAGGTAGGTAGGTAATCTTCGAAACTAGATACTACTTCGATTATCTACACTCTTGCACATTGGTGCAAGAGTGTTTAGAATCGCTATAATTATGCAAATCGAAATGGAAGAAATCGAAATCGAATCGAAAAAATAGCTATGATAATGTAGCTGTGTACCTCAATAGAATACTACATTATCATAGCTATTATGTATAGTGTAGCGACATAACAATTCTTATATGCTTCATGTAACCTGTGTTAAAGTGTGGTACCTGTGTACCACACGACTGAAATCGCGGACGTATGCTAGTTTATCTATCTTATTGTGTAAACTAGAGCAGGGTTAAGCGAGACTACATAAATAGAGCTTTTTACTTGCAATTGAAGTAGCTGCAGAACCTATCGTGTTTGCGGTTGCGGTGAAGAACGATCAAGATACGTCAAGAATGAGAAATAAATAGAACAGGTGCTTTAATATAAAAGATGATTACATCAATGATGTTACCTACTTATATTGTATTTCATTACCATGATCTCGGGCCATAAAGTGACCCGGTCCTTTGGAAGGCTTGCGTGAGACCGAAGCCAACAGCACAGAGGCCCTTTGAGAGAGTTAAGCTAAAGGCGATGGCTACACATAGCGGGTATCATCCGCAGGTGCACAATATGATACACTCAAAGATGGTATCCGCCAGGTGTAGAGACTATTGCATAGAAAAAATAAAGAAATAAAACCAGGCTATTGTGATGGATGGATGGACTAGAGGGGAGATTGCGGACGTCTGTCATAAACATAGTCTCATAACGGTTAAAAATGGCAGACGGTGGCTTGCCGAATGCTGGATGGTTCCTTAAAAGCCGGCGTAAACACCGGAGAGAAGTATTGTATTTATTTTATTATAATGAAATCCATAGCATAAAATTAAAATCAAATAAAAATGTGATTTCAAATTCATTTCTTGCATGAAATAGGTACATGTTATAAAAGCTGTTATAAGCACTGGGATGTCATAATTTATTCTGCCCTATTGGGCGTGCTTAATAAATTAAATTACATTAGCTAAAATTATATAATAGATCGCCTCCGACCAGGTGGGATGACGACCTGCGAAAGACTGCAGGTAGATGCTGGATGCGGCAAGCTAAAGACAGGGCGCTATGGTGTTCATTGGGGAGGCCTATGTCCAGCAGTGGACTGCTATAGGCTGATGATGTTGATATAATAGATTAGATAAGAACGAATTAGATTAGAATAAAATAAAATAATAATTAGTGTAATAAATCAATTGCGTTGGACAAAGTGTGTCCATTTATGGGACATACGCCCTGCTACAGTTTTTATAATGATTGACCAGATATCACCCTGTTCCGCACTGAAAATAGTATGTAAGAAATTCAATGTTGCTGTGTAAAAATGTTAATGTTTCCTACCAAAACATCAAAAAAAAGGTATGATTTTATAGCACTTATTTTATTATATCAGTTTAATGCATTGTATCGTTCAGTCTTTTGTGTGCGCTAAATAAAATTCAACTCTATTCTATTATAATAAATGCTGGACAATTCACACAGCATTATCTAGCCCCATGGTAAGCAGAGCTTGTGTTATGGGTACTGGATAACTGATAAACATAATACAATACATTACATAGATAGATATTTTTTTTAATTATATGTACATAGAAAACGACCAGAACACCCGGAACAAATATCTGCAGATCGTACACACAATTGTTCCGAGGCGGGAATCGAACCCGCAACCTCCTGCGTCGCAGGCGGACCTTCGCCCACCGCGCCACATCGGTCGTCATTCGGTCGTATTAAATGAAATACATTCACCATTCACGTTCTACTGAGTTGACATCGAACTTGTCCAGTAATGTTCGCTTGGAAGGTTCGCAGTGGGCAAGCTGTCGAATCATCGCGTCAGTCACGCATGTGCATCCATTTGCCTACATTTCCTCGTGTGTGGCATCCAACGGAAACAAGTCACGCTCACGCTTTGCATTTAGAACTATCGACGATCTACAAAGGGTGCCGCTCAACTGACAGATGTCACTTTGTTCTGTTAAGGGGCCTCCGGAGGGACGAATTCTTCATACAAACGTAATACCAAAATTATTTCTAATTCAAGCATATTTCCACTATAATATTGCATTATTTGTATTAAAATAGTATTTATCTAGGTTCCCAAATAGTTTTTTTTTCGAAATACTTACCTAAAATGAAATGAAAGCCAATCTCATTTTGCACATTTTTATGCGAAAATGGACAAGTTTTCTTGCTATTTGTTTCGTATTAAAAACATCAATATCTTACGTTTTATTTATTAAGGAACATAGCTTATATTGTCTAGTTACAGAATAACAATACTTTGTGAAGAATACAAAAAGTTTTCAGTCATAATTTTTGGTATTACGGAACAAACCAAATTTTGAACGGCTAATATTGCTATCGCGCACGCATGGGGCGCGGCGCAAGGATTAAACAGGGACAGCGATATTCGGAGCGATTTTTGCAAGCGAGTGTCGCCGGACCCTTAAGAGACATCGACAAAATTCTGGAAGTCCAGACGCATTCACACGGAATCCATTTTTAGGATGGCGATGGCATATTTATTTATTTAAGAAGATAGGAGTTTACAGTATACACCTAACGGGACCTAATCCCTGCGGAACCACCATAGAGTCCTTGGGTTTATTAAAAAAAAAACACAAAAAACAAAAAATATACAAACCAAATGTAGCCAAAAAAAAACATTGAGAAGGGGGAAAAAAAATATATTCCCACAAAACCCAAGGACCGAGGGGTCGTCAGGTCACCCCTCAAGTTGACGCCGGGGTAATGAGGCCAAGCCTCGAGGCCCCTCTCTGTGCCCCCACCAGATATACACCAAAGCACTCTCTTATATGTAGTTGTAGGAGCGAGTTCACCTGACAGAATTCCGGAGCCTGTAAAAGATTGTTTTCAGTAGTGGTCCGTAAAAACGGCCCAGTAAATACGCCCTAACGCTGGCAGGAAAAGGATAAGGATCGCTGAATCATTTTCCTATCAAATCAAACGATGCCAATTCCATAATTGCCCATTTAATCATTCGTCTTTTTAGTTCATCTATACTTTTTGAGGCATCGAAAAACTTGCGGTAATAAAAATCAGTACCTAAATCTATTCTAGATTTCTAGAATTGTTTCACTATCTTCCCTACTTTCTGGTGTAGAGCTAGTTCTCTACTCCTTGCCCTGTCGTCAAGCTGAAGATAGGGCGCTATGGCGCTCTTTAGGGGAGGCCTATGTCCAGCAGTCGACTTACATAGACTGATCATGATGATGATAAACCTTTGGATGGACACTACCTACTATTATACTATCTACTCTCTTGGACCAGGCTGCATTACGGTTGAAGAGCCGTAACATCTGTCACTACACCACATGGTCAATAGCCAAGCGCACTCATCCAAAACCACGTTATAGTTTGGGAATTTATGCAATTTTGAGTTCTCACACTTTGGCCCCTTCTACGTTTTAGAAAGATACTTTCGTGTGGGTGTGTATACTAATAATTATATGCTGAACAATTCATACATCATTTCTAGCCTTAAGCTGAGCAGAGCCTGTGGTATTGGTATTATACTCTGAATTAAAATCGAGATATTGTAGGGATCGATTTCAAAAAGGTTCCAATCGTAGTAATAGGATCTTTTCTATTCATGGGATACTGACATTTTTAATTCATAATTCTTTAAATTTGTACCTACTATTTAATTTAAAAAAATTGGCAGATCATTGATTGAGAAGGAAAAATTATAATATGTCAGACGAATGAAAACAACAAAAATAATGAAAACTTATCAATAACTTATAATAATAACAGAAAACAACAAGGGGACAGCAAGATTATCATTAAAAAGTAAAACACAAACTTCAACAATGCAAAATCCCGCATGGTAGAGCGAAAACTGTTTAAATTTGAATTCGAATACGAACGAGAGATCAATTAAAAGATGAATGAAAGCATCCAAATTGAAAAATTATTTCAATTTCTGTGCTTTGCTTCGATGATACCGATGTAAAATATTTTCACGGACTTGTAAGCCCTTTGTAGGATAAAGTATTTTTGTATTTGTAATTGTAATCACTGAATTTTTATTCCCAAAAACCATTGGTAGAAAGAGATTTAAAAAATAAGCAGGATCTGTCTTGTTCTATTTATTTATAATAACTTAATTTCGCTCGTTCCCATTCGCCAGTCGAATCCGTTACGTGACCCGAAAATCACGCATTTGTAATCGGAGAAAGCGGTCGATTTCGCTACCATTTGGTAGAATTATTGAGCTCATCGGGCAACATCGTTGTGTGACCTGTGGCGGCAATGAAACTCTTCATTTCATTTTCATATCATTACATTTTAATGAGCTGATGGAGCCGCGTTACTGCGACATGCAATGTTGTCATAATTATCGAAGTGATGGAAAATAATTTATTCGTATGCAGATGTAGAAATGTTACTGAGAATGAAATCGAAAGATCTTGACAAACAATCTGTTGTAAGCGTCATAGATTATTCGTGTTTAAAAAAGGTAATCGCTGGAAACTCCTTGGATAAAGTTTAATGTCATCCACATTAAACTTTATCCAAGGAGTTTCTACTGACTTTCGAAAGATTAGAACCAAAACTCAGAGTTTACTTATAAACTTTAAACAAACCGTAAAATTTTTCGGTTTGTTTAAAGCAAGCGATTTTATTTGACAATTATTCATCTGATCAAACTTCCTTGCAAATTTTGTAAATAAATGATACAACTTCATAATATCAAGATTGCACGGTCCTTTTCTCCAATATAACCACTCACTGATGGCTCTCTCAGTAAATCATAAGCAGTTCTGGTCTTCAGGAAGGTAGGGCGTCTATCTCGATTATTATTCTCCACACCTAATAAAGGAATAGGAATTTCGCTGATGATTGTACTGGCACATTCAGACGGGGTAAAAGTGTTTACCGACTAGGGTAAAGCCTCTATCTAAACAGATAGATAGGTACTGTAATGGCTCTAGCAATAACCATTTTTTATATAATACGTATTTAACAAACAAAAATACAAGTTCTGCTTTTTTGGCGCTCGATGATGTTGTGTGGATTGTACAGTATTATTTATTTTATTTCTGTCGACGACCTGGATGGCGCAGTGGGCGAAGGTCCGCCTTCGACGCAGGAGATTGCGGGATCGATTCCTGCCTTAAAGCTATGTTGGTACGATCAGCAAATACCCGGGTGTTCTGGATATTTTCTATGTGTAATAAAAAATATCTATCTATGTATGTGTATGTATTGTGTAAAGTATATCAGTCATCTAATACCCATAACACAAGATTTGCATAGCTTGAGGCTAGATGACGCAACGTGGATTGTCCAGTATTAATTTTTTTTTATATTCAATATGACACCATTGCCGACCAGCTATTTCACGAGAATCTTACAACTGAACGAAACAGGGAGGATGTTTATTTTGACTCGTATTCGACAGATCAAATTATAATCCGCCTAGTGTACATCCCCTTTACGTCATTAGAATGCGTAACGCAACGCCATTGTCGTCGGACGCACAATACATTACTATATAAAACAAATTTTGCGTCAGTAAAAATAAGGTTCATTAATTCAATTTTGTTTAGTGGGAAAATCCGTGAGTCGAAAACAATAAAAATAAAATTCTTTTATATCAGACCATATAAATAAAAATTAAAATGAAATGAATTTATTTGTTAACACTTTGAGTGCTGAAATCACACGGTACGTAGTCGATGACACTAGCGCAGCGGCTGAGAAAATACAGATCTGTGTGACTCAGCACAGCTGTAATATTTTTCTAACGAAACGCATGTGCGGCGCAACACAACCGCTGTGTAGAGCGGCAACACGAATTTTTTAGGCTAAAAAAAAGATCGCAGTCGTCGAAAAAAAATCGCAGTCAAAGTGTTAAAATACTTACACAGATCATAATAAACTTAAACTTAAAGGTAAACTAAACGTGTCGGTAATCATGTAAGTCCAGTAACAAAATGGCTTTGCCTCAGCATGAGTTGGACGACTAGCATGCTAGCAACCAACGCTGGTCTTCCGGCGTATAAAAGTAACATATATTATTTAACTTATTCTACGGTACATATGTTATGTTCATAATTTAGTGGTCTGGTAGGAGTAAACGACCAACCACAATTGATAGGTAATTTTCTGCTGCCTATCTTGTTTCTCATCAATACCAAATTTTTGGCTAAAATTATTTTCCTCTGTTATTCTTAATCTTATATACCTACTATTCAATTTATGTATTGTGTTATCTTGCCTACATAATAACACATTTGGTGATGTCGTCCTTATTGTTCTAAATTATATTTATCAAAATCTTTTATTGGCTGTTAGTCATATGTATAAGTTAAGTTTATTTATATTTAACAGCTGTGGATTTTGTTTATAAATAAATACCTAAACAACACGCTATTTCGTGAGGAACAATAGAGACCTTGATGGGTTTGTTTTCCAAGACTTTCAATTCAACTTCAACTTCTTCCTAGATGGCTCTGCGTCTGGATTGACGCAATTCTGCCAGTGTCCGTCTCATGATAGCATCGCAAGCTTTATAAGGGAAGGTAACTTACTTGAATAGTACGAAATATAGAAATATTATTTACAATAAAGAAAAACATTAACCATGAATCAACAAAATGTATTATAAAACTACAAACAAGAAACTAAAAAAAAAACAATACTAAAATACCTAACTAAAAACTGCATGATATATGTATATAAAAGCACTAAGGAGACTTTCAATAATAATTCTATCGTGTTATAAAATGGGTTGGTACAATGTTATTCCACGTACGAAATCTGTCGTACTTTGTGAAATCCGTAAATACTTGTATTTAAAAGGTCTGGACTGAATGAGTGTTTGGAAAACCAAATGTATTTTAATTACTTCGTCCATCTAAAGTAAAGTAAAGTAAAAAGATTTTTATGTTGTCAGAACAGAGACTTATAAATACACGCAATTACAATAAACTTAGATTAACAGAGAAACTGACAAAATCGGTCTCCACTCAGCATGTGCTATGGTAGAGCAGATCGTACCATAGCGCTGGTCTTCCGTGGAGACCGTGGTGCGCAAAGTAGCCTAATAAAACAAAGCTGGTTCACTTTGGGTTACTGACTACTGGGTGAAAATTGTCTTACACTATTTATTTACAACTTTTAAAATGTGTAATTTGTTAACATAAGTTGAAGTTTAGGAAAGTTTAGGATTCTAAGTCGATGCACAAGTATTATAGATTTATTTATCGATATGTTTAATTTTTACTATTTATTTACTTACCTAATCACGGTCTTTTTAATACCCGCTAGCTTCAAGCATGAGTAGAATTGACATTTCTAACTTGTTGATGCTAGGTAATAATTTATAATATTTAATAATTTATATATATATATATTTTTATAATCCGGCTTTTTAAGGAACCCATCCAGCATTCGGCAAGCCACCGTCTACCACTCTTCCTAACATTATGATTGACTTGTTTATGGCAGACGTCCGCAATCTCCCCTCTAGCCCGATTACCCAGTCCATCCATCCATCACAATAGCCTGGTTTTATTTCTTACATTTTTCTTTGCAATATTCTCTACACCTGGCGGATACCATCTTTGGGTGTATCATATTGTGCATCCGAGGATGATACCCGCTATGTGTAGCCATCGCCTTTAGATTAACTTCTCAAAGGGCCTCTGTGCTGTTGGCTTCGGCCCCACGTAAGCCTTCCAAAGGACCGGGTCACTATATGGCCCGAGATCATGGTAAATGAGAGACATATTATGGACATGTAAGGTACATATCTGTTGGTAAACTTATCGGAAAATACTTAACCTTATCGTCTCATTAAGAAGTATTTTCCTTAAGTGTAGATAATTAGCTACAAGTATCTTCGGGTCAGAGAACTCGAAGAATAGCTCTCTCGTTATCCTTCGACTGATAACGTCGACTTAATGAAGCTTATTCAGAAGGTTTGGGGGAAGATTGGATTCTTTTGTAGATTGATTTCAGTTTTTTATCTTGATAAGGAGAGAAGGTTTTTGTTATACTAGATGAAATTCCGGGTTCGTTCGGGTAAAATAATAATATTTCACATTTTTTATAAAATGTAGAATAGCCCGTGGTTTCACTTACTGTTAGGTACGTATATTGATAATTCAGGTAATACATAGTTTTTTTCGGTAAGCGTAGTGTAGGACGTACTCAGGCCGGCAATAAAGTCGGATAACTATTGGTGAAGCCTTGTAGTGTAGTAACCAACATCAAAAAAGAGCCGCATCATTAAAATCCTTATAATAAGTCGATTGAAAAATAAAAGCATTTTCAAAGTGACAAAGATTGTTGAATGTACGTAAAGCCCATCTTAGGTCCTGGTCTTCATTTTAAACCGGAATCCTTTTAACAAAATTAACATAGCAAAAGCAGGAATCTTAGTATTAATATTCAACATAATTCTGAAATTAATACGAAGATTGAAAAGGGTTGATTTATATTTGAATTCCAAGCGTTATAAAATTGACAGCTATTGCTAAATTCAATTAGCCTTCATTTGTTTAGGGTTCATAACTTAACATCAAGTTAATAAATATTACAACTTCAAAATTATTCTGTTAGATATGATAAATTTTCTTTGAATTATCAATTTCAGTTTCATCTTAAGACATTCACCCCGTGTTAATAAATTCAACTTTAATTATTTAATTAAAATATAAAATAAATAAGTTTGTATCATTTAAAATAAGAATTCAAATAATCCTTAGGATTATTTGAATTCTTGTCTCTCGTCATTCTGTAAAATGTGTCTCAAACTTCTGGCTGTACTTTGAACTTAAAACAACAAAGAGGACTTACGTTTGAGCTTTATTTTGATAGTGTTTTTAGGACTCCAGGTTGAAAACAATCCGTGTACACTCGCCCCACTCCGCACACCCATTTACTGACACAAAATCATTTTCATTACACCGCACAAGGACAAAATCATCACTGTTTTACTATAAAAACCGTTCAATTTAATATTTAATTTATTAAATAGTGTTTTTACTCATTCACGGCACAAAAGAGCATGCGCTCGGGCAGCTGTCAAATGATACTGCATTTTACCGCTAGCTGGCGCACGTAGCGGGTGGAAAGAGAAAGGTGTTGCCGCCCATACGTGTGAAAGAGACAGAGTCCGTCACAGCCTTAAAAAGCTCTCATGAGTTTGGCCTGAATTAAGATATGCACGCGAGTAGGTGTTGCAATTTGCCTATTGTTTTGGTATGGTAATTTGTGTGACTTCCGACTGTTATTTTGTGCATTTGCGCAGGTCTTTGGTAACCCAGTTTTTTGATGCAACACCATAAAAACTGGGTTACCAAAGACCTGCGTAAAGATGTTTGCTAATGGCACAGAAATTGAGCTCTTCACAGTGCGTGCGCGTTGGACTGATAGGATTTTTTAAGATTCAAAATGACCCACTCGTGTGCCACACTGTGCTGGTGGATGGATACTATCCCATAAATGAGTACATAATTATGTTCAAAAACCTAGACTAAAACTAGAATAAATCTAAATTATTCATTAGCCGATTTATGGCTAGATTTTATACAAAAGTAGACACTCGCATAATATAAAATAATAATATGATTCAAGTCTTACGTAAAAAACTAATAAATACGACTAGTTCTCTATCATTAAATTGTCCGTGCAACACCTCTAATAACCGTTTAAAAAATGTGTAAACTTGTACTTATTTTGTTTACAATATAATGACATGAATGTAAACTTGTCATTATTTTGTTTACATAAATAATGACAAGTTTAATCGCAACGTAGGTTAAGTTAAAACGCAACTATTCAGTTCAGTAATTTTTCAATCCATTTTAAAGTTAATTAGTGGTATATGTGTAAGCTATGGTTGGAATTTCCCTGACGGATAGGATTCGTAACAAATAGGTACATCCGACAGAGAACCAAAGTTATCGACATAGTTCTAAGAATTAGCAAGCTGAAGTGGCAGCGGCCTTATCCGCGAAGAACCGACAACCACTGGGGTATACATGTTCTTGAGTGGAGACTGCGACTCGGCCAACGTAGTGCAGGACGCCCTCCGGCCTGGTGGGATGATCGGCCAGGAATATGGCAAGCTGAAGAGAGGACGCTAGGTATGGCGCTCATTATGGGAGGCCTATGTCCAGCTGTGGACTAATATAGGCTGATGATGAATATGATATTTGTAAACATTTTTATAACAGGACAGACAGACAGGTACAGAACAAAAAAAAATCATTAAGCTAGACAAAACATAAGCGCACTGAATAAAAAAATATAGCTAAGTACAATTTAGCCTGAACAAGGTACCTAATTCTGTTTTTCAGGCGACAAGAGTGCTAAAATTATCAAATTAAAGAATCACTGACTAGGAAGACTTATCAACCGTCTTAAATAATACAAAAACTTGCCCGCGCGGGATTAAT
Source organism: Eupithecia abbreviata (assembly GCA_943735965.1). NCBI lineage: Eukaryota > Metazoa > Arthropoda > Insecta > Lepidoptera > Geometridae > Eupithecia > Eupithecia abbreviata. The sequence goes on from OX030986.1 coordinate 3,014,499, forward strand.
GCTTGATTTACACTTCCTTAAGCATCAAGTGAGAGTGACACGTGTAAGTGATGATAAGTGATTCGTAAAATCAGCGTGTAAACGGAAGTGATTCGTAAAATCAGCTCGTAAACCGACGAATTTGACTAATCACTGTTACTTACACGCGTCACACGCACGTTACTTAACATAGTGCGACGGACCCATTAACATTATCTAGGCGAATTAAGTTATGTACATAAATAAAATAAATAATTAATGCTGGACAATTCACACAGCTTTGTCTAGCCTCAAGGTAAGCAGAGCTTGTGTTATGGGTACTAGATAACTGATAATACTTAAAATAAAATAATAATAAAAATAATAAAATCATTTATTGCCATTTCTTAATCTAAACTAATATTAAATACAAAAAGAAATTTCTTATAATAGGCAAAGGGAGTATACTCAGCATTGTGCTGCATGCCAAGACATGCGGCGCTGGTTTTCAGTATACTCCCGTCGGATAGGTGGTCACCGAGGGGATGGGATAGCGGGCTAAAAGTAGACTCTTATACTCTCAACTCATATAAAAACATATTAAAACAAAAATTACTAGTGAAAGTATTATCCAATATAATACGTTATTATTATACACATTTATTTAGGGTTTGTGAATGAGTATCAATGAGTGTGCATGCTAGCTCTCCTGAGGCACCAGTCTCATGAGAGTCTGTACTTTTGAAACTATCATGGTTGACGTTTTGGTATGTATATATATAACAGTATTAGTCAAATCTAAATAAATAAATTATGGTTATTAATACAATAGTCACTTATAACGTGATATTTACCATGATATGTCTACCAAATAAAACTGACTCACAGTGCCTTCAGTTCACCATCACCATCATCAGCCTATCCACTGCTGGACATAGGCCTCTCCCAATGAGCGCCATAGCGCCCTGTCTTCAGCTTGCCGCATCCAGCATCTACCTGCAGCATCTGCCTTCAGTTATTACGTGATCATGGCGCATGAAACTGTTCCAAAATATTGGAAAACTCAAAAATGTAATCATGGTAAATATCCCGTTATATGTAAGTGACTTTAGTACATTATAGTAACACAATACATAGATATTATTTATATACATAAAAAACGACCAGAATTCCCGAAACAAATATCTGAAAGTAGTACAAATATTTGTCTCGAGGCGGCAATCGAACTGCAACCTCCTGCGCCGCAGGCGGACCTTCACCCACCGCGCCACAGCGGTCGACTACATGTGTAAAGTATCGCTAAGTAAGCTAGGCTCTACAAAATCTGTCAAAAATCGCTATTATAAAAAAAAAATATAAATCACTCCCTATATTCAAAAAACTGCTGCATCAGCATTATTTATCCATATGAAATATTGATAGCTTATCTTATGTCTATGTAAGTTTATTATAATGTTTGTAATGTAGGTATTTAGTGTATTTGTTACCAATTATTTATTAAAGTGCCACCGTCTATATTGTTCGTTCATGTCCAGTCCATCCCAAGGTTGCCTGGAAGAGATCGCTGTCAGCAATAAGGCCGCCCTTTATACCTTTATTCTAAGTTTTTATCTCTGTATTATTTTCTGTTTTGTGTGGTGTAATAAAGTGTTATCTATCTATCTATTATACCGATAAGGAAAGAATCTAAAGCCATCCTCAGAAGGCCTATAACCTGTCTTACAGTTACCGATCTACATTATTCAATTCGTAGCACCACTAGACCACTAGCAACTGGTTTGGTAGGTAACTATCGGATTCTTAAGAACCTGATACAGTAAATAAATAAATAATGCTGGACAATTCACACAGCATTATCTAGCCCCATGGTAAGCAGAGCTTGTGCATAATACAATAAATTACATAGATAGATATTTTTTATTATACATAGAAAACGACCAGAACACCCGGAACAAATATCTGTAGATCGTAGACACAATTGTTCCGAGGCGGGAATCGAACCCGCAACCTCCTGCGTCGCAGGCGGGCCTTCGCCCACCGCGCCACAACGGTCGTCGAAGGAAAGAATATTAAGCCATCCTCATCAGGCCTATAACCTGTCTTACAGTTACCGATCCACATTATTCAATTCGTAGCACCACTAGACCACTAGCAACTGGTTTGGTAGGTATCTATCGGATTCTTAAGAACCTGATACAGTAAATAAATAAATAATGCTGGACAATTCACACAGCATTATCTAGCCCCATGGTAAGCAGAGCTTGTGTTATGGGTACTAGATAACTGATATACATAATACAATAAATTACATAGATAGATATTTTTTATTATACATAGAAAACGACCAGAACACCCGGAACAAATATCTGCAGATCGTACACACAATTGTTCCGAGGCGGGAATCGAACCCGCAACCTCCTGCATCGCAGGCGGGCCTTCGCCCACCGCGCCACATCGATCGTCGAAGGAAAGAATGTAATGCCATCCTCAGAAGGCCTATAACCTGTCTTACAGTTACCGATCCACATTATTCAATTCGTAGCACCACTAGACCACTAGCAACTGGTTTGGTAGGTAACTATCGGATTCTTAAGAACCTGATACAGTGAAACAACGATGATACTCTGTCCATAGTCCATTAAATGATTTCATGACTGACAAACATTTTTTAGATTTAAGCAAATGACATCCCTAGCTTTTCATTATTTATCAATTTTATTTAAATTTATTAATTATTATATTCGATTTATTTACTAAGTATGTACAAATTTAAATTAAGTGACAATTATTGTAACCAGATTTTGCACGCCACAAAGGTAGATTATACATTGTGTCTTATTTAAACATACACCACCTATGTACCCTATTTACATGTATTTGATGCAATAAATATTTACTTTACTTTACTTTACTTTACATAGGAGTATATTTTATTTGGCTGAATAAAATAATGCGAAATCCCATCCTATCTTCAAAAGTTTGGTTCATCAACACTATCTGTTCACTCTTGATAAGTTTTCTTGATTTTTATTTTTATTTTCTATGTTATTATGTTAATTGTTCCTGTTTTTTGTGTATTAGTGCTCTATTTTTATATATGTACGTTCTTAATATAAATATTAATTATTGTATATACATAATTATCCTAAATAATTACGCCACCGTCAGCTTTAATACGTACCGATCCTATCCATCCAAAGGTTACCCGGAAGAAATCGCTTTTAGCGATAAGGCCGCCGATTGTGCCACTAGATTTAGTATTTATTTTTATTATTTTCTTTGTATTTGATGGTGCAATAAAGCTTTATTGTATTGTATTGTATTAACAATAATCCATAGACCATATCTGTCAGATCCATAATAATGGAAGCTTTTGTTATTCCTGATATTTTGGAGATGCTGTCGACTCGAAAATATGCGATTCTGTGATCATGCATCACTATTTTTAAAAGTAACAGAGTCTAATATGCAGCTTTCTTTCATTATGTCGAAGAAAATAAATGCGTGGACGCGACGAGTGTAGAAGGAATTGAGCCTAACATATTTTTTGGAGTAAACAGAAAGGTAAGTAATAAAAATTTAATCTTGTACAGAAAATGTTTATAGTTAACAGTAAGGCTGTAATAGTTTAGGTACATAGCTGAGACACTTGAATAATGAGATTTGTATTTAGTATTTTAGTTTTAATTTTCATGTTTCTTTTTGTTTTAAATTTAGTTTTTTTCTTATGTCATTCAAATTGTTTTAGCGTTTATTAATTTGATTTATAGTGATATTCATTTTTTAATTTTATACAAAGTAAATCCTTTATTGGCCTTAAGTTTAGTAATTAGTTTTAAAGGCTATGGATTTTGTTTCTCAACACTTTGATTGCTGAAATCACATGGTATGTGTTTTCTACAAGTGACTAATATGCGTAAATCCACACTAGCGCAGCGGCTAAGAAAATACAGATCTGTGTGACTCAGCACAGCCGTAATATTTTTCGAACGAAACGCATGTGAGGCGCAACATAACCGCTGCCTGTGTAGAGCGGCAGCACGAATTTTTTAGGTTAAAAAAAAGATCGCAGTCGTCGAAAAAAATCGCAGTCAAGGTTTTAAATAAATAAATAGAAGAGGGCATTCGGACAAGGTGTCACGAACATGATGATTTCGTAACCTCCTAGAAATAATATTTCGTATTTTTACACTTATTTTTTTTAATGACTTGGTTAACTTTAACTGTTTTTTCACCTAATTATAATATGACATACAAATCGATCCACAGTGATTTAATTTACTTGTGTGAGACCTTTAAAACCTTTTTTTATATTAAACAACGGATAGACAGCATATAATGCTGATTTCCATTATGCAAAAAATCAACTTGCATAAATCTTGGATTCTATTCAGATGTTGCCATATGTCTTTTCGTGTCGGTTTCGTGTCGGTTTCTCGTAAAGCGACTTTGAAACCCGTTTTGAAAACCTAAAAGTCTTGAAAAGGAATTTACTGTGTGTTCAGGAAATACATTGAATGTTTTAAGAAACCAACTTTGTTTTGTACGTAATCTCGGCGACGTACTTAGAAATATATGAGTGTGTCCGTTAGAAATTTGCCATTGTTTCATAGGTAAACCATTGTTCATACATCGGGCCAGGTAACAAAACATTATTGATTTACGCAATTTCGACCATTGAACGTAGGTATATATACCTACTTTTCATTTATAAGGATATCGAGCATAATATTATGGTAAGGTAACTGTAATGTGACTTATGAATTTTCGTATATATTTTAATACATTCAGCATCATCATCATCAGCCTCAAGCAGTCTACGGCTGGACATGGCCTCCCCAATGAGCGCCATAGCCTGTCTTCAGCTTGCCGCATCCAGCATCTTTAATACATTATTTAGTAAAGAATCCTACTATTACTTATAATAATTGTTTTGGAAACTTTATGACCTATCTATCTTCTAATAGGTATATAAAATTGTCGTGTCACAGTGTTTGTAACAAAACTCCTTCGAAATAGTTTGACAGATTCTTATGAAATGTTGTGTAGAATTATTGAGTAGGTCTGACAATTGACCTAAACTATTTTTCTTACCCCTCATATTTTTCAACTAGAATCCTGGTATCTTTATGACAAGAAGGAATCTTAAGAAGTCGAAGGAATCATAAGATGTCTTCTATACCTTCGTGGTAAATCATCGGCAACATCGTCACTTACAGTTAGGTAAGATTGTGGTCAAACACAGGTCTATTTTCGATTGACAGAATCACGGTGCAAATGATTTGTGTGAAAACGATCAAACCGTTTTCAAATAGCAATCACTCTTGAAACATCCAATAAATGTAGGAAGATAGAGTCTCACAAGTTTGCTCAAAGAGTTTCGATTACTGACGCAAACTTTTGATATGCTAATGTTGGACTAGCATTGGGAGGTTTGACGAGATTTCTTCGGTTTGAATAGTATCTGGAGGCGCCCCGCATGCAATTTTAGTTATATAAAAGAATTAATAACGATGAAGCGCCCGAACTGGGTTCATGTTTGGTACTTTTTAGGGTTCTTTACTCAAAAGGAAAAAAAGAACGCCTATAGGATCACTTTGTCTATCTGTGAGTTGAAATTAACATCTTTATGTATCTAGTCACTCGTCCTAAACCGTGATATAATTAAAGTTCTTAGAGCCGTGATATAAATCAAACATTTAGAAGTTTGATTTATATCACACCTCCGAGCGGGGCAGTTGTAATTTACAGCCCCGCATATTTTTGCCCCTTTAACCTATACAGTTGGTCCCGTTGACCAAGATCCATGAAATTGGGGGAAATACAAGTTATTATAGCACAATAATGCAAAAACAACTGTTTTTTTTCAATAATTTATTCAGAATTAAACAAATAAGGTAGTCACTTCCCGACTAGACTTTTCAAACCTAGAGTCATGATGTTTATCAAGAAGCAAAGTCTTATAATTAATCGTAACTCTCGGTGCGCGAGTCCGACTTACATTTTATTCATTTTAAAATAAATGTGTATCAGCCACATATATCAGAAACAAAGGAGATATGAAAAGGGGGCGTGGCCGGTGTCGCAGCAATATGCCCAAAAACAGAACACATTGCTCACGGCAGTAAAAGTGTCATTTAGTAGAAGTTCGAACGTTGGCTTCAACGGATCTTCGTATTCTAGCAAAATGCCGTGTTGTTCCATTGTAATTTGTAAACACAGATATATCAGCGCAACGAAAAACCGTGAATACAACGCAGGCGAAGCGGCGGGCAAAGTACTCGTATTACATAATAATGTAGTGTTAACTCAACATTACATTATTTTATGTATGTTGTATTGAAAAATCTATCAATACTGAGTAAATCGATGGGAATCTTTTGATTCTCAATTTACACGATCAAATTAAAATTAAATTCATAATAACAATAATTTCAAACTCAGGCTAATTTTCAAATAAGGTAAGCCAAAAAAATTATTACCTGTAAAAAACGAGATTTTCATGTTTTTTTCCCGGCTTTACAAATAGCCCTAACAAATGTAAATTTCGTCTCACCCCAGATTGTTTTAATCCGAATATTAAAACAGCTATTCATAACAAGTAAAGAAGCGCGTTTGGTCTCAATTAACAAATTGAAATAAACACATAAGCGCCTCATGTTTTATTCATATTTAATGAAACCACCGTGTTGTTTGCATTTCGTGTTTACGCAGGCGTTGCCTGATTTTAAGTTGAGCGACGTGCGAAGAAAGCTGTTAGGAGAAGCTTTGTTTGAAGACGGTGGCGCTACATTGTTAGTTAGTTTATAGGGCTTAGATGCTACCTAGTTTATATCAAGGGGGCTCCGTAAAAAATAGTCAATTCAGCCCTCACACAGTATTAAAGATATCACTTAAAGTAATCTTCTTCTTTCTTATATATAAAAATCAATTGCTGTTCGTTAGTCTCGCTAAAACTCGAGAATGGCTGGGCCGATTTATAGCTGATTTTGGTTAAGAAATGTTTGTCTTAGTCCAGGGAAGGTTAAAACAGTGAGAAAACATGGTAAAATTGCGCAGAAATTTCCCCGCGGGCAAAGCTGCGGGGCGCAGCTAGTCTTAAATAAGAACTGAAACTAATAAAATAACAAAAGATGACCAATATCTAATCTATACACTAATCCGAATATATTACCAATATCTAAACTACTGGATAAAATATTTCATTCAATATTATTCACTCGCCGGAGACAAAAAACACCAAATGAATAAAAAAAAAAAAAAATCTGTTTCAATATGTGTTTCCTTAGTCATGCACATTATTAGATTCAAAACTATTGATAATAATACAACCCCCAATAACCCACATTATTGTAAAGCGCTTTGCGAAATAAATTGCATTCTAGTTAATATCAGAATGTAGTTATCCAATAATTCCTTGCCAAGTTTAATAACACAAATTATAAATGCCATATTTTATGTAAATCCATCTGGTAAAATGCACTTTGGACGTTGGAAGCTCAGCTTTACGGGGAGAGTCGGGTGCATTTAGCATATTCCGGCTATACCTATTCACTATACGCATAGATAAAGGCTTAGAATGATAGAAGACACAAACAAATAAGGTATTGCCGAAAAAATTCGACGAATTAGTCTCAATGTATATACGTTTACCTACGTGCACTTATTGTGTGTCAAAGCTCTAAGCTTGAACTTACACATATTTCAACTTCAACTTCTTCCTTGATGGCTCTGCGTCTGGATTGACGCAATTCTGCCAGTGTCCGTCTCATGATAGCATTGTCAGCTTTCTTTATGGGTAACACACTTGTATAGTAAAAATATAGAAATAATATTTGACGACAAAATCAAGAATGTTGTTGAATGACAAATGACACTATCCCTCTGCAACTTGTTTTTCTTCTATGGCTATACGTGTAAGTGCATAGTCTTATTGGTCGGTCTATTGTGAAATTCATTGACGACCTCTGTGGCGCAGCTTGTGAATGCCATGTGCGACGCAGGAGGTCGCGAGTTCGTTTCCGCCTCGGGACAATAAGTATGATGACTGATTTTGAGAAACTACTCCGATACGTTTTCGACATCTATCTGAATTAAAATAAAGTATATAATAAAACGAACTAAAATTGAAAAATTTAGCTTTTAAAAATTCAATTTCAATATGGCTCTAAAACGCTAGAATGCTAGTGGCATCTGGCGTCTATGACGATACGATCTGATGATAAAGAGATCAAGAGACGAAAGTCAGGCCGTTATTTTTGTTATTCTGTGCCTTTACATTACATATTGTGACGGCATGAGGTCACTAAGCTCTCACTAAAGTGGGTGATAGACATGCGAGTAAGTTCGCGAACTTGTGGCTAAACGACCTTTTTCGCTGGTGTGTCACCCTAAGTACGCGTACTTTAAAACCGCCGAGTACGTTAGTTGGCGATCTGACAAGTTTGAAATTTTTATCTTAACCCGCCTCCGCTCGTACGTGTGGCAGCACTGCGAGCCACGACCCGCCACTTAATTTGGCCAGTCTGTCAGTTTTTCCTTTTTAAAATGTAATACGATATAATCCCTAAATAACATAAAGCTTCTTTTGTCGACGACATCGCAATACAGAGTGAGTTATATATCGACTGTCTTGTACCACCATAATAAAACTTCCGCTTACTCTCACCCCGTCTATTAACTGGGCGATATGCGTATCATTGACCTGGCAACTCCGTTTATATTACTAATCCTTTCCATCTTAATGAAACTGACTGTACACCAGCCTGATTTATACAACAATTTTCAGCATTTTCTGACCTTTAAAGGGGTAAAATGCGATGCTTATCGCCCTTTTGAACCCTGAAATGGCAACTTTGTTCCGCGTTATCAAAAGCCCTAAAGATAAAGCTCCGCGATAACTCGCACAATAGCAACACAACACTGTCTGCTGTAAACCTTCTGAGTAACTTTCGTCTAAATACATTTCTTTGGGCTAAACAGAAAATAAATATTTTTAAATTAACGCGATCTGAACACATAATTATAAGTATTAATACTCCAGTCATCCCGTGACCACGACAGAGTGTAAACCTGTTGAAACGTCGGGAAAAAGGTAAATAAACGCGATAAATACCCGTTGTATTAATACTTATAATTATGTAAACAGAAAATAGTTTGCTATGTGTAAAGATTTTCAAAAAATATGGGCTGCTTTTTTTTCATTAACATGTTTCGTCCCACAGCTGAGCAAGGGCTTCCTCTGAATATTTCACTCGATACAAAAGTTTTTCCTAGTGCGCGCCAAAGAGCTAAGATGAGTAGTACAAATTCTGCCAAAGGCAGAATAACAGCGCCTTCTGTTCATAACAGTTGGCATTATGCTGAGCCTGGACCCATTTGCTACTGCAGCACACATTGTACATGTACACCTACTTACTTATTTTTGTTATTTAGTTTTTTTCAATGTATTTTTTACTGTGTAACTAATAATTATTATTTTATCGTCTAATAATGTAACTAATATTAAGTATTATGTTTGTAATTTATAATTGTTCATTTATATTGTGTGTATATGTAGTGGCAAATAAATGATATGTATATGTCTATGTCTATGCCAAAAAGTCCACAAATAGAAAGTGATTTTTCGTATAGAGGTCATACATATACTGGCTGCTGATACACACACACTACTGATATTAACTTATTGATTAACAATAAATAAATAAATAAATAAGTAATGTTGGAAAACACAGCTCTAATCTAGCTCCAAGCTAATCAGATTGTGATAACTTATATACATAATACAATACATAGATAGATATTTTTTATTATACATAGAAAACAGGCAGAACACCCAAAACAACTATCTACAGATCGTACAAACACTTGTCTGTGGGCGGGAATCGAACCCGAAACCTCCTGCGTAGCAAGGCGGGCCTTTGCCCACCACGTCGCACAGGTCGTCAATATTCATTTATTTCAGAAAAGTACAGTTGGTAAAGATTAGACTTACCGACTCAAATGAGTCGGTAAGGTAATTTATATTAGATCTTTTTTAGGTTTTTCTAGGTATTCTATGTAAGTATGTATAATATGAAAAACTAAATTGGTTTTATTGAATTCGTTGCTTGTGTTTTATTATACTGTATTAGGTTACAATACAATACAATACAATACAAATACGCTTTATCACACATCAAACAGAAAAAACAGAAAAGAAACCAAACAAAGATACAGATGCACAATGGGCGGCCTTATCGCTAAGAGCGTTTTCTTCCAGGCAACCTTTGGATGGACACGTAGCTATAGTATATTTATAGACAGTGGTAATAGGTTATTACAATACCTGTAAGAATAGATGTTATGCTTTGAGTAAATAAATAATAAATTAGGTACAATTGAATTGGGTGTTGGTGCATATCGCCATTCTGAGGCATTCCGTATTTTCCAAACATCTTATTTTTCTATTTTAATTTCACCCAGTACGTTAGTCACAGCCCAGGGGCTTGGTCACGTCCTCATTACCATGTCAAAGGTCTTCACCTCCTCGCATTTTATTTTATTTCGTAACAAATTAACCATCTATTTAAGCTGTCTTTCGACCGCCGAGGGCTGATTAATGAAGGTTGGGATAAGGGATTGCAAGGTAGAGGTAGCGTTGACTTGCAAAGCTAAATTAGGAACGGTGCAAAAATTTTTAGGTGAAGATGGAATAGGGAAAGATGGTCGATCGCCAATATCACGATATTGGCGATCGACTACTCAGAGAGAGTACTCAGGAGTTTGAAGCAATTATAGGATTCAAACTTTATCGAGATTAGAATTTGTGGTTGAGCGTCGACTGGAATACACAAGGGTTGCTTTTAAAGATAAAATCTAACTAATCAAAACTTTATGATTATGTTTTTCTGTTCAGAACAGTTTGCGTCTCGCCGCCTTTGTCTGGACCTGCCCAGATGTCTCTCTTCATTTAGGTTTCATAAAGGTTTTGTATTAACTAGAAATTATCAGATATGCGACAAACGGCCATGATGTCTACAATATTGTACTTACTAGGCTTCTGCCTCTTCGCCTAGCGAGTCACAATTGGACGCCCGATCAGTTCCAGAACTGGGATCTGATAACCACGCATAGGCGGTTCCCTCTACTATATGGACGCGCTTATAAATCTTAAACATCCTACAGCCAACCCTTTCCGCATCTTCGCCTGTCGGGCTATGCGAGGGTAAATGCCTCATAAGCTCGGCAGTTGCAGGGTCGGATGGCTGGGCTTCGAGTGCCGCGCGCAGATGGCAGCTTCCACCATGTGCAATTCCTGTAAGTCTAGAACATTCTACTCACCAGCCAGCCCCCTCTTTGTCTTCGCCCGTCAGGTAACAGCGGGGGAGGCGAAGCTGAATGCACGGTCAGAACGAGGCAGCTGCAAGGTTGGATGGCTGGGCTCCGAGTGCCGTGCGCAGATGGCAGCTTCAACCATATGCAATTCCTGTAAGTCTAGAACATTCTACTCACCAGCCAACCCCCTCTGTGTCTTCGCCCGTCGGGTAACAGCGGGGGAGGCGAGGCTGAATGCTCTGTCAGCTCGAGGCAGCTGCAGAGTCGGATGGCTGGGCTCCGAGTGGCGCGCGCAGATGGCAGCTTCCACCATGCTGTCGATGCTGGCTGAACGGGGCAGCTGGCCGGCTGATTCACGTCTGGAGACAAGTATAAATAAATAAATAATGTTGGACTATCCACACGGTATCATCTAGCCCCAAGCTAAGCAGAGCTTGTGTTATGGGTCTAGTACCCATAACACAAGCTCTGTTTAGCCTTAATAATATGATGATAATCAAATAATATGATGGTTCATTGAGACCTTATCTATCTTAATATTGTGTATGACAAACAAAATAAACAATCTTGAGAAATGCCTTTAAGTCAAACCCTTTTTGCACGTTTTCTGCAAAAATGTTTTAGAACTATGCAACTCAGCAACCAATGATGTTGCATAATAAATAAATTAGTTAGAATAACAAATTTATAAAAAATTTGTTAGAATTTTGACGACCGATGTGGCGCGGTGGGCGAAGGTCCGCCTGCGACGCAGGAGGTTGCGGGTTCGATTCCCGCCTCGGATCAATTGTGTGTATGATCTGCAGATATTTGTTCCGGGTGTTCTGGTCGTTTTCTATGTATAATAAAAAATATCTATCTATGTAATGTATTGTATTATGTATATCAGTTATCTAGTACCCATAACACAAGCTCTGCTTACCTTGGGGCTAGATAATGCTGTGTGAATTGTCCAGCATTATTTATTTATTTTATAACAAGATCCATATTTTGTTAGTAAAAATATTATAGAAGACTTTAAAAATTAAGTACGAACTATTCAAACACACATTATATTTATATTATAATTATAAAAACAAAAACATCACCTATTACCCTACGCGAAAAACAAACCCATATAGAGATGAGAACTGATTACATTACATAAATATCCAATCAAAAAATTATAGAGATATAAGGAAAATCAAATATATCATTACAAATCTGAAATGTAAACCTCTTACTTCAGATTATTAAATTCATACTACGAATGAATAATATTTATTCCTAGACTTCATATTTATTTTATAATATGTAGTAACAAGTTGTACCTACTACAGTGAATCAATAAATATATTGATTCACTGAAAATTACAACTCCATTGTTACCAAGGCAATTCTCGCTCCAAGTTTCGGTGTCTATTATCCAAAGAATATGTTGAGCCGAAAGAAGTTATTAAAATGCAAATAGGTGGTAAACACCAGCTGACGCCGCGCCGCCGCGCCGCCGTCTGCCTGATATCGTGCAATTAAACGAATTATCGGCTACGCTGTGGACTTTATCGATAAGGGATTTTTACAATAATGTGACATAGTAACCACTTTTGCGAGCCATATGCGAAATCAAATCAAAACCGACATTTATTTTAGACACAGCACAAAGTTAACATATACAGTCCATAAAGCGAGACACATTTTAAAACATACACAGAAAAAATAAAATAAATCACATACAGAAAACTTTTATTAAAAAAAAACTATAGCTTATATATAAGACAAGTGGCATTTTGGGCACTGGGCGGAGTAAGTTAAAGATGACGTGCACGGATATCTATCTATTGAAGCAATAATTTGGCTTGTTTTAAAAAACTATAAAATAAATAAAAATAAAATAAATAAATAATGCTGGACAATTCACACAGCATTATCTAGCCCCATGGTAAGCAGAGCTTGTGTTATGGGTACTAGATAACTGATATACATAATACAATACATAACATTGATAGATATTTTTTATTATATATAGAAAACGACCAGAACACCCGAAACAAATATCTGCAGATCGTACACACAATTGTTCCGAGGCGGGAATCGAACCCGCAACCTCCTGCGTCGCAGGCGGACCTTCGCCCACCGCGCCACATCGGTCGTCAAATAAAAATAATATAAATTCCTAATTAATGAGAAAATGGGTTTCAGACATAGTTTTAAATCGAAATGGGATCACACAGGATGTTTATAATTTTTAATAATCATCAAAATCAGTCGAAAGCTTAGAGGTAAAAATACATACAGTCGAATTAAGAACCTCCTCCTTTTTTGAAGTTAAAAAAATGCGCAGTACACCACCACAACGATTGCCGAAGGGAACCAAGCTCGAAGAAAACGTTTTTGAAAATTCTCGAATCGCATCACGAAGCGGATCACTGTGCACGATGCAATACGATCTAGAATTTTCTTTCAATTTTTCCTCCGAAATAAAATTTGGATTCTCAACGTATCGGACGTAAAATCACGTTACCTTTTCACGTAGTCACGTACGCGATTTACGTTACGTGCTGCGAACCGTGAATTTAATCTTGAGCGGCAATTTCCTGACAAGTGGGAGAGTGAAAAGCGTGTGGTTCTATTACCCACGTTAAGTACTACATTGTTCTCGGTAGCCGAAAACCGACCCTGTTTTTAGCACAATAAAGTGTTTTATACTACTTCATCATCATCAGCCTTTGTTTGTCCATCGCTGGACCTTCTTTATACTTCGACGACAGTGTTTTCTAATTTCTCTGCCGCTGTGCCCTGTCTATAAAGAATAAACTTAACAGATTTATTGTTTATTATTAGTTTTATTAAAAAAATCGGTCACGCTTGCTCAAAAAACTTCTGCAGTAGTTATATTAAAATTAATCTAGGAACTCTAAAGCTGATGTCCCACCGCCACGCACGGAGACGCTACGCACGTGTGTCTACGTTCGTTTTGCATGACAATGTATATTATAACGTAACGTCCACTGTAGCCTACAAACATGCAACTCACGATAACGGGATTAATGTCGTCATTGCTATATGCGCGTGTCTTGCTCGTATATGGCACCCACGCAGCTCAACGCTGTCAACGGTATGTACGCGGTACACGTAAAACAGTAACGTAGGCGTTGTAGGCAAACATAAGAACCCACGCAGCTAAAATCCCGCGAGTAAAGACTGCGGTTTAAAAATGTCAGCCATCTTGTCTTGGATTTGGAAATGGACATCTTTTTCGTAATCTACGAGTTCGAGTTGATCGAAAACTATATCCATATTAGTGGGTGTGCAATCATACAGCGTGACTCGCTTCACTCGCCTTGCTGTGTGACGGTCGCGTTGCGGTTTGCGCACCCAGGTCGTTTGTGGTCACGAAGCTAAAATAAAATGTGCCACGTGCTATCCCACACAGCGTGCGCTGCGGTGGGATAGCAGCTTTATCGATGATTGCATCGTTTAATTGTCCGGCCACAAATTAGTCACTCTCCTTTAAGCTGAAAACTCAACAATCTCATTAAAGTTGAAAGGGATCATAATCATCCAAGCATACGACCTTGACCAGCATAACTTGCCACCCCCATTCCTTAACACATGAAAGAACAAGAGGTCTTTGACTACTGGCATCTTGTAATGCAGGACTAAGTTTCGCAGAGGTCTTAAGTTAGAAACTTGGTCAAAGGTAAATATGAGATACGTGAGATAAGCCGGGTGAACTATGTAGATATATATGTATGGACTTGTATGGTTGTTGAATGCACGTCCTAGTTACTTGTAGTTTTGGGATTTCAAGACTGTCATGTTACTGTCATGTGTGTCATACCCTAGGCATACCTATATATTTTATTATTTGTCATTATTTCTCTTTTTATTTTTAAATACATTTTTTTTAATAATAGTGTATGTCCAGAAGTGCTATTTTAAAGAACACATGAACAAAGTGTCTTCACCTTAAGTATAGAGACAATAAGAAAAGTGCCAATGGACACGTTCTTAGTAATATGTTGTTAAAAAATAAGTTAAAACTAAATTACCCATTAGCCCATTCTATGGCTAAATTGTAATGATACTGTATATTAACATTTATTTAAAATGTGTATACTAGACAATAAAAAAAATACATTTTAATATATAATAAAATACATACTCATTTACTTTGTTTGCGGAGGAGGGCGTTGACTCCACTACACAGTGTCGTCAGCCCACAATTGTACCCTATACCCTTTATAATAAGCTTGTTTTTTCAAATAAATAATTTTGTATATTTTTGTATTTTAAGACTGTCTTAAGAACGACTAAGGATCCCCCATGAATGTTTTATTTATTTGATTTTAGCGGAAATTATTTCACTGCAGGCAAAAGGCATCCCATAAATATTTCTATTTTTTCCAATCCCTGATGTTATGGGCTTATTCCAGTTTTCCCCCTTGACAAATCCCCCTTGAGGGGGAAAACTGGAATAAAAAATCTGGTTTAGGTTTCCCCCTCACCGTTATGTTAATTCCATTACTAAAATTTCTTTAATGAAATGAAATGAAATGAAACCGGAATTGTATTTTTTAAAAGTCCAGCATTTCCCTTAATGGTTTTTCTTGTTCCAGTTTCCCCCTCTGAAATCCCACCTATGGGGGAAAACTGGAACAAGAAAAACTAGAATAACCAATGTTATGGGCCGACTGGCCCATAACACAGTTACAGACTTGTAAGAAGCACTAAAAGCTCAGGTAGGTATTTCTACTATTCCCAATCCCAAGGGATCGGGAAAACTGCGTAAACGCAAAGCTTCTAGCGGGGGATATGTCAATCGGTAGCCTCGCTCTTGAGAATTCTGTCGCCATGGAACGTTTATCTGCAGCGGATCGCGCGTTGTTTGTACGCGAATTTTACAAAAACGGTAATTCTGCGACTATAGCGATAAACTTTCAGCAATGTTTGGCAACATCCTAGATGTTATGGGCCAGTATGGTAGATAAAGTAGGTAGGTATGTACCCATTGAAAATCAAAGCTTTGAACGACATCAAAGTAGAAAAGTTTAAACGAAAATATCATGAAACTTTTAAATGTTGGTTCTAAAAGCAGTTTTCTGTTTGGAAATCTTTTCATCCCAGAAAATTACAGAGCTTTCACGAAATTGGAAAATCCACAAAGTGCTATCTTGTATGTGGAACTTTTAAAACAAATCTGAACAGTCGTTTTAAAGATTTGAACACTTTCTACAATTTAGAGTTTTTAAAGTTTATATATGTAGTTGGTAATGGATGTAATGTATAGTTAATACATGTATCTCATGATAAGGCTGGTCCACCAGTTCAAAGTCGCTCAGCGAGCTATGGAAAGAGCTATGCTCGGAGTTTCTTTGAAGGATAGGATTCGTAACGAATACATCCGACAGAGAACCAAAGTTATCGACATAGCTCTAAGAATTAGCAAGCTAAACTGGCAGTGGGCCGGCCATATCTCGCGAAGAACCGACGGCCGCTGGTGCAAACGTGTTCTTGAGTGGAGACCACGACTCGGTAAACGTAGTGTAGGACGCCTTCTGACGCTGGATGCGTCAAGCTGAAGACAGGGCGCTATGGCGCTAATTGGGGACGCTTATGTCCAGCAGTGGACTATCATAGGCTGATGATGATGATGAGTCAATACAGGATCCAGATGGATAGTACAAACCAGAATACCCAGAAGTCAGTAGGAAGAACTTATTTTACTAGCCCGTTGCTTCGCACGCTTTGTTTCTACAGAAACGTTTAAAAGTAACACATACAATACAAAAATGGTTTATTGTACACCATGTGCAGATAATTACAAAGAGACAAGTACAATGGACGGCCTTATCGCTTAGAAGCGATCTCTTCCAGGCAACATTTTGATGAAAAGATTTATGTAAAAGTTACTTACAAATAAGAAATAAAGTGTTAATTGATGTTCGACTTCTCTTGCCCAAAAAGCGTGTCATTATAGCACAGCTTAGCCGGCAATAAACTCGCATCAAGTTGGGATAAATATTTTGTATCATATTTTTCTTTTAAATTTTTGTCTAAAATCATCAGCTAATACAAGACATTTGCCATCTTACATAAAGACTCGACTTATTGGACCATTTACAAAGAACATAAATTTTATTTGAATTCATTTTTGAAAATGGAATTGAATGCGCCTTCTTGCTGATTTTCAGGAAGGGTAACTCCTTGGTAGAACGCGGAGGTAGGTACTTTGCGTTGCGACTAACGAATACACAAAAAAAAACTTGTAGTAGCGCGAAATCACTGGAATTCATGAAGAAACAATTATTATTCATCAATGTATTTCAAATCTGCTACCTACTAGCCAGGCAGGTAAACTTATATCCTTTCTTTGAAGAAAGAACTGCGAGCAAAAAGAAAGACAAAAGAAAGTCTACGAATACTCCGGCACAAAGAAAAGTTTTTGAACTTTATCTAACTTCCTCTAGATCTTTACACAAAAGGCCTTTACAACCTAGAATTACTACTCGTAGATTGTTTGCAACAATCTGCTGTTAGCTCAATTGTTTCAATTTTAAATACAATAATTATCACAAAGAGACCGCCGCAGTCCAAGTCAATAAGCGCTAGCGAAAGCGCAAGCGGGTCCGCTCCTAACATATCTACGCTTGGTGTTAATGAGTTCATCAATACAAACATCCGAAAACGTAAAGAACACTCAGAGCAAGAGGAATATAGAAAAGATTTTGCTAATTTTCGTGACGAAATAATGGGATTTTTACAAGATTTCGGTCGGACTCACACCGAAAATCTGACAATTATTCGCGACGACATTACTTTTATAAAACATGAAATGAAAACAATAAAATTAGCAACAGAAAAATTTACAAAAGAATTTGAATACGTCAATACAGAAATTAAAGAGATAAAAACACAAAATATAGAAACTCAACAAAAGATTGAAGACATAGAAACGGAAATATCAAAATTGAAAAACGCCGAAATATTGTCGCTTGGACCACAAGCCGTCACTAACACAAGCGAAGATCTAATTCAAGAATTACGAGAGCGGTATGAACGTCAGAAAAATGTAATAATTGAGGGTATTTTGGAAAAAAATGAAAGTAATTTGAAGCAAAGACGTACAAATGATATTGAGGAAGCTATGAAGGTCATCACTTCTATTCATACCGATTGTCCTAACCCCCTGAGAGCGTTGCGTCTGGGGACATACATACCAAATAAAAATCGACCTCTTAAAATATGTTTCAAGGAAACAGATACTCCTAAAAACATATTGCAAAAAAGAGCCAGTTTCCCTAAAAATATAAAAATCTACGCCGATCAAACGCCAGCACAAAAAGTTTACTGGCAATCCATAAAAGAGGAATTAAAAAAACGAACTGATAAAGGAGAGGCAGGCCTGACTATAAAATATATCAGAGGAACACCAAAAATTATTACAATGCAACCAAAAAACTAATAGCAAACTCTTTACAAATCGCAGGACATGAAAATATAACAAGTAGAATAAATCATCATCTACCAGGCAGCTATGCGGATATACCACTACAATCCTCTTCACTTCGGTTTTTTTACGCAAACCTACGCAGCATCTGCACTAGTGGCAAGTTTGACGAAATAAAATGCATCCTAAAGTCCATATCAAAAACCACGCACATACTGATATTTACAGAAACCTGGATAAAATCGGAAAATGAAGCTAACAGATACCAGATACCTAACTATACACATATATACAACTATAGACCGAACAACGAAACAAGAATAAATACATCAGGAAAAAAAGAAAAAAAGAGAGGAGGCGGTGTTTCCATCTATATCCATAGTAGCATCAAGTATGAAGTTACAGAAGACCTTTTTGAAGATGGAAATCACTATCTATGGGTGAAAATAGATAATCTATCGCTTAATATCGGAGCCATCTATAAACCACCAGATAGTGATTTTCAAAAATTCTTAACATTATATTCGCGACAACTAGAGAAAAATAAAAGAACAATAATCGTCGGTGATTTTAATATAGATTTGTTAAGTAAAGATAGTAAAGTTAAGGAATACAAGAACGAAATAAAAGAAAATGGCTATACATTAATAAACAATATCGATAAAAAATTCTGTACACGACAGACAAACACTACGAACACTATTATTGACCATGTATGTTCAAATTTATTAAACCACTCAATTAGCCTTTCTCTGATTGAATCCGCGCTATCCGACCATAAGCATATGTACATAGAGATTAGAAATCTACCATCAATACAAAAACAAAAAATACAATATAAAGCATTAAATTACGAAAAACTCGTCAATAGTATAACAAACGCTGAGTACATAAACGAAAATAATGCATACGAAAAACTGGAAATATTCCTATTACAACAAATTCAAAACAATACAACGGAACGGACAAAAATTCAAAACCCACCACACGATGACTGGATCAACAAAAATATAATAGACTCGATAAAGCTAAGAAATACACTATGGCAACTGACAAAATCTGATTCTAATGACGAAACAATCTTAGAAAAATATAACAAAGAAAGAAAAAACGTTAAAGCACTAATTAACGACGCTAAAAAAACCTATTACTACTCTTTATTTAATAACAACATAAATAACCCTAAAAAAATGTGGGAGACCATAAATAGCTTAGGAGTTAATAAAATAAAAGTAAAAACCACGTTACCTAAACTAAATACGATTAATGGACTGATTACAGCGGGGCAAGACGTTTGTAATGTTTTTAATGACTTCTTTTCGTCAATAGGCGCTGACTTAGCCAACAAAACACCCAGCATGTATCATCTAAATAGCGGAAATATCCTAATGTATACAACAACATATGAACACGAAACAATACTGAATGTGTTAGCTCCCTGTGACAGTGAAGAGATATCCAAAATCATCGACCAACTAGATAGCAATACGAGTACAGGTTTAGACGGCATCACCACAAAAACAATAAAAAACATAAAACCTTTAATTTTGGAACGTCTTACCCTATGTATAAATGAATGTTTAGCTCATGGTGTTTTTCCAGACAATCTCAAAATTGCAAAGGTTAGTCCAATATACAAATCAGGTTGTAAAAAAGATCCTAATAATTATCGGCCAGTATCGGTACTACCCGTTTTTTCAAAGATATACGAAAAAATCCTCTATAACCGACTTAATGATTTCCTTATTGCAAAGAATTTTTTTATAGATGAACAGTATGGCTTTCGTCCTAAATCTAGTACTCTATCAGCGGCTATAGATTTGGTAACCAAAATTAAAATCCACATTGACCAGAAAAACTATGCGCTAGGAATTTTTGTTGACTTAAAGAAGGCTTTTGACACTGTAAGTCATCAAAAGCTTCTCCAGAAGCTAAACAACATTGGAGTCAGAGACAGAGCCCTAGACACATTCAAATCTTACTTATCAAATCGGAAACAAGTGGTAAAAATTGATAACTTTACCAGCTATGTTACAAATGTCACTTATGGTATTCCACAAGGCTCAATAGTTGGCCCACTAATGTTTCTAATCTACATAAATAATATAAATTCAATAGGACTAACAGGCCATCTAACCCTCTATGCAGACGACACTTGCCTCTTTTATTTCGACAAAAATATCCACAACATTATCAATGAAGCCCAAAAAGATCTTAACACTATCAATGAATGGTTTAAATACAATTTGTTAACAATTAATACGTCTAAAACCTCATTCATGATCTTTTGTGCAAAAAACAAGCCGGTATCTGATTTTACGCCACTATCGATAAACAATGACATAATTAAGCAATCGCATCTAGAAAAATACTTAGGATTATGGATAGACGATAAACTGTCATGGAAATCACACATCGAAGAAGTAAAACAAAAGCTTACGTCATTGCTGGGAGCTTTGCATAAGGTGGCAAAATGCATTCCTGCTAAAGTCAGAAATACAGTATACAATTCTTTAGCGAAATCCCACCTAGAGTACCTTATTGAAATATGGGGATCAGCAGCTGAAACACATGTTAAACCCCTTCAAAGAGTCCAAAACAAAATTATGAAAGTTTTATATCACTACTCATATCATACGCCCACAAAAGAATTATATAAAAAAACAAAAATACTAAATTTAAAGCAACTATATATTTTTAACACATGTCTTCTAATAAAAAATATCACTTCAAAGTCTATACAATCAAATCTAAGCCTAGAATTAAAAGAAAGTAAATACAGTTTTAGAAATAAAATTAAACTAAAATTACCCAACATACGCACGAACTACGGAAAAAAGACGATTCTTTCAGAGGGAGCACGAATTTTTAATAATTTACCAAATACCATAAAAGAATGTGATAGCATTAATATGTATAAAAATATGTTGAAAGCACATGTCTACTCAATAGAATAATCTAACTACATATGTACATAATTATAAATTACCACTAATATACATATAATATAATTAGTTATGATAACTAATCTAGGTTAAGCCTCAGAGCCCAGGAGTTATACCTACTTAACTTATATTTAGTACACATATTACTGTTTAAGTTTATCTCATTTTAAGTGAACTGTAATGTTTTTATGAGAAAATAAAGTTCTTTAAACCTAAATGCCCAAAATGGTTATGGTTTATAAACCTTCCTGAATCAGATTATCTTTTAAAAAACCGCATGAAAATCCGTTGCGTAGTTTCAAAGATAAAGAAGAAGAAGAGCATACATATAGACAGACAGACAGCGGGAAGCGACTTTGTTTTATATTATGTAGTAAAGTTGGAAAATAAATAAATAAAAAACCTCGGACGTAAACATGTTTACCAACATAATGGGCCTAATGCGACCTACATCCTAAACCAAATAATTAGGGTCACATCACCGTATTCTTATTATGTCAACCCTATTCTGCCTTCTTTTGTCAGTAACCGGACACCGTGGTTAGGTGGAGTGGTACCTGTACATACAGTGCTACTATCTCATCTGTTTTGTTAATAGCATCTAGTGTAACCTTAATCTGTACGAGAACTGAACGTCTATGTAATGTAGAATTTTAATATCACAAGAATACAAAATGTATGGGCTTTTATAATCCTACTAATATTATAAAACGCTAAAGTTTGTATGTATGTACATGCAGGTAGTTCCAGGCCTTGGATAAAACATAGGCTACTTTTAAACTCACAAATCAATTCCCATGGCATAGCAATAACCTTAAATCGATTCCATAGAAACAACTCGTGCGAAGCCGTGGGCAGAAACTAGTTTTAAATATTTGCATCCCTAATTTTAATGTAGAACCTCAGGGTAGAACATAAACTTTTAATACATGACCTAACAACCGTAACCTACATTATGTAGAAGCAAATTAATTAATCTTTTCCTAAAAACAGGTTGATAATACCTATTATGCTAATAGATTTTAATTCATCAAAAAATATTTTTTATATATGAAAATTCAATACTATTGAATGCTTTGTTTCTTTATTTAAGAATATTTCTTTCAATATACTACATATAGGTACTACCTACTTTTTACTTGCCTAAATCTCCTTCAAATTACAAAAGAGGTTGGAACTGTTATCAATCATATCATATCTAAACACCAAGGAGTATTATTAAGTAGGTACCTATAATACTTTTTACTGTCACCGTAAAACAAAAGTTCCGATTTCTTCGTCCATCGCATTGACCCAATTTAGAACTTCGAACATAAATTCAATTTTCTCAATCGAAAAATGTTCTAGAACTAAAGAATAGTGTCCTTTACCTACAACGGAGGGTGCGACATTCGTTCTAATTCGTTTCGACGTGTTGCGTTCGATATGTCGTTATCAGTTTGGTAGTGTTCGTTTACAGCTGATATCTTCTTAAAAAAAATTATAATACCCAAAAAGTTTCATTTTCGGCGGGACTTCACCCTTATTTGATACCTTCTTGTTGTTATAAAGTAATATATTCTTACCGATATACGTTTGTTTAAGAAATTGTACCTCAGAAAACAAACGTCAAAGTAGCTGGACTTACTTGAGTAGACTGGCCAGTGGGTATCAACTAGCTAAGCATGAAATGCCAACAGCACAAGTACCATGGGACAAATAAAATGTATGAGAGGACGCTATATGTAAGACAGAGCAACAACATTTATGCTCAAAGTCTCGGCATGACACTCAAATGTCCCTGGAACACTGTCAAAAATGAGAATGACAACCGTGTCGGGCGGTAGATCTAAAAAAGAACTAACTTCACTTTACATGTTTGACGCATTATTAAAAAAACATTAAAAGAAAAATTAGATAATGAAGTAGATTTTGAGTGGTTGCAAGGATGCTCCCAGTATTTTGAAAAAAATAAATTGCATATAATTGTGTCGACAATATGCATTATGCATTAAACGGTACTACATAATTGTTAAAAAATAGACAATTTACGCATCGCAGAAAGCAATGAAAAGGAAAATAAATATCCTACAAAACATTTAAAGTGCTTGTATTTTTTCTTTATTTAAAATCATACTGTGAAAACAAGGTGAATTACGTGTAAAACAAAAGAATATTATATTTACCTAACTAAATTATATATTTTTTCACTGTTTTGACCAAATTGGCATTTTAATTACTTAACCAAAATCCTTCCTTAAGTATTGGGTGCAATTCTATATTTTACATTGTGTCAGGTGAATGGTGAATATTCAACAAAATGTTGAATAATTACCATTCGTCTGATAAATTATTATAGTCGCAGAGAAATTAAAAAGGCACCTTTTGAATTGAGCGCCTATTTAATTTGAAGCTCCCGCCAAACGCCAGTTACCGTGGGCTTAAGTTAGAGGCGCTAGTGTGCTCTAGTGTTGGCATTTTTACTCTATGGAGTCTTACTTCTTTCCGTTAGGATATTATTGTTCTGTGAGACTGGCTTTGAATAGAGAAGCATGGAAGGACCGGAACTTGGAAGAAGCTTTCGCCACTCTAAGTGGTACTGCCACAGAGCTATAGTTTAAATTCAGTGTATAGATACAAAATTTATTAATTGTGGTAGTAAATAAAACTTATTTTATTTTATTTACTTCAGGAACCCAGCACGATTGTACGAAAATTTCCGTACTAAAAAACCAAAAGCCATCAGAAGCGCTCACAACTTTAGAATACCTTTGCATACCATACATTTACCGAGACCCTCAAAAACTGGATTATGCATAATTGAACTGAACCCGCAATAGGGGAGGCCTACGTCCAGCAAGGGACAGGTAGTTTACATACCGTCTCATAAATTCAGAACAGTAGCACTCCCATTTGTCAAGCAACATCAATGTCTAAAACCATAAATAAAAGAATACCAACTGCATCAGGTCTGCTTGACGCTCCATCAGTTCAGACGTCAGTTGGCTTGACAAGTCCCACTACAGATCATTCCGGAGAGCGTGTATAAGTAATGCAAGGTATTCACTTTCAGATGGATTTAGGAGTACAGTTGTGAAGAAAATTGTACCATTTCTGAGGTAAGAAAAGTTGTGAGCGTAGCGTGGAATGCATAATAAATAAAATATAACGAAAGTTTCCACCTCGGTCTTCTTCTAGCCTATACTTTAGTCCCGAACGCAAAAAATTGAGTTTATTTTTTTTGTGTTTTTCTCGTTTTCCGTCGTAGCTTTCAAACGGATACACTAATTTTTAAAATAAAATGAAAACATATTAAGAAACTTATAACTGAACCGTTTTTTTTTTTATTTTAACTTGAGAGTATTCCAATAAATGTTTGCTGAAAATCTATAAAGCCTAAATAATGTTATGTTGGGGATTCTTACTTTCCCAAGTTTCAAATAAATCGCTGGGAGCTTACGAACTGTTTTTATCTTTTTTGTGGGGTAACTATTAATCTCCAATTCTCGCGCTCCCCAAATTTTGACCGCGTCTGTACATGTCAGAATGGTACAGTCGTTACCAAAATAGAATGACGGATCACTTGTGCCACCGACTGTGCTATAACTTCGGTAAACAACTTGAGGGCGCTCCATCAAAATGAAACTGTGATTATATTGGCCTCGAAAATGGCCACTTTATGAGCTCAAATTACAGAATCGATGAGATAACGATTGGAAAACCTTTTTAGGAACCCTACCTTGTTTAGGGAGGTAAACAAGGTTGCCAAAGGGATCTTTTTATATCAATGAGCTTACGCCGCTGTGTATCTGTCCGTCATACATATCTAGTATATTTCTTTTCTAAAACTTCATCATCACTACCCTTTAGATAGATAGATAGATAATTCTTTATTGCACACTAAAATGACAATGTAAAATAAAAACTTAAAAAAACTAGATACAATTGGCGGTCTTATCGCTCAAGAGCGAACTCTGCCAGACAACCATGGATGGATAGGATCGTGGACAGTACCATAGTTTAATATTATAGTGCTGGACATAGGCCTTCCCTAGAGTGCTCCTTGTCTTTAGCTTGCCGCATCCAGCATCTGCCCTTTTGTGTTTTTTTCTAGAACTTACATTTATTAAAATAGTCAGTACTTTCTTTTTTCATTTATTCATGTTTTCCAGTAAGCATATAGAAGATAACTTAAACGGTAATTCTGTTTGTCCGTAAGCTTCATTAGTGTCTCTCTATAATATTCAAATTCTTAAAAATATTTCACTCAGAAATCATACTAATTGAAAAATATTTTTCTTGCTATCTCATCCAATTTAAACTCACAAACTTTGCATTTATTAAAAAAGTTTCTTCCAAATGTGATTTTAAATGTCCTATGAAGCGAAGAGTAGAACTCGATATACATACCTACTCGTAATGGCTTACCTAATAATACTTAAGCCACTTTGTTGTCCGCACTGGCCAGCCTAATCCAAAAGTTCATCGCCATC
The DNA here is from genome assembly GCA_943735965.1 of Eupithecia abbreviata. Taxonomy (NCBI): domain Eukaryota; kingdom Metazoa; phylum Arthropoda; class Insecta; order Lepidoptera; family Geometridae; genus Eupithecia; species Eupithecia abbreviata. The sequence continues at coordinate 3,040,619 of OX030986.1, forward strand.
AATCAAACCCGAACTTGGAAGCTTAATTAGAGCTTTACTAAACAAGGCTAACCGCCTGAATTCGGTCGGCGCCCGCAATCAACGTAAATGGCTAACTTCGAAGGTACTCCTAACTTGTTAACGTTCTGTTGACATCTCTTTGAAACTATCAGTAAACTCGGCTTTTAGGTTAATTTGTGACAATGTTTTTGTTTGAATTTTATTGGGAATAACTGATCACATGGGACAGAAATGTCTGGCAGTTAAGTACATTATTATTAGTGCGTCCAAGTTACTTTTCATGTATTTTTTCCATTATACTTTACTATTGTACTTTTTACGTTTACGTTTTATATTTATTTCCTTTATCTTTGCAATAATAACACTAATGGTCAAAGCCAGCAGGCCTTATTGCACCTCCCAGAATAAAAATTCTGGCTGGTGTAATATAATTCGTTTCAAGTGTACACAATTTGACAAGCCATGTATTTATTTATAAAATTTCTTACAATATGATAAAATAAGACTCACTATTGGTTGGTTGGTTGGTTGAGGTGTTGCACTTAACAGTGACCCCCGCACTAGGCTAGGCCTGTTTCGCACTATGTATATAACTTATTTGAAAATGTCACACCATTTGTTGTATATGAAATAATTAATGAATTATTTTTGCAATACATTTAACAGGCACCATCACCTGCTTTTGATTCAGTTTATTAGACACGCCACTTATATTAATTATCTCTCAATTTAAATATGTGCCTGAAAAAAAAATGTTGTATATATAAAATTATTTTTTCAGTTTTTTTTATTTATAAGCAAGTGGGCCATATAACAATTACCTTCAATTACTTGGTAAAAACAAACCTGGTCAAGATATTTTTCATTACAAGACTACGTCTCGCACACTAGCCTTTTGGAAAGGTTTTATCTCGCCTATATAAGGTAGCCGGTAACCCAGTTCTAAGGTTTATAAGGCTTTAAGTAGGCTTAGGAGCTTTGAGCTTAGGCCTTAGGTTTTATTTACCTATAGCAATGCAATATATAGTGTGTGTGGATTGTGTGGGTAAAGTATTATATCAAAGCGTTTGGACTAAGAAAATAAAGTGACGTATAAGAATCAATTTCATCACTACAAAGCGAACTCGACCATTTGAATTTGAAATAATGTTACCGATGCTAGAATGAATTGATTATCAGTAATTCTTTTTGTAATCTGGCCTCCCACGATACAGGTTCTGAACCTAGTGCCACCAGTAAAATATAAGTATTTTGAAGGATCTGTAACAGAGATATGTGCTCGAGTCAGTGAGAAATTGAACGGAAGCGGAGATTCGCAATATATACCAATTTTATTTTTGTAATGGTGCTATTCTGAAACTCTGATATTAGTTATTTTTAATTGCCCCGCTCCATATCGAGCTTTATTATTTCCCAGAAAATTTTTTTCTGTTAGAGACAAGCACAATACAAGATTGCACATTATGTACGTCCCTAAGACCGGACACGGAAGCAAGCAAACAATCTTATAAAACACTAGCTGCGCCCCGCGGCTTCCCCCCTTGTAAATATATGTTTCAAATAGTTTAATAACCGTAACTAAAAACCGCATCAAAATCCGTTGCGTAGTTTTAAAGATACACAGGGACAGACAGACAGCGGGAAGCGACTTCGTTTTAAACTATGTAGTGACCTGTTATACGCACGACGCTCTCATCCTTTTAAAGTATTTCTAGACTGCTTAAATTTAGTACCCCTTAAGACGTAAGGGCTAATCATTTTAGCCACAAAGTCTCAGTTCCATTGTCCCTCAAAACCCTGAGTTGCAATAATAAACAAGCCTCGAAGTAGCCTTCAGATTACCCGACGCCACTCGAGCGACAAAGCAATGAGCGGACTCAAGAACGCGGAAGATATTGCCTTGGATTTCACTCCTTCAATTAACAAGTAAGTCTTTTCTTTCTGGTGCTCTGATATAGGTACAGTTAAAGTCTGATTGCGCGTGTGCGTTCAGTAGAGGAAATTAAAAACTTCCTAACCTCCTCATCTCAATAGGCAATATTGGTCCACTGCTGGACACAGGCCTCCCTCTGATAAGCACCTTATCGGCTTTATCTCATGGGTTAAAGCCCATAGTCCCCATGCTGGGCATGCAGGTTCGGTGGTAAAATATTCCGCCTCTCGGGTGGATATCTCTTAGAGAAAGAGTTGGGGTGGGTGGTGTAAATTCTGGTATGCGGGTTGGGGATCGCGTTCGGTGGTAAATTGTTCTGCAGGAGGTACTGCTGCCCGCCTCTCGGTGGATATCTCTTATTTTCCTCTTACGCAACCCGCGGAAAGAGTTGGGGTGGTGTAAATTCTCTATAAATAAATAAAAAGTCCCACGCGACAAGAGACATAGTAAACTACTAACTACTAACTGTCTAACGTTTTTATATCCTTTTTGACCTTACAGTACTCTTGAACAATTCAAGCTACATAATGAAAAGTTTCTAAAGAGCTTCAGACCATTTGGGTAATTAAAGGACTATAGTGTGAGCTGTAACTGGAATAACTACAATTAGATTACAAGACAAGATGGTTTGTATTACAAAAAACAAGTTTTTAGACTTTATGAAGTGGCAGATGGCAAAGAGCTTTTGACTGACAGTATTAATAAATAAAATCCATTAGCTTATTAACATAAAAAGCGTAGAAATTTAAGCTCGTAGAGCCTAGTAACAACACGTAGCTTTTCTTAGCAGTCGCTACGGTGCGATGCTACGACATAGGCGGTTTCGTAGCACCGCCCGTCGTAGGCGTCGTCGTAGCAAGACATTTTGTTTTTCATATGCCCGGCGTATGTAGAAATGGGACATCTAATATGCCATGACACGAAGACCAGGTTCTGTGGTGGTCAATGGTATAAAACAAAGTCGCTTCCCGCTGGCTGTCTGTCTCTATCTATTAGATCTTTAACACTTTGACTGCGATTTTTTTTCGACGACTGCGATCTTTTTTTTGACCTAAAAAATTCGTGCTGCCGCTCTACACAGCGGTTGTGTTGCGCCGCACATGCGTTTCGTTCGAAAAATATTACGGCTGTGCTGAGTCACAAAGATCTGTATTTTCTCAGCCGCTGCGCTAGTGTGTATTTACGCATATTAGTCACTTGTAGAAAACACATACCGTGAGTTTTCAGCACTCAAAGTGTTAAAACTACGCAACGAATTTTCATGCGATTTTTTAATAGATAGAATGATTCAAGAGGAAGGTTTATAAACCATTTGACATATACATAGATTTCCACGCAGGCCGAGACGTGGGGCGCAGCTAGTAAGTCATAAATTGACTTGAATTTGATTTTTTATAACTCGATGATTATAAAAGGTATTTTCTCCGTCTCTTGTTCGATTAACAATAAATCAGTAATCATTAAATTTAATTAATTTGTTATATGTATTTAAAAATTATATTTAATTTAGTTTATTTGTTAAATCCATGTATTCGTAAGGAAGAGCAGGACATCCTGGCACAAGTATACTTGACGACCGATGTGGCGCGGTGGGCGAAGGTCCGCCTGCGACGCAGAAGGTTGCGGGTTCGATTCCCGCCTCGGAACAATTGTGTGCACGAACTGCAGATATTTGTTCCGGGTGTTCTGGTCGTTTTCTATGTATAATAAAAAAATATCTATCTATGTAATGTATTGTATTATGTATATCAGTCATCTAGTACCCATAACACAAGCTCTGCTTAGCTTGGGGCTAGATGATACTGTGTGAATTGTCCAGCATTATTTATTTATTATTACTTACATACTTAAAAGGATGTCCTGACAACTGTCTAGCATGTAAGCATACTTTTATACGAATAAACAATTTTCGATTTTTAATTTTCTGTATATCTTACCTCTCCCAACTGAGCCGTCTCGGCGTATCCATGGCGACATCCTCCGTCGTCCCTCGCACGCCCTGCGTGAGGAGCCGCGCGAGCCTCGAACCTGCACTCGAGCCACCTGTGCTCGACACCGAGCCGCGAGGAGTTGGTACTCTGAGAAGAAAAAATAAAGGTTAAAAGGAGCTTGGTCCTTTTAGCAAGACTGTTTTATTTATATTTTGAGAACAGTTAGGAATTAAATTAAGTAAGTTAGATTATTAAGGTTTAAATGATTAAGATTAAAGGCTTTTTATTTTGTTGAAACAATAAAATAAAAGAAATAAATTAGGAATTTATTATTGGAATAACTGAATTTTGAATGTAATATAATTAATATAAGCAATGATGTTATAATTATTACATACAAACCATCTTACACTTAAGTATATTAAGGCTAGCTATTTGACGTGTAATAATGATTTTACCAATAAATGAACTTGAACTTAAACATAAAGAGGTCAGCAGTGGATCGACAAGAACTGATGATGAAGGACTATAACTTTTAATTTTACGGTGAATTGATGATGCCGTAGTGCACTTTTGAATAAAGCACCTCACTAAACGAGAACGGCAGAAACGAAATAGCTAACTGCTGGTGATATATGTGTCGTCTCTGTGGCGCGGCGGACGAAGGTTTTCCAGTGACGCAGGATGTTGCAGGTTCGATTCCTGCCTGGGAAGAATTGTTTGTACGATCTGCAGATTCTGGGTATTTTCTATGTATAATAAAAATCGATGTTATGTATTGTATTAAGTATATCAGTCATCTATTACCCATAACACAAGATCTGCCTAGTTTGAGGCTAAAAGATGCTGTGTGAATTATTCAACATTATTTATTTATATTAGAGCCTAACGCGTTCTCTGGCTTCAGCGGTACAACCTGCAAGAGCGTCATTGGCACTCTGTGTTACGTCACTCACTGCTTGATTGTATAATGCCTCTATAACTTACCCCTAACAAACACAAATCAAATTACAAACAAATTCAAACTAACCGACCGCTCAATACATGGTGTATAACATCAAGTACAATAGCGAACAACTACAATATCCTGCAAACTACGCCGTTCTACCTCTGTTCTTTGTAACTAGGGCCGGCACTTTGTTAGAAACTTTGTACACTAGTTGGTCAAGCTGGCTTTATTCGCGTCGATATTTCATAATAAAATGACCTCTCTTACTTATTGTGTCTCTTACTAGATAAAGCGTTAGCAAGTAGATGCGTGCATGTTCTGAAGTTCAAAATGTATCTCTTTATAAGTACCTAAGCACTATGTTTGTATGGAAATAAAGTTCTTTAAACCTAAAATAAAACATATAGTTGTGATTATGATTATCACAATAACTATCCGTGATTCTGATAAAAATAAAAATCGAAATGTTTTCGAAAAATATTTACTTTATATTTACTACTTTACTTTATATTTTTGTGTGCTGAACTGAAAATGAAAGGCAATAGTCGACTATTTATTGCATTTTTAATGTTAAAAAGGTGTTTATGAGCAGTACCGCATTTATAAAATGACCTCTGTTCCTCAAATAAAATATCCATAGTGTAGTGTTGTATTAAGTTTATCAGTCTTCTAGTACCTATAACACAAGCTCTGCTTAGCTTGAGGCTAGATAATGTTGTAAAGATTGTCCAGCATTATTTATTTATGTAGACCCTTTCGTTTCAAAGAGGCACTATTGTTTAAGAAACACTACAATTAACTTCCTTGGCACTATTTTATTTAAGAAACTATAATCAACTTCCTTTCTGCGTCCCTACTTACTAAAGTTACTACAACCCCTATATCCATTGGGCATCTAACTCATAAGTTAGCCCAATCGGTCCCGAAGCAGGGATTCTCATTAAGCCCCAGCTGGAGTTAATAGACGGATGGTAGATATAATCCACATACGGTCACGGGAATGGAACTATTACTGTGTGCCTATGTCTCCACATACGGTCACGGGAATGGAACTATTACTGTGTGCCTATGTCTCTTTGAACATTGCCTTGATCGACTTCAAATTGGTCGACACAGAGATTAAAAATGGTTGGTATAAAAAGTCCCTTAACTATACAATTTCTTTATTTGAAACGCGATAAAACGAAATGTACAGATATTAGACAAAAAGTTATCGGTAAAAATCTAAAAATATATAGTTATTTTGGATCCATTAGTTTTTTTTAAATCCAAATATAAATTGGAAAAACACATTGTATCGGTAAACTCCCCCTACCTGGATTGATTGGCCAAATCCAATCATGCGCACAATAAAGAAAATTCCGTGAGCTCGTTCTATGACAGAAAATAATGGGTAGATCACTTATTGTTTGCTATTTGAACGGCGAATCGAACCAGTAGATAACCAACAAATCGTTTTTAAGATTTATTTTTAACTACCTAACATTATTTCTCGAAATGAAATGCTTTTCAGTCGGTCTGATATTTGCGCACGACCATTCATTCAGATTTTCTGTGTGAATAGCGCTCTAGGCCTATTTGTATCTCGCTGGGAAAGGCCTGAATTAAGCCTTGAAATCAGGCTTGGGGTAGGCCTAACACCGCGCAACCTGCCTGCTTCCAACTTTCAAGCTAAATGAGGGATCTACACCATTGTGAGCTTAAATAACATTTTAAATACGAGACTGAAAGACAATTCCTTTGTATCTTCAGCCCTACAGAATTTAACGCGGAAAAACAGCTGTCACAGCAGAGGGATAGTGTTATTCCACAATTTTCTTGATATTGTTGCCAAAAACGAATGTAGAGAAAGAAAGAAAGAAAGAAAATTATTTATTAAACACTAACACAACACACAAACAAGGTTAATTACACATATAGAGGTATATGTGAGTTAACATAGAATAAAACTTGAGTGCTTTAATGCACACACATTTAATGTTATACGAATGAGAAATACGTGTAGGTGTTTGTCGTATTCTTTGTCTCACCACACCCCGTTTCTGTCTACTACCATTCTAAACCTTCTTCGTCTCATTGAATCAGTTTAAATAGGTACCTACTACTTGTATGGATCGATTTCAAAGAGGTTCCAATCTTAGTAATAATATCCTATTTTATTGGTGAGAAAGTGTCATTTTCTTTTTTTTTAAATATGGCAGATTCGTTTTGTAATTAATACCGGCTCTCGGCAGTATGCCTTTGCGAACTAGGCTCTGGTGAAAATATGAAACAATCTTCATAATTTAATAACTCATCAATTTTACAATTATTTTCCATTACTTGACACTGGCAGAAAAGTTTCCAACCAGGCACAGTTGCTATTAACAAATAATCATTATCAAAGTAAAATGTCACTCGCCCATCAATAAAGTAGATCCTATTACTTGGATTAGAACCTCTTTGAAATAGATCCCTCCATACTTCACTAGCATCATAGAAATACAACCTTGTTATCTCGTACTCTTTGGTACCCTCCAATGGATAGGCTACACGCTACACATGATTTGAAGTTACGAAATAGTTTCACAGCCGGCTGCTTTCGTTCCATAAAACTTAGGTCGTTGGCATGATACTTTTCATTTGAGTTGGCAAACAGCCAAAAGGTATGAAAGCTGTACCGACCACCTGAACAGATGTTGGGTAGAGTGCCAAATACATTTTGTAACATATCCAGTGAAATGGAAAATATAAAGACCCAAAATAGCCAGCTTTTAATTCAATAAGTTGAAGTATTTTCGTGAAGATTTGGGTTAGCCAGGAGATATTAAAATAATAGTTTGGTTTAAGAGGTATGGTGAAATAAATAATACTGGACAATTCACACAGTATTACCTAGCCCCAAGCTAATAAGAATTTGTCTTATGGTTACTAGATAACTGATATACATAATACAATACATTACATAGATAGTTTTTTTTTATTATATATAGACTACGACCAGAACACCCGGAACAAATATCGAGGCAGGAATCGAATCCGCGACCTCCTGCGTCGCAGGCGGATCTTCGTTCACCGCACCACAGGCGTCGTCATAAAGGAAACATAATGTTGTAAAGGATAATCTCCACAAAAACTAGTCTGATTGAACTAAAACAGTTATAATGTTAAGGGCTATATGCTAGGATGCCGTCCTACATTCTAGAACATACGATCCACTAGGTGTATTCCCTAAATGAATCTCCCACTACGATAAAAGTCAGGCCGAAGCTTCCACCTCGTTCCGAGAGTATCTTTAGTACCCAGGGGTACAGTTGTCTGGGTAAATTCTTGGTAAGTTATGGCCAAGATTGAGCGATGGAGGCTTTCATGTTGTAGTCGATAAGATGGCGAAAATACGATGTTATAAGGATGATTTAGTATTGCCAGCAAAAATACATTACATATCCTTGTAATTCTTTATTGTACACAAAAAAAACTTTAAAAAAACTTAACTAAAAAAAGATATGTACATAGGCGAGCTTAACCCTAAAAAAGAGTTGTCTTACAGCAAAACCTTAGGTTTATAGGAGAGGCGATGGAACAGATAGAGGAAAATAACACTGGAAGTTAATATATGTATAACATATAATATATTTCTATTAGTGAACACTAAATCATTCTTACAATAAAATACATACAATACAATACAATATATCTTTATAGCACCATCAATACAAAAAACTTACGTATATCAGTTATCTAGTAGGTACCCAGCAAGCTCTGCTTAGCTTGGGGCTAGATAATGCTATGTGAATTGTTTAGCATTATTTATTTATTTTGGTACAAAGTAGGGTTCTTTCTACCTGTGCATATTATAAAATAGGTACTCGCCTAAAGGTTTTTCTTAGAAAGGTTTCATTGAGGTAAGAACTTATCGATAGAATTCATTGAGTACCTTAGTTAAATATTAACTTTACTTTCGCCGTTACTAAAGAAACATTCCTTAAAAGCGGCGACCGTTATATAACTGCCGAAAATCTATGATGATGGAACTTTCTACAGGTTTATAAAGAACATACTTTGTGTCATGACTTATTCCATCCGGTCTGAGAGTTTGTTATCGCGATAGTTTGCAAAGTTTCGCGTTTGGAATACTAAACTATCGACTTTCAGATAGGAAAATATTTTATGAACCAGAACGAGGTTTGTTTAAAAAAAAGATAGTTTTATTCCCTTTATACCTTCTTGTATAGGAGGCACATTGTAGATTGTTTCCGTTCGACTCCGTTTTAAATATATATAGGGTGTTTGGTATCGGGACTGACAACATTTTTGGCTAATCGCATTTTAAAGCGTCGTCGTCTTCTGGTAGGGCAAAAACGTTTTGCATTGTGCAAAACGTCTGGCGTTCTAGAAAACACCTTTTGGAACTTCCCCAAGTAGCATTTTATAGAATTCCGCTTTTATAGGTACTATGACGAAGGAAAGCCTTTATGAAACTTTAAGGCACCTGGCACGCCAAAGCCATCATGAAAAACGACTGGCAGTGGAAGTACATGATTTCTAATAGTATCCAGAAGAAAATATAAAAAATAGACATATATACTAATAACGAACTTTTGGTGCGAATTTAGTAACTATGCAAGCCATTATCCGCCAAAGGCACTATGACTCTACCTATGACTGTATTAATAAATAAATAAATAATGCTGGACAATTCACACAGCATTATCTAGCCCATGGTAAGCAGAGCTTGTGTTATGGGTACTAGATAACTGATATACATAATACATTACATAGATAGATATTTTTTTATTATACATAGAAAACGACCAGAACACCCGAAACAAATATCTGCAGATCGTACACACATTTGTTCCGAGGCGGGAATCGAAACCGCAACCTCCTGCGTCGCAGGCAGACCTTCGCCCACCGCGCCACATCGGTCATCGATGAGTTATTAATCACTCGGTACAGGTAGGTAGGAGATTCATATAATACCACCGAGAAGTGTGAATGGTACGAATATAAACCCAATTTATTTGAGAACCATAAATTTTACCACTATCTGAACCCGAAACGCTTCGATAGCGCGATCTAGCGCTCGTCCACAATTAGCAGCGCCATCTAGTTCAGCTGAGGTCTCAAAGTTTACAACTTAACAATGACCCAACCGCTTCATAACCGGTGATCGTTTCTACCTGTATTGGGGAAATACGCTGACAAACTGTCAGCTTTTATAAAGTGACGAAGGTCTGGCGGTCGTAGGCTCTCTCTCTTACTCGTCGAGTAAGATCCTTCCTAAAATAAATATTCCTTACAATTATATCTGAAAATCGACTTCAAGCAAGTGTGCTTTCGTTTTTCGTAGTTTGTTCCACACAAACGTTCCACAACGAGTTTGGCTAGTGTATAGGTACTAAATTTACAAACTTTTCTATAATTTGACATCGTTTTCGCTTTCTAGAAGTATTTTTTACAAAAAGACAAGACGACCCGCCATAATAGACCCATTCTCACACATAATAAAACACAATATTTCTTCTCAGCACACACAGGAACACCTATTATTCCTCGCGCTACGTGCTTCTACAAGACAAAGGTTGTGTTACTCCACTTATTGCGGTCATAAGTTCTTGTTTTCTCTCCAAAATGGACTGTGTTCATTCGCTGAATAAACTTTCAACCCTATGTTGGTGGAAATTGCAATAAGAGTTTATTATTATTTATAGCGCACTTTAACCTGGGGCCCGGGAAACCACATTTAGAGTGTAATAGCCACTTTAAGTTAGAATATAGCTTATTCTTGGTTAGCTACAAAAGTAACAACTTATTAAAAAAAAAATTTTTATCAGATAACGTATTGTGCATTTTTGGTTCGTGAGCTGTCTTAAAATCTATAGATATGTAGATAGAAAACACTTTATTGTGCCACATCAAACAGAAAACAATACAAAAATAAATAACTTAGAATTATGGAAGTATACCATATCGCTGAGAGCAATCTCTTTCAGGCAACCTTAGGATGGACATATAGTATAAATCAAAGTGACTTCCCGCTGTCTGTTATGTATGCTTAGATCTTTAAAACTACGCAACGGATATTGATGCGGTTTTTTTTAATAGATATATTGATTCAAGAGGAATGTTTATATACTATTTGACACATAGAATTCCACGCGTGCTAAGCTTATGTTATTAGTTAAAGAAAACATAAAAATTTGAAAGGAAGGTTTAAAAACGGTTACTTGTGTTCCGATCAAGCTGTCTCAATCTCAAGAGATACTTTCTATTTAACCAGGACCTGAATTCGAACCGAAAATCCTTCAAAAGTGTCCTTGATCAAAAACCTGTAAACTCTTCTAACGGAAATGAGATTTTTCTCCAAAAGTCGGAGACAATTACTCGCCAGCAAACATTCGGAGCGCTAAATATATCAAAGGAAACCGTCGACGCGGTTTTACGAGCTCGTTATGAAGTTCACCACAATCGGGAACAAAAGAAATGGGGGATCAGTCCACAAACAAGGAGGTTTTTACCCATAATACTATGCATCATCATCATCATCAGTCTATAGCAGTCCACTGCTGGGCATAGGCCTCCCCCAATGAGCGCCTTAGCGCCCTGTCTTCAGCTTGCCGCATACAGCATCTACCTGCAGTCTTTCGCAGTCCCACCTGCTATGCATACTGCTGGATAATCCAAACACATTTAGCCCCATTAACAAAATAAAACTATTACAGAGGCATTAAAAAGCTCAGAATAGGTTTCTCAAGCTGCCCGATGAAATTGTGGAAATATCTTTTGTTCAACATAATCGTCTATAATATAAAAATGAATCGCTGAATGCGTTGCTAAGCGCAAATCTCGAGAGCAGCTGAACCGATTTCGCTTATTCTTTTTTTAGAATATTTCTTGAAGTACGAGGATGGTTCTTACAAGGAGAAAAAAGAGAAAAATTTAAAAAATTGCCTGAAACAAATGATCACCCGGGCGAAGCCGGGACGGGCCGCTAGTAATAGGATAAAATAGGTTGCAGCGTTAGTGTGCCAGGGGGTACCGCCTTAACTGACTGCTTCATATTGAATAAAGTATTTCAATATATGGGTCCATCTTACTTTGCTCCTATACCTATATGTAACTATGTATCTCAGAGCTCTATGATAAAGGTCGTCGAACTTATCAGAATCTGAGCGTTCGCAGCGAAGATAATATAATCAAATCTTTATTTATAGCATTAAATCTTATTACATTAAGGATTTATAGATAGTACCCATTACACACGTTCTGCTTAGCTTGGGACTAAATGATGCTGTGTTTGTGGATTGTTCAACATTATTTATTTATTTATTCTCGTCTTGATTAAGACTCGCGTAACCTTGTGACTTGTGCCAAACATCAAGCCTATCTGAATTATTTACGCGGGGTGAACGTACGTATTGACGACTGATTCTGGGAAGCGATCCGAGCCTGGATTGAACGAAAAATTATCCTGTGACAATATTTTGATTCATGGAAAACTGTTTAAATATGTTTGTTTACCAAATATGAGTTTGTTTGGGTTGGGATGATAATATTTCGAACAAATAGAGCTATTTTGCGTGTTTTTTCAGACAAGCAATTTTCTTAAGAAACATTGGCAGTTAGATACGCCATAATTGTGTTGTTTTTTACAAAACATTGGTGAAGAGGCTTGTATGTACCATATTTTGTTAGAATTTATATATGCTTTTCGGAACAAAACAACAGTAAGTTTAGTTTTTAAGTTTTATATTCGGTTTCACCCGCGTGGTGATAGATATTTTGGATAATTGACAATATATCTTTATGAATTGTAGCCTATGTGTTATTGTGATAAGTAAACTATATTATTGTGAAGTTTCATAAAAATCCATTCAGTACTTTTTGCGTGAAAGAGCAATAAACATACTTGCATACATCTTCAGAAATTTTCGCGGTTACAATATTAGTAGGAAAATCTGAAATAGAGCATATTTTAGATGTTCATGAAAATCAAACTAAAGTTAACTCATAAAGTTATGGAAATAGTTGAACTAAAATGATGTACCTAATGAAGCACCGTTTTCAGTGAACAAAGGAACCTCCCACTTAATTCTGTTAACTAATTTATAACTCCATTAAAACGTTTCATGAGATTGAACACAACAAGGAATTTATTCACCAGATTCACAAAAAGACAAGAAATTAGATTAATATCTTCGTCAATAGTAGGTAAACAATGATATGCGAAATTAGCAGACAATTTCAATTTGATTCATACTAGATGAATGGAAATTAAATTACTCTTCTAGATTAATTACAAAAGTCTGCAGTCAGCTCAACTGTTTCAATTTTAAGTACTCGCTCCAGGTTCTTTATATTTAATAATTGTATTTGTGGTCATTATGATGATTAAATTGTCTGCAAATTTAAATCAAGTGGGAAAATTTGTGAAAAAAAAATAAAAAATAAGATATTTACGTGGAAAATAACCAGTTTATAAAGGGTTTGCATTCATAATTTATAAGCACACTCCAGGGCTGGGGTCAGCCTCGGGACGAGACAAAAATCCCGTTATGGTGCCGAAATAAAGATGTTTTAGATATTCAAAGGGAAGGTCAAAACCCAAAACCATCTATCTTAACTTGGACCCTTTTAATTGAGGATGGTTGAGGCATAGCTTCATCATCATCATATGGGAAAGATCCTTAGTTGAGCCCAGAATAAAAAATAAATCAAAGGTTGAATTTAAGCCATTTTATAGAGTCTATCTTCGGATAAGAAATAAATCATCGTATAGCTAGGCCCAAAATAAGCAGGGTTTGTAGTAAAGGTAACAAATTTCTGAATTTTAAATAGCCAGAGTTGGATCAAATATTCCCAGATTATACATACAGAACCCGCGTTGGAAATCATATCGAAACTTTGGCTTTTAAGGCAGACCAACCCCCACTGGCCCTTTGGAGGTCATTTTATTCGTCAGAGCTACCAAGGTGCCTGAAATGATAACTCTAACGATGATAGTTTCCAATTGATTTATTATATGGATTTAGGTAAACATGGAGATGTAAGACACGTACGGCATTGCTGAGCTAGAACTGTAGGAAGTGAACTAGCTCTCGCACGTTCCTTTGCCCTAATGACATCGTACTTTGTACATCTTGGCCACTAAAAAAAGGGAAAACAATGGAAGGTATAAGAACTATTTAATATAAGAATCCAGACACATCTAGGATTCTTCCCTGATAATATCTACATAGTTCTTCGTACAGATTAATTACCAAGAAAATAAAAAAAGCCTAATTCCAGCTTTCTAGAGCAAAGTTATCGCTTTGTTATAAAAATACATTAAACATTGACTTCTGTCAGTTCAATATCTTTATGGAAATTTGACCTGACGCTGATTTCAATAAATATTTATGGCCAAAGACTAGGCTCATATTCAAAACATTTTTATAGGACATTAAAGAAATAAAACTTGTAAATTAGTTGGTTTTCTTGGGGATATTTTGTTAGAAATACGGTTAACGAAATACCTTTTAATATAGTATTCTGAGTAGTTAGCTGGTCACATAAATTACGGCTGTACCTACGCTGGCCGAAGCAACGTAAGGTATGACTATAAGGGTCAGCTATATCAGCTAGTCTATGTCAGCTATAGCCTAGATTTAGCTGACCCTTGATATACTTACTTTAAAGTTAGCGTATCCGCTTTATCTTCACTGGCTATGCTGTACTTGTACGTGTTAAACTGCTGCTGGCAGATTTCCTCCAGAAATCGTGAGGTTCTGCCTCATTCGTCCTGACTGATCACTAGTCATGTGAGAGCATACACCACACACATGCTTTACTAGCTATCGTCGATTTAGATCTACATCATGTTACTTTAACGCAAGGTTATTGGCTCTATCTTCGCTGGCTATGCTGAAGCGTGGTGAACTGCCCAGCCGGCTGCTGGCGGATTTCCTAAGGAACTCGTGAGGTTCTGCTTCATCCTTGCTGGTTAAAGAGATGCAAGGCGCGTGGGCGAAGTGACCGCTCACTAGTTGTATGAGAGAGAGGGTAGACCACACACATGCTTCACTAGCTATCGTAGATCTAAAGGCGACGGTCTTCTGAATCAGCCCAGCTGCAATTGACCTCTGTTTTACTTACTTTAACGCAAGGCTGTCGGCTCTATCTTCGCTGGCTATGCTGGACCGTGGTGGACTGCCCAACCGGCTGCTGGCGGATTTCCTCCGGAACTCGTGAGGTTCTGCCTTATCCTTGCTGGTGAAAGAGATGCAAGGCGCGTGGGCGAAGTGACCGCTCACTAGTTGTGTGAGAGAGAGGGTAGACCACACACATGCTTCACTAGCTATCGTAGATCTAAAGGCGACGGTCTTCTGAATCAGCCCAGCTGCAATTGACCTCTGTTATACTTACTTTAACGCAAGGCTGTCGGCTCTATCTTCGCTGGCAATGCTGGACCGTGGTGAACTGCCCAGCCGGCTGCTGGCAGATTTCCTCCGGAACTCGTGAGGTTCTGCCTCATCCTTGCTGGTGAAGGAGATTCGGGGTGCGTGGGAGCGAAGGCCGCTCACTTTGTGCGCTGAACAGCCTCGCACCAGCATTTGGCTTTGGGTTAGGTCTGGAACAAAATGTTAAGGTTATCTAAGTGTTCTTCCGCTAGGCAGATTTCGGAAGAATTTTGAGGTCGGTATTTTGCAGTATTTTGACTGAAAAAAATAAGTTATTTATTTGATTTTGAAATGATTACTATACGTATAATTATTTTCAAAGTTAATTACAGCGTCGACATTTTATTAATACAAAATTACAAAGGTTTCCTGGAAGAGATAGCTTCGAAGCGATAAGTCCGTCCAATTTAGATGTCGCATCGTTTCGTTCTTTATCTGCTGTATAAAAGAGTACATATTTTTGTCTTGTATTGTATTACAACGTACGAATTTATCGTGCAGGCGCGATCTCTTCTAGGCAACCTCAAAAGCTTTAAGTTTTGGGGTACAGTTTCTTCCCGACTCGTACTTGCTTGTTAAGTATTTTTACCTTGTTATAAACAAAGAGCCGCTGAGCGTCTGGTTATGCGAACTTTCTTTTAAAGCATCTAAATTTCAAGAAGTTGTGAACTGGCACATAAATATAAAATTCCTGCCACAAAATCTCCAAGACACGAAATATTTGTAAACTGTATTTTCTGTGCAATAATGAACTAGAAAGGTTCTCTCTGGTTGGTAAAGAACAAAGACTGAAATACAATGTAGCGCTGATCAAAAAGGTACCTTACTACACCTACCTAGCAATGGCTAGGTTAGTCCTAGTGAAGCTCTATAGCTTAACTAGGAACTTTGTAGTAAAAACCGATTTTTCAGAATATTTTGTTTATTCGATCAACTTGAGAGCGGTTAAAATAATATCTAAAATACTCAGATAATTGAATGGGTGCCTCCTTTAATCTTGTATTTAAAAACCTTTTTAAATAAAAGTAAGTGATTATGATGTAGTGAAAACTGGGTGTGGTCTGCAAGCAAGAAAAGGATTTATGTATTTAAGTAGTATATTATTTAGTTTGGTATTTGTAACATTTATTTACTTATTATTTATTTTTAAGTATTCAATTTATGTTCGTATTAGATTATCTACGGTACACCCCCTGCCTTTTTTAAATTCACATAATTCGTTCCATCCAAAGGTTGCCCGGAAGAGATCGCTTCTAAGCGATAAGGCCGCCCATTGTACTTGTCGCATGTAATGTCTTTTGTAATTGATTGTATGTGTGTGTTTTATGTGTCAAATAAATGATTTACTTACTTACTTACTTAATTATCTGTATCTGGTGTACAAAAAGTATTTTTGTGTATTTGTATTGTATTGAATATGTATTATCAACGCTGATGATACCTATTCTTTAGCATAACATTATTTCATTTTAATAAACTTCTTAGTTATGACATTTTCAAAACTTAAATAGCAATATAACAATAGCTGATTATGACTAAATCAGAACAAGATGAAAGCAGAATATGGCAAAAAGAGAACATGACTAATCTATATATATAAAAGAAAGTCGTGTTTGTTACAACACTTATAACTCGAGAACGGCTGGACCGATTTCGCTGAAACCAGGAGTCTAACATAGGATACTTTTTATCATTTAAACAATTTGACACATAGATTTCCACGGGGGCGAAGCCGCGGGGAGCAGCTAGTTCATGAATAAAACAGAACATAACAAAAGCAGAATAAGTATAACATATACAGAATATGCCTAAAGTCAACTATGACAACCATCCAACAGTCATATTTATCTACTTAAAAAAATGGTTAAGTCACGCGACACAGTTATATTTCGACGACCGATGTGGCGCGGTGGGCGAAGGTCCGCCTGCGACGCAGGAGGTTGCGGGTTCGATTCCCGCCTCGGAACAATTGTGTGTACGATCTGCAGATATTTGTTCCGGGTGTTCTGGTCGTTTTCTATGTATAATAAAAAATATCTATCTATGTAATGTATTGTATTATGTATATCAGTTATCTAGTACCCATAACACAAGCTCTGCTTACCATGGGGCTAGATAATGCTGTGTAAATTGTCCAGCATTATTTATTTATTTATTTATAACTACTGCGTGTATTATCGTTTTCACACAAGCTATTTATTTTCCCTTGTATTTATGTTCCAAATAAAGATTATTGTGATTTGATTTTTTTTATTATATATCCTTATATATCCTTTTTTTATTATATATCCCTATTTTTATATATCCTTTGATTTATTAATACGTCTAAAATAGTCTAAATAATATTGAAACATCTATCCATATTTGAAATAGAGTTAGTTTTAGACGCTAAGTAAATGAAGAGAAATCTACAGTTTATTTTATTTCCGTGTTAGCATAATTTATGAATCAGGTCAAGAGATCTCCAGGGATCTCTAGCAGATGCAGATTTTTGTGGAGTGATTTGTTCAAGTGGCTGTGATATTTTTATCGTAGCAATTCAGGTTTAAAATGGTGTTTAGTTCACTTATAAGATAATATGTTCAAACAATTTCTTTTGAATCCTGTTGGCGAAGTTAACTAAAAATGAAGTTAATTAAAAAAACTACTTCTATATCTATACTAATATTATAAAGAGGAAAGGTTTGATTTTTTGTTTGTTTGTAATGAATAGGCTCCGAAACTACTGGACCGATTTGAAAAATTATTTCACCGTTGGGAAGCTACACTATCCCCGGTGAACATAGGCTACATTATATTTTCAAAAAAGTTAGGGATCCGTACTAAATCTGTGCGAAGCCGGGAAGGTCCCCTAGTATATTATATAGGTATATATTATTCGGTGATTGTCATTTTTAATTACTGTTGCCGTACTGTGCTAGTTTTTGCTAAACAAACGTAAGATTTTGAGATCCGTGTTGCGTAAAATGCGTTCTGTGCTTTAAATAGAAATAAAAAATCATATTCCGTCGCTATATGGCACATACAGAGGCCAAATTCTGCTAACCAATCGCTTTACTATGACAAAATTATTGTCGCAGAATCGTCCATAATTGAAAGAAACTTTGGATAGTGCGAGCAGTGCTATTTGCATAAAGTGATTGATATAATGGTTTTAACTTTGAATAATGGTTAAGCCCATGCTCCCCACGCTGGGCATGCAGGTTGGGGATCGCAGTTTTGTGGTAAATTGCTCTGCGCTGAGGTGCTGCTGTAAGGACAGTGTGTGATGTGGTGTAGGCGCCTACGCCTATCCACCTAATGACACCACCACACTTACTCTGACTGATATCATGTTATATATTCACACAACGAAAGTTATTTAAAAGTATACTGAATAAGTAAGTTAAAATTTAATCTTCTGTCTATTTATAATATTATTTATGCACATGTACCCACTTCTCTCTTCACTTTGTCTCTCTCTCCCAATAAAGTTTGCTGGAACTCTATTTAGGGTTAAGTTCACCTTTGTATTAATTTTCTAGAATAGGTTTTGTGTATAGTTTATCATGCAAAAAGTATAAATAAATTAAAATGAAAGTTAAAAGTAAAATCTTAATCCAAAAACGAGAAATGTGTAACATAAAGCAAAGCGGTTGAAGAAACCACTCCTTACAATTTATTAGTACGAATGTCAGGCTTAAAGAATGTCCAACAAAAAGTGAAACTGAGCGAGAACTTAGCTGGCAACGTAATAACGAAATGTAAAGGCTTGTCGGGAACGTGCGCGGAATATTTGGAATTGCCCATTTATAGAAGCTTCTAACGCGTTAAAGATTCAGGGATTACGTGAACATTCCTCTTTACACCTGATACCGCGTTCTAAATTAATATATAATAAATAATAAATAAATAATGCTGGACAATACACACAGCATTATCTAGCCCCATGGTAAGCAGAGATTGTGTTATGGGTACTAGATAACTGATATACATAATACAATACTTTACATAGATAGATATTTTTTATTATACATAGAAAACGACCAGAACACCCGAAACAAATATCTGCAGATCGTACATACATTTGTTCCGAGGCGGGAATCGAACCCGCAACCTCCTGCGTCGCAGGCGGACCTTCGCCCACCGCGCCACATCGGTCATCAAATATAATCATATATAATATAATCAATGATTAAGCCTGTTGTTTATGAGCCACAACTTGGAAGGTTTATTTCTTATTTAGTAATTTATTTATTAAAAACAAAAGAGTAGTCAACATAATGAATCGCAAGGAACGAATTCAATAAAAACAATTATCAAATATAATCACTACATAGTACAAAGTCGCTTCCCGCTGTCTGTCTGTCCCTATGTATGCTTAGATCTTTGAAACTACACAAAGGATTTTGATGCGGTTTAGTAGATAGAGTGGTTCAAGAAGAAGGTTTATAAACTATTTAACACATAGATTCCCCGGCCCCAGGAAGATGACCGCCCATGGCGACCCCTTCCGCGGGACCTGATCCCTGCGGAACCACCATAGTCCTTGGGTTTATTAAAAAAAAGGAAAAAAAACACAAAAAAAGAAATAAAAAACAATAGAAAATATATACAAACCAAATGCAGCCAAAAAGAAAACATTGAGAAGGGGGGGAAAATGATATTCCCACAAAACCCAAGGACCGAGGGGTCGTCACCCCTCGAGTTGACGCCGGGGTAATGAGGCCAGAGGCCCCTCTCTGTGCCCCCACCAGGGCCGGAAAGAAATTTATTGATGACATAGATTTCCACGCGGGCGAAGCCGCGGGACGCATCTAGTCCAATATAAATGTCAATGAGCAAAATAAAATAATACAATACAATTGTTTATAAACTTATAAAAACGTTTAAAGTCCAATTTGTGTTATTAAGTTCCAGTAGAGTTTAATTAAATCAAGGTTGTCTGGTAGAGATCGCTCATGGTCGTTAAGGCCGCCAACTATCATATATTATATTCTAATTTGTTTCTATTATTTGATTGTAACTCTGTTAGTAAAGGCCTGTCACTTACGTAAATAACAGAAGCAAATTAGTAACTATATATATCACTTCTCTGCTGGTACAGAAATATTTTAGCCGCCTTGAAGCTTGTCAGTCAACATGGAAGGGGGATGGATGAAATCTTTTTATCTAAATTATCCCTGACATAATAATGATTGATGATTTCAAATCCGATAAGAGATATGCAAAGTTCACGAGTTGAGAAATGAGCATAATAAAGGACTATTTGCATAGAACGAGGTTTGCAAGCGTTTTATGTCTTACATATGTATTTAGGCACAATAATAATAATAATAATTGACATTATGATTGACTTGTTTATGGCAGACGTCCGCAATCTCCCCTCTAACCCGATTACCCAGTCCATCCATCCATCACAATAGCCTGGTTTTATTTCTTTCATTTTTCTTTGCAATAGTATCTACACCTGGCGGATACCATCTTTGAGTATATCATATTGTGTACCCGAGGATGATACCCGCTATGTGTAGCCATCGCCTTTAGATTAATTTTCTCAAATGGCCTCTGTGCTGTTGGCTTCGGCCCCACGCAAGCCTTCCAAAGGACCGAGTCACTTTATGGCCCGAGATCATGGTAAATGAGAGACATAATAATTCCATCCATCATTATAGCCTTGTTTTATTTCTTTCATTTTTCTTTGCAATAGTCTCTACACCTGGCGGATACCATCTTTGAGTGTATCATATTGTGCACCCAAGGATGATACCCGCTATGTGTAGCCATCGCCTTTAGATCTCAAATGGCCTCTGTGCTGTTGGCTTCGCCCCACGCAAGCCTTCCAAAGGACCGGGTTGCTTAATGGCCCGAGATCATGGTAAATGAGAGACATAATAATTTTCTAGTTTAGGATGGAAAATACTTAAAAATTACTGCCCATTTAAAATTACCTTTATCTTATACCTTAATTATATAAAATAAACCAAATAATGTCGGCGACGCAGAATGTGTTGCGACCAGTAAACCAGTCCGCGAAAACGCCGGAACAGCACATTCTTCGGCCAGAATTCTTGCTTAGTGAAGGTCGAAATATTCTCCGATGGAATACGCACCACAAATGATTTAAAATCATTATGACGCGACTCCAACCGCTCGACCCTAAGGGTAATACTACACGGGCGGTTCTCCCGCCACGGGAATCCGCTCGATAAAGCTGCCGCAGATCATCAAACTACATGGGACGCGGTTTATCGCTGTCTATAGTTCATTTCAACATGGATATGCCAATGATAATTGCGCTTGCAGTCCTTATATTAATAGAATTGCGAGTGCCAAGGTCCCGCGCAGAATGACGAACCGCGACGGGAAACCGCGCAGTATGCAGCATACAACTTTCATATTAAATTGTGACTAGTGCGGTTCAGAAGTAGATTCCCGCGGCGGGAGAACCGCCCGTGTAGTATTATATATATATATGACCCTTACCAAGATGTTGGTTTTAATGAAAACTTCTTACATTTGTGTAAATTCAAGCTAGAAACAAAACACTAACAGAAACAAAACACACATTATTCAAAGTATTTAAGTGAATTCAGTTCACGTTCAGCAGTGGACGTTCTGATACGTATGCGCAGCAGTGAAATCGCCTACAGCCTACATCAAAATACACGTATATGCTCGCTCACACAACACCAGCGAAATTTAAGTGAAAATAGAATTCAATTTGGGAATAATTCACGTTATAGCAAGTCTACTCGCAGCGTGAAATGATTCAATTACTCTTCGCACAAAGGGCGGGAATGCCTCTGATTTTGTGATTACTTCCGCTTTACTCAAATCGTTTCCAGTACGTTTGTAGTCTCTTATCACTTCTGAACTTTATGGTTTTTCTTCTTTGTTAGAAAAGTATGCGTTTTACTGAGATACCTACCCAGTAATCATATTTATATGCTAAAGAATAATTTTAACTTTTTACCTGACGATCCTAAACCAACAATTCCCATGATTTTTTCCTGAATAAATTATTTACTGTTTTATTCCACGAATGTAATAAAATCAACATGTCTACCTACCTGTATCGTACGCATGTAGGTACCGCGTGTTCCAAAGCAAGCCTACCGTTTTATTTACGAATTTAATTATATAAGCTGTAAGCGGTTTAATTAAAAACAAAAATATAGGAAATTAAAATCCGCTGAGCCTTCGTAATAATTCGTTGTTCCACGGCTTCATAACAACACCTTTGTCCTTCAAACGGGTGCTTATTGTTTTAAAAATAGCTCGCGAATTACCTAAATTTGTGACGTGTTGTGTGAAATTGACCTTGACTCATTGGACATGAAATGTCTATGCCAACTCCTTTCAGCCTAGGAACAGAATTAAATATCAAACATCAAAGTGCATTATTTCCGTAGACCCTACAGGAATCATCATACATATATGTACACATACCTACACGTCACAAAATTCAAATTACATAAGTAAAACTAGGAAATAAAGTCTCAATCACTTAATTTTTTTATTCCCTTCAATTTTTTAAAGTAATGTAAAGAAGCGAAATAGAATTCTTTACCTTGTTAGTTTATTCGGGTTCGATTTTATCGACTAGCTAGATAATCCGATATTTTGTAATTCCCGCGATAGCCTAGCGGTAGTTTTAGATATAACGCCAGAGTGCCGTTGAAGTCACCGTAGCAAAGAGCACGCCTTCTTACGGTGCATGTAATCTCACAATAAGGAAATAATTTCTGACGATATGTTTGTAAAGAAAATACATCAGCGTATTGTTTTAAAAATTAAGTTTATTGAAGCTCTTACATCATTTAATTGTACTAAAAAATTGCGATCTGGTTTCGATTTCACTTAGCCTGAACCAGCTGGATATTAAGAAAAAAAGTAATAACATTGGACAAATAAGAAGTTATCACATGCTGTCGAGTAATAGGCCTATTCTTTAACACGCCCCTATTACAATACTTTTACTCATTCGCTTTTACCACGTTAAATTAAAAAATCCACTCCCCTGTTTTATAAGTCGACGTATGTACATTTTACTCACATATGTACATACATACATACTATCTAATCTTCTAAATATCCCATCATCTAAATCGCGTTACAGACAGAACTCATATATTCTACGTGCGAGCAGATTTTTCAATGCAATGGCAAATGAAGTTGATTTGTTTAATACTTCTCCATGTAACTTAAAATATATTTGTAGTAATCACTTCTTTACTGTATAACTTCACATATTCATATTATTTGTCCACTACTTATTCTTTTTGTTATTCTTTCTTACTACTTGTGAAAACTTGTAATTGGCCGTCCTTATATATAAAGAAATAAATAATGCTGGACAATCCACACAGCATTATCTAGCCCCATGGTAAGCAGAGCTTGTGTTATGGGTACTAGATAACTGATATAAATAATAAAATACATTGCATAGATAGATATTTTTTATTATACATAGAAAACGACCAGAACACCCGGAACAAATATCTGCAGATCGTACACACAATTGTTCCGAGGCGGGAATCGAACCCGCAACCTCCTGCGTCGCAGGCATATATACTTAATCTTTCTTGTTTTATGTTTAGCCGTAAGTTTTCCGAAAATTAAATAAATAAATAAATACGACACATAAATTATACGCCGTTGTTACACTCCAACACAATTATGTAGTGTTGAAATATTTACATAATTAATTATGAGTGCTTTGGGTGAAAAATTATAACCATTTTAACACGCGCGTTGTAGTAATTAATTTAGGCAATTGCTTCAATGTGTTTCATTTTATAACCAGGTTAACATTAAACATACTGCAATATTTGGGCCCTATAAAATTTGTTATTGCAAATATTTTTAATATCAAAAACTAGCTCAAAAAGTATATTACTCGTAAATGACTGTAGTTAAACAATTACGTCAACAATTTTTTTTTTTTTTTTTGATGGGAATACATCAAGATATTACAGGTGTCAATTTATAGCAGTACCCTGCTAGATAACGAACTAGGCTATGGTGAAAATTTCAACCATCTTCATAATTCAATTACTCATTGATTTTACAATTCTATTCCATTACTTGACAATGGCAGAAAAGTGTCCAAATCTGTTCAGGCAACAAAATTTCAGAAACCTACGTACTTTATTAGAATCTTTGAAAGAACTGTCATACAAAACACACTTATTTAGCAGTCGTGTAAAAAACGTTAAGGTACGAAGTCAAAAATAATTGTATCATCCTATTCAAGACTTTTTCTACTGTTTCAATCCCTTTATGCCCTCGACAATAGACCTCTAATGAGCTCAAACCGCAGCTTGCTCCAGTGAACCGAGCTGAAATAATGGCCATTGCCAGTCTGGTGCCAAATTCTGCTAACCAATCGCTTTTCTATGACAATGTATCGTCTATTGTTCATTTACTTCCACCGTAGCCACACATGTTTTACACTTGATGTCGTAAATTTCTATAAATTTTAAATGTATATTGAAATGTTATAATACTTTATAATAGACACTAATTTGGAAATCCATAAGGGATTGTGTAAAGAAAAAGCAGACAGACATGCCTTCTTTAAGAATTAAATAAAAAGGTTTATAATTATTTATCACTGTAAAACAAATTATTTAAATAGAATACAAAAAATAAAATCAATAAAAAAAATCGTGTATCAAATTGCAGAATCAAAAAGAATATAATGAAAGAAACTCTAACTTAGTGCGTACGATGAAAGCATTGCAACCACTGTGTTAGAGTTTCTTTCATACTACATATACATATAATTATATGAAACTATTATATCAATATCTCGGAGATATTGATATAATATAATAGTTACAGCTCTTATGATAAGTGTACCTCCATCAGTCATTTCTTGCATGAAAGGTAAATTTCAAAACGTGTCATTACAAGACGATAACATTGTTATACTTGAGTTGACGACCGATGTGGCGCGGTGGGCGAAGGTCCGCCTGCGACGCAGGAGGTTGCGGGTTCGATTCCCGCCTCGGAACAATTGTGTGTACGATCTGCAGATATTTGTTCCGGGTGTTCTGGTCGTTTTCTATGTATAATAAAAAATATCTATCTATGTAATGTATTGTATTATGTATATCAGTTATCTAGTACTCATAACACAAGCTCTGCTTACCATGGGGCTAGATAATGCTGTGTGAATTGTCCAGCATTATTTATTTATTTATTTATAATGAAGCGATCAATTTAATGGAATTAGGGCCCTGATATGGTGCCAGTTGGTGTGAACCATTTTATGACATAGTAGTTAGGTACATGGTTATTATATATTTTTGAATACAAAGAAGGCTTGTTTGCTATGCTCGCCATCATTACTAAAACGACCTAATACGAGCAAATGTGTACTAATGATAGAGTGAAATTTTATTGCTTGCACGACCATAAGCATGTACCATTAGGGGAGATAGGGAGAGAAATAATGCTGGGCAATTCACACAGCATTATCTACTAGCCCCATGGTAAGCAGAACTTCTATTATGGGTACTAGATAACTGATATACATAATACAATACATTACATAGATAGATATTTTTTACTATACATAGAAAACGACCAGAACATCGTACACACATTTGTTCCGAGGCGGGAATCGAACCCGCAACCTCCTGCGTCGCAGGCGGACCATCGCCCACCGCGCCACAGAGGTCGTCAAACTACTAATATAGGGTGATTATGGATAATCAAAGAAATCGCTACGCTACTGTTTAAATATCGGTTTAGTTTGTAACTGTACACAATTTATTAAATGAAATTAATACAATTTATCTCATTCTACGGCGTAGCAATCCGTTCTACGCCGTAGCAAGCTATCGTTATTTCGTAGCAAATATTTGCTACGCCGTAGACCTTCGTAGGCGTTAAGGGGTATCCTCTAAACATCCCATTAATTTCGCAAATACTGAAATTCTTCCGTATTTTCCGCTGCAGGAATATTTTCTCGGGAAGTGCTTCGCTACTGATGAAGCAATCCCCGAGGAAAGTTCTTTACGAAAGAGAAAATGTAGTAGTATTTCTTTTACGCCATGTTTTACTAAAGATAACATAATGTAGATACAAGCTCAAATTCTGACGGACTGATTATTTCGATCAATGGCGAATACTTTCAACAGTTTTAAAGTAACAGAAGAAGTAATGTTTTCTTGTAGACTTTGACCTTGGTGTTTAGTTTACGAACGCTTAGAGGGTTGTTAGCCTTATTCTTCCTTTTTTAACCAAAATATTTATATTTTTGGAAATATTATTTCTTTAGCGTGGAAAAAATGGATTTTCACTTCTAAAAGATCGCGATGTAAGCTGAAGTAAAAATATTTTGTCCTTCTACAAAACGCCTAGCGCGCGATATCTTTCAAAAAAAAATAGTTATTTACTCAGGAAATATACGGTAAAACCGACATATGTATACGGAATACAGGTTCATAAAATAGCAATATCATAAGTCAGATACTTGTTACCTGAAGCCAAATTCTGCTAACCAATCGCTTTACTATGACAATGGTATTGTGGTAAAAACGTCCATTGATGAAAGAAACTGTACCTAGATGATGAAGTGATAGAGATTTGTGGTAATAGCACCTTGTGGTACGCACTATGCGTACGGTGCTATTACCACAAATCTCTATCACATCATCATCATCATCCTATGATAGTCCACTGCTGGAAATAGTCCTCCCCCTCATTTCTATTTCAAAATGTGTTATTCTGAGGTTATTAACACAAAAGTCATTTATCATGGGATAATTTGATGGTATAAAATGGTTTAGTTGTAAGGTTCGTAGCAAAAGACAAAAATAAGGGTAGATCGTCTGCCAATAAAAACTTACTCGCAGTGCCTTCTTTTTATGGCGCATGAAAATGTGCCGAAATATTGGAAAACTCAAAAATCTAATTATGGTGAAAATCCCGATAGAGATAACTTTTGATACCACTGTTATGGTGAAGCGACTCTTGTAGTGGAATTAGGGTCATATAACCCTCTCTATATCGCCGGCAGGTGTACTATGTTTACGAGTGGCGAAGTGCCGTGTAAACAATGCCGTTATTGTATTATCCGATAATTTTATGTGACGTCAGCCAATGGTGATAACTGATCAGGGAACGTGCGAACGGATAAAGAATATTATGTTGATAACAAAGGACAGGAAGGTGAGGTGAGAATGTCATAGTTTTTTTTTTTTTTTTAATCTTTTATTTGTTTCATGAGGGTTTTGCCAAACATGGCATGTCACCCCCGTAATTCTAATTTACAATAGTGCTTAATATAACAAGATGAAGAAAACATTCATATAAAAAAAAACAACTTAAATTATATAGGGTGTTTGGTGGAGGAGGAATTCGAAATTCAAATTTCGAAATTTGAATCCTCTAATAGACATATCAGTCTAAAATTAAAAAAGTAAAAAGGTTTGTTAGGTAAGTAGAAAAAAAGGTTTATTTTTTCCTTGGAATTTTTACTTCGTTTTCCCTTTAAATGTTAATTTTTGACAAGTTTATAGACTTTTCGGCTTCATGTGGTATACTGTTGTAATGAGCGATGATGAGAATTTTTTTTAAAAGCATTTGAACTCCTTGATTACTTTTAGTGTTTTTTAAAAACGATGTAAAGGTGACATTCTTAACTTAGTTTTTTATTTTTTTAACTTTGAGAGCTATACTATATATATACTAGTTATATATATATGTATAACTAATTATTTACTGTTTTTTTTTAATGAATAATGCCTTCAATAGATGAAGGATACATCTGGGACCAAAACCAAATAAAAAGAACAATCGAAAACATGTTCCAAAAAAAATGTTAGGGGAAAAGAGTGAAAATTTCGGAAAATTATTTAAAAATACAAAAAGCGGGATTAAAAAAAGAGATTTAAAGAGTTAGGGTCTTCTACTTCAATTTGTATTTTACAAATAGGTCCACCTACGCACCCACCTAACGAGACTAGAGTTTGTCTAACCCTCCACCAAACACCCTGTATAGAGAACAATTATACTCAAGCCATTCACGTTCAATGTTTGTAAATAGCTTACCAGATAAAAATCCAAAATAGGTTTAGGTTTAAAGATATTTATTCTCAAAAAAGACACAGTCACTAACATGAGAATAGTTGTTTAGATTAGTGTAAACAATTTGTATAATGTAAATATAAGTTGTTCGATCTATAGGTAAGTTATTAATTACATATTGCACAAATTAATTCAAAAGATAAGTTACAACAAAATAGGAAAAAGATTACACATTACAAATTAGATTAGATTATAGTACACTTCTAGGAATTAACAATATTACAGAATTGGCCAATTTTCTAGAACAAAAGTAGCAATTTCATTTTTGAAGGTATCAATTGAGCTAACATTTTTCAAAATTTCAGGTAATTTATTATAAAGTTGTGCTCCAAAATACTCTCGTGGAGCTAAAAGATGCTGTTCAGCAATATTTCTTTATTCATTTATGTTATTTTCTTTTCATCAAACATACTAAGTTTGAACTTTCTCCAATTTTTGCATGAAATATAATAGTAAAAAATGAAAAATGTATGTATGTGGCCAGGTTGGTGTATCAATTGATTCCACCGACAAAGCGATTGCAAAACGTTGAATCAATCAAAAAGAAATCTGCTACTTTTCTTTAAATTATTATTTTGTTTTAGCAAAACCGG
This sequence comes from Eupithecia abbreviata, assembly GCA_943735965.1. NCBI lineage: Eukaryota > Metazoa > Arthropoda > Insecta > Lepidoptera > Geometridae > Eupithecia > Eupithecia abbreviata. The sequence goes on from OX030986.1 coordinate 3,069,529, forward strand.
CAACTTAATTTCTTCTAGAGAATTCATTAAGTAAAAAGGCTTGTACTCAACTCAATATTTCATGACTACTTATAAGACTTGGAAATGGGTAAGTTTGTCCGTTTGTACAGGACTATTCATACACAATATTTGTGTACCAAACGTCACAAGTTTTGGGCTAACACTGTCACTAACGAGAGCTAGGCCTTACTGCTCTGAACATAAGGTCTAAATTGCTCTAGGATCAGGACTGTATAGAATCTATGTAAGATCGACTGAACGAGGGTCGACGTTTTGACGTGAATATTGAAAGCTTTGTAGATTACAATTCTTTTTGATTTGCATTCGAAGGAGTTTTAGGGTTGCTTCAACAAAGACAAAACTTAAAGATACATGCAGAATATATATTTTTTGCCTGTAACCTTGTTCAACCTACACATATGATAGTCTAATTTATCCTAATTTATCCATTTAATATTTTCCTAGCGGGCTTGCCCCTGACAGCCAATGAGTCACCAATCAGGGGAGGTTTTTGTCCAACTTTGGACTATGCTGGTGCTTTATGTAATATTTGTTTTTTAAGAAATATCTTAATTCCATGGTGACATATACCAGTCTTGCATTGACTTAGATTCACTGTATCATCGTGATAAATTAATGCAAAAAACGAAAATAATATCAAATACTCTGTTCTATGAAAATGTTAAAAGTTTCGCAAAGCGTGACGTCACACTTCCTGATTGGTGTTTACTGTTACCCGAGTAAAAAAAGAATGTTTTTTAATAATAATATTGATTGGTCAATAGATTTGTTTTTTCTTATCTACATATCTTAAATAATAAAGAACGGTAATGCATCCGATCTTCGTGGACGGACACATCTTATTCAAACTCAGCAGAGGCTCATTCAATGATTTTGGCGTTCCGAATATGAAATAGTTTCTCGGGACCGTTGCTTTGATTCCTGATAAAGAAACACCGTAACCTACCGATAAGGCACTCCTTGCTAAATAATTCATGAGGCTGGTAGGCAGAGGGAAACGTTGGCATAAACCAGTTTTTGTAATAAAACAACGAAGTCGGATTGAAATCAACGTATCTAGCTTGAATCGATCAAGTAAAAGCTACTATCGCAAATACGAGGTTCCGTACAAGCTAGCATCGTTTCCACTTACATCGGGAAAATTCTGCAGTTAGGTAAAAACACCCAAGCTGGACAGCGTTTGGGAAACTACGTCGAGTCTTCTCTTCATCCATACCGTAATGCTTGAAAACGAAAATATTCAACCAGTGCGTCCTACCCGTTAGACCTACGGAGCTGAGCTGTGGACACTCACTGTGGGATGGTCCACCAGTTCTACAGAACTACAGAATACAATAAAGAATTACAGAATTATAATTCTGTAATTCTACACACACAAAATTTAAAAATAATTAATTAATTATTTAATTTAATTTAAAAAAGATATGTACATAGGCGAGCTTAACCCTGAGTAAGAGTTCAAATGATAATAGAATAGAATAGAAAAACATTTATTTGGACACTGGTACAAAATACAGGCATAGAATAACAAAGTCGCTCAGCGAGCTATTGAAAGAGTTCGGAGTTCGGAGACTCGGAGTTTCTCTGAAGGATAAGATTCGTAAATACTACATTCGACATAGCTTAAAGAATTAGCAAACTTCAAGTGGCAGTATACCGGCCAAATCTCGCGAAGAATCGAAATAGGGTAAATGAAAAACGGACGGTAGGTAGGATGACGACCTATGAAGGACTGCAGGAGTGCAGGCAGATGCTGGATGCGACAAGCTGAAGACAGGGCGATATGGCATTCATCATAGGAGGCCTATGTCCAGCAGTGGATTAACATAGGCTGATGATAAAGATTAATTACGAAGCTACGAGCGGTACCCCAAAAACTAACAAAACAAAGCATAAATTATTCGATTCGCCAACCGAAACTTTATAGCCACGACGTAAATTAAGCGTCGCTAGAACACACGACTTGTGTTTGACATTGTAACCTTCATCAAGATAAATCTGCATAATTGAATGAAAGTCGGATGACTAGGGAAATTGCCATTCCATTCTAGCTTTATTTACAGCGGCATAAAATATTTTTTAGGTTAAACTTTGCGTTCTTTCTCGAGACTAATAAATTAGGTAGGTTTCAGCGTAATTATAAATAAGAAATTTGATATTGCTGAACAATTCTCGCAACATCCATCATCTAGCCAAACGCATAAAGAATTGAAACATAGAGACTCAAACCTGGAACAAACATTTGTCCCGTGTTGGAAATCGAACCCCCGACGTCCTATGTTTGTTTGAGTCAACACTACGCCCTCTACGCCCCAGAAGCCATTCCACATATAAAAAATACCTACGTTTTTGCCAATTCTATCCTATCAAATACATATATTGCAAGATTTCCAATTTTTACGAAATAAAACATGTCTACCCAAATACGTGTTCAATTCTTGTCTGAAAGAATGACAAGTCAGTTCGCTCACAATTTCAACAAAATAAATTGAATATTGTGCAGAGAATACCAATTCTGTCATCTTTATAGGTATTGAGTGATTTATTAAGATATGTGTATATGCTGGGTCAATTTAATTCTATGAAATAGGCGTATTTCGTTTTGTTTTTTGTGGAAATGTGAAAATTTGTTCTATAATTTGGTGTATTAGAGTATCAATTATTGGCCGAAACGAAACATGTTTTAGTGAGTTTTATTTTTGTTATAATTGGTGAAGACTTGTGTCCGAGGCTATAACGACATTCCGTGCAGTTACCTACTGAGAGTAAGTGAGTGGACTTAATTCAGTCGGACCAAGCTATGTTGGTAGTGCTCTATCTACTTACTTTTATATATCAATGCCGCGAACGCTGTCAAGTCAAAGTGCAGCAAATCACTCAAAATCATTCGAAAACTGTCATCGATTTTGTAAGAAACGATTGGATCATTGTCATACTATGAAACTGCCGCTAGGGGCGCTGCAAGGCGCTAAATGTATAGGAAGGACTCGGAAACTATGAGAGTATTCGTAACATAAAATAAAATAGAGAACTGTTTTGAAGGACTTTAAAATAAAGGTGGATCTCTGCATTTTTATGCTTTAGCAAATTTGAAAAACCCGTTCAGTAATATAATTTTAGCAAATATTTTTAACGGTTAAGTCCCTTGAAAATTCTTTATAACGAAATTACAAAGTAGAGTCCTTGAAATTGTTAAGAGCCATCGTGTTTTCGTCGCTTAAAAAAGAAACCCTGGACGGAAAACTTTTTCTCAAAAGAAATCTTTTGGGAAAACTTGGATAAAATCATTTAATCATCAAGTTAGCCTGAAAATTTGCACATTAAAAATCTTTGTAATCTTTTTCTGGAATTTTTCCCGTTTAAAATTGAATAACCTACCTTTATATTTTGTAATATTTGTAAATAATGTGTGTATTTTTTAATCTGTTTTTTTTTTCAACTGTGGCAAAATATGTCAAAGTTAAGGTTTGAAAATTCCCTTTTGATGTATTTTACCCAGCTAAAATATACAATTAAACATTTGAACCCAATCGGACGCTCTCTGAATCCTACAACCTGGTTCTAGCGTCGTTTATAATTGATTGGCATCGTCCTGAATGTTAATCCAACTGATTGAACCGTTGTCGCTCTGCAGTATTAACTCTGATTGCTGACTTTGCTGAGCTAGCGTTAGAATATTTGCCAATTAATATTACTACCTTGTTTCTTAGCAAGTTTCCTTAGACTCGAGATAGTGTTTAATTTGCAGGTATTGCTAGGTCCTATCAAAATGGGAATTATAAGGTGCTATGCAAGTAGTTGGAGGGAGAAGTAAAAAAGTATGCGAGACTTTTTAACTGATTGTGACAAAAGGATGAGGTTCTGGAACCACCTGAAGTGGTCCGTGGTTCCTTATACCATTAAAATATCTGAGCCAACTCGTAGGATGTAATTTTCTCGGTGTATCAGATTCGATTGTATGTAAGTATTTTATTTTATTTTATAATATATGTATAACCTACAAGCACACAGATCCCGTGGTACTGTCCATGATCCTATCCATCCATGGTTGTCTGGTAGAGATCGCTCTTGAGCGATAAGACCGCCAATTGTATCTAGTTTTTTTAAGTTTTTATTTTACATTGTCATTTTATACTTAGTGTGCAATAAAGAATTATCTATCTATCTATCTATGTCTTTTTTTATGTATGTGCCCGTATTCCCGAGGGATACTATTTGTCCCGAAAAATCTAAAAAACACTGTATAGATATAAGCGCGCCGCGCCGGTTGGGATGAGATAAGACCTAGTCATAATTCACTTCTTTTATTAATAATGAAGTACAATCAAATAATAGAAACAAATTAGTACTAGTATTTACAATTTATATCAGTCATCTAGTACCCATAACACAAGCTCTGCTTAGCTTGGGGCTAGATGATGCTGTGAATTGTCCAGCATTATTTATTTATTTAATTAAAACGATTGAGCTAACTGCAGACCGTTGCAAACAATCAACAAAACAATCAACAGGTACCTCAACTGATCCATATACCAATCGGTTTTAGAAACAAAACTACCTTACGATTATACCTCTATACACAAACGGCTATCACTCGGTGACAATAGGACTTGTACTTAGCTACAAATTCAAAGCTCAACCTCAGAGATCGTCCATGGATTCAAGTCCGGAGATATTCTCTCAATCGTGCCATCTTGGTCAAGGCTTTCTCTTGCATCTGAGTTAACTGAATGGGCATGTTATTCCACTGCCCGTGACATCGAGTAATATATGTAGGTAGGTAAATAAATAAATAATGCTGGACAATTCACACAGCATTATCTACCCCCATGGTAAGCAGAGCTTGTGTTATGGGTACTAGATAACTGATATATATAATACAATACATTACATAGATAGATATTTTTTATTATACATAGAAAAACGACCAGAACACCCGGAACAAATATCTGCAGATCGTACACACAATTGTTCCGAGGCGGGAATCGAACCCGCAACCTCCTGCGTCGCAGGCGGACCTTCGCCCACCGCGCCACATCGGTCGTCAGGTATTCTAGGTTAAGACCTTTTGTATGCACATAATTATGTTTCTTGAAAATAAATATATGAATATTACAGCCATACAATAAAGGAATTGTTGAAGTCAGTAATCCTGAGGGAATATCGTAAATTCGCACTATAACGTTGACAAAAATACGTACTGATACGGGATTTTGTTAGGGATAATAGAAAATATCAAAACATGGAGGTGTCGCCGCCCGAATCAGCCACTTCGTTGAATGGCTAGACCATAATAACAATTATGAACCCCGATTTATTGAAAACTTTTCACTTATATCTATGGGATTACGGAATTCATTTAGAGACTAATGCGGCTTATACGGACAAACGGAATAACCGTTTAAGTTAGCTTCTACATAAAATACGAGTATATACCTACTGTAGAAGAAATTTCCGTATTCCATTTGGCCTAGCCATTCTGATCTTACAATTCACCGGTGAAATAAATAAAATAATAAATAAATAATGATGCCACAATTCGCCTCAATTCGCGCAAATCCGTTGCATAGCTTAAAGATCTAAGCATATGTACATAGGGACAGACAGACATCGGGAAGCGGCTTTGTTTTGTACTATGTATTGATTACCTACATAGCATAATAAATAAATAAATAAAATAAATAATGCTGGACAATTCACACAGCATCATCTAGCCCCAAGCTAAGCAGAGCTTGTGTTATGGGTACTAGATGACTGATATACATAATACAATACATTACATAGATAGATATTTTTTATTATACATAGAAAACGACCAGAAAACCCGGAACAAATATCTGCAGATCGTACACACAATTGTTCCGAGGCGGGAATCGAACCCGCAACCTCCTGGTCGCAGGCGGACCTTCGTCCACCGCGCCCCATCGGTCGTCAAATAAAAGAAACGTGGACGGACTAATGTATTCATTTTAGTCCGTCCGTATTCACACATCAAGGCTATGCGTCTACCTACAATTTTTTATAGTAAGAATTACGTTTATGCTAGACAATATTTTTTATTCTCATAACGTATTCAATATAATAACATTTTCTGGATGTTGTTGGGCCTGCCTCGTTACTGCAGTGCATCTGAGAAAATGAAAATGAAAATGAATAGTTTTTATTTCTTTAAGCTTACAAATAAGCACTTAGACAGGTCATATTTATAGTTCACTTCAATTTTTTGTCCACCAGTGGAAGAAGTGAGAAGAAACCACTAGTATGTTCATAACTTATGTGTCTAGTACATTTGATTTGCTTAATTGTAAGTTGGTAGATTTTGAGTTGGAGCATAACTCGTTCCAAGCTTTTTTATCTTCTAAGTAATCTGATGTTCACTAATACATTCACAGATGGCTTCGCGGCAATTATGCGAAAGCGAGTGGCATCTCTGATGAGTAGAGTGACAGGTGTAACCACAGCATCCTGAAAGTAATATCTAATAAATATGACTGTCCAATACGACACCACTGGGTGAAATTACTTATACTCTAGATTTAGTTATTTTGGTTTTATTTTCTTTGTTGTAATTGTATTTATTTTTTGTAATTTTGTGTATGTGTTTTTTATGGACCTTTGTTGTCTGATAATAAAGAATTTGAATTGAAATTGAATAACCAGAAATTCGTCGTTAAATTTGTCGTTTGGTTGAATACGGGCAGTATGAATTCGAATAATAGGTAATCTTTTCCACAAAATGTCACCAATAATACTCTGACAAAATAATTTAAAGTCGACTTGACCTTGAAGCCCCTCTTCAATAAAACCAACCCCGCTATCCTACCCCATAAGCACTCCCAGCTGCATTTCCATAATAACCTTGACATTCACCCCAGGATAACAGAACCGCAGGGAAATCAACAAATGTGGTGAAAACTCGCATCACACTGAAAGGGGAAATGAGACATGGGTTTCATGATAATGTTGATGATTCGAGGCGGAATTCGTTAAAACGGTTTTGTATCTTTTGCATATAGTAGTAAAAATATTGTTAGCTTTAGATGATCATAAATGTTGGGGCAAGTTGTATTACCTACTTCTCATTTTAATGCATAGCATGGTTATCTTTAGCTGAAGCAGAACGTAGAAATGATTGTAGAGGTCTAAGTATCTGAGTAGTGATTCAAAATTTGCATCCAAACATAGAAACTAAAGAACTTAAAAATAAATAAATGTATTATTAATTATTTTCTATTCTTCTTCTTCTTCTGATTCATAAAACTACCTCAAAACTAGCCACTCCCTCTATTTTCACAGTAAGAACCCTACTCCGTGTCAAGGGTCTTCAGGAATAAAGTAGCTATTTTTTCAGAGCCCCGACAAAAGCCATGTCAGGGTAAGCTTCAGAAAGTTCGGGATTGAAAATAATGAGGCTCTCTCGGATTGCTGGTATAGCATATTTATAACAGTCAAATGCTTGGATTCTACTCGGGACCTTTTGTTTGCAGTATATTTTTGTGCCTGGTAAAAATAACGAGACTTGAGTGTTTTGCTTTTTTAACGACAGATACTGGGTGTTTCCTCAATCTTTAGCTACAATTTCACTTTAAATGCTGCACTTGTCAAATAATTTTGGCTGGTAATAAACGTTTCATCATTCGCAAATTAATCTGGCGCAACGTATCAACACAATGGATTGGAAGCTGAAGACAGGACGCTATGGCGCGCTTATTGGGGCACGTCTATGTCTGGCATGGACTATCTATAGGTTGATAATGATTATATTATTTAGCAGTAATTTTCTACTTGCGTATGAGCCGATCAGCCCAGTTGTGTTATACATGTGTTTTTTTTTAATTCTTTAAACCCGTAGTCGTTTGACCCGAATGTTACATTCCTCGGGTTTCAATCTTTAAAATAAGGTTTACATAATTTTGTACGTAGGTACAAGTAATCGTGAAATAGCTTACATACTGAGTGCCATACCCACATTTAGATCATCGTGTGTCTATATAGGTACAAAATTGGGAACTTAATTTAGTAAAGTTTATGACAAATTGCATACAGAGCTGTATCAACTAGCAAAACGTTTACTGTGAAGCTTAACCTTTACCTCTTTCAGTAACTTTTAGTTCCCTGAAGGAACTATGTATTTTATCAAAAGTGAGTGCTATTCGGTTTCCAGAGGGCGTGACAAATGCCAAGTAAGAAACGTGTCGCCTGCACTCCACCAGTATACTTCACAATGTCGGAACAAATTGTGCTAACACTTAGCAAGAACTTTGAAAAGTTGGTTAGATTTTCTGTGGCAGTGAAAAATTGTTGCGGATTCGCTGATAAAACTTTTACCATTCAGGTGACTACAATTAGCTAGAATAAGCAGCCATTGGGAACATAAGAAGTTGGTTGCGAAATCGTAACATTTTATGGAGGTAGGGAAGGAGAAACGTGTGGCATACGTCCATTTGTACGTATGCCATGTCTAACCATGTCTGACAGCAGAGGCAAAAAGGTCATTCTATAACAAAGCAACGTCGCGTGCTCCGGATGTGCAGACGTTGTGCTCACGACACGCGAGGGTAATGGAGGCATTCCAGGGTCTAGAGGCATTGCAGACGATACGGAAAGGTTCAAGAATCGGGCAGACTTTGAAATGAATTGTCGTCCGTAACTTCAATTAGTATATAACGTCTTTGGCTGAAAAACAGCGCTGAATTTAAATGGTCTGCACACGCTGAGCCAACCCCAATTTGGACGCAGGGTCATAGGTCATCACCCTTTGTGTCACTAACCCCCAAGATAAACTTTATGTTTTCCGTTTGTTTATATGCTGGTATTTTGTACATGGGTCCAAAAAAAAACTATTGTATTTTTTCTATTCTAAATGGAAAGGAATAACATCGTTTTAATGCAAAAATTTAATCTACGAGTAAGTAAGAAAGAAGCTTTGATAGAACGTGGATCAGAGACGTGATGCATGGAGGGATCTGGGGGAAGTCTTTGACCAACAGTCATCATCATCATCATCAGCCTATAGCAGTCCACTGCTGGACGCAGGCCTCCTCCTGATAAGCGCCTTATTGGTTTTTATCACATAGAAATAACCTTAAAACGTTTCCATAGAAAAAACGCGTGCGAAGTTGCAGGCAGAACCTAGTCAGTAATTATAAAAAATAGGTTTTCACGTAAAAAATTAGGATGACGACAGAGACGACACGACAAAGTGTAAACCTGTTGAAACGTCGGGAAAATAGGCTAATAAACGCGAGATGTGTAATCCCCAATAATCAATAATCATTTATTTCGTAACTTTCTTGAACTACACGTCACATTAGTTTCGGCTACAGATACGTAGCCATTTTATACTTACTAAGGTAAAGTCAATATTGAATTAAATTATACATTATTAAAATAGAAATAAAAAAATTACAATGACCCCTTTGTATCAATACTTATAATTAGGTCCCCTAAGGTCCTGAAAACTGCACTATGCGTGTAACATAAAGACATAATACTTCAGTCTGAGAGCTTTAATAACACCATAGTCATAAATGTCAAGCTTTTCGAAAATAAACTCTAGCACGTAATACGCTTTATAACTACCCGCCGTAAAAACGCGCACTAGTTGGCAGCTATGGGATTACCCACAATATGGCCACAAGTAGAGTTGTTTCTACCCGGCTATCTAGTTTTCCAATATTGTATATATTGAATCTCATGAACATTCATTCAATACATTTTAAAGTTTTTGAAAAACTATTGAGTTATTCTTTCCAAAATAAACTTATAGAGTTTTCTTTCGTATATCATCTATTTTCCTAAGTTAGGCTAAAATCAGTGTCGAAATACAAAAGTTTAGAGGCTTGGATTTTTCAAATTTATTATTTTTTGCAGCTTTGAGTATACAAAAATTATTTATAATGACGATGAGATAAATTTATATTAATAATAATTATAAGTCAGAGTGAGAAATAACACTGCTTATCAGTTTATCAGTTTATTTATTTCCACCGTAGGTACACAATGTTACACTTGATGTCGTTAAATACTATTTTAAAAGATAAATTACATTTTTATTATAACACACACTAACTTATGACAAAGGAAACACCATAGGACATTGTGCAAAAAAAAGCAGACAGACATGCCTTCTTAAAAAATTAAAATAAATTCATTTATAATAATTTGTCACAATAAAACAGATAATAAATAATGGTATAAGTTAAATTGAATAATAAATTAGATAAAATGTCAAAGTAATCAAGCTTAGCAGTTGTTTCAAGTAAGAAATAAAAAAGGGGGTTAATATTCTTTGCGGAGGTGGCGACTATTTAATAAAAGTTATTTGTATCATTTTATGCATGCTTTTTGTCCCGATAATGGCTAGACTTTAAGCAATTAGTTTACATATCGTAGATTTAGTCTAGACGCCTTTACCGATCTAACAACGAGGCTTCAAAAGTTTCAGGTAATTTTCCGGTTTTTAAAATCTTCCGGCTTTTTAATATCGCTTGCATCCCTGTAATGGCCGTAATGTTTATTTCAGCATTATCTACAGCAAACGACTGAAAACAAATTTAACTGCGGCGCAATTATAGCGGCCTGCGGTTTGGACACGTTTAATGAACAAACCGGATTTATGGCATGATAAACTTGTTGATGGAAGACTTGTGGATGAAGAGCTCTCGTAAATCCTACTATCCTACTAATATTTATAAACGCGAAAGTTTGTAAGGATGTTTGTTGCTCTTTCACGCAAAAACTACTGTTTAGATTTTGATGAAACTTCACAATAATATAGCTTACATATCAGAATAACACATAGGCTATAATTCATAAAGATATATTGTTTATTATGATATGATTATGGGGCTAGATAATGCTGTGTGAATAGTCCAGCATTATTTATTTATTATTATTATTTATTATTATCCAAAATATATGTATATCACGCGTGAAACCGCGGGAGCAGCTAGTTTTACAATAAAATAGGGAATAATAGGTAAAAACCATTTAAAAATGAATCTTACTTGGCTTGTTTAATATCATAGTTACTATGTCATTATTACTGTGGAATTCCATCCATCCATCCAACTTCCATCAAGAAGCAGTAACATAATGTGTATAGTACATTTTAAATGTGATATTTTAACATAAGCTTTTCTTTTCTACAGTCCGAGAATCTGATTCCGAGCATAGCGGCACTTTTATTTACCTAGGTACTTTAGAATCCGAGCAAAGCGGGACTCGTGTATAGCGGAAATAACCCGTTTGATGCCCAAGGATTCAAGATATGATTTGTGCCCCACTGCTACAAAATTAGCTTACAAAGATTGCGATCAAGTTACTATGTAACCTAGAATATAAGTTAAATGTTAACCAATAAATACTCGATTTCGATTTTCAGTATTTAAGATTTTTGGTGTAAGGACTTGTATGACCATTGAGGAAACTATCCACACATTACTGATAGGGTACTTAGAGCAAAGTTATAAAATAAACTTTAATTTATCGACAAGAATAATACTTACATGTAATCCCCAATCCACATGCCCAGGAAGTGGGCATTATGCCTCATGCAAGAGGCGCTGAGGGGCTTATCAAACAGGGGAGACCATAGGTCTCCCCTGTTTGATATGTATTGAGGTAGTTAAAACAAAATTCAACCAAGATCTTACCTTAAAGCCGTAAAAAATTACAACAGCTTATCTTCAAACCATCACGTAGGTGTAAACTAATCAACCGACTGTCTTTCTCCGCGAAAGCCAAGATTTATTTTCACCTTTGAAACTCCCCAAGTAAAATGCGCGAACCAATCCTTCAAGACATAATCGCTCCCAAAGCAATACGAGAAAATCCCCTGGAGTATTATCTGTGCCAGTCCGTTATTACTTGTAGGTACGTAACTAACTTGTGTGAACGTGACCAAGGAGTATTGAAATGTGTCCTTTATTAGTTTACTTTGCGTTCCTCCACGTTGGGCACTTCCTTAGAGACAGGATTTGCTCATGTTTATTGATGAGTGTAGCCTATTGCCACCAGTCTGAGTATACGCTGGCGTCTTAATTGGCGTCGATTGGACGAGCGAACTATGCGATTTCGTCTCACGACGAGATTAAACAAACACATTTATTAAATGTCTTTAATCATTATTTAAATCAGTCAGTAAAGGTTAAAGGTTATGCATATACCTAAGAGTGTGTTATGTTAGTTATTATAATTTGTTGTACGTATTAGTTCTCATAAATGTTTTGTCTTTAGTTATTGAATAACTCAAAAACCAAATCATGGTAAAGTGTCATTTATTTTTGTTTTTTTTCTTATTTACATGGAAGTGAGAAATTTAATTTGAACAATGTAGATGATGTTACTAACCGTTACTTCTCTGCGGGTCGATCTGTGCCTGCAGGATAGAGAAGCCCGGCGCGATGATGGCGGGCAGTGTGCGGGAGCGCAACAAGGGCGGGGGCACGCGCCGCCCACCGCAGCCGCCGCCCCCGCCCAGGGCCTCCGCCGCCGCCGCCGCAGCCGCCGCCGCACTGCACAAACAAAAAGGATCTTTGAAACACGTCGTCATTAGCTCTGCTTACCTTAGGGCTAGATGATGATGTTCTTTATTTTCTTAGTTTTCCCCCTTGGACAAATTTTCTTAAGGGGGGAAATGGATTTAGATGAATGCGAGTGGGTAACATAAAGCTTTAAGGTACATATTTATATTTTAAAGCAACAATATTTTTTTTCACGTTTTGTAACACTAGTTTCTATGGATGGATAGATAATACTAAAGTCATTTAAAACGGGATATTTACCATGATTTGATTTTTGAGTTATCCAATATTGTGCAATAGTGCCTTCAGTTATTCCGTGATCATGGCGCATGAAACTGTGCCGAAATATTGGATAACTCAAAAATCAAATCATGGTAAATATCCCGTTTTAAATGACTTTAGTGTTAATAACCATGATAGTTTCAAAAGTTTTATTGGATAGATAATGTTAGGTAGAAAAAAAAACTGAACGCATCGGGTTGAAATTTTATTATATTTAAGTGTGGGCCTAGAAATATATAATATACTCTTTTTATCCCACAGATCAGTTTCCATGGGATAAAAAAACAAAACAGTTTCCAAAGAAAGAACGCAAGTTCTCCCGCTGCCGGTAGAAACGAGTGTGACGTATATCTGTGGCATATCACTCAAGATTCTCATGTATTTAGATCAGTAATATATCTCACAATTCCTCAATCATAGATCATTCACCTACATCTTCAAGTTGTACATACACAAGCAGCCTACGCTTCACTTCAGAACGCTGCTACCGCCAGCACCACGAGTGTCAGCGTACGTGCCGTGGAATAAACTCAGCCTGTAGATGATTTGGTTGTATAATCGTAATTCATTTGCACCCTTTTTGAAGTAATACCTACTGGTGCCTAGATAGATAGATAGATAACACTTTATTACACCACACAAAACAGAAAATAATACAGAGATAAAAACTTTGAATAAAAATAAATAAAATATAAATAAATAATGCTGGACAATTCACACATCATTATCTAGCCCCCTGGTAAGCAGAGCTTGTGTTATGGGTACTAGATAACTGATATACATAATACAATACATTACATAGATAGATATTTTTTATTATACATAGAAAACGACCAGAACACCCGGAACAAATATCTGCAGATCGTACACACAATTGTTCCGAGGCGGGAATCGAACCCGCAACCTCCTGCGTCGCAAGCGAACCTTCGCCCACCGCGCCACATCGGTCGTCATCGTCGAATAAAGGTATAAAGGGCGGCCTTATCGCTGAGAGCGATCTCTTCCAGGCAACCTTGGGATGGTCTGGACATGAACGAACAATATAGACGGTGGCACTTTAATAAATAATTGATAACAAATACACTAAATACCTACATTACAAACATTATAATAAACTTACATAGACATAAGGCTATCAATATTTAAAGAAGCGTACAATATAAAATTTCTTGGATGATACATATGCCTCCGTCAACTTGAATTATATTGTAGATTAGTTACACTTTGACTGCGGTTTTTTTTCGACGACTGCGATCTTTTTTTTAACCTAAGCCATTCCTGCTGCCGCTCTACACAGCGGTTGTGTTGCGCCACACATGCGTTTCGTTCGAAAAATATTACGGATGTGCTGAGTCACACAGATCTGTATTTTCTCAGCCGCTGCGCTAGTGTGGATTTACGCATATTAGTCACTTGCAGAAAACACATACCGTGTGATTTCAGCAGTCAAAGTGTAGTTCCTTCCGATTCAAAAGCAGCATGATTGGCACTCAGGTATGTCATATCGATACATATAAATAAAATTGTGGTACGAGTACCTAGGCAGTACAGGTGTTAAATTTCAAAATAACAGATTTTGACTAAATGCATATCAAACTATATTTATAACAAAAAACATATATTTTGTCAGTCTGTCTACCGACAAAAAATACTGCGGTCACGGGCTCTTAGTTTATTTAAGTTAACCCCCAAAACGGCTTAATTTGGCAGATTTTGGTGAGATTTTCACTAGCATGAGGAGTAATATAGACTATTGTAATAATCATACCTCGCAAAAAACATGATTGTGAATTCTAAGCGAGCAAAGCGGCGGGTACACTAGTATAGAATATGTATGTGCAATCAAATAACTTTACAAAAAGACAACATCGCTACAATTATTTTACAACTAACAGTATCTCCTATAATAAACCCAGTTACGTACTCGATAAAACTCAAACATACATTTTATTATACAACAAACGTAAACCTATTTACACAAAAAGTGAACATAAAGGTAATCACCCACTCGCTTTATACTCAAAAGAAAATATAAAAACCTCAAATAAACTTATTCTCAAGACTCGAGTGGAACCGGTGAGAACAATATTTTTTTCAACACCTTCCTACGCAGTGAGTGCTCTGCTCACGTTTCGTGGATGTTATCAATAAAATGTTAAACCGAGTTTATCAAGCACGACTATGTGACGACGAAATGCTCATGTCCAGTTAGTATGGCTTAGGGACCTAGGGATCTCATCTCTAGTTAGGACAATATAAAGCTTATAATGTTATATGGAAATAAAGTATTTTTATATCTCCTTTATTTCCCCCGCGACTAGCATATAATAATGAAATAATGTATGCGTCGCAGGCTAGTCGTGGGGTGTCATGGAGTAGCCGCCTCCATGACACCCCGCGACTAGCCTGCGACGCATAAATTATTTCATTATTATATTATATATACCTACACAGGACCTTTATTGACAAAAAATTCGGGAGGCTTGCATATAAATCCGTATGCGGATGATATTATATAACCTTAATACTAAAAAAAAACATCCTAGTTTCCTAACATAGACACACAACATACACAGATTGGAATTTGTACCGTTATTACTGAAAACCATGTTATGAACTTGCTGGATTTCTCTTGATAATTCGGTAAAAGTCGTTAGTATCATATTTGATCGTTGAAAACGTAAAATACTTATTAAAATAACACAAATAAAACAAAAGATAATAGATAATCTTTTATTGCACTCGTAACCAAGAAATAATTTTTAAAATAATAATTATAGAATTAACGATAATTGGCGGTCTTATTGCCCGAGAGCGATATCTTTGTAACATTGTTTATCAATGTTTTATCTGCCAATGGTATCATTATTTCATCTGGCTAGAGAGATATCATACCACCCTATGTTGGGCCTGGAGCACGGTTTAATATTTTTATTAATAAGAAGCAAACCTACATTTTCCCGTTCTTTGAATGGTCGCATTTACATAACACCCCCGTAAGGCTGTTTATACACACGCTGTCAGCCTTTCTTTGATAAATGTCTGATGGAACGCGCTATTGGTATACTCAGAGATAGATTCGGTGTGTACTTGGTACATAATAATAGGTACATACAGTATTCAGGTAAAAAGGAGGTTGTTAAGGAAAGGATTAAAATTAAAAGGACACCAATATAATAAATGTTTTTTTTAGTAACTGCGTATGTAATGGGAAATAGCAGGTAGTACAAGTTCGTTTTAAAAATTAAAGTTAGAAGATAAGAAATTATCATGCTTTGCTTGACAATGAATTATAGATATTTTGGATAAATTTGAAGCATTGTTTCACGTTATATGTTCGTGTTATCCAGATAAAACGCGGTAAAGCCGCAGGTAGGAATAAGTTATAGGTAATAATTTGTCTAGTGTCATTTAAAACGGGATATTTACCATGATTTGATTTTTGAATTTTCTAATATTTCGGCACAGTTTCATGCGCCATAATCACGGAATAACTAATTATTAATAAGACTTTAGTGTTAATAACCATGATAATTTCAAAAGTGTGTCTAGTTCTAGAACGTACATAGGTTTCGCTCACAGAAAGATTCTTCTGGTATTTTTTTTGCTATGCAAGTTAAATATTGATATCTTTTAAAACCTATATATACCAACTTTGATGAAGGTTCATAGAAATTGGTAATCGAATGACTTATTTCACGCAAATAATATAATCGAAATTAGCGAATAATTGAAAAATTACCTAGTAAATATTCGTTATTTCTGTATTTATCAGCATATTTATATAAAATATCAGAGATTTAAGAGCTATGCTCGTAGTTTCTCTGAAGGCAAGGATTCGTAACGAATACATCCGACAGAGAACCAAGGTTATCGACATAGCTCAAAGAATTAGCAAGCTGAAGTGGCAGTGGGCCGGCCATATCTCGCGAAGAACCGACGGCCGCTGGGGCAAACGTGTTCTTGAGTAGAGACCACGACTCGGTAAACGAAGGACGCCCTCCGACCAGGTGTGATGACGACCTGCGAAAGACTGCAGGTAGATGCTGGATGCGGCAAGCTGAAGACAGGGCGCTATGGCGCTCATTGGGGGAGGCCTATGCCCAGCAGTGGACTGCTATAGGCTGATGATGATGATGAAATGATCAGAGATTTCCGTGACTTTTTGAAAATCTGAGTATTCGTTACCAATAAATCAACTTTCTGCTAGATTGAACTCCAATCTAGCAAGTACTGTCTATCTAGTAATTACGCATCACAGCTTCATTCTTAGCGATTTTACATATATATTACATACATATATATATATATTGTAGTAGCGTTTCCTAGCACTAACCTTACACACGATGTATATAAATCATATCGAATGAAGCTGTTCACATAATTATGATCGAACTTCACATAAGGGTAAGTTCGTTTGATCATTAAACTTATAGGCCTTCAGCACATTAGAGTTCCGCAGACAGTATGCCAACGCTGAGTCTTGCATGACTTCTGGTGCAGAAACATAACAAAAGGTGCAATGAACTTCCCAGCTGTAAGTCTAGACGTCCGTCTGTACTAGTCCTTAAACACAGACAGACGTAACATAAATCCTCGGTAACTCTTTAATTATTTGCTCTGTTAGTAATAGGGAACGAGACACGACGCCAGGTCGAATCACTACATAGTATAAAACAAAGTCGCTTTCCGCTTTCTATCTGTCCCTATGTATGCTTAGATCTATAAAACTACGCAACGGGTTTTGATGCGGATTTTTTAATAGATAGAGTGATTCAAAAGGAAGGTTTATAAACCAATAGATGCGCCCCGCGGCTTCGCCCCCGCGGAAATCGATGTGTCAAATGGTTTAAATGATAAAAGGTATCCTATGTCCGTCTCCTGGTTCTAAGCTACCTCCCTACTATTTTCAGCCAAACAGGTTCAGCCGTTCTTGATTTATTAAATAGTGTAACTAATACGACTTTCTTTTATATTAATATATTGACACACAGATTTCCACGCGGGCGAAACCGCGGGGCGTAGCTAGTGTTTAATAAATGAAGGGCCATTTTGTCTACAATTTCCTCACTAATGTCGAAGTTCTGAGCAACTACGATTCTGATTACAGAACTTTTTCAATTTAACACAACCTCTTGTCAGAAACAAAGCGAATTGACAGAATTGATTCGTTTCAATTCTTAATAAATAGCTTGAGGCGGGTTTTGTTCCAATATGAAAACTAATAATACTTAGGTTATGTATAAAAAGGTAAAGGTAAAGGTAACGATAAAGGTTTCTTTATCACTTTCTTCTACCTTAAAAAGTATTTGATTGATTTAAAAATTAAAGTGCCTACTTTCTTTCTTACATTTACTTATGCAAGTGAAATTTCTGAAGTATTTAAGATTGCAATTCGAAATAGAGCACATTTAATTTTTATCTCTCGCTCTCTCAGCATTTTGACAAGGTTAGATGTACTCGTATGATCGGCCTGAGGCAGGTTTTTGGTGAGTGGTCAAGGAGGTGGTTTATCGTAAAAAATCGCTCTCGACGGAGTTTCTAATTTTTCCATTGAAACCCTTCCACATACTCGATGCCGCTGCCACTTGAGTAGTCCACCAAAAACCTCGTCGGCCAAAAATTTAAAGAGTTAATACTACTAGAGTCTAGAGTCAGCACTACTAAAGTGTTTGTAGATCTGAAGATATTTGTTCAGAGTGCTCTATGTATAATAAAAAATATCTATCTATGTAATGTGTTGTATTACGTATATCAGTTTTCTAGTACCTATAACACAAGATCTGCTTACCTTGGGGCTAATTATGATGTGTGAATTTTCTGGCATTATTTATATTATCTTTATTTATTACTAATGTCGCCAGACGCCGGCAAGTTGACAAAAAAATGTTGCTACAATGTTTATTCCTTAAACACTAAAATATTGCACCAACCCTGCGGGCGGGTTCGTTGTGTAGATTCCCTAATTAATATTAGATTGCACATTGCGTTACCTACAAGGTAAATAAAACAAATAGTACATCTGATTAAATATATTTCTAAATATTAAAGAACTGCAGACCCATTGCTCACAAGAGCAGCATTGACTGTCGTCGGTTCAGTATTTACCACAGTGATATTTGTAACTGCCGTTTCAGATATAGTAGTTTCTACATTAATAGCATTCGATTGAGTGTCAAAGTCTTGTGTTTTATTCTCTTTGACATTTGTTTCAAAGATTTTCACTTGTGTTTCTTTTAATTTTAGTTTATCTTCTGTCTCATTGCCTTTAGCTAACATGTTTGTATCTTTAACTTTGTCATCAGTATCATTAGCTTCGATTTCAGTATTGGCTGGTTTTTCATTAGCGTTATCAGGTTTTAATATACCAGGAACGATCCTTCTGCTTTCTGGTTCATTGTTTTTGTCTGTGTGACCCAGAGCACCTAGTATGTGCTTGACACAGTTGCTGCCTGTAATAATATATAAATGAAGTTATCAACAGCCTGTCAACCAATAATAATCTGCAGCGGGTAAAACTAGATAAAAATAGTTAAAGTATTACACTAACTAAAATACAAACAAACAAAAAGAACGTAGGCTATTAGGATCTTTGACAGAAATACTTTGTGAAAAGCTGTTGGCTGATTGGTTGATTAGAACGAAAAGAGTCAGCCCCCTAAATCTGTTTTTCTTCAAAATTTTATCCAATATCCGTTAAACCTGATTATTGAGGACAAAATTTTTACAAACCCACTTTCCAACGATAATTTAATCTGTTATACCCACAAAGTAAATAACAGCCAGCCAAAACAAACTTTTCCAACTGCGAACAATCGTTTCACTTTGATATCAAAATCTTAGAGTAAGAATCACACCATAGTGTTTAAGGATATTCTCTATTAAAAAACTATTATTTATTCACACAAATTTAGTACACATTGAATTAAAACTCGTTCTACTTTCTCTTATTATTGAATTGAAACTCGTTCTGCTTGGTCTGGCTGAAAATCAGTGCTTTTGCTTCTTTAGCAAAATATAACGCTGAGCAAAGGCCTTTTTGACGGACTGCAGCATACACAGATATTTTACTCAGAATTTAATTTTATCCTGTTTTATGTTTACAGAAGAAAACAAACGATTCTTGGTTATCACATAAAGCAGGGAATATACATTTAATAATACTAAACTATACTTAGGTACATCCGAACTACGCGGCACGACGCAGCCAATTATTATTTGTATGAAATCGTATGAGACAGAATGAACTACACGTCACTGCGCGGCTTTTTTGGTGAGTTGTTAAAATTTACGCGCAGTGTCGGGCTCCGCAGTGTCGCTAACGCGAAGTGAATTTGCACGTTTAAAGCTAAGGTATGAAAAGAATATTGAGGCTATTGAAAACTCCATTACTTAGGGATACACTACTTTTATTCTTACTCTGCTCTGACTGGCTGAGCCTAATAACGGCTGCTCTTTATTAGCATATCAAAGCAAGGTTCGGGGAAAGTTTGTTTTTGAATTGCCGCAAGAATTCAATGAACTCAGCGTTACCGCAGTCAGTTATTGTAAATGGAGGTCGCTGTTTCGATTTGTATGCTGATTTACACATAAATTCTCAATGTAGAGTGTTTTTTAAATCTGCTTATTTATTGACGAAACGCATCCTGCTACTTGATTGCGATTTAGAGATGTAACAAACATTCATAAATTCTTCTCGAACACTCACTTAATAGATACGTGTTAGAGGTATATTTTGTACTTTTCAGGAGTTATTCCCGTGTTATTTCTAACGCTCCTTTCCAACTTCTTATTCATGAATTTTCATTCAGGATAATGTAAGCTTTCTAAAACAAAGCGCGTATCAGACCGGTATGTGATTATGTAACTCGCGACCGGTTTCCGACAGGCGTAAATTAAGCAATCAGTGCTGTCAAACGCCAATTTTGACCAATTTTGACGGTGTAGCTGGTGTCAAACTAACACAAAATTTTCGTTTGACAGCACTGATTGCTTAATTTACGCCTGTCGCAAACCGGTCGCGAGTTACATAATCACCCGGGTCAATCTCGAATCTCGAAACCTGTTGGAAATGTGGAGGTGGTTCGTACCCGCTCGCTTCTACTTGAAATAATTGAGCTACCTTATCGTAAAGCACTACCATAACGTAGTAACTACTACTAGTACTACTATAAGTAATTCTAATAACTACTCCTTCAAATTAGAAGATAAGTGACAGAAAAACTGTTTTCTTTTCCTCTTTCCTGCATGTCAGACGGAAATGATTACGATTTCCATAATAAAGCAGTATTCTCAAAGTTGTTTTTCCTAGACGCTGAAAAAACCCTTTCGAGACCCAATGTTCGTATTGTTTTCATTATAATCAAAGTTTATATTCAGAGTTTGTGTTGTTGTAAGATCCTATGATTGTTAGCGTAGTATGTGTGTCGAGAAATAATTAATTTATTATTCAGCTGAAAGATGTGTTTGTGTTTATGTTTGTGTTTTTGAATCGATCTAAGTACCACTAGGGTGCTTTTAATAATTTAAGATATTTTTGTATTTAGCAGACATTTTCTTGAATATTACCTACCTGGGTGAACGCATGGGCTAGTTCCTGTTGGAATTAACAGAAATATGTCTACCCAGAGACCCGGGCTTTTAGCGTGTTATTAATTAAGTATTTTCTTTATATTTTATGTATGCTAGTTTTTAAGGTACTATGGACCGTAGAATAAGTTAAATAAGATCTATTACTTTTCTATGGTATATGAAATAAATGATTTTATTATTATTTTAATTTCTTTAGTTCTAAATCGGACCGCATGATTTTAAATCGCGCGGTCTGAGAGATTGTTTTTTGGTTTTTTCTTCTTCATTTTATATTTTTTTTATACATATAATTATAAATTTCATTTTAAGATATTATTAATGGTTATTAATGCGACGAATCCTTATTATATGATCAAGTGTCAGTGTACTGAGTAGTTGCACAGTAGGATTGGTATTCCGAAATGACGTAAATACATACTCGTAGGTGGTCTCGGAGTAAAGTAGCAACTTATTGTCTTACCCATAAACAAGTTGCTGAATCCAGGAATATAAACATTTCCGTTCTCCACGGCTAGATCCAAATTAGAATTGCCGATATTCGATATTCCGGTCGCTATTAGCTTCAGGTTACTTTTCCCTGAAACAGAGGTGTGATGAGGACTGTAACGACTATAGGACGCAAGTAACCTAATTTGCACTTGCGTAATTCCATTGTTTTGTCGCGATATTAGGTCTGAGGTCGCATTGACACAGCATCTGTTTTAAAGAGTCCGTTTTTTCCGTGATGGCGTAGGTACGAGTAGTTGTAAGAGCAAGTTCACACACCAGACAGTAGGTACTCCGTATCCAGTAAGCGTAAAAAACCGTTTTGTAAAAACAAATCCGCACTTAGTCACGTAGATTGGGACTAAAATTGACCGCCTCTCTCATGCGGGCAGCACTTAGATCTTCTTTGATCAAGTGACAGCATGAAAAGGCGGACATTCTCAGACCCAATCTTTATGTACTCTACTTACAAAGCAGCTTAGACCCAACTTTAAGCCACAGCCACACAGAAAGTTCTAGATTAGCAGGTTGCTTAGGTCGAATGCGCAATCAAGCATTAGTGCAGCCGTGACGAAATAATGGCATATTCTCTATTTGGCATATTTCGTAAATGAACCTAATGGACAAGTCAAGAAATAACGACCTGCCCCCATCTTTGAATACCTATTGTAGCCTTATCACCGTACCTTTGCAGAACACTTTCGGTGCCATCTTTCACTATAAACTTGACTGTATAACTATTTATAACATGTGTTCTTACTTAATCTAACTATATTTTATTTTAACATTCTGTTATTAGT
This sequence comes from Eupithecia abbreviata, assembly GCA_943735965.1. Classification (NCBI taxonomy): domain Eukaryota; kingdom Metazoa; phylum Arthropoda; class Insecta; order Lepidoptera; family Geometridae; genus Eupithecia; species Eupithecia abbreviata. The sequence continues at coordinate 3,092,237 of OX030986.1, forward strand.
ATAATTTTAGCCTAGGCCTTTATTGATTTGTTTATTGATGTAATTAAAACGGCTTATACATCAATAAATAAATCAATAGATTCGAAGACACTTGGAGATGACAAATTAAAATATAAAAGTTTTTTTTCTGTATTTTTGTAAAAAAAACCATGCGCGCTTTTCCGAATACCACTATAATGAAATTGTATATTTTATCAGAGCATTATATCATTATGGTACTCTTAGATCTACAGAGCTTGTATAACTCCTTACATTCTTAACTTTCTTCCCTTTCAATTTCGCTTTTATATGCGTAGGAAGCTTTGAAAGACAATGACGAGCTAATTTTATGAAATTAATCAAGAGAGATTTATTATTAATTTAGTTATTATGGGAAAAGACAGGGTAGGACGTTATTTCATTTAAAATATTAATAAAGCTACACGTTGACATCAACATCCATTCCCTAGCAAATCCATATGCGTCTATGGATAACCACACGAATATCTTACTTAATAGCTGTGTATAATATATGGATATACCGTGTAATCACACAATCATATAAATATTATAGTTGTGAAAAATTTGATGTTAATATGTAATGATGGATGTTAAATACCATCTGTGTTCCGTGCTGTCCATGGATTGTTTGTTAACAATGTTTATCTATTTATCAAGCATGGGCTGTAAGTATTTATCCCACTTAACAGTTTTCATGGGATAGGAATAACCTTTAAAGGTTTCCATAGAAACTAATAAAAAGCATCAGAACTTATTCATAAGTAATTAAAATTTTATGTACAATCAGCAACGAAAATCAACAAAAACAGTAAACAGTTGCAGTTTCGTAATGCTTTCTTAAATCGCACTTTTTTGGTTCGCTCGTAATTATGATTTATTTATTTATTTATTTATTTATTTATTTATTTATTTATTTATTTATTTATTTATTTATTTATTTATTTATTTATTTATTTATTTATTTATTTATTTATTTATTTATTTATTTATTTATTTATTTATTTATTTATTTATTTATTTATTTATTTATTTATTTATTTATTTATTTCTTTATTTATTTATTTATTTATTTATTTATTTATTTATTTATTTATTTATTTATTTATTTATTTATTTATTTATTTATTTATTTATTTATTTATTTATTTATTTATTTATTTATTTATTTACCGCTGCACCAACCTTTTAGTTATTAATACAAATACAAGTAAAGTTACCAGATCTACCAAAACTAAGTCGGCTCTCCATTTCTCCCACCGCACTAATGCCATTGGCTATCATCTTCAGCTCTGCGCTCCTAGTCGGATCATGTCCCGGCTCTGCGATAACTGAATGATCCAATTTACCATTGGATTTCTTCTTCTTCTTGTCTCGCACCTCTTTTAGTTTCATTTCTAGCTATAAGCATATTATAATAAAGTAATCAAAAAGCCTTTAACCATCGTATACCCTTGTTATACACGGAATGGGCACCTAAGAATAAATAAAATATATAAATAATAGACACAACAACACACAGCATTATCTAGCCCCAAGCTAAGAAGTGCTAAGTGTATTATCAGAACAACATAACTGATAGGTATACTTAATGCAACACAAGGTACATAAATATATATTTTTACTGTTTTTATAAATCGTTCAGCATATGTGATGTTTTTACGGAACTTTTTAAATCAGCAATCGTCAAAAAGGACAGTTAATGTCAATAAAATTGCACTCACCATTTCTAACAATACGTCTTTCTGCTCCAGAAATGCCTCGTTAACCATTACCTGTTCATTTTCCCGGAGATTTTTTGGCACAGGCTTATTGATGCTGTTGGCATCAAGGAAATTTAACACATAGGATAATCCCTAAAACAAAAGAACTATCGTCTACTCAAATTTATACAATGATATGTATCACAATAAATTCGTAAATTTTACGAGACCAAAATAGGCTGGAAAAGGTCTTTGTAGTGTGGTAAAAAGACACCTTATATTGTGCCAATATTTGGCTTCAACGACAGCAATATCAATTGACAAAACACAAAGCGATTAGCAAACAGACCGAACATGACCTCTGGATATAGCCCATACAAATAAAAAGCGATCACATAGAGCTAACTAGGAATAGAATAGAAAATAACGCACCAAAATAGCTAATACGAAGTCCATATTACGACAGCGCTGCAAATAAAGCAGGAAGCTTTACGAGTTCGAAATCTCTCAAAATAAATGCAATTCAACATTTTATTGCAACAATGCACGAACGATATGCACCGAAATAGGATTATAGCGACACTTTGAGAGCTCGTTAAATCTGAAAGGCCTTCGTGCACTCAGCGTACATGCCTAATGTGGTATGAAACATGCACTTGCACTTTCTGATTGTTATTAGTTTATTTATAGACAATTTTAATATATAAAGAAAATTATAAATTCTCTTTTTGCATCACGATTTTTAATGCTTTCAAGGCTATTTATAACGCCACCTCTATCCATTTTGAAGTCCATGTATATACCTTCGAAGAAAACGATAAAATAAGAATATACAAAAAGTGAGCAAGAGAATCGCTTTCATCTCCACAGCACTATACGAACTGAGATAGGAACACTAATGTGCTATTCAGACAGACCAACTACTCGTATTGTGGTAACTGGTAACTATATAGGTACAATAGCTGTTTACGAATAGTAAACGAAAAAAAAATCTTTTAGTTTATTAAAACACCAACATATAACAATATTTTTAAAATTAACAGTATTATATAGCTATGTATACATCAATCAAAATCTACCGCCACTAATACAAACTTTTATTTTATAAAAAACACAACAACTTTATAGATTTAGAAAATATTAAAAAGATGTTGGTTTCTTCATCTAAAGTTGCTCTTGCAAAGCGCCTAAAATACATCAACTGTCTTTGAATAAACTCATTAAAAAAGAGGGTTGGGTTTGTACTACTTACATATATATATTAAAAATGTGAAAGATCATCGTTAATCATCGATCGTGTTAACTTGAAATCAGATCCTCGCTATAAGCTTTTTCTTTACCATTTAGGATATCTAAATAAGTATAATTGATATAGAGAATTATCTCCACATTTAAATACACGTATATGTACCCCTATTTCGGCGCAGGGTAATGGAGGTAGTCTTATTTTCTTAATATGATAAACTACTTTATTTGCCCTTTGTTATTCTATGCCTTTTTATACCTATGTCCTAATAAATGTTTTTCTATTTCTATTTTGTATGATGAATGATGATTTTGATAGAATTGATAAGCACATATGAATGGTCGAATCTGTTTGAATATATACTAAACACATTTAGTAGAATATTATTCTATATTCATTCAAAAGTCATAAAATAATATAGTATAATACTCTACTATATATACTATCTCTACAAGAATGAAGGTTCTTAGATAGAACAAAAGAAAAAGTAAAAATTAATAACTTGAAAAGAACCATAAAGACTTATTCGACAGAAAAGCTAAAAGATCAAAACATCAGGCATTTTTCCGATATCACCTATCTAGAATTCTACCAAGGACAGAATCCAAAGTGGAAAATATCTCGATTTGGAAACGTAATTTCCAAGTTACAATTTAAATTCCCGATAGGTAGCGATCATAAAACGAAAAGCAATAAAGCCCTAAATCGAAATTGTGAAACAAGTTACAATTTGATTTGGCGATTCAATCGTACACTGGGAGAGCTGAAAATGGTAAGCAAATACTAAACTTGCTTCCAGTACACTTTAATCCGGAATTTAGTACTTTGGAACTTTTATCTTTTGGGTTGTTTTTGTTACAATTTGCATATGGAAACTTTTCTTTGGAACAGAGATTTTCTTTTTATAGAGCTGCCCAAATTCTTTATTAGTTTTTACTTTATGTTATTTTTAAAGCGTTTATTTAACGATAACTACTCAAAATTGAATTATTATAGACCACTGTACTATTTTAAACTTTTCAGTTAATCTTTTTAAGATTTTCCATGTTTTTAATTACACAAAAACCCTGCTCTGGGTCGCCTTTCTACTCGGATTCCAAATGTAAAAAGAAATATACATTATATTTGTTGCTACGTTTAGACCCGACCCTAACGAAGCTCATTGTGAAAAGTCAAGCTTTTGGTTTTTTTTAAAACCAAAGTAGGTCGCGGGCAATAATATAATTTCGCATTACGGAGGACTGTCTGTTTATATTGAATACTAGCTGCGACCCGCGGCGTCGCCTCGTGGAAATATATGTACCAATGGTTTAGTTAAATGATAAAAAGTATCCCATGTAGTATCCTATCCTTCTCCTGGTTCTAAGCTACCTCCTCACCAATATTCAGTCAAATCGGTTCAGCCCTTCTTAAGTTATAAATAGTGTAACTAACATGGCTTTATGTCATATATGTATACAGATTGTTCTCCCTGAAACTTCTTAAAATAATTTATCTACTTAGGTAAATTTTAATACTAGTTTTTGTCATTAATAGCCATAATTTTTATACTGTTTATTTATTTCCTTAACCTGCTGATTTGTTTTTAAATTTGTTTACTATACATTAAATTGTAACCAATATATCAAAGCGCCATGCGAGGTACTGAGCTCTAACTTGCCGTAACACAGTATTATTACTAACACGGAAGTTTTGATTCATGCAACAAATGGAAGCCTTAGCAAGTTCGTATACCTACCTACTTAACTGCATAGTATTAATATTTATTTATAGTTGTGGTATAAGTAACTATTAATAAAAAGTGCATAGATAAATAAGGCTATCTTGTAAATTTTGAAATAAATATTCTTTATTCTTAAAATTATTCTGGAGGTCTACTCGGAACACAAGAAATAACGTTTCTGATTTGTCTTCGTGCAAAACTGACTATTATATTAGTAACATAAAGATTTGCACAAAAACGAATCAAAAACAACGGCTTCGTTTTAACGAATAGGCCTGCTGGAAAGTATTTTTAAATCAGTGTTTGCATTTGTACAAGGGACTGGCAGTAGGTACTCAATTTCGACGACCGATGTGGCGCGGTGGGCTAAGGTCCGCCTGCGACGCAGGAGGTTGCGGGTTCAATTCCCGCCGTGTGTACGATCTGCAGATATTTGTTCCGGGTATTCTAGTCGTTTTCTATGTATAATTAAAAAATCGATCTATGTAATATATTGTATTATGTATATCAGTTATCTAGTACCCATAACACAAGCTCTGGGGCTTATATTACCATGGGGCTAGATAATGCTGTGTGTATTGTCCAGCATTTTTTATTTTTTTATTTACTTACAACGCTAAGAGGCGACGTGGAAGGCCCAGGATGAGATGGCGTGACGAGCTCGAGGCACATCTTCCATCATGGCCTGTTGCAGCGTTGGATCGCGAGGAGTGAAAGGAGAAAAGGGAGGCCTTTGCCCAGCAGTGGGACTGTATACTGTGGGTAATGGCTCAAAATAATAATGATTGACTTGTTTATGGCAGACGTCAGCAATCTCCCCTATAGCCCGATTACCCAGTCCATCTGTCCATCACAATAGCCTGGTTTTAATTCTTTCATTTTTCTTTGCAATAGTCTCTACACCTGGCGGATACCATCTTTGGGTGTATCATATTGTGCACCCGAGGATGATACCCGCTATGTGTAGCCATTGCCTTTAGATTAACTTCTCAAAGGGCCTATGTGCTGTTGTGCTGTGCTGTTGGCTTCGGCCCCACGCAAGCCTTCCAAAGGACCGGGTCACTTTATGGCCCGAGATCATGGTAAATGAGAGACATAATATTAACATCATCTTTAAATAATTTTTTGCAGAATTTATTACTAGCATTCACGTCCGTGGTGTTTTACCTGGCCACCGCCAGATGCTCTAACAGCAAGTTTGTGAAGACTGCTCCCACCATCACCAACTCTCTCGTGAACCTCGGCAAGATGGAGATTTCCTTCTACTTCAACGGCAAACATCCAGGTAACATGACCTCTTTAATTTATCAACCTCCTTCTGAATAAAGGGTCAAGACTGCAATCTTATAACTAACTAGCGACCCGCCCCGGTTTCGCATGGGTGCATGTATTATAATATACATATAAACCTTCTTCTTAAATCACTATTAAAAAAACGCATCTAAATCCGTTGCGTACTTTTAAAGATCTAAGCATACATAGGAGCACAGACAGCATAGACAGCGGGAAGCGACTTTGTTTTATGAAATGAAATGAAATAGTATTTATTTGCTTAAATATAGGTTAGTAAAGGTATTAAAATAGAGTAGGTATCACTATATTTGACTTGGTAGTCGTGCAAATATTTAGTGTTAATTTAGACAGTTATATAGTACCTACGTTTTTAGATCATTTAAATATTTTCTAGACAATATTATATTGAAATTATTAATTATTAGGTACATGTCAAAATTTAAAATTCAAATATTCATCTATAAAATAAAAATTGTTTTGAGTGAGCCAATTATATAATTTACGATTAAATTCATTATTTGTCAGATTTCTCATGTCGTTTGGTAGTTTATTATAAAGCCGTATGGCCATTGCGTAGCAATTCTTTTTACATACTTCTAATCTCAGTTGAGGCACCTTAAGTGGTTTTTGTACTATCTGTCTTTTATTTTGAGAATTTTCATCCTTCTCAAATAAAGACATGTTGTTCCTTACAAATTTCAACATCTCAAAAATATACAGTGATGGAAATGTTAACAGCTTATTCTTTAAAAATATAGGTCTACATGAATCTCTCCGCTTAATACCAAATATGGCCCGAATACACTTTTTTTGAGCTACGAAAGCTCTATGAGCATCTGTTGAGTTACCCCAAATTTATGCTATGTAGTGATTTAAACTCTGCGGCTAAGTGGTCGTAGGTGTGGCTGGGTATTACAGATTGCGTGTTTCAATCCTGTCTGAACGTTTTCTGTTTAATGAGTGAGTATGGCTTCACAAAAGACATTACCCATATTTGCCATCTGATACCTATAACATAAGTTCTATAACGTCTTTTAAGGCATAACGATGCAATGTGGAATATCCTGTATCATAAGTGCGTAAGCCCTCGCACTCAGGATAATCTCTAAGAAATTAAATAATATCCCAATAAAATCCATTTTGAAAGAATTTTTAAAATTCGATTTTTTTTGGGATATTCGAAATTCAATATATTTTATTTCTTTAGGTTTACAAAATAAGCATTTAGACAAGTCATACTTTATACCATAAATTATTATCAAATCAGATTTATTTTTACTGTTCACTTTAATTTAGTTATTCAATCCTGTATCATTATTATAAAAAAGCTTACCTCCAATATTTCTTCCGCTCAGTATAAGTTAAGTATACACACTACCTATCACACACTAACAAGATTCTTCTTGCAATATTTCAGATGACCCATCAAAATCCATCATGTCTTCGTCAGCCCCTAGCCCACGTTCTCACTCCATAGAGCGAGAGCCCTGCCCTTGCTTTGCCAAAAGCTCCAAAGAGTCCACATCCTTCCTCAGCAACCCTGGAGAGATAATCAACAAGATCCTCAAAAACAACGACCTCTTCAAAGACCCGACTCTCCACTGCTGTGACTCTCACGAGCAGATTGAAGAGAACACGGTATTCTTCGAACTAAACGCACCAAACCGTGCCCCTATGACTATAAACAATATGAAGAAACCGTCCCTACCAAAATTCCCATTCCCTTTCCAAAAACTAATGAATCAGCCAAGCATGTTCCCGATGCGACCAAAGGCAATGGAGATCTTCTTATTCCCGAAGCGTAAGGACATGGCAAACATAGACTATGGTAAACAAATCACAAGATTGCCAACTTACTTTTCTAAGCTAATGACAGTGACAGCTGCTGCTAAGCCTTTGAAAACTGAGATCCTAAAAGTCGGTGATAAAGAGATTACACCCTTGAATGTAGAAGGAAGTTCGGTCAAGAAGGATTTGACCAGTACTATAGAGAAGAAAATTGAAACAATCAACAATGTCGATGAGTTGAAAGTAGAACCACCTACTGTTAATAATGCTTTGTAAACTTTGTTAAACTTCAAAATAAATAATTTTTTCGTCTCTTGGTGTTTTTTGATAATAATTATTTAATTCTTAAATAATAATAATCATATAATTTATTATCAGCCTATGTTAGTCTACTGCTGGACAAAGGCCTCCCCTAATAAGCGCCATTGCGCTTGTCTGCAGCTTGGCACAGCCAGCATATCCCTGCAGTCTTTCGCAGGTCGTCATCCCGTCTGGTGGGAGGGCATCCTCCACTACGTTTACCGAGTTGCGGTCTCTACTCAAGAAAATAAAAGTAAAAAAGAACCTGATTAAATAATAGTAGCTGTAAATGATACACATATCGCTCGTTTCGAACGATAGTTCTAGAGTTTGGGCTCGTTGGATTGGTTTTCCCGAACACTTTGGTCCTAGATTATTAAAAAAGCTTGTTTTAAAAAAAGTTAAAAATAATATTGAAAGTATATTATCTCTATATACTTCAGAAGTAATAATAATATTTCGTCGGCTATATTCCTATATCTGAATGATTCCCGATTGATATGATATGATTGCAACATAGACAGGTAGCTATCTAAAGTTAAAGTGAAATCGCATGACGAGTGTTGTTCGGTCTCCGGAAACACTCGATACCGGTCCGCGAAATGGAAAATGGTACTTACATCTCACAGTCTCGGGCCAGGGCATTCAACCAGAGAACCATTCTGCGTGCCTACCTATGCGTATGAATCGTTCTAAATAGAAATATAGAAGTTAAAATAAGTTAAAATAGGAGTCCATGGACTAACTATGGAGTGATACAATTGGGGGAGGCCTATGTCCAGCTGTGGACTGCTATAGGCTGATGATGACCTGATACAATCAGCTTATCAATGCACATTTTAAGAAAAGAAAAAAACAACATATTTATGACAATATTTGTTAAACAAACGGAATTTTTGTTTTTACTTAATTTTAATATTTATGTTATGTTTAAATTGTATAACTTGTTATGAGTAAACCAATTTTATTTGTGTTTTATGTGACATATAAATTATTTACTTACATATATAAAAAATATAATATTTTTTGGGATTCAAAACGAATATTTACCAAGACTTGAACTGAGTGTGTCGGCGGCGTTCCACGCAAGTGGATTGCTGAGTACGTACATAAAAAGGCGGATAGTAACTAATATATGTACATTTTGTAAAATCGTAGATGTAAAATATTCCGACGTTCCATACCAGTAACACAAGTTAATTTCGGGGAATTGCGCGTACAAAGCCGCAGGAAAAAACTAGCATAAAATAAGCTGAAAGCCACATAAAGGAGCTTGCGTACAGGCCTGAGTTTTAATGAAGCCATCTTTAGCCCACTTCTGCAGTGACTCAACCATTGCGCGCTCGCACGTGTTCCATAAAACAGTTGTAAAAGCTAAAGGGCAACGGACGTCATACATATCAATATTCTCGTAAACAGATCTGCTGGGGTCGTGATCTGTAAAGGGAGCACGTGACGGTGGTGCAGATGCCTTCATTTACATCTAGCGAGATTATCTTCAGGTAATCATGCCTGATGAAGCTCGCTTGATTGTCCGAGGACTAATTACGCTGATGTCCTGAATAATGGAGGTTTTGTACGAGACGTCAGGGCCTCGAATTCTTTTATTTCAGCGGTTCCAATTGGGTTAGTACTAACTGCCTGGTCATGTTGTTAATTCGCACAGAAAATATTATAAAATTAAATATGTACATATATGTAAATAAAAAGCTGAAGAATATCGGTTTCATGAATCACATTCACGTCATCCATACCGCAATGCTTGAAAACGAAAGTTTTCAACCAGTGCGTCCTACCCGTTATGACCTACGGAGATGAGACGTGGACACTCACGATAGGGCTGGCCCACCAGTTCAAAGTCGCTCAGCGAGCTATGGAAAGAGCTATGCTCGGGGTTTCTCTGTAGGATAGGATTCGTAACGAATACATACGACAAAGAACTAAGGTTATCGACATAGCTCAAAGAATTAGCAAGCTGATGCTGTAGTAATGTGTTTCAAACTTGCTGTGAGGGCTACTTAGTACCAACCCAATGCTAACTGTGTTAGTTCACTTTTATTTTGTTTTGTCTGTTTTACGTGTTTTCTAGTAGGTACTAAGTAGTCTTATATTCGTGTAACAAAATTTGTTTGTATGTTGTGTGTCTAATAAGTAATACTACATAAAATAAAACTAAATTTATGAAACCGATATGCTTCTGACGCGTCGTCGTGGCACGACACACCACACCACAATAGCATACTCAAAACACTCGACCACTTTTCCATACAAAAGTCGCGTCTCGGCACATATCTACAAGTGCAACTGTGTGTGACATCTAGGGTAACTTTATGAATGTATCGTGCGAGTGAGACAGTTACGAAATGCCTCAAAGACAGTTTATTATTCATTATTTCGTTAGCTGTGTATAGAGTTATTATAAAAATAAAATTTGAAACTATCATGGTTATTAACACTAAAGTCATTTGAAACAGGATATTTACCATGATTTGATTTTTGAGTTTTCCAGTTTCATGAGAGGTTTCCAATATTGTAAATATACCGTTTTAAATTACTTTATTATAAAAAGGCTCTTACTCAGCATAATGCTGGCTAAGACCCGAAGACGGAGCTCGATCAAGTGGTGGGCGAAGAGTGTCCATTCTATACCTTAGTATTAAATACATTATATTCTCTGACAATAGTGTAAATCTAGCTTTAGCTAATACGCAGAAGGTAAGTGTGTTTCTCCTAAACAAAAGATGATGTGATTGTCATTTGTTTTTTGTTTCGGAGCATTGTTCTTTATCAGTCTTTAACAAAAGATACAACTCAAAGAAATGAAGTTAGGTTTGGGATAAACGAATCTTTTGAAGGTCTCGTATCTACGGAATGCGTTAAGTTGACGGACGCAAAAAATATTCCCTTCAAGACAATAGCGAAGCGAAATGTTCTAGACTAGACCTTTGTGGCTTTTGTTGGCCACATCGTTACAAAATGATATTTTTTGACAATTGTTGGCTGGCCTGCTACTGGGTCTTTCAAGCCTATGTAGATATGTTAATATGTACATAGGTTCTCTTATTATTTATGCCGTTTCGACGCACAGTACCAGAAACGCAAAATATCTTTTACGCGGATGACCATAATTTCATACGTAAAATACCTGATACGTGGATGACCTGAATTTCATATCTATATATCTCTTATCCCTAGTAACGTCACAGAAAGATAATGTTGGTAAGGTTCTCACTGTTCCCAGATTTTCTTAAGAGTAGAATAGACTCAAAATTTTTACCAAGAAGAGGATTGACTAAGGCTGGTTGGTATACAACAAAACATAATAATCAGACTGTTAGCAGCTTCATCGGTTAACTTTGACATTTAATGTATGAAAACATCTGCCAAAAACCTCAATCGAAATGTGTGTGTATATAGCTAGTATATTTTTAGTGAACACCAGGGTAAGACCGAGATCCCGATTGTTTGTAGGTAAAATGACTTAGAATTAAAAAATGGTATTCAAAACACTTACTTCTTCTCTTTCCTCTGCTGGCGTTTCTTCTTGAAAGCCCTCTTGACCCTCAAAAGAAGGAACGCGGCGCGGTCGATGGTTAGAACAGACGGCCGCTTGGCGGCGCTGGGCTCGTCCATTTCCTCGTATTCCGGCTCATCGCACAACTTCAGGCCTAGCCATCGCTGTTTCGTCGCAGTACGCGTTTTGACGCCGACCGAGTCACACGCAGAAAACGCGCTCCGATCTCAGAGCATTTTTAAACACTGTTATTTACTTTACAATGAAGTCATTGTTGTTTTTTATTATTTTACACACACTTCACTGGAGAGATACCTGGAAAAGAAAACATGACTTTAGTACCCAGTACCCATTCAAAGGTAAAATAAACTCAAAACATGGTAATTATTATTAGCCAAAATTTATTATTCTAAACTTAACGAGAGCTTAAAATAAATAAATATTGCTGGGCAATCCACACAGCATCATCTAGCCCCAAGCTAAGCAGAGCTTGTGTTATGGGTACTAGACGACTGATAAACATAATACAATACATTACATAGATAGATATTTTTTATAGTACATAGAAAACGACCAGAACACCCGGAACAAATATCTGCAGATCGCACAAACGTTTACCCCGAGGCGGGAATCAAACCCGCAACCTCCAGCGTCGCAGGCGGACCTTTGCGCGCCACAGAGGTCGTCAAATTAATTAATCTTTCCACGATAAAATTGTGGAAATAAGAGTCAGTTGGAGCAAACGGATGAAAGCCGTAAATCTCAGCTAATCCACTCTTGTACAGAATCTAATAAGGGAATTCAGTGTCCCTGCGATGCTGCTCACTAAAAAGTACATAAAACGGAGTTACGCTACACGTAGCATGTACCTCCTACATACTTTTTGCACGCTAAATACGACAGTTTGGTTTCTAATTTTCACGGATCTATGCAGTAAAGCTTTAGGTGGAACGTATTGCGTCGGGGTTTTTGACCAGATGCAGATCATTACAAAAATAGACATTACATGCGACAAGTACAATGGGCGACTTTATCGCTTCGAAGCAATCTCAGGCAACCTTTGGATGGTAAGATGTGGATTTAAAAAAAGGCAGGGGGTTTACTGAATATAAGTTAAAGAAAAACATAACATCAAATCACTCCCTATCTTCAAAACACTCAGCATTATTTATCCATATGAAATATTGATAGCCTTATCTTATGTCTATGTAAGTTATTATAATGTTTGTAATGTAAGTATTTAGTGCATTTGTTACCAATTATTTATTAAAGTGCCACCGTCTATATTGTTCGTTCATGTCCAGTCCATCCCAAGGTTGCCTGGAAAAGATCGCTGTCAGCGACAAGGCCGCCCTTTATACCTTTATTCTAAGATTTTATCTCTGTATTATTTTCTGTTTTGTGTGGTGTAATAAAGTGTTATCTATCTATTTAACAATATGAATAATAACATAGATGAAGGAAACATAAGATAGCCAAAGCCCATTCAAAGTTGCGTTCCTCCGAAATTCTGGATAATACTAGATGGCGTTGATCCTTATCCCGAAAATCGTTATAATCCACGATTAAACTCGGTAAATGAATAGGAGTCATTTGATAATCGTAACAATTTTTTTATAGTTTTTTTTAAATAAGTTTTTGATACTTACCGGTTGATATATTCAAATTTTGTTTTATTAATAGATAATCGTCCTGGTAGACTAGTCTCTAAAGAATAGTGATAGATGGCGTGGCCTAATGTACAAGATAAAGCGTCGTTTAATAGGTAGATGGCGTGCAAATGAAAAGTTTGTATGATAACATTAATTTTATGATTAGATATTTGAAGTGTGTATGAAAACAATAACATATACAAAAACAGGCCCTTTCTGTCCAATTAGATACCCTAAGCATACCTATCTATTATACCGCAGGTTTTCTCGTTTTATTTACTATAGGTATTTGCTTTAGCTTATTTGCAAGAGGGCGCTGCGCTCGCACGGTCAACGTACACCCTATAAATAAAATTTATTTAAAATTGAAATCCGGGTAAAACAGTGATTAAACCAGTGAAAATTAAAGTAAAACGTACTAAGCATATGGGATAACATTATCTCAACGAAACATTACAAGTTAGAGCTAGAAAACAGTGATTACAAAAACAACAAGGACGATCTGTGAACAACAATATACAGTGCAAATCAAGTGAATAAGACAATAAACACCATAAACGTAAATTACTGCCTTTGTGTCAGAAGTACCATTGATTTGTACCATTAATGGTACAAGTGACACAGCTTTGTATCCTTAGTACCATTAATGGTACTAGTGACAACTATTTAGGATCAGTAGTACCATCATAAAAATTGATGTATCGCTAGTACCATGAATGGTACAACTAATCATTGAAGTACTGTGTAGTGGGCCCAGGAAGTGAATTGTCGCAATTAATAAATACTACACTTACGATACGCCAAGTACTGGCCACTTATAATTTGAAGTTGATTCATTTGTTTTATGTGTCAAACCGATTGTTACCCAACCCAATTTTGATTTTTATAATTATAAATAAAAAATAATGTCCGAAGCGGCATCGTCGGATCATGCTTCGGAAATGAAGATAGTGCGACGTGGCCGAGGAAATGTTTTATTGTTTGAAGGTTTCCAGTATTATTTTCATACCAAATATGAAAATGGTAACTGTATCTGGCGATGTAAAAATTTTAAAAAACCTGAAAAATGCACCGGAACTGTTACAGTAATGCAGGTATGTTTGTTTAATTTTATATGGAATAGGTTTGCGTTTGATCACGATCTCACCTGATGGTAAGTGACGATGCGTGATGCAGGAGGTTGCGGGTTTGATTCCCGCCTCGGAACAATTGTGTGTACGATCTGCAGATAATTGTTCCGGGTGTTCTGGTCGTTTTCTATGTATAATAAAAAAATATCTATCTATGTAATATATTGTATTATGTATATCAGTTATCTAGTACCCATAACACAAGCTCTGCTTACCATGGGGCTAGATAATGCTGTGTGAATTTGTCCAGCATTATTTATATTTATTTATTTATTTATTATTTAAGTCACAGTATGGAAAATATCGATCCCAAGTTCGTACTGAACTCTAGACCTGAGGAAGGTTTCTAAAATACGGTGGCATAGCAAGGTTTCATGTATTGCCCGTGGCCCGTCTGCATGGATGAACATATAATTTTGTATTTAAGGCCGTCAGATTTGTTATCTACCAATTACTATTTCTACTTTTTTATATATTTTAGGGTCCCGTTAACATGACGAAGGTGAAATCAACCATACATTTAAAAACATGCCTGCCAAATGAAAATGAAAACACTGTCTGTTCAATTATAAGTTCCAGCATAGAAACAGCTGCTTCTTCTGTAGAGGAAACAATTCCGGCTATGTACAAAAAAACATTAGCATCTATGAGAAATAAGGGTCTCGATCTAATCCATAAGTTGCCAAACTATAACCAATACCGATGTGTAGCGTATAGAAGAAAGAGGAAATTAGCACGAGTGGAAAAAATGGCTTACTCTGATTTGAAAGAAGTTGAGGTACCACGAGATTACGACGATTTTTTACTCGCTGACTATCAACAAGATAATGATCGTATAATAGTTTTCGCATTAGAAGAAGCACGAGTAGTGCTTAAAAATGGAAAAGTGTTTTTCGGCGATGGTACATTTAAACGTTGTCCTAAACCATTTACTCAATTATTTGTATTGTTTTGTGATTTAGGCAGCAGCGAAGACAAAAACAATGTAGTACCTGTGATTTACGCACTTATGCCAAATAAACTTCAAATGTCGTACGTTATTTTGCTAGAACTTATAAAGTCAGCAGTCCCAGAATGGGAGCCATCTAAATTTATTACTGATTTTGAACAGGCTACTATCAGAGCTATAAAATTGGTCTTTCCCAACGTGGAACACCACGGATGTTATTTTCATTTCAAGGATACATTGATCAGAAAAGCAAAGAAGCTAAACATACAAACAAAAAACAAAAAAAACGACACAAATTTGAACAAAATAATTGGGTTGTGCATTGTGCTACCACTTCTGCCTGAACCAGATATTGAGGAAGGCTGGAATTATGTGCTTGCAGAAAGTCAAGTTATTGGTACGCATCGAAACCTCGGACCATTCTTGTCTTATATTCAAAACTATTGGATGCCGAAGAAAGCAATGTGGTGTTGTTTTGGCGAAAGACATAGGACAAATAACGTATGCGAAGGGTGGAATGGGCAATTTAACAAAAGTTTTAAGAGAAGACCCACAACAATAAGCCATCTTTTGAAAACGCTTAAGGAAGATGCAGCATTCACCGCTGTAAGAGCGAAAACACGATGCCGTTTAAAAAACGGTCAAAATCCGTCATCGAGCGAAGTGCATATATATACAGCATGTTCAAATGCAGCTCATTAATAGTGAAATTAATGTGCCACTATTTCTAGAAAAATTACGCCGTTAGTTTGTTACACAACTAACGGCGTAATTTTTCTAGATGCAGCGGTGAATGCTGCATCTTCCTTAAGCGTTTTCAAAAGATGGCTTATTGTTGTGGGTCTTCTCTTAAAAATTTTACGCCGTTAGTTGTGTAACAAAGGCTTTAAAATTTTATTTGCGTAAAGAAGTTTCGGTTATATTTTTAATTTTATATCTTTGTGACAATACAAAATAAATGCATGTCAAAAATGAATTTACTTGGAATATCTTTACTTTTCTTTAATGGTACTTGAGATAAAAAGTTGTATCACTAGTTCCATAGTAATCGG
Source organism: Eupithecia abbreviata (assembly GCA_943735965.1). Lineage (NCBI taxonomy): Eukaryota > Metazoa > Arthropoda > Insecta > Lepidoptera > Geometridae > Eupithecia > Eupithecia abbreviata. The sequence continues at coordinate 3,108,584 of OX030986.1, forward strand.
TTAACATTACGGAGGAATATCCTCATTTTTCTTTACTGGTACTAAGGATACAAAGTTGTGTCACTTGTACAATCAATGGTACAAATCAATGGTACTTCTGACACAAAGGCAAATTACTTATGCATGTGAAGATCGAGAACAAGCATAAAATAACAGAACATTACGAAAATACACTTTCAGTGTATTTTCGTAATGTTCTGTTATTTCATTTTCACATCATACAAAGTTATTAAAATCAGTGATTATTTGTCTACCGAGTTTGTCACATTTTTACCAACTTGACGGATCTTTTGAGCATCGTTAGAATATTGAAATCATCCTTCTATTTCAATTGGAGAGTTATCGGCTCTATGGCTCAGTTGTTTATCACACTGGAATGTACCAACAGAAAAGACTGGAAACTGCTGGTTCGAACCTCCACATCACATGCTTTTTGCATAAATATCTTTTTGTTATTAAAATTTTTGAAGGAATATATATATTTTATAAAATAATTCGGTATTTTTGACAAAACGACGCAGAACCGCTTCAAAACTATTAATTGCTAGAAATTTTATTAATTAAGGCTAATGTCCTGATGGAATGTTTGATTAGTGAATTGTAACTTAATAATTACGTAGATTTTCATGGTGTTGTGAACCAAATTCAAAACAATTCGGGTGGTCGTATAATTTTTTGAACATCGATAGAATATTGAAATCATCCTTCTATTTCGGCTGCAGAATTATCGGCTCCATGGCTCAGTTGTTTAACACACTGGAATGTACCAACAAAAAAGACTTACTGCTGGTTCGAACCTCCACGTCACATGCTTTTTGCATAAATACCTTTTTGTTATTAAAATTTTTGAAGGAATATGATACTTTTCAAATTTTATGATATAAATATATATATTTTATAAAATAATTCGGTATTTTTGACATGACGACGCAGAACCGCTTCAAAACTAATAATTGCTAGAAATTTGATTCATTAAGGCTAATGTCCTGATGGAATGTTTGATAATTCCGTAGATTTTTATGGTGTTGTAAACCAAATTCAAAACAATTGAAAACATACTCTTGGATTTAAACAATTAATCAAGCTTATTGTTTGACATTGATTTTCTTATTTGTAAATAGTTATTAATTTATAAGGTTAATTTAGAATACCAAGGAGATAAGATTTTAAGTGTTTTCAATGCTTTGTAAAATTAAAAGACAAATTGTTGTTTGAACTGCGCGCTACATAGTGGAGGTGACGTATGTTCAAGCAACAACTATTAACGATTAAACTAATTTGTAAACTTGAATAATCGATGAGAAATAAGCTTATAAATGACGTTAATATTTACTACATCAAAATTGATTTTTAAATGTTTTCTCAAACATTCTCGCGTCGTCAAAAACCACGTGTGCGAACCACGTGGTTTTTGAAATAAAACCGCATTGTGCGGCGGGCGAAGCCCATTACTTTTTACATGAGTGATCCTAGAGTGAGTGGTGACGTTGGCCTTGCTGGCACCAGCTCTGCTGGTGGTAGTTCGGCCAACGTCATACATTCAAAAAATCCTATCAGGCAGGGTACTTCGACAGACATCTTCATAAGTCATGTTCTAAAAAATGTCCATCTAATCGACCAAGAAACGTGCTAAATGAAGTATTGACAATTGTTTCGAGCTTTATGCATAATGTGTGTGCTGTAGGAAAAACATGAATAAAATGTATTAATTAAAGTTCAAACGTTATTCGTAAAAAAATATTATATATTAAAACCAAAATTAAGGGGATTTTTATTGTATGTCAATACTGATGCGAGGTAGGTACGTGAGAGAACGTAAATAATATTTTTACTCAAACCAGTGCAGAACACAGCAGAACGGCAACGTCGCGCGTCGCCGGGTCGCGTCGTCGTCGTTCAGCCGGGAAAAATGCTATCTGGCAACGTATCAATCATGTAGCAATCGACATTAGCACCATCTATAAAATTGAGTTAGATGGAAGTATATCATTGACATAACCTCTTGAAAAGCTGCAAATACCATCTAATAGGTGGCGCTGTTGCGGTAAAATAAACGGGCAGTTTGATTAATTTTAACGAATTGCTACACGTAGCGCCATCTCGCGCCCTACCAGATAACTAGTAATCGATTCTCGGTCGGATGAATGGACTTTGGAAGTCTATTTATTTTATTCGTCCATGATAATAATAACAAATATTTAAAAAAATGTTACTTCTTTTTTTGCATTCTGCGAGGACCCAAGTGAGGAAAAAAGTGTTCAAAGATTAAATAGAAGAAGAGAAAAGTTTATGATTTATGGCTTACTTTAACGTTAATTTTATACATATCTTATATGTAGAAAGTAGAAAAAAATGGCAGATTACATTGGCTGGCTGGAAATCTAAAACCACGGTCAGAGAGAAACAGGAAAGGAGGTCTTTACCCAGTACAGATCATTGACATGAGAAAACACTTATAAAATAGAACAAGCAATGTTTTATTTACCGTAATCTTTTTATATGTATATACCTAGTCTCTACCCGCGGCTTCGTACGCGGTGTTTCTATGATTATTTATATCCCATGAGAACCGATAAATGGGATAAAAAGTAGCCTATGTCTTATTCCTGGGCCTAGAACTAGCCGTATGTAAAATTTAAGCCCGATCTGTACAGTAGTTTTGGCGTGAAAGAGTATAGGCATATAGGCCTCATCGATTTCGATGACAGCGAACCTAAACATCACGGATTCTTCTATCATGACATGAGCCCTAATATGGCTCTGAACTGAAAAAGTAACAAATATCCATACAAAAACTTTCGCGTTTATGATACGTACCGATCCTATCCATCCAAAGGTTGCCTGGAAGAAATAGCTTTCAGCGATAAGGCCGCCGATTGTGCATTTAGTTAGTATTAAGATCCTTTGTTATTTTATTATTTTTTTGTATTGATGGTGCAATAAAGTTGTATTGTATTGTATTGTATTATATTTATATATTGTGTAGTATTGTATTGTATTGTATTGTATTGTATTGTAGGATTCAATGTGGCTTCGCGCGACAACCCTTATCTGTCAACATGCCATAGCAAAGAATTGTGAGAAATTCCTACGTTACTTTATTTACGGAAAAATCAGAGTGCAATACGTCACCAGAGCTATTTCGGGAGAAGGCAATGTCAACAGAGGCATGATATTACATGACATTCCCATTTTCCTCAACGACAGATATCATATGACTTATATAGGATCGTGGGATAACTTCGATATTGTGATAGGTGTGCAAATGTGCCACTTTCTTTCCAAAAGTGGCAGAATATAAGCTATTTTCAAAGTGGTGTTAGATAGAGTGGAGTGAATCCATACTAAAATTAATGTTATACATTCTAATTTAACTCCGTCTGATACCTTTTCACGTCTTAACAACTGGACGCACTTAAGGATATTTGGCAGGCAGGTAAATGGTAGTCCGGAGAGTGATATAGGCGTTAAAAAAGCGAAGAAAAATATATAAAAGCGCGTGCGATGCCGCAGGAAGCAGCTTGTTTATTATACCGAAAAAAAAAACATTCAGTACCTTAAAATCATAACTGTGGGTATTGTCACCGTTAGGCTCAACTCACACCAAAAAAGCGTCGAAGCGCAGCGCAGTTTCAGTGTCATATGAATTTTAACTTTATTTTAATTACAATAAAACTTATTATCGAACGAGTCGCGCGGATGCCCGCGGCGCCGCGGGAATTCAAGCGAATTCGACTCGTTCGAGTTTCTCATGCGATAATAAGTTTTATTGTAATCATAATAAAGTTAAAATTCATATGACACTGAAACTGCGCTGCGCTTCGACGCTCTTTTGGTGTGAGTTGAGCCTTAGGGCTTAAGGCGTCCTCAAATCTGTAAACCTTCATAATTTATTTGTTATTCGATATTTTCGTTCGGGAAAAATCATCAGACTGCAAATCAACTTATTTCATTCAGATATACCGTCGTCACCCTCTGATACAATTTTTGCCACTCATTGGCTTCATTCTAATAACGCTCAGAAAAAGAACCAATTAGAAGATAAAATTGTACGAACCAGTTATTCATTGAATTGAATGGTATAAATTGACTTGCTAATTAAAGTCTGCGTTTCAGAAAACTGTCTTCAATATTTTTCTGTATCTGAAACGTCATTTGGAACTACAAAATGGATTTTTTATACATAGATTTACAGACTACAGACTTAATGAAGAACTAAAGCAATAAAACATGTCAGTATCGTGTTTACCGCCATTAGGTGCGTGTCACGCACACTCTACCTTAAAGAAACAATGAATTTCCCAATAAAACGAACCTACGTATACCACTCAAAGAGATACAGCTAACGAATTGTTTTTAGGTCGAGATCACAAAAGTAAATAAGATGACAAAGAAATAAGCGAAATATTTTATGCGGTATTAAGAAAATTCATAGGATGGCCGACCATGTCGGTATTGGCTTAAGAATTGACTCCTAGAACTTAGTCCGTGGACGTCGTAAGAGCCTACTTGGTTATCAGCTACCTTCAGTGTATTTGTAACACATCCACCTCGTTACCTGCCAGTAACAAGTCCTCATGCTATCGTTGAGATTATGGCGAATCCCCATATTTGAGAAGAGTTCAGCAGTCGACTTAGTCGTGTATGCGTGTACTGATAAAGTACGGACAGGATGATACCCTAACAAAACGTTTGAAACTCTCATGCTTATTAACACACAATTCATTTATCGGGATATTCACTATCATTTGTCAAAAATCAAAGCATGGTACTTGGTGCCGTCCACTGGACTGAAACAGCAAGGGACCTGGACAACTGGCGATCTGAGGTGACATTTTGCATACTAAGTTTGATGACAATGCAATTTCATGGTACCATCGAGCTGGCCTGATGATAAAGACAGAAGGTGGTTATAGGAACTCCTAAACGAAGTCATTTTTAACGGGATATTTACCATAATCTTTTATGTTATTAGTTTATACCCGCCCGTCCTCGCTGATTTTAGAGTTTTCAAGCACTTTGGACCTACTCGTACATGATTATAAAAGCTTTAAACATTACGGGCTAAATTCCAACGAACTAGCGTCGTGAAATCGCAGGTTATTAAAGTACTGTTTCGTTGCTGTCGCCAGTCTGAACTCGTCCTTATACACTTGTGGGGCCTTTGATCAAAAACGTGCGTTCGTAAAAATAACTCAAAGGAAATAGGATTTGGTAGCAAGTATTGCATGTTAGAACCGGAAAAAAGCTTAGCTACGCAGGTCTTCATCCCACCTGGCCCAAAGGCGTCCTAAACATCGTTTGCCGAGTCGCAGTCTCCACTCAAGAACATATTTACCCCAACCGTTGTCGTTGCTTCTTGAGATCATTTCATTTAAATCGACAACCGCGTTCATTTACCCAATCGGCACTCTTTAGTATCACAAGGTATTAAGACAAGGTAAACAAAGCTAAACAAGACAAGGTATTAATAATAAAGCTAAAGCTTTAAAAGCTAACAACTTAAGTATTCACTATAAAGCAGCGGATTGTACACAAAGTAGAAAAGGAGGTCTTAAATTCACGCCGCGTAATAAATGAGAAGAAAACTTTGTTCCAAAGTGTGTAAGAAACAAGGTGACATTATTTTAACTCGCATACAAGTTTAAAACCCGGCTTACACTCGCTGATGACCGGATTCTCTGCGAGAGTTTATAACTAGCTACCCCCCGGGGCTTTACACGCCTTTTTCCTAGATAAAGAAGCTTAAATTGTACTATTGGTCCGGAAAAATACCCTATGTTCAGGCTGCCGATGCGATCAATTGTTTTGGCCTGAAATTGGCCGAAAAATCTTTTCAAAGTTTTTATGAAATGCTAGTTTCTGACCGCGGCTTCGCTCGTGTTTTATCTATGGAAACATTTATAGGTTATTTCTTTCCCTTAGGAACTGTTTTTTGTCTATGTTGCAAAATTTCAGCCTTATCTGTTAAATTAAGTAGTTTTGGCGTTAAGAAGTAACAAATATCTATCTATACACATCCAACCATCCTCATAAACATCCAAACTTCCGCATTCATAATACGTTTGAACGAAACGAAGAGTAGTAAATTTAATTTTAATTTAACAACATTATACTAAAATAAATACAATAAAACAATCATTGCTTATACAGACAAATAAATTACAAAAACATATAAAAAAATTTTTTAAGATAAATTGTTTTTTCTAGTATAAAAATGTACGAAACCTTTATTCCTTAATTTAAAAAGGTTTAACATTTTTAAATCGCGCCGCGGCTTCTATTTTAAAAACAATTTGTTATAATCGGAAAGTTCGAACTTTTTTCGACGATTCACCTACAATATACACGACAACTCCATTTCCATCGCGCCGCGCAATTTTAATTATGTAGGCAGCGGAACTTGGATTGCGTCAATCAATTTTAAATAGACATTTGAAATTCGAATTTGCATCATGATATATTTACATTTTGTTAGTATGGTGTCATGTGAATTATTCAATTTATGGCATCAGACCACTCTTGTGAATTAACCAACACAAACCTAAAAAGTCAAAGAGTTATAGTTTCAAAGAACAGGGGCACTATTCTGCGTCAAAATAATTCAGTTGTATATGGGCGCTTTAGTCAAAGTTAGTAGAAGGTATTCCTTGTTAATGACCAAAAGAAGTAAACATAATCACTTCCATAAGTACACACCTTAATCCCCCCCACCCCCCCCTTATACGTTCCGTTGTTTAAATAAAACTTGGAGCCAAGAACGTGACGGACGGTCGTGTAAAGTAAAAGAACATTCCGATATCGTAGCACCTCGTAGAGCTTCGTAGCACCTCGTAGAGCTTCGTAGCACCTCGTAGAGCTTCGTAGCCTTTCGTAGAGGGCCATAGCAAGGTCTTACAAGGGGCATAAAATATTAATAAAATCTATTGTGAGTTTGTGATTCGTATTTTATATGATTAAATCACAAATGCGTTTTTCCGGGATTAAATCATATGATTTATTCCAGGCCTTATTCCTTTACAATAACTTTCTCATTTAGAATATTAGTGTGTACCTGTGTTAAAAGTTTCATTTATCGAAATCTGTTTCAACAAATAATTCCTATTCCTTCTGAATCGCGAACACTAAGTAGGTATTTCTAAAAAAGACTGAATAGAATGAAGAGGTATAAATCAAAAATAGATGTCTTTAAGATATTCGTGATACACCATCGGCCACATCGTCAATTTTTTTTTTTTTCATTTTGTTTGGGAAATAAACAGTACATAAAATTTTATTCTACGAAACTTGAGATATACAAAAACCAAAATAATTTCCTCTATTATATATCACATATAAAGCTAAATGAACAGAGCAATAGGAAAAAAAAATCTAAACATGTTGAAAATACGTAGGTATACATAAATAAAAAGAATAAATAATGATACCTGTGTTAACACTTTGACTGCGGTTTTTTTTCGACGACTGCGATCTTTTTTTTTACCTAAAAAATTCGTGCTGCCACTCTACACAGCGGTTGTGTTGCGCCGCAAATGCGTTTCGTTTGAAAAATATTACAGCTCTGCTGAGTCACAAAGATCTGTATTTTCTCAGCCGCTGCGCTATTGTGGATTTACGCATATTAGTCACTTGTAGAAAACTCATACCGTGCGTTTTCAGCACTCAAAGTGTTAATAAATGTCTATTGACTATAAAAAATACTTTTCAGAGGTAAAACACCGCAAAGGTATCCTTGAATACAACCCTGGTGTAAGCGTTAATACTTCAAGCTACGTGAAAAATCTTATTCAGTGTACACGGTCCTTTTTCGTCCTTTATTTTCCCTCGTGATATCATCATCAGTCTATAGCAGTCCACTGTCTGCTGCCCCACTGCGGTGCACGCTATGCACGGCTACGTGGTACATTAGATGCGTGGTTTTGATTATTTGACAACGTGTGTCTGTTTTACACTGCAGTAAAAATTAATCCAAGACTTTGTACAACTGTTTGTTCATTAGGGGAGGTCTATGTTCATCACCATCATCATCATCAGCCTATAGCGGTCCACTGCCGGACATAGGCCTCCCCCAATGAGCGCCAAATCGCCCTGTCTTCAGCTTGCCGCATCCAGCATCTACCTGCAGTCGTTCACAGGTCGTCATCCCACCTGGTCGAATGGCGTCCTACAATACGTTTACCGAGTCGTGGTCTCCACTCAAGAACACGTTTGCCCCAGCGGCCGTCGGTTCTTCGCGAGATATGGCCGGCCCACTGCCACTTCAGCTTGCTAATTCTTAGAGCTATGTTCAGCAGTGGACTTATAGGTTGATGATGATGATGTACAACTGGCCATAATGTAAAGCTTCAATTCATTTATAGTGAGAGTATCAACTCAACATCTGTCGACCTACTGAAGCGCTGAGTTTTGGCCGAAGGGTGTCAAGTTCCGAAGGTTCACTGGCCGCCTGCAAGGGGACACCGCTGCACCGCCGTGCACCGACGTCAGCAGACACCCTGATTACGTCATCTACACTACTGTCTGACTAATGTCGCCGTAATCACAAAATAAATAATTCTGGACAATCCACGCAGCATTATCTAGCCCCAAGGTAAGCAAAGCTTGTGTTATGGGTACTAGATAACTGATATACATAATACAAAACATTACATAGATAGATATTTTTTATTATACATAGAAAACGACAAGAACACCCGGAACAAATATCTGCAGATCGTATACACAATTGTTCCAAGGCGGGAATCGAACCCGCAACCTAATGCGTCGCAGGCGGACCCACCGCGCCACATCGGTCGTCTATATATTGTTGTTATTAACTATGTTTTAAATATAGTTAAGTTAGCTAAGTTTGTTTTTGCTTTAACACTTTGACTGCGATTTTTTTTCGACGACTGCGATCTTTTTTTTTAACCTAAAAAATTCGTGCTGCCGTTCTACACAGCGGTTGTGTTGCGCCGCACATGCGTTTCGTTCGAAAAATATTACGGCTGTGCTGAGTCACAAAGATCTGTATTTTCTCAGCCGCTGCGCTAGTGTGGATTTACGCATATTAGTCACTTGTAGAAAACACATACCGTGTGATTTCAGCAGTTAAAGTGTTAAAACTTCGTTCTATAAAGAGACTCCAAGGCCCCGGGCCGGTGCAAAACCCCACAACGTGCAATATCTCAGATCATTAATCTACTGTGACCTATATGCGGCAGTGGTGGTGCAAACAAGCAAGCTTTTTCATCATCAGCAAGTCTACTGATTTAAGTAGGCCCCTACACTTTTTGCCCTGACGTAAACGTTCAATATTAAATGTAATATTTTAGTTCCACTTTATTTTTAGATGTTACAATGATATAGGACCTTATTCGTTACACTTACTTAGAATGAGGTCCTATACCAAATGAAACTTCTGAAACTATCATGGTTATTAACATTAAAGTCATTTAAAACGGGATATTTACCATGATTTGATTATATACCAAATGGCCTAAACTAATGGCCATGGTATAGGGTATTTGAACGAAAGAGGTTTTTTTAAAATAAATTCATGTCCAGTCCATCCTAAGGTTGCCTGGAAGAGATCGCTTTCAGCGTTAAGGCCGACCTTTATACCTTTATTTTAAGCTTTAATTTATGTATTGTTTTCTGTTGTGTAATAAAGTGTTTTCTATCTTGTATCTATCTATTTATTTAAAAACAGAACGAGCTTTCACTCAATTTTGTACGAATAAATCATAGGATACTTTCACATACCTTACTGTGGAAGGTTAGTTAAGAGTTAATATGACTAGAAAGATAAGAAACAATATATATATGGTCAGTTCTCGACAAAGGAAAACAAATGAAATTGCACTAATATAAATAAATAATGCTGGACAATCCACACATCATCATCTAGCTCCAAGTTGAGCAGAGCTTGTGCTATTGGTACTAGATGACTGATATACATAATACAAATACATTACATAGATAGATATTTATCCTATGTACTAATAATATAAACCCTGAAAGTTTGTGTGTGAAAGAGCAACAAACGTTTGTTGCTCTTTCACGCAACAACTACTCGATGGATTTTGATGAAACTTACAATAATAGGTATAGCTTACATATCAGAATAACACATAGGCTACAATTCATAAAGATATATTGTATATTATCCAAAATATCTATCACCATGCGGGTGAATCAAAAGTCAAAAATCATTTATCATTTAGCACTTAGACTAGTAATATTTTATACATTATATTATTATCAAATAAAATTAATTTGCTGTTCAATGCAATTTTTTGTCTACTAGTGGAAGAAGTGAAAAAGAAACCACACACAAATCCGCGGGAGGCAGCTAGTAGTTATTCTATAAGCTCTTCATATTTTACGTTCCAAACTACTCAAGAGTCGCATAAAATCGGTTTATCCATTCAGATGCCTGAAATGCGGTAATAAAGGTTAGCACTTCGTAAAATTCATCTCCTTTTGACCCAAAAAAAGTGCAATAAAAACCATTGTAATGAGTTTTCGGCAATGTGGGCTGTTACTCACTTATGATCCATAAACTGTGGCTTTTTGTTTTCAGCGTTTGTTTGGGATAATCTAGGGATTTTATTGCGGGAATGATTTTATGGTTTGATTTTGAGGCAGACAGGTATTTCAACCGTCACTGTCAATTTTTTTTTTTTAATAAATCTTTAAGCTTATGTACAAATTTGTTATAATCGATCGATCGATAGTAATCTAAGATACTGGGATTTTTTTTATTTATTATAAAAATATATCGATAAATAGTTATTATGAACCCATAAAAAATATTATTCATTAAATCATGAAATTTAATAAAATATTTAAAGAATCAACGAAGAAACCTAAGCGTGAGTGCTCACTTGATTTTGGGTCCTTCCATATTAGTATATGTCATAGATAAAGAACAGAGGCTCAAGATCGGTCAGTTTTCCCCTATTTCACATATGAAAATAAATAAATAAAATATTTATTTATTTTAATATACTGGAAAATTTACACAGCATTATCGAGCCCCAAGCTAAGCCGAGCCTGTGTTATGGGTACCAGATAACTGATATATTATATAAATAATACAATATATTACATAGATAGATATTTTTAGTATGCATAGAAAACGACCAAATATCTGGAGATTGTACACACATTTGTGCCGAGGCGGGAATCGAACCTGCAACCTCCTGCATCACAGGTGGATCGCCAACCGTGCCACAGAGATCGTCGAAATAATAACAGGCTTTGCAGGCCATGCGTTACATAAAATAAAATATAGCAATTAGAGTTCCTATGCTACTAATTGGGAATATTTTTACGACTGAGGTCGTAAAGTCAGAGGTCCAATTTAGGTAAACTGCCGCCCTGAATATGCGTCGAATGTACGAAGGGGGGAAAGAAATAGGGAGGGGAAGGTCGCAATATCTAGTCTCGTCGAAATCGATTTTGTTTTAATATTATCTAATTTCTGAAAGAAATAGTCAGGTCTCTGGGTATGTCACGATCGCTGTCCCACTACTGCGCACGGAGGGGCTACGTACGTGTGTCTAGCTTCGGTTTGCAAGAAAATTTATGAGATAACGTTCACTACATTAAAAACAAAAGACAGAATTGAAAACGTAGACCCACGTTGTCAAATAAACGATCCCACGTAACTAAAATGCGCCGCGTGGCCAGACACAGCGTGCGCCGCAGTGGTAGAACATTTAGATCCCAGGTGTAGAAAAGGAGGGAAGTCTGGTTCCTGTCATCATCATCCTCATCAGCCTATGTTAGTCCACAGCACATGCACATAGGACATAGGCTTAACCTAGTGATCGCCATAGTGCCTTTAGCTTGACGCATTTTGATGATGATAATGATGATCTATTTATTTATTTATTTATTGAGGAATAACAAACGACTACATTTAACTTATTATACATTTGTGTTAGTACTTTACAATGTAAAGTTGAGCGATATTCAAAATGTAGCCCACAACGCTATCCACATATGAGTTACCTACCTCTCTACCCTCAGTCTTTCGCAGGTCGTCATCCCACCTAGTCTGAGGGCGTCCTAAACTACGTTTACCGAGTGGTGGTCTCCACTCATGAACACGTTTGCCCCAGCGGTGATCGGTTCTTCGCGAGATATCTTGGCAGGCCACTACCATTTCCAACTTGCTAAAATTCTTAGCTAATTCTTATTCTTGGTTCCTGTAAGACATTAAAACAAAATAAAACAGAAACCATCATCAACATCTGCTGCTTGCTTTATATATTTAATTACGAAATTAGTTATTTTGTAATATAATAAATAATGCTGGACAAAGCACACAGCATTATCTAGCCCCATGGTAAGCAGAGCTTGTGTTATGGGTACTAGATAACTGATATACATAATACATATTACATAGATAGATATTTTTATTATATATAGAAAACGACCAGAACACCCGGAACAAATATCTGCAGATCGTACACACAATTGTTCCGAGGCGGGAATCCAACCCGCAACCTCCTGCATCGCAGGCGGACCTTCGCTCACCGTGCCACATCGGTCGTCTATAATATATGTATATAGAAGGAATTGGCATCAAACACGCAGTTCTTTACCTATCGATGAAGCTCTCTGTACTTTGACTATGTACGTGACATATGTATAACCACAGAATTTATGCATAATAACCAATAACAGAGCCAATAACCGAATAATTACGCTCCGCTTATTATGCCATGCATCATGTATTCGTAATTTGCTTCGGAACTGGTTAAAACCAGTTTATGTATAACCTATTGAATGAATAAACATCTAGTATTGGAATGGGCATTTATGGCGTATTTTACGGCCTAATGCACTTTATTTTAGGGCTAAAACAGCTCAATATCTATATATATATTTGACGACCGATGTGGCGCGGTGGGCGAAGGTCCGCCTGCGACGCAGGAGGTTGCGGGTTCGATTCCCGCCTCGGAACAATTGTGTGTACGATCTGCAGATATTTGTTCCGGGTGTTCTGGTCGTTTTCTATATATAATAAAAATATATATCTATTTAATATGTATTATGTATATCAGTTATCTAGTACCCATAACACAAGCTCTGCTTACCATGGGGCTAGATAATGCTGTGTGAATTGTCCAGTATTATTTATTATTATTATTATATAATATCGGTATTTTGTTCGAAATAAGGCATATTTCATGTACTGATGAAAATTGCTTTGGTGGATTTTCTTAATCTTTTAAGCTCTGTCGTTTTACAGACTCAATTAAAAGAGTACAGAGTTTATATTATACCTTTTTTGGGTACCGTACCCAAAAGGTAAAAATCATCATCATCATCATCATTAGCCTATAGCAGTCCACCGCTGGACATATGCCTCCCCTAATGAGCGCCATAGCGCCCTGTCTTCAACTTGTCGCATCCAGCATCTACCTGCAGTCTTTCGCAGGTCGTCATCCCACCTGGTCGGAGGGTGTCCTACACTTGTCTAAGTGCTTATTTTGTAAGCCTAAAGAAATAAATGATTTTTTACTTTTACTTTACTTTTACTACGTTTACCGAGTCGTGGTCTCCACTCAAGAGCACGTTTGCCCCAGCGGCCGTCGGTTCTTCGCGAGATATGGCCGGACCACTGCCATTTCAGCTTTCGAATTCTTAGAGCTAAAAATAGGACCCTATTACTATCCATCGTCCATCCGTCCTTTAGCGGACTGTATCATGATCCGTCTTGTTGAAATTTACAAAGAATGTGTATTCCTCTTGCTGCTATAACAACAAATCTATAATATAAAAATTAATCGCTGAATGTGTTGCTAAGCGCAAATCTCGAGAGCAGCTGAACCGATTTCGCTAATTCTTTTTTTAGAATATTCCTTGAAGTACGAGGATGGTTCTTACGGAGAGAAAAAAGAGAAAAATTTGAAAAGTGCCTGAGACAAATGACCACCCGGGCGAAGCCGGGACGGGCCGCTAGTATTAAATATAAATAAAATATTAAAATTAATGGGTCTATACAAAAAACGGTATTTTTGCTTTTGTCAAACTCTATCTCTTGAACCGTAAGAGGTAGACAGTTGAATTCTTTGCAGAGTGTGCATTATTATTGCTAATAAAAAGCATTAAAAAAATATGTATATGATAACTGTTGCAAAAGATAGATAGATAGATAACACTTTATTATACCACACAAAACAAAAAACAAAATTGAGATAAAAACTTAGAATAAAGGTATAAAGGGCGGCCTTATCCCTGAGAGCGATCTCTTCCAGGCTACCTTGTATACCAAAAGTATATCAAGTATTGTACGGAACTCCTCATGTACGAGTCGACTCAAACTTTGCCGGTTTATCTAGAAATTGTTTGTAAAACCAAGTTTGAGAATACGCTCCTACGCGATTGACTTTGAAGATAATTTGCATGCAAAATAAATCAATAACAAAATCTATTTACAGAAAACTTCATAGACCTCCTGGTTTCCAATTAAGGAGTCTTATAGCGAATTACTTGAAGGAATATTTTTCTTTGAAACTGTCAGAAGCAGACGCGCAACTGCGGAAATCACCGGTCAGGTACACCTTAAGCTAATTTAAAGTTGGAAATTATTTTCGCTGTGTCAAAGTTATAGACGTCCGTCATGGTGAAGTGGGCTGAACAGTCCCCTGGGGGACAGGCTTGAACGGCCGGTTATTTATTTTATTTAGGTAAACCACAGCTTTACAATTTCTATTAAATTCTTAAATACATTTTCGAATGAAGAATGCTTAAAAAACGTGTCACTGTACCGTAGCTTAGCTGCCGTAAAACTGGAATCTACGCCTTTAGAAAATTATTGTGAAATATAAATAAAAGAAAAAAAAAAAGGAATAAAAGTAATTTTTCTTTCAAATTTTTAACTGAAATTATCAGCCAGTACAGGAAGACATTCGTCCTCTTACCTATACATAAAGACTCGACTTTTTGGTATTCCATTTACAAAGAATGTACATTTCATTTGAATTCACATTCATTTTTGAAAATAGAAGTGGATGCGCCTTCTCGGTGATTTTTTTTTTTTTTTTATAAATGGTTATTCTTACTCTATGGTAGAATGCGTAGATCGTTGAGCATAACGAATGCATACACTATAATTATTATATACTATTATGTAGTTAATAACTACGCGGTTTCACCCGCGTGGTGATAGATATTTTGGATAATATACAATATATCTTTATGTATTGTAGCCTATGTGTTATTCTGATATATAAGCTATATTATTGTGAAGTTTCATCGAAATGTATTTAGTAGTTTTTGCGTGTATGAGCAACAAACATAATTACATACATCCTCACAAACTTTCGCGTTTATAATATAAGAAGGATTCATTTCCGGCCGAGGCTTTGCATGCGTGGTTTCTATGGTGACAAAATTTGACCTGATTTTTTTTCTGTCAAAAAATGTGTGAATAATTCTAATAATAATAAAATTTGTTCCCAACAAAACACAGTTTTGAACACATTTTTCAGATGGAATTTAATGAATATGAAAGTTCTCATAGGTCTTATTTATAATTATCTAAACCTAGTACCAGATCTAAAAAAATCTCAAAATGCAGCTTCATAACAATTCTTCCTTTCACAGTACCGATAAAGGGACTAGAGAATAGTTCCTCTTGACTCTTTAAGAGGACGACTGAAACAATAAAATGCCAAGAACTCTCTTTAGATCCAATAAAGTTAAAGAACTGACTGTGAAAGGAGCCAGCTAGAAAAATCCATGATACAAAGCTACGTTCAAAGAAACCACCGTGGCGCGACGCAAAACGACCTTTAGGTACCTGCGTTTAAGTCCAATAGAATGTGCTTTCTTTTTATGTTATACTTGGTTTTACAATCCAATATATTTTATGTCAACAAATGTCTGAAAATCTATCAGAAACTAAAAACAATATCAGATAGAACAAGGTAATATGAAGGTATCCTAATTACTATAAACATAATTTGATGGTTTCCAAATAACTAAAAAGCTAATTCGAATCCGTTTTTTAAAGTTTTGTGGGCCATTAAGTTTTTATTCACGAGCTATTTAACCTCGTTAAATAAAAAAAATGTATGGCCCACAAATGGTATGGTATGGTTTTCACCTCGGGATCATACTCTATATATACATAATACGAATTTCTACGATTTACTCCGGTGATAAATATTTTTTCCAACATATTATACGTATAAGATTTAGTATCCCGTTTGTTTATAAAAAATATCTTGTATTCTAAAACAAAGTATAGCTTGTCGACATACTCTTGTAATAATCAACAAACTTTCTGAACTTCGATATGAATATGGATATTTTCCCAAGTATTCCAACCCTACGTACCTCTGAAAACTTATTTAATAAAGCTGTCTAGGAGCAAACCAGGTTCAGTGTACTAAATAATCATATGAGATCCGTTCAATGGTTTTATTTGTCTTCCTAGCAAAGTTTTTTTCGTTTTTACAGGTCTATATGGGTTTCTCACGTTAGTCTATGGTAGATAGATAGATAGATAAAACGTTTATTTGGTACTAATAACACACACATACAAATAACATAGCGAAAGATACAATATTAAACTAAATTACCATAAAACAATTAATAAAACGAGCAATTAAAATGGCTACTAAAGTACTTACTGTAGGTAAACATGTGTTTGCCGCAGTACAACAAATAGGCCATAGCTCAGCGATATTTTTTGCTGAAAGCAAAAACACTGATTTTCAGCCAAAACCTGAGAGCGAGCAGAACGAGCAAAAACGGAAAACGTGTAGGTTGAGAATTAATTAGTAATGTAGTCGTGTATGAATGGTCTAGAGATAAACCTAGGTACTTAACAGAGTCAACGATGGGGACCTTAAGTCCTTTGCAGACTACAATTCATTCTATGGTTAGTCTGTTTTCTAACTTGTTTTCTATGATCAATGTGTCTAGACGGTTTTTTTTATTTCCCATCTGCGGGGCATCGTGGGGGTTATGGTAATTCTCTGACGTGGTCTTGCCACAGAGAGAGTTTAAATGCAAATTCAATAATTTACTACGAATATTTTCTCTATTCTAGCACGTTGAATGGCTCTTCTAGGGTATTTTGACTTCATCATCATCATCATCATCAGCCTTTAGCAGTCCACTGCTGGACATAGGCCTCCCCCAATGAGCGCCATAGCGCCCTGTCTTCAGCTTGCCGCATCCAGCATCTACCTGCAGTATTTTGACTTACTACCAGTAAATAAAATACTTAATAAATAATGCTGGACAAACCACACAGCATCATCTAGCCCCAAGTTAAGCAGAGCTTGTGTTGATGACTGATAAACGATTACATATATCGATATATTTTATTATACAGATAACGACCAGAACACCCGGAACAAATATCTGCAGATCGTACACACAATTGTCCCGAGGCGGGTATCGAGCCCGCAACCTCCTGCATCGCAGGTGGATCTTCGCCCAACGCGCCACAGAGGTCGTCAAAATAGTTGACAACTTATCGATATGGAGTTGATTTACATATTTTAATGAGACTGCGTTCGAAAACTACCTCAATAATGAATCCTTTTTGTTTCAATCGCTCAATTGTTTTAATTTTGTAAATACTAGTTCTAATTGGTTTCTGCAAGTATTATTTCATTAAAACTTTCTTTGTTAATAAAGTACCTACACTTATACGACAACATAGTGTTCATTATTCAGAACTTCTGCTTTGTTCCACTAAGGTCCATTTTCCTTTAACAATGTCCAGCAAAAGCTACAAACTCGGAAACTCTAATAATTAACCTCTGTCTAAAGTTAGACAAATTATTTCCACTGGGCATCCCTTTCCGTGTTTATTCCTGGTTGTCAGTGTTTCCTCGAATGATTTGAAACCTCATAGACGTAGCTATAACATATTTATACCTACGGAGCTGAGACGTGGACACTCACGATAGGGCTGGTCCAAATACCGTGTTCTATACTGAGCTATAATGTATACATTATAGCTCAGTATAGAGCACGGTATAGCTGAAACGATGTAATATCGTAGACGTAGCTATAACATATAGCAATATACATATAGCTCAGTATAGAGCACGGTATAGCTGAAACGATGTAATATCGTAGACGTAGCTATACTGTGCAATATACCGTGTTCTATACTGAGCTATAATGTATACATTATAGCTCAGTATAGAGCACGGTATTTGGACCAGCCCTATCGTGAGTGTCCACGTCTCAGCTCCGTAGGTATAAATTACATACAGAAAAAATGAACAAAGAAAGGGAATCAAATAAAATCACATTTATATCTTTGTAGCTATAAGTAAATATATATTTTATTGGCAAGGAATATTCCAGGTAAGTACTATTGGAAGCTCGCAGCGCCCTCTGTTGTCAAAGGCATTGTGTAGCACGTACTCTCTCTATTGTCTGGCGCAAGTGGCTGCTTCCTAGATAGTTAGCTGATAGGTTGTTTTGAAGAAGATGCTCCTAGATTTTTCTCTTGCAATTTATTTAGGCGCGATACATATTAATGGCTTAGGAACGCTCTTTGTAGCATCGTATGTAGGAGGCCAGCTGTGGACGTGTATAGGCTGATATGATGATGATGCTAGAGGCGCTGTACCCCATACAAAAATGGAAGGTCTCGATGACATCACGAAACAATCGATAAAACAAACGATACTAGTCTTAGCAACACAATAAACTTTGATTGTAAAAGGTCTGGCTTGTAAATGGTTCTTGTCTTCGTTTTTGTTGGCTCCAAAATAGTGAGTGAAATAAAAGTTAGCGAGCCTACACGACATACTAGCTTTTTTTAATTCGCGCCCCAAACTATGACAACCATTTCCAATACAACCGTACAACGAATGTAATACAGGATGTACATTCTAGAAATAAATGATTTCAGTCGAGTATTTTTTCAACACAACTTTACAACGAATGTAGTACAGGCTGCTCCATTCTAGAAAATTAACTATTTTCCGAAGACTACGAGTGCAAGTTAACTTTCAAAATTGAAATTAGAATAACATATGCCCCAAACGTCCTTATCTAAAAATATATACATAGCATAGATGACGACCGATGTGGCGCGGTGGGCGAAGGTCCGCCTGCGACGCAGGAGGTTGCGGGTTCGATTCCCGCCTCGGAACAATTGTGTGTACGATCTGCAGATATTTGTTCCGGGTGTTCTGGTCGTTTTCTATGTATAATAAAAATATATATCTATGTAATACCTATATTGTATTATGTATATCAGTTATCTAGTACCCATAACACAAGCTCTGCTTACCATGGGGCTAGATAATGCTGTGTGAACTGTCCAGCATTATTTATTTATTTATTTAGACATATGTAGTTAGGGGTCCATTCGATGTAGATTAAAACCAGGGAGCATCCTGTTTTGTTTTATCCTATATGGATGGAACAGTCGGTATAAAATGGAATAGAATTGGAGTGGAATTCGAACGCAATATCCGTTGGGCCTCTCTCGACCTAACCAATAATGGTTGGGTTGTTGGGTCGTTGGGTTGTTAGGTTTTTAGAGTGGTCGGAGCTGCAAGTTTAACCTTCTGTAGAGGCTTTGTCGATCAACCAATTTATTCAACCATGTTTGTGGAAGAACCTAACGATTTCTTGTGAATAATGAAAGTAGGCAGAATACAGAGTTCATTACTAATATACGTATTTTATGGGTTACCTTATTCGATACATTGATCACGTAGGTATATATATATTAGCAGCATCAGCAGTCGACCTAAGTAGTTACTCGTGCCGCGAGCGCGGACCGAGCGCCTACAGAGGTCTGTGCATCACCAGCAGCCATTCAAACCGCACTCATTAACGTCATATTAGTCATAGTTTTATACAATATAGCTATTGTTCCTAAACTCGACTATTATTACATCAGCATCCCAGGAAGAGCTAGCCGCGATTCCTTCATACCTTGTGATAATTGACTAGTTCGCTTAATTTCGTCATTATTTCCTTCATCATCATCATCATCATCAGCCTATATTAGTCCACGGCTGGACATAGGCCTCCCCCAATGAGCGCCATAGCGCCCTGTCTTCGGCTTGACGCATCCAGCATCTACCTGCAGTCTTTCGCAGGTCGTCATCCCACCTGGTCGGAGGGCGTCCTACACTACGTTTACCGAGTCGTGGTCTCCACTCAAGAACACGTTTGCCCCAGCGGCCGTCGGTTCTTCGCGAGATATGGCCGGCCCACTGCCACTTCAGCTTGCTAATTCTTAGAGCTATGTCGATAACTTTAGTTCTCTGTCGGATGTATTCGTTGCGAATCCTATCCTTCAGAGATACTCCGAGCATAGCTCTTTCCATAGCTCGCTGAGCGACTTTGAACTGGTGGACCAGCCCTATGGTGAGTGTCCACGTCTCAGCTCCGTAGGTCATAACGGCTAGGACTAGGTAGGATTATTTCCTTATGTAATGGTAATACAAAATTCTTGAGATTTTTAGCACGCTAAAAACTTTTTGTTATTTCTTCTAAAGATTACCTATCACCTGCTAAACATTTTTGTACTACCGTATTTTAAAGGCATGCCTTAATTTTTATGACAAAAATGTTTAAAAAGTCCTAAAAATCTCACAACGTCAGCCCATAAATCAGCTTTTTCGTGAAAAGTCATCCAATAACGCGTGCGCTGCCAACGCCCGTCACTTGCAAAAACCACAGCCTTTAGCCACTCGGACAGAATATATTCACAAAAAGTGGACAGGCCATCAGTAACCAAATGTAGCATCCATGATATACCGCGGCCATGACTGATGGTGATGAAAACATATGTGCGGTTTACAACCAACCTACACAGGTTTTCTAAATAAAATAACCTTCTTGCTCGGGTCACCTCTTTGTAGGTTATATTTTTAGAATCTGCGGATTAAATTAATTAGGTTTGTATTATTTATTATAATTTCACTTCAATTACTTCAAATTCTCGTAGAACATATTTTTTTTACTATAGAAAATACAATTAAAAGATTAAAACTATTCTACAGTAAAATATATCAAAACGGTAGATCACCGACCGCGAAGCTAGGCTCAAGCGGCCGGTGTTTATTATTATTATTTATTCTTTCTTATATATATAAAATAAATACAAAACATTAAAATAGAAAAATTATGACAAAGGCGAGCCTTACCATAAAAGAGTGCTCTTCCAGCAAAGCCGAGGAAGAGAGAGAAGGTATAGAAGTGGGTACATACATAAGTATGCATAAATAATAACAACTTATTTCTTTTCTTCTTTTCATGTCATAATATTAGTATGATTGCTCATTTTCAAGTTTTAGGAAAACTTCCGACAAAGAAAAATTATTAAAAAACATACTTCAATAATTATTTACAAAGAATTTATTAAAAATATTAGAATCATTTCGTTTTCGCAGATCTCCAAGGCACATCAGCTAACAGCTGTGCAGAATAACTCAGCGGTTTTATTTTCTCAGGGAAAAATAAATTTTCCGCCTGATAGCATCTGCCACCAGCAGGAATGCATCTCGGCTTCGATGCATAAACGGGGTCGGGTGAGGCTAGAGAAAAACTACGACGACCAAAAGGTAACCTGCCTTCTATAACGTGGAAACTTAGCTATATAGATAGCTTCATTTTTGAAGTGAAAACTTCTTTAGGCGCGTTGAGCACTTTTTGCGTGAACAAAAAGCGTGAAACTCGCTACTGGGAAGCGTGCGATGTCAATGACGCGAGTTAGTTTTCACTTCTATCGGCAGTCCCCAAAGACTGCCCGCATGTCAAAAAAATGTATTATCTATGTATCTATCAGTTGAGCTACCTGTAGATTGACTGCAACATTCTGCAGTTATATCAATTGTTGCAATTTTAAATAATATATCTAATTTGTTTTTTATTTATTTATTTATTTATTGAGATAATAACATCATAACAGGTTTTTTTATTAAGCCCTAAGGCGATGTTATAACTACTTATACTAAAAATTACATATTTTTGTACATACACACAATACTAAATAATTATTATATATATTAATAATTATTATTATTGTTTATTTTATTTGATTATAATTTTCTTTGTTAATAATTATTTGATGAAAATAATTAGAAATTAAAAATAAACACTATAAGACATCATTGTCAAAACTCTGTTCCCACAGCCGCCGCCGCTGCCGCTCCTGCCGTTCAAAAACTGTGACCTTCATGGCCCAGGACGCTTCTGATCCATCTGCACAATATACAGCGCTTCGTCACGGGCGGGCAGCGAATGAGTTACACCGAAATTAGTCCAATTTGGGAGATGACCTCGCCATTCAACCATTTAACCCCTTCTCACCCTTCAAATGGGTACCAGGGTTCACCGGTCCACATACCCTGAGTTATTCCCACACAAACATCGCGGTTTCTCTCTATCGAAGAATTTTAGACTACCCTCACAAATTGACAGCGGGAGAGGTAGGTAAATGGATACTGCGAGCGACGACAGTGGGATGCAATAAATTTCTTATTGTGTCGAACAGTTACTAACCTTATTGGAGGTTTGTTAGAGTTCACTATAGCATGTATCACAATATATATTACAATAAATAAAAACATTTGTCTGACTTTATTCAAATATATTATTCAGAGAAATTGGTATAATTCATGGTAAAACGCCCTTCCTGTTTCTATGCGTCAAGCAAAATCACTTCCTATCTTGAAAAGTATGGTTCATCAACACTATCTGACCACTCTTGATAACTTTTCTTGATTTTTATTTTTTATTTTCTATTTTATTATGTTAACACTTTGACTGCGGTTTTTTTTCGACGACTGCTACCTTTTTTTTTACCTAAAAAATTCGTGCTGCCGCTCTACACAACGGTTGTGTTGCGCCGCACATGCGTTTCGTTCGAAAAATATTACAGCTCTGCTGAGTCACAAAGATCTGTATTTTCTTAGCCGCTGCGCTAGTGTGGATTTTCGCAGATTAGTCACTTGTAGAAAACTCATACCGTGCGTTTTCAGCACTCAAAGTGTTAATTGTTCCTGTTTCTGTGTATTTTTTGCTAAATATGAATTATTTTATATATGATTATGTTAAATAATTACGCCACCGTCAGCTTTAATACGTACCGATCTTATCCATCCAAAGGTTGCCTGGAAGAAATCGCTTTTAGCGATAAGGCCGCCGATTGTGCCACTAGATTTAGTTAGTATTAAGATCCTATTTTTTTTTGTATTGTGGTGCAATAAAGATATATTGTATTGTATTGTAAATCCACAAAAATACTCTTCTATCATGGCCGCAGTGGAAAATTTATTTGCGGCGCAGTTTTATATTTTATGTTATTGTGATTCTTTCGAACGATTTTGACTGATCCGTTACATATTAGCAATGATATTAGCAGTACAATTTTTACATCTTTGACCAGTCAGGCGGTAGTAAACAAAAAATAGTATTATGCAAACCCATATTAGCCACTCCGTACGTAATAAAGCAGACACAAAAACAGATCAATAAAAGCTAATTTCCGGTAAGCGAAGTAACATCACCGAATCTGTAACGAAACAGGGGCAGAAATAACGGCAACTATTTCGGACAGCGATCGTTATAAAGATATTTGTGTCGCATCACGTATTATAATTAGAAGTGATATATCAGTGGTTGTGTCTAAATTGGGTTGAATTTATAATATCGTAGTGTTGTAGTTTTAACTGTTATACGATAGGTAGGTAGGTAGAGTAAACTAGAAATGAATTAGCTTTGAAGCTTTTGAAATATCAAACTAAACTATTATGCGAAGAATCCCACAAACCGATTTACCTGAAACGAGCTAATTAGGGTCATTCTTTTGTTATATTGCTACTGTAAAGGATTCCAGAAGAATATAGTTATACTGCACTTATCTAATTTTAGATTACCTAATTATACATCCAGAGAATGCAAAACGAGAGATGGTCCAAAGCTATAATGAATTGGTACCCAATAAACTAGCTTCAGCCTCCCGATGTATCGGTCTTGGCATGAATTTGGATAAAACCAAAGTCATGATCAATGGTCACATTGATCCAAGGCCGGTGGTCGTACATGGTCACCTTCTCGAAACTGTTTCCGAGTACACTTACCTTGGGCAGATTCTGCAGTTGGGTAAAAACAGTTTCGAGAAGGAGGCCAAAAGGAGGATCCAGCTGGGCTGGGCAGCATTTGGGAAACTACGTCAAGTCTTCACGACGTCATCCATACCGCAATGCTTGAAAACGAAAGTTTTCAATCAGTGCGTCCTACCCGTTATGACCTACGGAGCTGAGACGTGGACACTCACGATAGGGCTGGTCCACCAGTTCAAAGTCGCTCAGCGAGCTATGGAAAGAGCTATGCTCGGAGTTTCTCTGAAGGATAGGATTCGTAACGAATACATCCGACAGAGAACGAAGGTTATCGACATAGCTCAAAGAATTAGCAAGCTGAAGTGGCAGTGGGCCGGCCATATCTCGCGAAGAACCGACGGCCGATGGGGCAAACGTGTTCTTGAGTGGAGACCACGACTCGGTAAACGTAGTGTAGGACGCCCTCCGACCAGGTGGGATGACGACCTGCGAAAGACTGCAGGTAGATGCTGGATGCGTCAAGCTGAAGACAGGGCGCTATGGCGCTCATTGGGGGAGGCCTATGTCCAGCAGTGGACTAATATAGGCTGATGATGATGATGATGATGACCCAATAAACAAGAAACGAAGAAAAGGAAGACCTGTAAAACGATGGGACGATGACATCGTAAAAATAGCAGGGAAGACATGGAGTAGAGTAGCTAGAGATCGAGGAAGATGGAAGGAGCTGGAGGAGGCTTTCACCGCTGAAAGCGGTACTCACATATGTATAGATAGAGATAATATATAGATTAGTATTTAAGTTAAGTGTGAGAAATAAAAGCTGTTTTATTATTTATTTATAATTATACAGCTGGCATCAGATAACATACAGCGGTTTGCGGCAAACCCTTTTCACGCCTTTTCACCCTTTAACACTTTGACTGCTGAAATCACACGGTATGTGTTTTCTACAAGTGACTAATATGCGTAAATCCACACTAGCGCAGCGACTGAGAAAATACAGATCTGTGTGACTCAGCACAGCCGTAATATTTTTCGAACGAAACGCATGTGCGGCGCAACACAACCGCTGTGTAGAGTGGCAGCAAGAATTTTTTAGGTTAAAAAAAAGATCGCAGTCGTCGAAAAAAAACCGCAGTCAAAGTGTTAAAAGACATCTAGTCCATACTTTGATAGCTTATTTTTGTGATGTGCGGTAGCGGCGCTGCATGTATGTGCTATGTCTATAAAACGCGACATGATATGATGTTATACCTACTATAGAATAGAGTAAACATCTACAGGCCAAATTCTTCTAAACAATGATAAATCCCTACCAAAATAGACGACAAGGAAAATAAAGTAGAAGCGGTAAGGTATTAAAATTTCTTCAGGAGCTTCGTTTAAAAGGTTATTAAATATCAGGTGGAGGTAGTAGGCCAGAAGGTCGTTAACCTGAGCCATTCAGAGCAATTTACTGTGAATTATAGCTCCCCCTACTGGTTTACCACATACTGTGCCGGGCAGCCTTTGGGGGTCATTGTGGTAGGTAATTGTGTTATGAACGTTGGAAAATGGAGCGACATGACAATATCCGGTGATAATCGGTGGCCAATCATGTAAAAAAATTCCTATGGACATGTATCGTATAGTATACATATAATAGTATCAGTAAATCAATTTTGAGTACGTCAAGTATACATATCAATTACGAATATCCGTCGCTATGGTAATAGCAGCCATAGCCCTACCTACGGACTATAGAACATACTGAACCAAAAACGTCACCGACTTTTGTTATCTATACTAATATTATAAAGAGGAAAGGTTTGATTTTTCGTTTGTTTGTTTGTAATGAATAGGCTCCGAAACTACTGGACCGATTTGAAAAATTATTTCACCGTTGGGAAGCTAAACTATCCTCGGTGAACATACGCTATATTATATTTTGTATAAAGATATGGACCCGTACTAAAATCGTTCGAAGCCGGGAAGGTCCGCTAGTCAGCAATAAACAAAATATCTTGAAACCGGTTAACGAAATAAAAATAATAATACTTTGCTTAGATGTTGGTGTGCCATTCTAAAAACTATGGGCACTCTTCAGTTTTTTATAAATTCATTATTATAATATTAAACTGAAGTTCAGTATCATATTGCTACGAAAGAAATAGTAATTGTTCTTCTAGTAATTCAATAGATTAATATGAGGACCTTATAGAGGTTGGAAAATACAGTTTTTGCATATCTTAGGATATATCAAGATATATTACAATCATCATCATCAGCCTATAGCAGTCCACTGCTGGACATAGGCCTCCTTCAATGAGCGCCATAGCGCCCTGTCTTCAGCTTGCCGCATCCAGGATCTACCTGCAGTCATTCTCAGGTCGTCATCGCACCTGGTCGGAGGGCGTCCTACACTACGTTTACCGAGTCGTGGTCTCCACTCAAGAACACGTTTGCCCAACGGCCGTCGGTTCTTCGCGAGATATGGCCGGCCCACTGCCACTTCAGCTTGCTAATTCTTAGAGCTATATCGATAACTTTGGTATATTTACAATATGTACATTATAACTATATTAACAAACATAATTTTAGTCAAATAATAAACACAAATTAGAACTAGTATTGAAAAAACGAAGCACAAACCATATAAATTACACGAGTCAAAGAGATTTTATTATTATCTTCACTGAAAACAACGCGTAATTATATATCTTACTTTATTCAAGAAACAGGGCCTATTTATGAAACGGTAGAGCTCATTTTTGCTTAAAATATTCATAACGGTCAAGTGAGATTATGAAAATATAGGGCTTATCCTTATCCCTTTGAAATAAACTTTAGGGTTCTTAGGGCGGTTTCATAGTTGAGTTCCAAGCATTTCCTCTAGAACTTGACAACACGTCTACAATAGCTACCTACTACCATACCTTTAAAAAAAATTGGTCTCGGTAGGTCAGCGACCCATAATGTACTACGTTTAGTATGCCAAAGGCTTATGCCCCTACAAAAGTATAAAACCTTATTTTACAAGTCTAATACAATTATCAGTCGTAAAAAACTCAGAAAGGTCTCAAAAAACAGAATTCATTTTATTTAAACAAAATAACGTACGAAACGAAACATTGAGATCTCTCCGTTTTATTTTCTTTTTATCGAAGAGCTTCGTCAATTTTAACTAAGCTCCTGAGGGCCAGAGCCAGTCCTGGCAATTGGCCATCGACTAAATGTAAATGGCTCATCTGCCTCAGGTACTTAATTAAATTTCAATGATCCATAGATAAGAACGCTCTCTGGCCAGGTGGGATGACGACTTGCGAAAGACTGCAGACAGATGCTGGATGCAGCAAGCTGAAGACAGGGGCTAAGAGGCTCATTGCGGGAGGCCTATGTCCAGCAGTGGACTATTATAGGTTGATGATGATGATAGATTAGAGTATAGGTAATCTATTTATTGGTAAAAAAATTGTACAAGTCAACATTAATGCGATAATGTACTTTCGTACTTTAGAAGAAAAAGAAATGAAAAAAGTTTACACAAAACATCGTGTGGTTTTTTTAATAATAAATAAATAAATAATGCTGGACAATTCACACAGCATTATCTAGCCCCATGGTAAGCAGAGCTTGTGTTATGGGTACTAGATAAGTGATATACATAATACATTGCATAGATAGATATTTTTTATTATACATAGGTAACGACCAGAACACCCGGAACAAATATCTGCAGATCGTGCACACAAATGTTCCGAGGCGGGAATCGAACCCGCTACTTCCCGCGTCGCAGGCGGGCCTTCGTCCACCGCGCCACATCGGTCGTCATAATAAGCAAGTTGCGTCAAATGCATGGATGTGAATGCGCCCTAAGCTTGAATTTATGGAGTTTTCGAGGCCTTGTGGTTTGTTGTTAAGTTTCCCAGATACGGAGGCCAGAGCCACAGTTTTTACTGTCAGTGATGTTATCAAACTGTTTTGGTTGCCGTTTTATAATAATAATAAATAATAAAATCCATGCTTGTACAACTTACACATCGATTTTAGCAAAATCAAGAAAATTGTTAAATTAAGTTTGAAATCCTAGGAACCCTTGCAACTATCCACACCGAGTCAGCCAAAACGTCTTCGCATTTTTCGACGACCGATGTGGCGCGGTGGGCGAAGGTCCGCCTGCGACGCAGGAGGTTGCGGGTTCGATTCCCGCCTCGGAACAATTGTGTGTACGATCTGCAGATATTTGTTCCGGGTGTTATGGTCGTTTTCTATGTATAATAAAAAATATCTATCTATGTAATAAATTGTATTATGTATATCAGTTATCTAGTACCTATAACACAAGCTCTGCTTACCATGGGGCTAGATAATGCTGTGTGAATTGTTCAGCATTATTTATTTTATTTATTTCAAAAATGACAACTATGTCTGGTTGGACACATTTCCGCCAGTGTCAAGTAATGGAAATGAATTGTAAATAGAATGAGTTATCAAATTATGATGATTGTTTCATATTTTCACCAGAGCCCAGTTCGTTATCTAGCAGGAGGTACCGCGTGCTTTATTTAGTTTGGCTTGGAAGACGAGATGTTGAAGTCCCCCTTACACTTACGTTATAGTTATTGTACCTATTATCTATGAATAACATTATTTTTTCCACAACTTAGATAGATCTGTTTCTTTCGTAGTTATTTTATTCTCTTTGGATTCGTCGTTCATCGTTCTCTTGTTCGTTCACCTTAAATCGTAAACACAGGAGTCAAATAAACTTCAAAGCGACTGGAAAGCCTACAGATCCAAAGATAACTCCGTAATGCACTTTCAGACGAAGGTTGCTCACCAGCCTGGCAATAATAGATTAACAGTGTGGTAGCTAAGGGACCATCTCTATAGACACAAGCATCGCCGGCGATAGTCTAGCTGTGTCAAACATTTATTGCATTGTGAAATGAAATGAATTTATGAAACGAAGTTATTTGTTGTGTAAGTGTTATGACAGATAAAAACACTTACACGGAACATAATAAACTTAAACTAAAGGAAAACGTGTAGGTATTATATTTATTATTTGTTTTTTAGTATTCTTATTTAGATAACCTGTGGTACACCCCCTGCCTTTTCTTAAATTCATATAATTCTTTCCATCCAAAGGTTGCCTGGAAGAGATCGCTTCTAAGCGATAAGGCCGCCCATTGTACCTGTCGCATTTAATGTATTTTTGTAATGATTAATTTGATTATGGTGTACAATAAAGAATTTTTGTATTGTATTGTAAGTGTGTAAGTCGAGTAACAAAATGGCTTTACCTCAGCATGAGTTGGATGACTAGCATGCTAGCAACCAACGCTGGTCGTCCGGCAAAGCAACATGTTGGCGTTACGGACTGACTGCTCACTACCGCTATACAAACAAACAAAAAACACGCTAATATAAAGCATTGTGAAGGTTATGTTGCAGATATGTTTATATCTTGGTAACTGGCTGCTGTTCGCACGCTTTTTTTTCAGGTAGAAAGGACCCCAGAGCTTGTTACAAACACTCCTTTACATATGGAATTGGTATATTTTTATTTTTCAAAACGTTCGGTTTCGATTCCCAAGTACAAGTTTTTTTTAATGAATAAATGCAGTTTTTCTTGTTACTAAAATCGATGATATGGTTCCTAAGAAGAGATCTTTGTACGAGTATGTCTTATAAATAAATAGTTTCAGAATTTCTTATACTGACCATTCTAAATGAGTCACCCTGTAGGTATACTGACTGAATGATAATTATAATATTTACTCTGCTTAGCAGTAGGCTAGATGATGTTGTGTGGACGTCTAGTATTTTTATTTATTTATATTATTATCATTTACAATACAATACAAAAATTCTTTATTGTACACCATAATCAAATTAATCATTACAAAAATACATTATATGCGACAGGTACAATGGGCGGCCTTATCGCTTAGAAGCGATCTGTTCCAGGCAACCTTTGGATGGAAAGAATTATATGAATTTAAGAAAAGGCAGGGGGTGTACCACAGTTTCTCTAAATAAGAATAAGAATAATTATACATTTATTAAAGTTTCAGTTTCTTTTGGGTTTTTTTCTTTACATGTAGTATTTTAGTTTCAGTTATACATATGTACTTTGTTTGTATTTTCTGTAAATAAATATGTTTTACTATGCCAAAAAATTCAAGCAAAAAAAAACAACACACAGCGATTTTTTTTTTTTAATGAGCCACATTGATAGCCTCGCTCTACAAGGTGGTCCCTACAGGTCGTTAGCCTCATAACATTGTTTTAACCCTGCAAGTGCCCGCAATATCACAGCGCTCATATCACGCAACAACGCTTATTATCGTGTGAAGCTGTCAGCGGAGCCTATCTCAGAGGTTATCATGAGTTGGGACGGGTTGGATTGGAATTATGAGCTTATTTTCAAGGCAATAAGGTAAACTGGCAAAGACTGGCAACACTTTACTGACCTGAAATTAGGGAGTTGCAGCCCAAAATAGTAATTTAATATCCAAAGTGCTACTATGTAAGAATAATATATGTATGATTGGTCTGGATACACTGGAGTTGAGACGCAAACTGCATTTAGCCATGCACTACTGTCTAGTTCTCCGTAACAGAGTGGATAATCCTGTAATATTGGGTACAGTTACCCTTTACGTCCCAAATAATTACATTAGAACGGCCCCCTGATTATGTAACTGCGACCGGTTTGCGACAGGCGAAAATTAAGCAATCAGTGCTGTCAAAAGCCAATTTTGTATTAGATGACACCAGGTACTACGTCACCCACACTAGGTTTCCCTCTGCCGGACAATCGGTGAACTAAAAATTGCTTGCTAAAATTGCGGTCGCGGTCGCGTCGCTGTTGCTGTTGCTTTTACATAATCAGCCTGCGGGACGCAGGTTCCATCGGCTCTTTGCTCTTCAAGCAGCGCGTACGCAACACGCCGGTAACGCTCCTACACTCAGAGCACTCGCACTACTCAACGATTTCTTGCAACAGTTCCAACATGTGGACATATTTAAATAAATAAATAATGCTGGACAATTCACACAGCATTATCTAGCCCCATGGTAAGCAGAGCTTGTGTTATGGGTACTAGATAACTGATATATATAATACAATACATTACATAGATAGATATTTTTTATTATACATAGAAAAACGGCCAGAACACCCGGAACAAATATCTGCAGGTCGTACACACAATTGTTCCGAGGCGGGAATCGAACCCGCAACCTCCTGCGTCGCAGGCGGACCTTCGCCCACCGCGCCACATCGGTCGTCAATTTAATGATAGTCTAAGCCTTATCTACTTAAGTTTAAGATCATACCTTACTTTTAAATAATCTGTTTATGTATGTATGACTACCTACCTATTTGTAATCTTGTTTTTAATTTATTATTATATACTGTATACTTTTAATATATTCTGTCTTTTATAAGTCTAGTAGTTAGTGTTTTGGTGTTAGGCTGTAAGCTAACTGCTGTATTTTTTATAAATAAATAAATAAATAAATACTATCTCTTTCATACCTAATAGAATAGAATAAAAAGACATATATTCATAACAACTGAAATTAACAAATAACACACTACATGTACTCGTAGAGAGTTGTTACAAAAAGGCTCTAACTCAGCATAATGCTGGCTAAGCTCCGTAAGAGACTTAGCCAGCGCTGGTCTAATAACTTATTTATTTATTGTAATAAGTTTACAAAGCAGTTTACAATCACATTTATGCATTAAATAATAGAGTTACAGTAGTGAACCAGATTGTAGACCTAGATGTAAACATAACAAGTTTAGAAAAGTGTTGCAAACATAGCCAAAACAATTTCCATATAATTAAATGTTTTTATTAAAGTTAAAGTTTAAGTTTTAGTTAAAGTTTCTATTATATATACCTAAACAATACATAGTGTATTATTTAGTTATATATAACAGAAAATACATATACTTAGATTTATTCATGTACTTTGTAAACCTATTTTTGAGAAATAAAACTTTATTATTATTATAATGTATTTTGTATAAATACTTTTGCATAACCTTATGTTATGGTTAACTTGACAATTTTTTTTTTTTTTTTTAATTTTCCAATTTTCACTTTTCTGACTCACTCACTAACTCTAACTTACTCACACATGAAAGAAACTACAGATGAAGAGACGTGTGCCACTAATCCTTAGTTTCGTTTCGGTGCGCTGCCGCCGGCTTCCGATAGCTTTTGATTAACGAGATAACAGCCGCATAACAATTTAATTCGAATTAGGCTGAAGGACTGATAAAGCCTTCAATTATAATGTTTTCATAACAGCGTTGTTGACGAATGTACTTGTGTGTGCGTATCTACTGCTTACATACTGAGTATGGAATTCGATTTTAATATCGGATGGAACATTATTATATTAAATTTTGTGTAATGTTTAGTGTAAGAATAAACATTTTTTTTATTTTTGACGACCGATGTTGCGCGGTGGGCGAAGGTCCGCCTGCGAGGCAGGAGGTTGCGGGTTCGATTCCCGCCTCGGAACAAATGTGTGTACGATCTGCAGATATTTGTTCCGGGTGTTCTGGTCGTTTTCTATGTATAATAAAAAATATCTATCTATGTAATGTATTGTATTATGTCTATCAGTTATCTGGTACCCATAACACAAGCTTTGCTTAGCTTGGGGCTAGATAATGCTGTGTGAATTGTCCAGTATTATTTATTTATTATTATTTATTATTATTATGAAGGAATTTTTTAAAGTTAACAACTATTTTCATTATAGAATAAATAAAGAATGCTGGACAATTCACACAGCATCAGCCCCAAGCTTAGCAGAGCTTGTGTTATGGGTACTAGATGACTGATATACATAATACAATACATTACATAGATAGATATTTTTTTATTTTACATAGAAAACGACCAGAACACCCGGAACATAGACAAATTTCGTCAAAGACGAAGATGACTGATATACTTAATAGAATCGATTACATATATATATATATTTTTTTGTTTTCATTGTAGTTTATTTATGGAAGTGTCTGCGGTTTACAAGATTTTGATAAATGAGGCTATGTTTGATATGCTCTTCCTGACTCATATGTTGGCGAGCCATTGTCACCAATCACACACGGCTTGATCTACACAAAATTAATTTAAAAATACCAGTTTTGTTTAAATCAATGTATATTATTTATTATTTACTTTAATTATTTTTAAGTCGTATGCTGTATTTGTTTTACTATATTTAGATAATTAAGTTTTGGCTATATCAGAATAAACATCTTTTCATTTAATTCATTTCATCGTATTGAATTTCATATTCATTTCCCAATCCTCCTATTTTGCGGAAAAAGTGAAGACCGAGTCTTGTTTTTAGTAATTCCTATTTAATTGGACAGGTACATAATTGAGTTGATATCTAGCTTAAAGAGACGTACGCCTTGTTTAAGGAGTGTAAAGAAAAGAATTTCGATATGCTGTCTCAGTATAAACATTATAGACCATCTACTAAGGAAGCCATTAGCTAAAAGGTCATTTGTCTAGATATCCGTGAAGGGATGCTTTGTTCGTGGTTAAAACTGGTATACGATTACAATCTAAAGATGATCTAAGATTTTTCAGAGTGTATTAATGCAAACAATGAAAAACCTCTTTCATTCATGTTGATAGAAACGTCAGGCGTGGAAATGAGTAGTGGAAGACAACATGAAACGAGTACAGACTATTTCTATTCTTGATTCTGTATTCAACTAGCGGCCCGTCCCGGCTTCGCAAGGGTGGTCATTTGTTTCACGGATTTTTTTAATTTTTTCTCTCCGTAAGAACCATCCTCGTACTTCAAGGAATATTCTAAAAAAGAATTCGCGAAATCGTTTCAGCTGCTCTCGAGATTTGCGCTTGGCAACACATTCAGCGATTCATTTTTATATTATAGAACAGAATAGAATAATGATTCATTGCCTGAACTTATAACTACTTATAGATACTACATCCTAAACGAAAAACATAACTTATATCTATAATTAATAAGATAATTAATTATAGGTAGATGTTATAATACTTCTGTTCAGCTTAAGCGCCTACTAGGTAATAATTTCTTTACAAAGTAATTGAAGTCAGTTTTCATGTATTTGCATTATAAATATTTCTTGTTTTTTGTGTGTGTAACTTTCTCTTTCTTTTAACTTAATAATATAAATCGTCTACTTTCTGTATTTTTTTTCTAAATTGCTGCTTTTTTTTCAAATTATTTGTGGAAACTTCTAATTGGCCTTAAGTTAAATATTCTTGTATCTAATCTTTAGTAATCATTTAAGTAAGTCTCTGATAGAAATCTGTAAGTTTTCCTAAGATTGTAAAAATAAAATAAATAATAATAAAATATAAAACAACAGAACATAGACTGCACTGGAACTGCAGAAAAGAACTTAAAACTATAGGTTGACATAAATGTCTACAAAAACAATTAATGAAAAGTTATGAAGACTGATAATAATAATAATAGAAAATAGAAAGGTGCACGACAGGTACTTTTTTTTTTATTATTTACTAATTTATCATCATAGGTAGGTATATCCCGCAACTTATTATATTTATTGTGATTATTTGTATTATTAGTATTATATGCCCATGTTTTATAGGATTAAATTCAGCCTGATACGTTCAGTAATTTTGATTTTGCGATAAAACAAACATCCAAACATCCGCCGCAGTGAGCCCGCCGATGTACCACTGTAACATACTACGTTAGAAATTGAAATTTAATCAAAACATTACCTGCCTACCCATTTACTATTCCCAACTTGCCATCTCTCCTATCCTCGTAATACAAATTACTTACATTATCTACATATAATGTAATTAATTTGTATTAAGTGCTGTCTCATCAATAACAGATCGAGTTTGATCCGGATTGATCCGCCAAAGACGACTCTGGCACGTTTCTATTAACTGTATTATTTACCACCAGAATAGACAATATTGATCTTTGATGGATTCTTAGAGATGAAGAGACTAGTTATAGTAAAATAGTAAAAAAAACTGGTTTTAAGACAATCTGAAATCGTACACCAATGACCATAACTAGCTTTACCCAACAAAGGGGTACCCTACGTATTATGTATAGTATACCTATTGCAACGATTTTCCTTTTTGTCTCCGCAAATCACGCAGTTATTAACATAAAAGCCACTTTTAACGCGATATATACCATGATTAGATTTTTTGAGTTTTCCAATATTTCGTCACAGTTTTATGCGCCATGACACGGAATAACGGTTATTCCGTGATAAAAATCAAATCATGGTAAATATCCGGTTATAAGTGACTTTCAAATCAAAAAAATTTTAATGACACTATCCATCTGCTATGACAGCGTGTTTTTCCTCTATAGCCTCTAATTTTTTTAAAGGTTTTTCTAAAGATATACACTTTTCTACTGTACCAAACAAAAAGTTACATTGTTACAGAGCCCTGAAACTTACAGGGTCCAGTACAGAATAATCCACTCTAAGCCAATGAACAATCTGCGAAAATGAAAAACAGAAAACAAAAACAATGCCATTTTCCCTGTTTTACTTTTTTTTCGTTTATTTGTGTTTTACAGTAAGTATTAATTAATCTAAAAGCTAACTTAAACGGTTATTCCGTTTGCCTTATTCATATAGTCTGTATTTTATAACAATTGAATAATTTTTTTTTTTTTTTTTATTACTCAATTTAAAAAAAAACTAATGCTAGACAATTCACACAGCATTATCTAGCCCCATGGTAAGCAGAGCTTGTGTTATGGGAAATAGATAACTGATATACATAATACAATACATTACATATATAGATGTTTTTTATTATACATAGAAAACGACCAGAACACCCGGAACAATTATCTGCAGACCGTACACACAATTGTGTACGGTCTGCAGATTGGGTGTTCTGGTCGTTTTCTATGTATAATCAAAAATATTTATCTATGTAATGTATTGTATTATGTATATCAGTTATCAAGTACCTATAACACAAGCTCTGCTTACCATGGGGCTAGATAATGCTGTGTGAATTGTCCAGCATAATTTATTTATTTATTATTATTATTTATTATTTAATTGTTGCGAGGCGGGAATCGAACCCGCAACCTCCTGCGTCGCAGGCGGACCTTCGCCCACCGCGCCACATCGGTCGTCAAAATAATAATAATAATATGTATCTACCTCGTTAAATAGGTAAATAGGATACCTACAGTAGTACATTTAATAATTTAACTATAAACAATGTTATTCATTCGCGTCAGTAACTGAATGTACGTGTACTACATCGGCGTTAGATAGTAAATCGCAAAATAAAGCAGCAAAACGCGATTTTTCGAGCGAATGCCTTCGAAATTGAATCAATTGACGCAAATTGCTGAATGGAACAGAAGATTGACCGTTTTTTTCTGTAATCGGGTTAAATATCAGAGGAATAAATCTAAAAGTATTAGCGAAGTTGACATTTTAAAAGAACAACCTGACGACTCTTGCAAATCGATTCGATAGTAGATTCAATTCGATTAGATAAGGCCATAAATCGATTTAATGTAGATCTTCAAAGTAAAAGTATACAAATTAAATATGAAAGAGATGATTGGCTTAAAATTTCAAGGATGAAATTATGTTTCGAATACATATAGCATCGACGTAATAAAATCAAAAGTTTACTTTCCAAGATTGCTCGAAAGTTCTAAAGCGTGCAGCCCCGGCAATCATCTTCAAAGGGTTAAAATGTATTTTCTTTCCGATCTAAACAAAAATGTGAAGACAGTTTTGTACAAAATAATAATAATTATTAGCCCGCAGGGCAGCTTGTGGCGAGCTGTTGGTGAGTAGCGACACCACGGGTACCGAGTGCTCCCGGGGAAGTTCCTGGTTCTCGTCTCCGCTTGCGGAGTGGCATCCCAAGAGAACCAGATCCCCACCTCTTGCTTGCCTTCATTGGCCGGTCTGAGTGGAGTCGCGAGAGATGCATCTTAGGATGTAGACTCGGGGGTGGAAGTGTCTAATGGCGTAATAGCGAGGAAACCCGCTCACGAGCAGTCTTCGTGATGGTGAAATCGGGGCCGCACCTCTAGACACCCCTCAGTCGTTTGCGCCGATGTTGTTCCTCTCCGGTAATTTACTCCGGCTTTTTAAAGAACCCATCCAGCATTCGGCAAGCCACCGTCTGCCACTCTTCTTAACATTATGAGTGACTTGTTTATGGCAGACGTCCGCAATCTCCCCTATAGCCCGATTACCCAGTCCATCCATCCA
Source organism: Eupithecia abbreviata (assembly GCA_943735965.1). NCBI lineage: Eukaryota > Metazoa > Arthropoda > Insecta > Lepidoptera > Geometridae > Eupithecia > Eupithecia abbreviata. Next base: position 3,145,931 of record OX030986.1, read on the forward strand.
TCACAATAGCCTGGTTTTATTTCTTTAATTTTTCTTTGCAATAGTCTCTACACCTGGCGGATACCATCTTTGGGTGTATCATATTGTGCACCCGAGGATGATACCCGCTATGTGTAGCCATCGCCTTTAGATTAACTTCTCAAAGGGCCTATGTGCTGTTGGCTTCGGCCCCACGCAAGCCTTCCAAAGGACCGGGTCACTTTATGGCCCGAGATCATGGTAAATGAGAGACATAATAATTTAACCATTTATTATCAAAGAATAAATTACAAAATAATTGAATTATAATCATATATTATGTAATATATAATCAAATTTGTACAAAATAAAATCTGCCTGCGACGCAGGAGATGGCGGGTTCGATTCCCACCTCGGGACAAATGTTTGTACGATCTACAGATATTTATTAAGGGTGTTCTGGTCGTTTTCTATGAATATTAAAAAAAGATCTATCCATTCAATTTTATTGTATAGGTATAATGTATATCAGCTATCTAGTACCCATAACACGCTGTGTGGATTTTTCGGCATTATATATTTTATTCATAATATTACTCGAGTATCACAATGGGGACATGGTTTAAAAATCAGTTAAAAATCGAGTAACAAGTAATACGAAAGATATTTTTTTACTATAAATAGAAAACGATCAGAGCAATCGGAACAAATATCTGCAGATCTTACGAACATTTGTCCCGAGGCGAGAATCGAAACCGCAACCTCCTGTATCGCAGACGGACCTTCGCCTACGCCACAGAGGTCGTCGTAATAAGAATATAATAACTGTTTCAAAGGATTATTCACAAAACATTAGCCCACACTGAAAGCACTTAAAATAGCATTAACAACAAAGTTAATATTTCCACATTGATTAACTTATAGAATGCTAACACAATTGTTAAGCAAACGCACGTTTAACTTCGCTAGCGTTCACGTACTTTCAACTTTCAAACTAAATTCATTTAACTTTCAACTATAATTTAAAACTATCAAAAACCAAACTTAGTTTGTATTTTTAGGAAACTATTATTCTAATTCTAAGGGATGTGATAACAATTTCAGTTTTAACGTTCTTATTTTGTCTCATCATCATCTGAACAATCATCATCAGCCTATATTAGTCCACTGCTGGACTGCCTCCCCCAATGAGCGCCATACCGCCCTGTCTTCAGCTTGACGCGTCCAGCATCTACCTGCAGTTTTTCGCAGGTCGTCATCCCACCTGGTCGGAGAGCGTCCTACTACGTTTACCGAGTCCGAGGGATTTATTTAAAACTTGATTGCACTACAAATGGTACAAAGGGTGGGCTTCATGCTGAGGCATTTTCTTATTTATGGATTGCTTAAATAAATGTGTATTAGGTAGGTAGGGAAATCATTTATGGGCAATAGCGTGCGCTTCTATAATAAGCTTCCATCTGAAGCTACTGAGCTCCCTATTCGTAAATTTAAAAATTACATAAAAATAAATCTCATCAAGAAGGCTTTCTACTCCATAAATGATTATCTCAATGATGTTAATGCTTGGCCAGATGTCGCTCAGTTTCGCACCGACAATAGTATGTAAGTAATTTGTTATTGTGCATAGCTTTACTTAAATATTGACATGTATCGAATCATATTATATTTAGACTTAAATAGGCAAATAACCATGTATTAGACATATAAGAGATGAACATGCTAGTGGTTTCTCTTTCACTTCTTCCACTAGTGGACAAAAAATTTAAGTGAACAGTAAAATAATTTTATTTGATAATAATTTAATGTATAAAATATGACTTGTCTAAGTGCTTATTTTGTAAGCCTAAAGAAATAAATGATTTTTTACTTTTACTTTACTTTACTTTACTTCAAAAAACCATCATTTTCATGATAATTCATGCAACTACCAAATCCGACCAACAACGGAACCAACGACCAAGGTGGCGCGGCAGACGAAAGGCTGCCTGCGAGGCAGGAGGTTGCGGGTTCGATTCCCACCTCGAAACAATTGTGTGTACGATCTGCAGATATTTGTTCCGGGTGTTCTGGTCGTTTTCTATGTATCTCAATTCATAATATATTGGATTTAAGAACCGCGTATAAGTACCTATTTGAAAAATAAAATAGATAGATAGATAGAAAACACTTTATTATACCACACAAAACAAAAACAATACAGAAATAAAAACTTAGAATAAAGTTATTAAGGGCGGCCTTATCGCTGAGAGCGATCACTTCCAGGCAACCTTGGGATGGACTGGACATGAACGAACAATATAGACTGGTACTTTAATAAATAATTGGTAAGAAAAGAAAACAAATACACTAAATACCTACATTACAAACAATAATAAACTTACATAGACATAAGATAAGGCTATCAATCTTTCAAAAATATGATTATATAGGTAGGTTTATTTTAGTTTATTTTTGACAATGCCCTTATACAGCTGCATTAAATGATCTTGACATGTATTTTTATTTCAATTCAATGTAACTAATTTATTATTATTTTACTGTGATAAATATCTTATCTATGAATGTTATATCAAATTTTTAAAGAAGGCATGTATGTCTGCTTTTTCTAAAACAATCCCTTATGGTGTTTCCTATGTCAAAATTAATGTGTGTTTTATAATAAAATTGATATATTATTTTTATGTACAACTGACCGACATCAAGTGTAACATGTGTACCTACGGTGGAACTGAATAAATGAAATGAAACATATATAATCTTGCGGCATCAAAGCAAGGTCAGCTTTGATATCCCCAAAGAGCTGTAACAACTCCACCTACCCTAAGCCTTTTTAGGTAAAAGTTTTTCAACATAAATTTCATTCATTCGCCTTTTCGTATACTTCGGGGTAGCTTTTGTATCGTAAATGTCCATTTAAGTTTTGTATTGGATTATGATTTAGAGATGTATTTTTCATGTTTTTTTTTTGGATTCGTATCAAATCTAATCAAATCGTTTATTTGCAAAAATACAAAATTATACAGTGTCAGATATTATAACTAATTTAGTAAATGTATTCAGCCTGCATGCAGGCGTGCAAATGTTATGCGAGTCATATTATTATAATTATATATTAAATTAATTATATTAGTCATTATAAGTAACAATTTAAATCTCTAGATATTCGTTCACAATATAAAAAACATTTTTCAAGTAGCCGTCCTCTTAACTTTTTCCTAAATATATAACGTAACGAATACATCCGACAGAGAACCAAGGTTATCGACATAGCTCAAAGAATAAGCAAGCTGAAGTGGCAGTGGGTCGGCCATATTTCGCGAAGAACCGACGGCCGCTGGGGCAAACGTGTTCTTGAGTGGAGATCGCGACTCGGTAAACGTAGTGTAGGACGCCCTCCGACCAGGTGGGATGACGACTTGCGAAAGACTGCAGGTAGATGCTGGACGCGGCAAGCTGAAGACAGGGTGCTATGGCGCTCATTGGGGGAGGCCTATGTCCAGCAGTGGACTGATATAGGCTGATGATGATGATATATTTTTCGTATAAATTTATGACACATATAAATTTCACAATATCTTTTTTATTCCAAATAAAGTCTTTTTTATGCTCAGAAGGATTATTATGTAAGATAAAACCTCATCGCTCTAGAACATCAACTTCTTCCACTAGTGGACAAAAAATTGAAGTGAACAGTAAAATAATTTTATTTGATAATAATTTATATATAAAATATGACTTGTCTAAGTGCTTATTTTGTAAGCCTAAATAAATAAATGATTTTTTACTTTTTACTTTACTTTACTTTACATCGAAGAGATTTCTTTCGATTATCGAAATAAGTAATGACTGATGAAGTAATTGGTCTTGGAGATAGCAAATTGCAATTTCTTTTTTCTTCTCTCAGTAAAACATATATAGTTTCTTAAAAAAATGCTATCTTTGGCATCATAAATAAAAAAACGGCCAAGTGCAAGTCGGACTCGCACACGTAGGGCTCCGTACCCTGTACCGGGGAGCCCCCTTAAATATTTGTTTTACTTTAAATTAATTATTTATTTTTAAAGTGAATATATAATAATGATAACTTAATAATTCTGTGAATATTTCAAGCGTCCATCGTTGCAACTGTGTCCTACCCGTCATGATCTACGGAGCTGAGACGTGGACATTGACGGTAGGGCTGGTCCACCAGTTCAAAGTCGCTCAGCGAGCTATGGAAAAAGCTATGCTCGGAGTTTCTCTGAAGCATAGGATTCGTAACAAATACATCCGACAGAGAATCAAAGTTATCGACACAGCTCTAAGAATTAGCAAGCTGAAGTGGCAGTGGGCCGGCCAGATGGACGGACAGCGGAGCCTTAGCAATAGGGTTTTACCCTTTCGGCACGGAACCCTAAAAATCCTCCATTTCAGTTTCTAATTAACTTTTTTACCCTTCAAGCCCTCGAAGCGCGTGTGCGTGGTAATCCTTTATTTTAATTATTTCAGAATCAATGAATTCAAAGGTAACCGTACCGTGAAATCAGCGTAACCTACCGCCGACCTCACAATGTCAGCGGTATCTCCACTGGGGCCTTAGCCAACTGCCATTCGCTATGAAGCGATTCGATATCTACTATCGCTTTACAAATACAAATACAAAATCATTTATTTGCAGTCAACGGGTTATAAGTTAGTATGCTTATTCTAAAACGTCCCATGCGATGACTTAACAGCTGAAACAGCTTAGGCGTGCAAAAATTATATAATATTAATTGCAAATATGTATACTTATTGGAAAATTAATTAAAATAATGTCAAAACTATGTGTATGTATTATAATAACATTGGTCCTTAGATATAACAAAAAGATACATATCACACATCAAAATAACACGCAAATTTTAATAAGGTATACAGATGTCAAGTTATAAAATTAGAGCTTACAAAACTTTTATGTTAGGATCCGTGAAAAATTCATTGATATGATAATTTTAATGTCAGTATCTTAAATAATTGTTGTTTAAACATCACAAGGCTTAACTCTCGCTTGTCAAAAGTGAAATTTGTGTACCCAATTATCTTGACGTTGAAAACAGATCACGTCACATATCTAATATAATATAATAATTTAAATCTAAGGCATATGTCAAATCCACATATTTTGGACTTTTCTACTAGCGCTTTCGCTAATCGCTTGGTACGTTGTCTAGAGCCCCTTATTGGAAAACAACAGCGGCGATATTAGATTTCGAAGATAATTTATTTCTTTTTTGTTTTTAATGAAATGTTGTGGTCTAATGTGTCTTTAAAATTTAACGTTTTCATTATATGTATTAATGTAACGTTTTTATTTATTATTTGACTAGCTGCGCCCCGCGGCTTCGCTCGCGCGGAAATCTAAGTGTCAAATGGTTTATAAATCGTCCTCTTGAATCTATCAAATCTATCTATTATAAAAAAACGCATCAAAATCCATTGCGTAGTTTTAAAGATTTAAGCAAACATAGGGACAGACAGACAGCGGGAAGCGACTTTTTTATACTATGTAGTGATTAATAAAGTAAATAAACCTGGAGTTTTTCCTGCCAAATGTACTTACTATTTATTTATTTATGTATTTAAGTAGTGTATTATTTATTTTGGAATTTGTGATATTTATTATTTGTTTTTTTAGTATTCTTATTTAGATAAACTGTGGTACACCCCCTGCCTTTTCTTAAATTCATATAATTCTTTTCATACAAAGGTTACCTGGAAGAGATCGCTTCTAAGCGATAAGGCCGCCCATTGTACCTGTCGCATATAATGTATTTTTGTAATTATTAATTTGAGTATGGTGTACAATAGAGAATTTTTGTATTGTACAAACGAAATGAAACTTTAAGCACAATCTGGGGATTATCAATGATAGCCGTTAGTAAAGTGAAGGTCAGAAGAATTAGCCGCAGCCGGCCGAATCGCCTTTGGGACATGAAATCAGCGGAATGGAACTAGGAGAAAACTTTCAGACACGCGAAATCCTACAAATGTTCACCATTTTGCTCAAACTCTAGAAATAGGTTTTGGTACCTACACTTATTTATTTTAGCCATTGATATTAGTTATTTTGTAGTGATCTACATAGTATAAAACAAAGTCGCTTCCCGTTGTCTGTCTGTCCCTATGTATGCTTAAATGTTTAAATCTATGCAATGGATTTTGATGCGGCTTTTTTTTAGATAGAGTGATTCAAGAGAAAGTTTTAGAACCATTAGATTTCCACGCGGGCGAAACCGCGGAGTGCTGCTATTCATAGAATAAAATAACATAACATCATTCAATATAGTTAAATTATTAAACACTAGCTGTACCCCGCGGTTTCACCCGCATGGTGGTAGATGTTTTGAATAATATACAATATGTATAAGAAAATCTCTAAGAAAATAGATCTGGATCTCTTCTGTTCCAGCGTTCATTCCGTGAGACGGCGGTTGAGCTCTGACTTTTTCTCACCATCCGGCGTGGATGATGAGGATGACTCGAATTTGGCCGCGAGTAATGCAAATACATATAATGCAGATTGTCTACTATTTATCGATATTTTTGTTGATTGTAATCTAGGTTATCTGTTTTCTTTCTGTATCTATTCTTTGCTTGTTCACATTTTTTATGTTTCTAATATTCTTCTTAGTCGTGAAAACCTCTTAATAGCCTTCTGTTTCTATTTTCTTATTTTTAATTTACTGTATGTGCTGCTGGTTTTCCTTGTAATAAATAAATATCTAAATCAAATCATGGTAAATATCCCGTTTTATTTGACTTTAGTGTTAATAACAATGATCGTTTCAAAAGTTTTAGTATGTATATCTTTATAAATTGTAGCCTATGTGTTATTCTGATGTATAAGCTATATTATTGTAAAGTTTCATTAAAATCCATTCAGTAGTTTTTACGTGAAAGAGTAACAAACATCCATCCATCCATACTTACAAACTTTGACGTTTATAATATTAGTAGATTAGTCATACAACATTTGTTATTGAACATTATTAAAATAATGAAAACGTAAGCATTTTTACTATTCTGTGATCTCTATTCGAGTAAAGGCCTCCTCTAGACTGTACTAGTTCTTTCTGTCCTTCGCAAAAGTTTCCCAGTTTTATTCCTACTCTTAACGAGTTGGTATTTTCGAGAAAAGTCATAATGGCGCAGTAATTAGTTGACGTTCTAAGAAAATTGAGAAAACTTTTATTCATTTCGATGTTAAAGGCATCTTTAACACTTTCTTTGCTGAAATCACACGGTATGTGTTTTCTACAAGTGACTAACATGCGTAAATCCACACTAGCGCAGCGGCTGAGAAAATACAGATCTGTGTGACTCAGAACAGCCGTAATATTTTTCGAACGAAACGCATGTGCGGCGCAACACAACCGCTGTGTAGAGCGGCAGCACGAATTTTTTAGGTTAAAAAAAAGATCGCAGTCGTCGAAAAAAAATCGCAGTCAAAGTGTTAAGAGTTACCTGTGTATTTTTTCTATTGATACGCCTCGCAAAATTTAACTCATACATTTAGTAGGTAAAGCAAAAATCCTTAGATATGAAAGCTAAAATTCCTGGAATATGGTTCAACATCCTATGAAACATTTTCTCATTTATTCAGTCAGACCACAGGCTTCGGTGCCCAGTAATCACAAAGAGACGTGGGTGCATTACTTAAAGTTTCTATAGTTTTTTATAGTTTATTTATTTCCACCGTAGGTACACATGTTACACTTGATGTCGTTAAGTATTAGCTTTAAAATTATATTACGATTTTATTATAAATCCTATTTCCTATGTCAAAATTAATGTGTGTTACTTAAGTAACTCATTAATTTCCCCGCGGTTTCACCCGCGTGGTGATAATTTTTTTGGATAATATACAATATATCTTTATAAATTGTAGCATTTGTATATATTATTCTGATGTATAAGCTATATTATTGTAAAGTTTCATTAAAATCCATTCAGTAGTTTTTACGTGAAAGAGTAACAAACATCCATCCATCCATCCATACATACAAACTTTCGCGTTTATAATATTAGTAGGATTATACCTGCCATAATAATCCACTGCTGGACATAGGCCTCCCCTAATGAGCGCTACAACGCCCTGTATTTAGTTTGTCGCATCCAGCATCTGCCTGCAACCTTTTGCAGGTCGTCATCCCACCTCGCCGGAGGGCGTCCTACACAACATTTGCCGAGTCACGGTCGCCACTTAAGAACACGTTTATCCCAGCAGCGGTTGCCGGTTCTTCACGTGATATGTATATGGCCGGCCACTGCAGCTAGCTAATTCTTTGAGCTATGTCGATAGCTTTAGTTCTCTGTCGGATGATTTCGTTACGAATCCTATCCTTCATAGAGACCAGACATTCTGTCCTGTCCAGTCCTTAGACAGTAATTTCCTATTAATCCAATCAATAATAGCTATTGGACAATTTCCTGTTCATGTTCCCCTATTTTATAAGGGAAATGTCCCTACTCAAATTAGTTTTCCCTCAGCTCCTGTATAGAAAGCGGCCGGTTCCTTCATAAATAGTCCTTCGAGCCGGATTATTTTATGGTAACGACGTCTCTTGCGTGCCCTCGCGTTATGGACAAGCCCTAAAGCGTTATTCGCAAATTTATCGGACTCCGATATTGTAAAATTGTACGGCAGGCAGCGAGTTTGACCGATTTTTATACTACAGGATAAAACTCGTACAAACTCGCTGTCTGCCAATCGAAGTTTTCTTTTATGAAAGCAATGTTGTTGTTTGTTTAGATTAACTATGAAATGTTATAAATATAGTAACTTACTTCTGCTCGCGATTTCAAGCAGGCTATCCTCAACTCAACAGCCTATATTGATCCTCTGCTGGATGCAGGCTTCCCCCTGTGCCTTATCGGCTTTTATCTTATGGGGATAGTGCCCATAATGGGCACCCCACACACAATAATGCGGGCCGGGGAGCGCAGTTCGGTTTCGGCGAGCGGAGCGAGCCGCGAAAATTTTGTGTTTTTGCGGTAGTTATTGGTTTGTAGAACTAATCGCGAAAAATTTGTTGTCTCCTTAGATTTTTATGTGTGTTTACGTAGCTACATTTGACGCAACATAACAAAACTCCCAAAACACGAGTAATATCGGCGAGCGCAGCGAGCCACGATTTTTTTTTTTACCGCAATGTAAACGGTTAACCATATTGTTAAGTTACATGTTAGGTTAGTGGAGTGGAGACAGACAAAATCAAAATCAAAAGTTTTAATTTCTTTAGGCTTACAAATAAGCACTAGGACAAGTCATATTTTATACTATTCATTATGATAAGATAACAGACAGAGTTACCACTGTCGCGTATACATATAATATTAATATTGATTAATTACCTACAGTTTACTGAATTGTATACTGTGAAGGTACTTAAATAAAGGATTACTTAAAAATGATTAAGTCCATAAACAAAATGTGTTTCACGAGTAGGTACGTCTGCATTAGCCATTAAATGACTTTATTTGGTACCGCGGCTTATTTATGGCGTAATAAACCATTGTTTTGTATTGGATAGGACGTTTGCCAGGTATTTCGAATTAAATTGTAATGTACGCACTTAGGTATTTTTAAACTTAAGCGATCTGAACACATAATTATAAGTATTGATACGCACAATAGGTATTATTTACCTATTATATTGCGTTGTAAAATAAATAAATAAATAATGCTGGACAATTCACACAGCATTATCTAGCCACATGGTAAGCAGAGCTTGTGTTATGGGTACTAGATAACTGATATACATAATACAATACATTTCATAGATATATTTTTTATTATACATAGAAAACGACCAGAACTCCCGAAACAAATATCTGCAGATCGTACACACATTTGTTCCGAGGCGGGAATCGAACCCGCAACCTCCTGCGTCGCAGGCGGACCTTCGCCCACCGCGCCACATCGGTCGTCAAAAAATACCTGTCATCATCATCATCATCAGCCTATGATAGTTCACTGCTGGACATTATATTACAGGTATTTTTAACCGTATTCTTGGGTGGAGACCACGACTCGGTAAACGTAGTGGAGGACGCCCTCCGACCAGGAACGACCTGCGAAAGACTGTAGGTAGATGCTGGATGCGTCAAGCTGAAGATAGGGCGCTATGGCGCTCATTGGGGAGGCCTATGTCCAGCAGTGGACTAATATAGGTTGATGATGATGAACATATAGGTAATGAAGTTTGTTTCTAGGTGTAACGTAACAAACAAAAAGCAACAAAACCTAGCTCAAGCTTATCAGATAACATCGTTAAACTTGTAACGGGCGCGCTCTCGAGCCATCGCATCGTTAGCAACGGGCGTTTGTTACGGAAGTTTACTAACTTTTTCATTTGATATTGTTTACTTTAAGTGTTCTAGAACTAAATACATATTGGATTTATTTCTTTTTTATTGGATTTAAAATGTATATTCTTCTATCAAGTAGGAATAATTTAAAAGGAAAATAAAATGCTAACAAGATTTTAAACTTAAATTAAGCAACAATTATAGGATTTGGGAGGTTTTCTGTTCTATTGTCTATATCTTATTTTTTTTTTTTTTATAAATAATGCTGGCCAATTCACACAGTATTATCTAGCCCCATGGTAAGCAGAGCTTGTGGTATGGGTACTAGATAACTGATATACATAATACAATATATTACATAGATAGATATTTTTTTATTATACATAGAAAACGACCAGAACACCCGGAACAAATATCTGCAGGCAATATATCCGAGGCGGGAATCGGACCCATAACCTGCGTCGCAGGCGAACCTTCGCCCACCGCGCCACAGAGCTCTTCGTAATAATGTACTAAATGTGTAATGTGCAGCCTTTGAAATAAATAATTATAGATCTAACTACATTAATAGAATAAATATTAATTAGAAATGAACCTAATCTCTCCTTATGAGGTCACATAACGTCCACAGTAAAATAATTTTATTTGATAATAATTTATATATAAAATATGACTTGTCTAAGTGCTTATTTTGTAAGCCTAAAGAAATAAATGATTTTTTACTTTACTTTACTTTACAGCAGAACGCGCCTTCTCCTCACAAGTGAGGATTTGCTACAATCACCACGTTTAGGCCTGGATTCCGAAAGCGGAGATAAGCGGAGATGTCCGTAGCAGAGACGAGAAGAGACGTTCTTCAGCTAGGGTGTCTTCATCTAAGCTGTGCGGAGATGCGTACTGGCTTAGTTTTTAAGTATTTTCCATCCTGCACTAGACTAATGTTGCTAATGTCATTTAAAACGGGATATTTACCATGATTTGTTTTTTTAAATCAGACCTGTCGCACCACGGTCTTCAAAAATCGACTGAGGAAATGGCTTATAGAAAGTACTTTTTATTCCGTAGCTATTTAAATAAAATTCACTATCTATTAATTAATTAACTATCTATATAAGCTATACAATTTTAAATATTATATTAATGCAATATAATTAATTTTTATATTGAACTAGCTGCTCTCCGCGGCTTCGCCCCCGTGGAAATCTATGTGTCAAATTGTTTAAATGATAAAAAGTATCCTATGTTAGACTCCTGGTTCTAAGCTACCTCTCCACCAATTTTCAGCTAAATCGGTCCAGCCGTTCTCGAGTTATAAGTGTTGTAACAAACACGACTTTCTTTTATATATATAGATACCCCTTTCTTCTGACGTGTAACTTCGTTATCAATAAATGATTTGTGTTGTATTTTTACGCGTCTAATCAGTTCGAACGGCCTGTACACAGACAATCTCCACCGATTTACGCCTCGTCTGAATGCATCAATCAAAATACACGTGACGCGATACGTGACGACCGACTATGCGTTGACGGAAACGTAACAGACGCTGTACGCTCGACGCACTAACGCATCATCGATTGAGTGTGAAAGGTTGAATGTTTTATTATATATTTGCCTGTTCTGGCGTAACGCGACCGACAATACGCGACGCATTTTCCGTCAAATACGTACTGAACCTTAAGCGGAGAGGTGTGCTGGTTAGAGCGGGTGAGTAGCGTAAACAACCGTCTCAGGTCAGCTTTAGTGGAGTCTGGCCTTTAGCAGGTGAATTAATGATCGCCGAGTTATCACTGCATAATATAAACAATGTCGCTTCCCGCTGTCTGTTGTATTGTTTGCTGATGAAGATGATACTTCATTAATTTTTAAAATGAAACGTCAAAACACAAATTTCGACGATGTAAATACTGCAATCTCAAAGGTAGTCCATTGGTTTAGTATTCTTTTGCTTAATGAAACCAAAACAAAATGTATAAGATTTATTCTACCTAATGTAAAACAAGTTAAGGCCGATATAAACGTCAAAGGAGACAATACCGTATTTTTGGGAATAACCTTAGATAGTAAACTTCAATGGGGCCCACACATAGATAAGCTATCGAAGAGACGTAGTTCTGCAGCATATGCAGTTAAAAAATCCGTCACCTTACAGACGTTGATACTTCTAGACTAGTCTATTTCAGCTACTTCCATAGTATTATGTCTTATGGCATACTACTGTGGGGGAACGCTGCAGATATAAACACCGTATTTGTGTTGCAGAAAAGGGCTGTTCGTGCGATCTATAATATGGGTCCCAGAGAATCCCTGCGTGAAAAATTAAAAGAAATAAACATAATGACAGTACCGTGTCAATATATTTATGAAAACTTGTTGTACACTCATAAAAATATCAATCGGTTCACTAAAAAAAGTTATATACATAATGTAAATACTAGAAATAAGAATAAACTCGCTGTGCCCACAACTAGGCTACACAAGATAAATGTATCTTTTAAACGGCAATGTATACGCTTCTACAACAAAACTCCAAGTGAGTTGCAAAAATTATCAATAAATAAATTTTAAAAAATTGTTGAACATATTCTTTGTAAAAAGGTTATTACAAAATATCAGATTACTTAGAAGATAAAAAAGCTTGGAACGAGTTTTGCTCCAACTCAAAATCTACCAACTTACAGATAAGCAAATCAAATGTACTAGACACATAAGTTATGAACATACTAGTGGTTTCTTCTCACTTCTTCCACTGGTGGACAAAAAAATTAAGTGAACTATAAAATATGACCTGTCTAAGTGCTTACTTGTAAGCTTAAAGAAATAAAAACTTTTCATTTTCATTTTTCATTTGTCTGTCCCTACGTATGCTTAGTTAGATCTTTAAAACTACGCAACGGATTTTGATGCGGTTTTTAAATATAGATAGAGTGATTCAAGTGGAAGGTTTATTTGTATATAATATATGCATTATTATATGTAGTAGTATTATTATCTGTAGTACATATATAATATTTGCACCCATGCAAAGCAAGGGCGGGTAGAGAAAAATAAACAGAAGTTAGGTGTTGGCCTTCCACAGAGAGTTACTAAGTCAACTATTACGAAATCCACGAGCCGGGTTGCAGAGGTCGATTCTTACGCCGCGACCGCCTACACCTAATCCTTCTGACCTAAATCAAACCAGATCGTCCCTCACAATCATTTAACTATGATATAATTTCCTGGATCAGTACCTCTGATCCATATCCTACTGATCCAGGAAACTATAAAATTATTCATACTAATGGACTCGGTCAACAAAGCCCACATTCAGATAAAACCACATAGAAACATTAATCATGCAAGAGCCTCTAAAACATCGTATAACAGTTTTACGACCGCTGCAGAATGCACTCCATCTTGTTTTACCTACATGCGGGATTTACGGAAAATCCTAAGATAACTAATGCCCAAGGTTTGCTCATCATCATCATCAGCCTATAGCAGTCCACTGCTTGACATAGGCCTCCCCCAATGAGCGCCATTGCGCCCTGTCTTCAGCTTGCCGCATCCAGCATCTACCTGCAGTCTTTCGCAGATCGTCATCCCACCTGGTCGGAGGGTGTCCTACACTACGTTTACCTAGTCGTGGTCGAACATGTTTGCCCCAGCGGCCGTCGGACAAGGCAAGGTCTGTTATATGACCTTAATTCCCTATTTATCGGTTACCTGTCATAATTCATTAGTAAAACACTGCTTGTGTGAGTCATCTTTCGCCGTACGCTAGGCTTGCGACGATACGGCAGCTTACAAAAGCAAAACGTAGGTAATGTGTTTTCGAGGTACGTTTATTTTTAGCATTTATTTTTCGTAAGGTTGCCTGTATTATGTTATACTAGCTGCGCCCCGCGGTTTCACCCGCGTGGTGATAGATTTTTTGGATAATATAGGTACAATATATCTCAGAGTAATAAGACAAGTTATTCTAAGCAATATATCTTTATAAATTGTAGCCTATGTGTTATTCTGATGTATAAGCTATATTATTGTTAAGTTTCATTAAAATCCATTCAGTAGTTTTTACGTGAAAGAGTAACAAAAATCCATCCATCCAACCATCCATCCATACTTACAAACTTTCGCGTTTATAATATTAGTAGGATTAGGGTACCTATTACACTTTTGAAAAGTCCCCCATCAGATTCTTTACTGCTAAAAAAAACCACTAAAAGATACAAAAAAAATATTCGGCTGCACTTTTAAGGCAAGGAACCGTGGTGAATGGTACATACTTTAGCTGGCCACTCCGAACCCATTGCAAAACAATTCGAATTCAGAACATTGTGAAAATCAAAGGATTTGACTAACTAACAAATCAAATCGAATTCCTCAGATAAAGGTCGGGCACTTTGGAATCACATCGGCATTCGACTGGAGGCCTAAAGGTATGGCCGAAGCCGATCTAATAGAAAATAGTTGGTATAATGGTATTTATTGGTCGAGTATAAAATTTTACAACGGGATGCCACCCGAATCACTCTAATAAAACTTTGACGAGCGTGAAAATGTGCATCATCGCCGCCATTTTGACGTTTAAAATATGTCAAGTACACGTCACAGGAAGGGCTTGCAATGTATCATTGAATGAATGAATGAATGAACACTTTATTGCACTTAAAATAAAACTTTATATCTAAATATTAAATTACAGTACAATAGGCGGCTTAATCCTACTATCATATTATAAACGCGAAAGTTTGTAAGTATGGATGGATGGATGTTTGTTACTCTTTCACGTAAAAACTACTGAATGGATTTTAATGAAACTTTACAATAATATAGCTTATACATCAGAATAACACATATGCTACAATTTATAAAGATATTATATTGTATAATATCCCGAATATCTATCACCACGCGGGTGAAACCGCAGGGCGCAGCTAGTAATCAAATAATTATGTCTTTAACACTTTGAGTGCTGAAATCACACGGCATGTGTTTTCTACAAGTGAGTGAATATGCGTAAATCCATACTAGCGCAGCGGCTGAGAAAATACAGATCTTTGTGACTCAGCACAGCCGTAATATTTTTCGAACGAAACGCATGTGCGGCGCAACACAACCGCTGTGTAGAGCGGCAGCACGAATTTTTTAGGTTAAAAAAAAGATAGCAGCCGTCGAAAAAAAATCGCTGTCAAAGTGTTAAGGACCTTTTCCAAACAAACAATTTGTTGTGTCAAATTGTAGGATATGTAATTTGAAGCCATTGCTGGCGTCGTTTGTAAATAACTCACAATACAAAAACACTGATTTCTCGTTTTGGCGTCGTGTTTGTAAAATAATTGTATGCACTAAAAACAGCTTAAATAAAACAATAAGAAAGGTATTTTTAGGATAAGTATGAGGGCCATGTTTACAATCATTTTCCTCGAGACAATTGTTTGTACAGTCTGCAGATATTTCTTCCGGGTGTTAATTCCTATGTATATTAAAAAATATCGATCTATGTAATGTGTATTATATTATGTATATATGTATATCTATTACCCATAACACAAGCTCTGCCTTAGCTTGGGGCTAAGTGATGCTTCGTGGATTGTCCAGCACAGTTTATTTATTTATTTTGGCCGAAGCACAGATAATATAATACGGCCGAAGTATAGGAAATGTAGACAGGGCGCTATGGCGCTCATTGGGGGAGGCCTATTTCCAGCAGTGGACTAATATAGGCTGATGATGATGGTGATAGGAAATGTTGGTCACCTTTTCACCATTAACCGTCTGACCCGTTTAATGTTTGGCAAGGGTATAAATTGTGCCCTTTGAAATGGCTTTCTTTTCTCTGAGCTTGAAGTAATAAATGCGGACAAAGCCGCGGATAACAGCTAACTTCCTGTGAAGTAAACCTTATTACCCGAACACCTGGAAGTAATTCCAGCATCTCAACAGAAGACAAAGGCCACTCTCCTAGACTCGTAGGTAATACAATAACCTTCTTCTAGACGCTTCCCAACTAGGTAGAGCTATTATGTACTAGCTTTCGCCCGCGGCTTCACTCACGTGGTACCACATAAAAAGTAGCCTATATGTTATTCCAGTACACATACGTATTTTTCAAGTTTCATCAAGATCCGTTCAGTAGTTTTTACTTGAAAGAGTAACAAACATCCATCCATACTTACAAACTTTCGCGTTTATAATTAGTAGGATATGGCAGGAATGGGACGATAAAATATGTACACCTAGAGTGTATACCTAGTTGACAAAATTTTTGACATTTGGATCGATGTTTTTGGTTTTATAATCTGAAAAAAAATCGATAGTTCGTAGTAAAATCGAATAGATTATCTTGTTTAAAGAAAATCTTATCTTGTCTTATTATTGTGCTTAAGCTTGAGTTTTAATTGTGCAGACCGAATTAGTTTTGCACTTAATTATTAATTTAATAGTAATATCTCTACGTAGTATATAACAAAGTCACTTCCCGCTGTCTGTCTGTCCCTATTTATGCTTACCTATATCTTTAAATCTATATCTCTATATTTCTATATCTTTTTTTCTTTGTGTTCTTGAGTGGAGACCACGACTCGGTAAACGTAGTGTAGGACGCCCTCCGACCAGGTGGGATGACGACCTGCGAAAGACTGCAGGTAGATGCTGGATGCGTCAAGCTGAAGACAGGGCGCTATGGCGCTCATTGGGGGAGGCCTATGTCCAGCAGTGGACTAATATAGGCTGATGATATCTTTAAAACTACGCAACGGATTTTAATGCGGTTTTGTTTTAATAGATTGAGTGATTCAAGAGGACGGTTTATAAAACATTTGCCACATAGATTTCTACGCGGGCGAAGCTGCGGGGTAAAGCTAGTAATGTATAAAGTATATCAGTTATCTATTACCCATAACACAAGTTCTGCTTAGCTTGGGGCTAGATGAGGCTAGTGTAAATTCTCCAGCATTATTTATTCATTTGGCAAATTAAACCTTTAGACGCTAATGAACAATGTATGATAATTTGTATAAAAAAAAAAATGCTGGACAATTCACACAGTATTATCTAGCCCCACGGTAAGCAGAGCTTGTGTTATGGGTACTAGATAACTGATATACATAATACAATACATTACATAGATAGATATTTTTTATTATACATAGAAAACGACCAGAACACCCGGAACAAATATCTGCAGATCGTACACACAATTGTTCCGAGGCGGGAATCGAACCCGCAACCTCCTGCGTCGCAGGCGGACCCTCGCCCACCGCGCCACATCGGTCGTCAAAAATTACCTTGGTACTAAAGTCTGCTTTCTTCATTTGTAGTCCACGTGGCCGAGAATAGCTCTATTTTCAGAGAATAGCTCTTTATTCTTATTGAGAATAGCTCTATTTTCAGAGAATAGCTCTTTATTCTTATTGAGAATAGCTCTATTTTCAAAGAATAGCTCTTTATTCTTATTGAGAATAGCTCTATTTTCAAAGAATAGCTCTTTATTCTTATTGAGAATAGCTTATTATTCCATGCAATTAAGATCCTGTTAAATTCCTCTTTCAATTTCCCTCGAACGTCGAGTTCTGGGCAAACTAAAAGAGCAGTTACTCCGTGATCATGGCGCATGCAACTGTGCCGAAATATTGGATAACTCAAAAATCTAATCATGGTAA
Organism: Eupithecia abbreviata; assembly: GCA_943735965.1. Lineage (NCBI taxonomy): Eukaryota > Metazoa > Arthropoda > Insecta > Lepidoptera > Geometridae > Eupithecia > Eupithecia abbreviata. The sequence continues at coordinate 3,163,873 of OX030986.1, forward strand.
ATATCCCGTTTTAAATGACTTTAGTATTAATAACCATGATAGTTTCAAAAGTTTTAAACTAAAAGAGACTTTAAAGTTAAAACGCTTCGACGGTGTCGGTTTAATTTAGCGTTTGCTAAATGAATCTGTGTTTAAGCTGTAAGTATTTCTTACTAGCGGACCTTCCCGGCTTCCCACGGTTTTAGTACGGATCCCTAACTTTTTGGAAATACGAGTATAATATGCAAAGCTTACCATGGGGCTAGATAATGCTGTGTGAATTGTCCAGCATTATTATTATTATAATATAGCCTTTGTTAACCGGTGATAGTGTAGCTTCCCAACGGTGAAAGAATTTTTCAAATCGGTCCAGTAGTTTCCGAGCCTATTCATTACAAACAAACAAAAAATCAAACCGTTCCTCTTTATAATATTAGTAAAGTAAAAGTAAAAAATCATTTATTTCTTTAGGCTTACAAAATAAGCACTTAGACGACAGTATAGATGACAGCTATTCTACTCGTGTTCTACTCTAGTTCTACTTTATAACTGTTTCTTTAGTTAACACTTTGACTGCTGAAATCACACGGTATGTGTTTTCTACAAGTGACTAATATGCGTAAATCCACACTAGCGCAGCGGCTGAGAAAATACAGATCTGTGTGACTCAGCACAGCCGCAATATTTTTCGAACGAAACGCATGTGCGGCGCAACACAACCGCTGTGTAGAGCGGCAGCGCGAATTTTTTAGGTGAAATAAAAGATAGCAGTCGTTGAAAAAAAACCGCAGTCAAAGTGTTAATCCGTTATTCATGTTTAATTAAATAATGATATAACAATAATAATGCCAGCATTATTATTGTCCAGACAATCCACACAGCATCATCTAGCCCCAAGCTAAGCAGAGCTTGTGTTATGGGTACAAGACGACATATAGACACACTAGACGACACTTCGACTGCTGAAAACGTACGGTATGAGTTTTCTACAAGTGACTAATATGCGTAAATCCACACTAGCGCAGCGGCTGAGAAAATACAGATCTTTGTGACTCAGCAGAGCTGTAATATTTTTCGAACGAAACGCATGTGCGGCGCAACACAACCGCTGTGTAGAGCGGCAGCACGAATTTTTTAGGTAAAAAAAAAGAACGCAGTTGTCGAAAAAAAACCGCAGTCAAAGTGTTAATACAATACATTACATAGTTTTTTTATTTTATTATACATAGATAACGACCAGGTCACCCGGAACAAATATCAGCAGATCGTACACACAATTGTCCCGAATCGGAAACCCGCAATCTCCTACGTCATAGATGGACCTTCGCCCACCGCGCCGTAGAGGTCGTCAAAACCGATTACAGAAAGAAAAGAAAGAAAGAAAGAAAATTATTTATTAAACACTAACACAACACACAAACAAGGTTAATTACACATAATTATGTTAGACTACAAAGTACCTACTTAGGTACCTATTATAAAAACACGTAACATAGACAAAATATAAAAATAAAATAAAAAAAAGTTAAAAGGTATTACAGTACTTAATGTGGTAACTACGATAGTAAACAAATTGAATCCTAAAGCTTTATCAAAGGTTAGCGCTACACACAAAGGCGATAATGACAGCCAATAAATTAGCTATCGCCTGAGTGTGACTGATTGCTAGTATATTAATACTTGGTGGAGAATACGCTTACTAAGTAATCCAACTTGGCTGTCAGTTAGTGTAGTCGACTCTGCTATTCACCAACATAGTTCATGCATCTGAATCTAAATAATATGGCGTTATATAAATAAATAATAATAATAATAATGCTGGACAATTCACACAGCATTATCTAGCCCCATGGTAAGCAGAGCTTGTGTTATGGGTACTAGATAACTGATATACATAATACAATACATTACATAGATATATATTTTTTATTATACATAGAAAACGACCAGAACACCCGAAACAAATATCTGCAGATCGTACACACATTTGTCCCGAGGCGGGAATCGAACCCGCAACCTCCTGCGTCGCAGGCGGACCTTCGCCCACCGCGCCACATCGGTCGTCTATATAAAAACTATATAAATAAAAAATAAAAAAAAATGCTGGACAATCCATTATCTAGCTCCAAGCTAAGAAGAGCTTGTTTTATGGATACTATACTATATAACTGATATATTTAATACAAAACTTAGATATTTTTTATATACATACATAGATAACCAGAACACTCAGAACAAATATCTGCAGATCGTACACACAATTTTCCCGAGGCGGGAAACGAACCCGAATAATAAATTGTTTATTAAGGAACAAAAAACATGGTTACATCATTAAAAATGATAAACTATATCATTCAGAATTTAAATTACTGTGTCGCAGATGACATCGCGTTCCTCCAATTATAAACGGAATTCAAATTCCTGTAAAATAAAAATAGGTTTGGAAGTAGTTTTAAACCCGGAACATTTCGATATCGCAATCGAATTTTTCAAGTAGCGACATCTAGTTAAAATTCGTGTCTAATTTAGTTTGATGTCATGGGTGATGGATGGATGACACATGGATGAAACGACGAATGAAAGGAGGAGTACTATATATGTAACACGCAATACGAAGTTTCGGTTGATGTATCGTACGAAACGAACGACACTGCTGAACGTGCAAACGTGCGTCGTTTCGGATTTCTCAAGAAATACTATACTAAAACCATGTTCATAGAAAGGTCATCGAAAGAACGGATCGGTCGTCTTTCGTGTTATGCAATCCGCAATCAGTCAACTTTGTAATTTATTCTTCTTAGTAGACCCCTTATATACGCCCGTTGCCATGGAAATCGTTTGTTACCAGTTCTTTCGAACATTTTCACGTAATAATTTGCGCACACCAATCCAACCAACGCCGCTAGCACGCCACACAAAAATGTGTATTCAAATTTGGACTTAATTCATTATCTTTAAAAACATTTTACTATGACAAAATGGCTTCAAACGAGCTGTCTGTCCTCTGATGCCATGAAATATAAAATGCATCTAAATATTACGAGCTAAAGCCCATATTTCAATGCATATTTTTGTACTGTGTGGTAGCAGGTACCTCTGTTCTACGACGACTTTTAGAACGCACATATCAATTCTCGAAGATCAAACTTTTATAGTAACACCTCAAAATCAATTTTATACAACAACTAAAGAATCATCAAAATCGATTAAGAATTGGCTAAGATAATCACCAACATTGTTGTAGCTAGGCGTGATTTTTAAAAGTATTATGTTGTTTTTGAAGCTTGATGGGATAAACACTAATTATCGCGAATATTTTTTTAAGGCTACACAATACAATTGCGAAGGATTATGATTTTTAAAATCGGTCCTAATTGATGAAGAAATCGACAACCATTCATAAAAAAACATACAGCCGATAAGCAAACCTAGGTACCTCACCTCCTTCTCCTTTTATGGTTAGGTCAAAAGAAGGTCTAAAGGTAATCTGGCAACCTGGGCACCTGTATAGCCCAAACGAGCTACGAGACATCCCCCCGATGAAAATACTACAGTCCATAGCAGCTGCAAGGGTTAGTAGCGAATTATGAACGCCGCGGCTTCGGGGCTGAACACGAACATATCGGCGATCACAACAGGCCTATCATGGCCGCAGTGTTACCAAAGCCACACTAAAGGAAAAAAAATGTTATAAAAAAATACTAGATCTTGCGCAAGCGAGCACTATTTCCCCATTCTGCGTCAAACCAGCCAAAACACCAACGTAAAAACCCATGACCCACAAAAAGGACTAAAAAACCCAGATACAAAGCGTGTAAAGAAACATTACAGCCAGCACTTCCCAGTATCAAAATGAGTTATAGCGGATCAAGATTTGTGAAACTATCGGTTTATCCGAATGCCATTGACGTCAGGGGGCTGAGAGCATTGCCCTATAAACTAGATCGATTCACAAATATGCGTCTAATGTTTCTCAGTTCTATGTTACAGCTGCTATGGAATTTTTTGGCTTTGTTAATATGTAAAATTTTCTTGAACACGTTTCTCTTAGCGCCCTATTCCACTGGGGTAAAATATTTATCGCAATTCTTAAGAGATTAGATTTATGTATATTTATCTAAACTTTTTTCCTCAAATTATATAGGCCTAGGCTAGATTTAAGAGTTTACTTTAGAAACACTTTTCTATCAAACTGTAACTTCCATTGTTTAAGGTAGGACTTTTTATAAGGTATTTTAAAATCTGAGCATAGCGGGAATCGAGCATAGGGATACTTTGTATATATACCTAACAATAATCCCTATAGTTGTTGACGACCGATGTGGCGCGGTGGGCGAAGGTCCATCTGCGACGCAGGAGGTTGCGGGTTCGATTCCCGCCTCGGAACAATTGTGTGTACGATCTGCAGATATTTTTTCCGGGTATTCTGGTAGTTTTTTATGTATAATAAAAAATATCTATCTATGTAATATATTGTATTATGTATATCAGTTATCTAGTACCCATAACACAAGCTCTACTTACCATGGGGCTAGATAATGCTGTGTGAATTGTCCAGCATTATTATTTATTATTTTTATTTAGTTTCATTGGCTTTATTAAGAAAGAATAATAACAAGTACAAAATATAAACAAAACAGTAAAAACAGTTGGGCTAACCGCAAATTGTTACAAACAATCTATGTAGACGGTAATCAATAGGTAGGTTTTGTAGATGTTGTTTAGTCGTTATTATTTCAAGGAGAACCTACTTTTTAACTTAGCTAATTGAAGAAAACCTAATAATTCATCAAAATTACTAAACAAAACTGGGGCAAACGTGTTCTTGAGTGGAGACCACGATTCGGTAAACGTAGTGTAGGACGCCCTCCGACCAGGTGGGATGACGACTTGCGAAAGACTGCAGGTAGATGCTGGATGCGGCAAGCTGAAGACAGGGCGCAATAGCGCTCATTGGGGGAGGCCTATGTCCGGCAGTGGACTGATATAGGCTGATGATGATGATGATGACTAAACAAAACATATATTTGGTTTTAAATATCACTTTGGAACAATACTGAGCCGTCTTTTGTTTCTCATTTGTCGCACAAAAATGCCAAAAACTGACTCTTTCATTTGACCCTAGCAAGGCCTGTCTGCTGTAACGTCAAGAATAATGATGATATAGTTATCGTCTCAATAAACTCGTAAATAAACTAACCACAAAACGAGAAACCCACTCAGTGTAAATGGCTCCTTATTACGGCCACAGTAGGAATAAAATCATAGGTTCAGAGTAGTTTGTGTTGGCAGGCGTCCAATCGTTACCTAAATGGATAAAACGGCGATGAAAGTAACTGTTATAACAACATTATAGCGCAACACTTCCAAATATTTCTTGGCTATCAATCAATCAGGATTGGTAGAGTCCGCGTGAAAAGTTTTTTCTTACTTTGCGCTAGATAAGTAAGCTAGTTAGTATTCGGATAGACAGACGATAGACGGATGGACAGGTGGGATTACGACCTGCGAAAGACTGCAGGTAGGTGCTGGATGCGGCAAGCTGAAAACAGGGCGCTATGGCACTCATTGGGGGAGGCCTATGTCCAGCAGTGGACTGCTATAGGCTGATGATGATGAACATTAATCAATAATGTAGATGTGTGGATTGTCCAGCATTATTTATTTCTCCACTTAGATGTTTCTCCATCCAGGCCATAAGGTTGTGGAATGCACTACCAGAGTCCATTAAAAAAACTATGTATATCCTTGCCAGTTTTTAAAGCTCACGTCAAGGAGTTTTTCCTGCCAAAAGAATGAATATTGGTACTTACTATTTATTTAAGTAGTGTATTATTTAGTTTGGTATTTGTAATATTTATTATTCGTTTTTTAGTATTCTTGTTATGTTCTTATTTAGATAATCTGTGGTACACCCCCTGCCTTTTCTTAAATTCATATAATTCTTTCCATCCAAAGGTTGCCTGGAAGAGATCGCTTCTAAGCGATAAGGCCGCCCATTGTACTTGTCGCATATAATGTATTTCTGTAATGATTGATTTGATTATGGTGTACAAGTAAGAATTTTTATTTTGTATTTTATTGTACAGATTAGAGACTCAAAAATGTGAAATACCCTCTTACCTGTCAAGCGCAGATATTACCAGGGTAAATGGTACGGGTTGTAAGGGTCAAAATAAATTACTTTGCGAATTACGGTGGGTCGAAAGGTAGGTTCCAATAGTCTACTCTCCTCTTTCACTGTAACGAAGTCTGTATATGTATAGAACCGTTTTGGACACCAACCCTTATTAAGCTAAGCTTATTAAGCTTAGGTTAGAATAGGTAATGTGATTGTACTAATTGACTCTTTGGATGTAGCTTTGGACCTTAATAAAAAATGTATGAGGATCTCAATTAAGTCGCCTTTAAATTTTGTCTGAGGCAAACTACTGGATGCATTTCTTCAACCACTTCACTTCACTTCACTATGAAGATACTGAGCGGCTACCTGTAGTTACTAACTTTAAGTATTAGATATAATTATTTATGAAAGGGCCAACGTCTATACTGTTCCTTTATGTCAAGTCCATTCTAATGTTACCTGGAAGAGATCGCTCTCAGCGATAAGGCCGCTCTTTAGACTTCCTTTCACTGTCAGTCTGCCGTCCCATCGGATTATAAGAGTAAGAGAAAACAGAGTACACCTGAGTTTTCGCACACACTTGTGCACTGAAATATGTCTTGTGCACCTGCTATTCTATGTTAAGACTGGCCGCTGCGCCGTCGTGATCTCGAAATTTATAATAATTAAATAAATAATGCTGGACACAATTCACACAGCATTATCTAGCCCCATGGTAAGCAGAGCTTGTGTTATGGGTACAGATAACTTATATACATAATACAACATACAAGACATAGATAGATATTTTTTATTATACATAGAAAACGACCAGAACACCCGGAACAAATATCAGCAGATCGTACACACAATTGTTCCAAGGCGGGAATCGAACTCGCAACCTCCTGCGTTGCAGGCGGACCATCGCCCACCGCGCCACAACGGTCGTCAAAATTTGGCTAGGGGGATATACATTTTTCTCACGTACTTAGTAAGCTTAGTTCAAGGGTAAAAACCACAATGAACCACAGGCCTTTGTACTGATCCCGATGCCTATTTATCCCGACTCTTCTGCAAGTCTTTGATAAACTACTTTCGCGAACTATTCTTAACTTGGCACAATAATATTCTTATATACTGAGAATTTATGGTTTCTATTTTTAGATAAGGCTAAATTCTATCAAAATATAAACAGGCGTTCAACAGAATAAAGAATAAAGAATAAAGAATTTATTTATAGCCACACACAATAATAAACAGGTTACAAAAAAAACAGGAAAACACATTAAAAATACAAAACAACTTAAGTAGTAGGGATTTAAACTATACATAATGTAGCGTGGTAGTAGAGTCCCAAGTATAAGAATAACTGGTCTTTCCCTAACACACAGTTAACAGTTGGTTGAACTTGAAAAAAATTACGCGAAAATTACGCATTTTGTAATCTGTCTGGGTTATTTGTATTAACGCTTTCACTGTCCACTGTCCAGCCACTGCGCCACAAGCAGTGCTAGAAGCACAAGTGCGTCGTAGGCAATCAATGTGTTAAGCGTGGTATTCTATTTGATTAGCTACTTATATTTTATGTGTAAAAATATCAGTAAAAATTACAATTTAATTAATGTCAGTCGTAAAAATAAAGTTCGATTCGATAATGTAAGTCAGCCAAGTTCGGAAACTACGAGCACTTCATTATCGACTAACTAACCGTGAACCTACATAAACTACTGATTTAGGGTTATTCCAGTTTTCCCTCCTGAAATCCCCCCTGAGGGGGAAATTACAATGCCAACATAATAACATTTTGACATCTCATCAGTGCAATGTCTTGACATCCTCTTATTTAAAAATACAGTACGTAAAACTAAGTTGATCTGCATTGTAAAGGTGCTGGAAGACATTCATTTAGTTACATGTTAAAAATGATAATGTTCAAAAGCACAACATTTTGAAATAGTCCAAAAAATATTTCATCGTCATCATCATCATCATCATCAGCCTATAGCAGTCCACTGCTGGACATAGGCCTCCCCCAATGAGCGCCATAGAGCCCTGTCTTCAGCCTAAAAAATATTTATCTGTCTGTAAATATTTATATCGCAGTAATAAACAGCTATTACTTGTTAATTGACAGAAAATAATGAAACATTTCTATAAAATCAACTTGCTCCGCTAATTGGCGATTAATTAATCATGTTTACTATCGCAAACATAAAGTTCCTTAACAATAGTATCATGCAATATATCCGAGGCATTCGTCCAATTAATTCACGAAGCTCAGCTATTGAATTACACACCTCAATATCAAGCATTAACAATTAGTAGTACCTATTCAATATTCAATTCAAGTAGTATTCAATAGCAATATTGCATTACGCTACCTGAACACTAAACCCGTATGGTGATTATGTAACTCGCGACCGGTTTGCGACAGGCGTAAATTAAGCAATCAGTGCTGTCAATTTTGACGTTGTAGCTGGTGTTAAACTAATACAAAATTGACGTTTGACAGCACTGATTGCTTAATTTACGCCTGTCGCAAACCGGTCGCGAGATACATAATCCTGCAAGCTTATGTAGTTATGAGGGGATACACTGCGATCATGAAACGTCAATGAAATGTCAAAATCCATCTCGTAGCTCGTTGCGTTGTTGCCTTCTTTCCCCGCACTCACACGTTACATTACGTCTCGTAACGTTACATCAGTCAGTCAGTACCCACCTTGCTAGTTAAATAATTATATTATATATCAAATATTATCAGGGTGTCAGCTGCCTGACGACGGTGCACGGCAGTACAGCGGTTTCCTTGCAGGCGGTGAACCTTCGAAACTTGAAACCCTTCGACCAAAACTCTGAGCTTCAGTAGATCAGGAGATGTTGACTTGGTACTCTCACCATAAATGAATTGAACCTCACATTATGGCGAGAGTCCAGCTTCTCGATGCGCATCAAGAGTCCGGTCTTCATTTTCTCAAAGTAAAGGTTACGGCAAAGGCAACGAGAAATCACTGAACTATGGCATCGTTCTAAAATCGTTTAATGTGTTGTGCGGAAATTTACGCGTGCGTTTTTGGTAATTGGTACTGTTCTGCTATTGTTGTCTACTCTCCTTAGATTAAAAAAACTCCAAACAAACTAAACTCATTCACTGTCTAGTGAATGCGTTATAGATCCGCGTCTCGATTGCTGCGTCACGACACGAGTTCGCACGGGCGCGGGCCACAGCACTAGTACGAGTCTTTTTGAGTCGACTGTATGCTTATCTTACTAAATGATATATAAATGCACGAACTAGTGGTTTCTTTTTCCATTCTTCCACTAGTGGACAACACATTTAAATAAGGAAAAAACACATTTACATGTCTAAGTGCTAGTTATGTCTGCCTAAAATAATAAAGTATTAGAAACAATGAAATCTGAAAAAGTAGTTACCTAGATATTTTTTCTGCTCTGAGAACCACCTCCTCCATTTTGGTCTATGTTACTATGTTAACTCACCACCATAGAGAATGACCACAGTGTTTGTCACAAAGGTCTGGTTTCAGACGTCAGACCACTGGCAGTTAGCTGCAAATGTGCCGTAATTAGGCTGCCTTCCAACTCAGAACTACCACGATGGCCGTGGCTAAACCTAATTATTTACTTGGTAGGTACCTAATTATTATGTTGACTGTGTATGTCTTAGGTCACCACTAACTGCAAGTATTTGAGATCTGGATATGGAATGTCATCCATTTGTGATCTGTTCATCTAAAATGTAGATCAGCCATCTAGTACCCATAACACAAGCTCTGCTTAGCTTAGGGCTAGATGATGCTGTATTAATACCTAGAATATGATTGTCCAGCATTATTTATTGTTTAATACTATTTATTTTACAATCAACAAGCCTTCGTTTGACCACAATCTCAACAGATGAGAAGTGACGACGTGGATAAAAAATCCGTAATTAAATCTCCATTACTAAGTTTAGCCCTTACTTTTTATTACACCCTTGTAAGAATATAAATAAATTAGAACCAGTATTTACAATGGAAACAGTTGAGCTGCAGACTGTGCCAATCTAGAGATGGCTCAACTGGACCATCTAATAAATTAAATATCACGAAACCACTAAATCAATGCCGCTTTAGATAATAAATATTTAAACCCCCGTCGTATTGGAACGAAGATAAATGCTTCTTTATTTCTCTAAGCCGCAAATGAGCTCATCTTCTAAGACCCTGCGATGATAATTACTTAGGTATCTCTCTGATATTTTTAATTCGCTGGATTAATTGAATTAGCTCCATACTACAATATTCTAGCGATCTTGTAGGTTTAGGGTTGCGATGACAAATGGCTAAAAGGGAACCTTATCATTTTACATTACCCTCTTCCGGCCTTAGGTATTTTCGTAACGACTAAAAGTAGTTGGAGGGAAGAAATTCAATAGAAATTATAAATATGTAAATGTAAATATTTTGACAGAAATTACCGTTTATTCCCCTTTTTAACCCTAGCTCACTAAACATATTTTCGAGTTACTCAGTCACTAAACATTAGTCGTTCTGACTAACAAAATAAAACGCCAATATTTTACTTGACGTACGTAATGCGTACGCACAGGGTGCTAAAACAATAAATTAGGAAGGTACTGAGCGTGGCGGGGTGGGGTAGTGTCGGGAACATACCTAAACAGCAAATGCGCGGGAATCGTGTCGCCTGTGAGACTAATTTTTAGTGATCTAGGGTTAATGAAAAAGTATACATGAAATGATAAAATACCTGCTCTAATCAAATTGCATTGTCTCGGAATGAAAAAGGTTGAAAGTCATGACTATGTGAAGGCCATTAATCATGTGATGGTTTTTCACAATTTTTAACCTCCCCTCTCCCTTGGTGATACATCGTGAGGTTTTAGACAACACCCCCTAGCTAAAATATCGTGTATTTTTGTAGTATAGATAGATAGATAGATAGAAGATAGAAAATTCTTTATTGCACTTGAACTATAAACTATGTACAGTAATAACTTAAAAATTAAGTACAATTGGCGGTCTTATCGCTCAAGAGCGATCTCTACCAGACAACCAGGGATGGATAGGATCGTGGACAGTACCAGGGGATCTGTGTGCTTGTAAGTATAACAGTTACAAAAGTAATTAAATTATGGAAAATTATGCACTGTCATCAAATGCCTGTGGTAAACGTATTAGAAATCACGTGTTCAGCGAAAATATTCATAAAAGTGTTATCTCACTACAACCCTCCTCCCCCTGGTTTTTTTTCATTATTTCCCGAACACTCTTTCGAACCTCACGTGATTTCAGATATCAAAAACTTTGAACAAATACAAATTTAATGTATTTATTCATAAAGATGTCCGGTATACATTTCTCTAGGCTATCAAAATAAGCACTTACACAAGACTTAGATTTATGAACGTGAAGGGACTGCATTATGGTCCTTTGCTCTTACGATCTTGTATGACACACGGTGTTGTGTCTAGAATTGAAACAATATTTTCAGTAATAACAATTTCATTTCATTTTAAATAAATTTTCGAAATCTATATATATAAAAGAAAGTCGTGTTTGTTACAACACTTATAACTCGAGAACGGCTAGACCGATTTAGCTGAAAATTGGTGGAGAGGTAGCTTAGAACCAGGAGTCTAACATAGGATCATTTAAACAATTTGACACATAGATTTCCACGGGGGCGAAGCCGCGGGGAGCAGCTAGTTACTTATAAATACTAACTTTTTTACTTAGGTAGTTTTAAAACAGCCTAGAGCGGTGAAAGCCTCCTCCAAGTTACTCCATTTCTCTCTATCTATCGCTGTGCGGGGATTGTCCGCTTACTTTTATGAGATCATCGTCTCACCTCTTTAGCGGTCGTCCTCTTTTTCTTGTCCATTGTCTAGGTACCCAGACCAGGATCGAAGCGGCCGATATTTCCCTCCCCGTCTCGCCGCTCGCATACCTCAGGCGTGGTACAGCGGTTTCAGGCAATCTATACCTTCTCATGTTAGAGAGAAAACTCAGAAGAATATACTACGTTCTACGCTGTCGATAAGTACCCAACGAGAATGCTTTTAGCATTCTCCCGCTCTCAATAGTCTAAATCAGATAAAAGACTGCGTTCTAACCCCAGCAACGCAAATGCTCGAAGCTCACGTGAACTACTGCATTTATATGCATAGAAGTGCAAAGGAATCTGAATAAGTAGATCGTTTATTTGATTGATATTGGAGATGTGAGTTTTTAAAATTGTCTAGTCTAGGTTCTTTGAGATGCATTTTTAGGAAGGCAGGTTTTACGTATTCATATCTTTATTTTACTTATAAGCTTCATCATCATCATCAGCCTATAGCAGTCCACTGCTGGACATAGGCCTCCCCAATGAGCGCCTTGCCGCATCCAGCATCTACCTGCAGTCTTTCGCAGGTCGTCATCCCACCTAGTCGGAGGGCGTCCTACACTACGTTTACCGAGTCGTGGTCTCCACTCAAGAACACTTACTTATAAGCATTGAGGTCTAAAGCTTGTCACATACCTGAAAAGCACCGCTACCACACAACAAAATTGAGCATTGAAATATGGACTACAACTCTAAATATTTAGATCTATTTTATAATAACGGCATTAGATGACAGACAGCTCGGGGAACACTCGTTTAAAGCTTGTGTGTGTGGTAGCCATTTTTTTACTGTAAAAAGTACCTAAAGAAAGAGTTTTAATCGATATTTGAATTTCCATTTTTGTGCTGAGTGGTAGCGGTTTTGGATTTATATGCACAAAGCTTTATATAGGTATTATTATAGCGGATACACTACACAACGCATATAAACGACGTCAGAGCAAAAATGTTGAGTGCGCTTTTATTAGATTTTCAGTGGGTTGTAAAACTACCTAGAATTATTTTCTTTTTTCTACATTAAATCTAAAGTCATTTAAAACGGGATATTTACCATGATTTGATTTTTGAGTTTTCCAATATTTCGGCACAGTTTCATGCGCCATGATCACGGAATAACTGAAGACACTGCGAGTTCGTTTTTATGAGCAGATATACCGATCTACCCTCATTTTCTGTCTTTTGCTACGAACGTTACCACCACGTTTTAAATGACTTTAGTGTTAATAACCATGATAGTTTCAGAAGTTCTACATTAAATGATTCCTCTTTAAATAACCTAAGCCTTTTGTGATTATATGGTAGTTATTTAAGTATGTTTTATTTTTGTCTGCACATTCATAAAGGAAAAACACGCTGCTGTCCAGCAGAGGAATAGAGTCATTCTACAATTTTCTTGATTTTTCAATCAAAAACTAATCTATGTTGAGTAGTTACTACTACTACTCAACAGAGATTAGTTTTTGGTTATGGTATTTTTTTTGTAATTTTTGATTCTAAAGTAATTTTGTCATCATCATCATCAGCCTATATTAGTCCACGGCTGGACATAGGCCTCCCCCAATGAGCGCCATAGCGCCCTGTCTTCAGCTTGCCGCATCCAGCATCTACCTGCAGTCTTTCGCAGGTCGTAATCCCACCTGTCCATCCGTCTATCGTCTGTCTATCCGAATACTAACTAGCTTACTTATCTAGCGCAAAGTAAGAAAAAACTTTTCACGCGGGCTCGCAGGTCGTCATCCCACCTGGTCGGAGGGCGTCCTACACTACGTTTACCGAGTCGTGGTCTCCACTCATGAACACGTTTGCCCCAGCGGCCGTCGGTTCTTCGCGAGATATGGCCGGCCCACACCACTTCAGCTTGCTAATTCTCAGAGCTATGTCGATAACTTTGTACATCAGTAATTTTGTACATCTGTATTCCCATGAGATAAATGACCTTTAACGTTTCCATAGAACAACGCATGCGGAACCGCGGGCAGAACCTAGTACCTCATTAACGCTCACCACCAAATCCGGAAACCTTGAAATTTCCTAATCTAGTAAGTTCATTTCTCAAACTTGACTTGTCAATTTATCTACGGAATAAATATAAATGTTTCGCTTAACCCCGCACTCTGCGGGCAAACTATCTCAGAGTTAATCTGCGGCTAACGAAGACGAATCCAGCAGGTAACCGACTGCGTAATGAAACCACGTCGTGGCTGAGAGTTAGGCCACTGTACCACCAAATATCAATAGAATAGAAAACACTTTATTATACCACACAAAACAGAAAACAATCCTACTAATATTATAAACGCGAAAGTTTGTAAGTATGGATGGATGTTTGTTACTCTTTCAAATAAAAACTACTGAATGGATTTTAATGAAACTTTACAATAATATAGCTTATAACACATAGGCTACAATTTATAAAGATTTATTGTATATTATCCCAAAATATCTATAACCACGCGGGTGAAACCGCGGGGCGCAACTAGTACAGAATAAAAAACTTAAATTAGAGGATAAAGGGTGGCCTTATCACTGAGAGCGATCTCATCCAGGCAACCTTAGGATGGACTGGACATGAAGGAACAATATAGACGGTGGCACTTTAATAAACTATCGGTTAAAAAAGAAAACAAATACACTAAATACCTACATTACAAACATTATAATAAACTTACATAGACATAAGATAAGGCTATCAATCTTTAAATATCAAAGTGTTTTATTTCCTTTAGCCCTTGTGGGACTCTTCGACACCTCATAACAATTCATGACGTCACCGCCACGCCACGCGGCGCATTTTAGCTACGTGGGTTCGTTTGTTAGACACGTTACTGGCTTACCTCGTGTATACCAACTTACAGATAAGCAAATCAAATGTACTAGACACATAAGTTATGAACATACTAGTGGTTTCTTTTTCACTTATTCCACTGGTTGATAATAAATTTTAGTGAACCATAAAATAAATTTAATTGATAATAATGAATAGTATAAAATATGACCTGTCTAAGTGCTTATTCGTAAGTTTAAAGAAATAAAAACTTTTTCATTTTTATTTTTCATTTTCATAGCTCCATCTATATTTAAGTGTATCAATTATCTAGTACCCATTACATAAGCTCTGCTTAGCTTGAGGCTAGATGATGCTGTGTGGATTGTCCAGCATTATTCTGATCGCTGGCGAATAATAAAATCAATAAGAACGCGTCAAGAGATAAACGAAAACTCGTAGAGAGCCTACGCCGTAGGCCCTACGGCGGCGTAGAGCATCTACGGGTCCCACGTAAGCACTAACTGTTTACGTGGGACCCGTAGAGACTACGCAGCACTCTACGAGTTTCGTAGACCGTCTACGCTAGTAAAGGAACTGTAATTCTAAATCACTAGCCTATTCTGTTCATTATATTCTAAAGATTTGCTTTTTAACACTTTCATGGCAGAATACGCACATGTTCCTCTGCAGCGTGCCCTCCGGAGCCTAGGCAGTGAATTTGTTTAACAAAAGACAATTGGATTTACACAGAACAGGGCAGTTTCATCAACATATAGTGATATTTTCCAGGCACCTTTATTTGATCTCGCTGCACCAACCCGAATACTCGCGAGTGACACAACTGCTGACTGTATATTTTGAACCAACAAAAAACCAAAGAGCAAGAGGATATCTCTTCTTCTTCTTTGTCGTTGTCTTCATTGCTGAAGGTAATGCCCGTCCTGGAAGGCTTTCACGGTAACGCTGATGAACCGCTTCCACACCACTCTGTCTTCGGCCTGTCTCAAGGCTGCAGGCAAAGTGAGTCCCGTTATAGCCTTAATTTGATCAGATCAGCGGGTTGGTGACCGTCCTCTTGGTCTTTTTTCCTCTATCTAGCCCATTACCACCAACCTGACAACCTCGAAAAATTAGTGGTAATGGGCAAGAGGATATACGAGTATGTATTTTCGGCTATATGTTATTTTTTTTCATATATTTTCGTCTACTTCTCCGTTAATTTCTCAATTAGGGACCGATTTGAATAATTATTTCGCTATTGTATGGAAAATAATTCCGAAGTATGGAAAATGCTGTCGCATAAAAAATTTGGAAATTATTTGTACCGAGAAACTTTAAAAAACTGTGTTATTCACTCTATGTTTAGTTGCACACTAAGGAATTTAAAGTAGATTTTTAGTTCTATCAAAGAATAAAACTATTTTAATATGGTAGTCATGTTTTTTAAACTCAACTCATGTTAAATGTATTTTGTCATGTATAAATGAAAAAAACCATGTTAAATCCTTCTACTTTTAAAACAGCACGTAAATAAAATAGACGATATCCAGTCGCAAGAAGAAAGCAAGTCGTTATTCACTTCGACAGTTACTACCGCGGAGGTCTGGCACAGTCGAGCCAGCAAGGTACAGTGTGTGTACAAACATGGCACATTTCAAACAGTGTTCGTGAGCCTGACCTCGCCTCTCCCTGCTAACTTAATGTGCGCGCCATGACAATATTCGTCGATTGTTTTGTCTCGCTCTTTTTTATGCGAATATGAAACAAATGTACGACAAAACACAATCTCTGTTTTACTAGGGGATGGCGGTGTATGAACTGTCCAGCTTTATTCTTTTTCTATACATGAAGAAAGAAGAAAAATAAAATAGAATTATTTGAAAATATACATAACACATAACACGACACATTACATTATTAGGTAAGTATACAAACGAGAAACATATGAAGAAAGTAGATAAAACATATAGATACAAATAATGTGCTACATACGGGCCAAAAGGGTCCCTGTCTCAGCATTATGCCGCTACAAGCGGAAGTGAGTAGCGGCGCTGAAATAAAAAAAAGATACGTCAAGGTAGGTACTTGTCTAAGTGGTTATTTTGTAAGCCTAAAGAAATAAATGATTTTTGACTTTGGTATTATACTAACGTCCAATATTGGACGCGCACAGTCCAGCGTAGATTAGCGTATTACCATGTGCCATTACAGAGTAAGGAAGCTGCATTGTAGCCCCAATAGGATTAATCAAACTTGCTCTAATTATAAACCACAACTTCGTTAATAACAAAGCACTGTTATTTGCTCAATTACCAAGCTAATCATGGAATTGTGGGGAAATGTAATTAATAAGCCAAGTACTATAATCCTGAGAAGTGCGTGCTTATCTAACCTACTCCTGCAAGATTTTCATCTGAAAATTATAATATCATTTCACCAAAACTCAAAAAGGTCTGTATTACATGAGTTGGGTTTTACAATATAGAGACGTCATCGTGACGCCTTGTTTGTATGGGATTTGCGTAGTTCCATGTTCGGACGATAAAGACGCTGCTGTATCAAATCCCAATTATAAGAACAACATATTTTTTTATGTATCAAAACTCACGCAATGTTGGTACATACGATAAAAATAGGAAAAACAGAAATAAATTACATGTAGATAGGTAAGGAGAGTTACAAAATTCACTCTACCTCAGCATAATAAGTTTGCAACAAGCATCCGTAGTCTTCCGCTAGAGCCAATTTAATTTCAAACTCACCAAAATCCCACAAAAACAGATTTCCCTAGAGCGCTTAGAGCTTCGAAAATATCATACATTTGCGTGTTCTTATAAAAGCTCCATTATTACAAAAAAAATTACAAGTACAGAATATAAACACCTCAGAACTCGTATATATTTACAATTGAAATAGTTGAGCTAAATTTTCAAACAATCTTTGGTCTAATAATGAAATATTTCTATAAATGCCAATAACAAAAATATATACTTAGAGTCGTGGTATAAGTAATTGTTAAATATATGTATGTATTGAAATGTATTGAAGAAAGGATCTCAAATCGTAGGTATTTACTTTTTTGTATAGTATATAATGATTGATGAATTTATAATGAAAATCTATATCGAATATAGACAAATTATTGGACGCTAGAATGTTTTTCACGAAGATGAAGTCCCCAAGAACAGCGGTATAGGCAGGGCCGGATTTGCGGGAGGGCAAACAGGGCGACTGCCCCGGGCCTCCACAAAAATGGAGCCCCCACAAGAAAAGAGACTAGTAAACCACTTTCCCTTTGATATTTTTTTTCGCGTCTAACTTTACCTACAGAAGGTACTTTTACATACATGATTATATATATATATTTTTTTTTTTTTTTTTTTTTTTTCTTCTGGACAATTCACACGTCATTATCTAGCCCCATGGTAAGCAGAGCTTGTGTTATGGGTACTAGATAACTGATATACATAATACAATACCGGAACAAATATCTGCAGATCGTGCACACAATTGTTCCGAGGCGGGAATCGAACCCGCAACCTCCTGCGTCGCAGGCGGACCTTCGTCCACCGCGCCACATCGGTCGTCCATATTCAATATTAACAGAAATCATCGATCTATATTTGTTCACTCCAATCAGGCAATCACTTAGAGATCAAAATCTCAAATGGCCTTGATAGGCACTTGCAATTTACTCCCCATCTTGAGGGAGTATCCCAATGGCTGAGTAGTGAGTAGGGTGGTACTCTCACGTAGCCTCGGAGGTTGCGTATTCAATTCCGTGTCTCGACTCTTTATTTTTGTTTATTCATTTATACAGGGTTACTGGTTATTCGACCTATTCCTACTAGGAGGTTGGAGGTTATTTGCGTTGAATGCGAACATAATCTCAGTATGCAAAAATTAACCATTTCATAAAACAAAAGTTCTTTATAATGTATCGAGATCAAGGGCTTAAAACATTATTAAAAAAAACTGTTGGTTATAATCAAACTTTTATTTATGTTTTATTTGAAGAACATAACAAGCATTCTTCAACACAAAAACTACAAGTCCCTATAAAGAAATACTAGACGAAAATGTCTAGAATTTTCATTATTTTTTCTAATGAGGTCCAAAATAATGTCAATAAAAAAACATGACACTTGATGGCAGAGTTTTTTTTTTAAACATGTACATTCTTTCAGCTTTTTAAAACGTATGTAAGTATACTTGGGATCGGTTGTATGGTTTAAGAAAATATATAAAAATATAAAAGATGGTTTTTGTTATGTTATCTTTTCATCACCTATACTAAACTTGTGCATTGGAGTCAATGGAAACTATTTTGAGCAACATATTAGTTAAAGGTAAAATTGTTGTGAAACCAAGTATCGATTCTCATTCTTCTTAAGTATTTATATATGTACATGTATTCATTTATTGGAAAACTCGACTGTAAAAATTTAACATCGTAATTGGAAAATAATTTGGGACCAGGGGTCTCCACTCGTTTGTTGCCCCGAGGCCTCCACACCTCTAAATCCGGCACTGGGTGTAGGCCTAATGAATTTAGCGTTGAAAAAAATTTAGTTCTACTAATTGCCGCGGAATTACTTTCGTGAAAAACTCTCTACATGTAAGTATGGGTTGACGTGGTATTTTTGACAGATGAAGCAGCTGCTCAGCTTACCTTTCAGAAAACATTACCTTATTTATTGCCAAATACAAGAAAGTATAGTAACAAAGATTTATCAATATTTACCAAAAATCTTTGTAACGCTTTGATATTGAGCAAATATTTATCGATCCGAATAATAGCTCCCTGTTTAGTTTATCCGACTGTGCCAAAAGAAAAGGAGGGTTATGATTATATTATGATATGCAGTACCTAATCTAGACACGTATAGTGGATAACACAATAGGTGGCCTACCGTAGGTATTGATTGTTTACAATTTGTTGTCACTCATTGTAGTTTCCTATCGTAGCAACAAATGACAATTTCGATTTAAAAGATTGAAGTCTGATATGGGTAGGATTTTGGTAGGTAAATGAAAGTAAAAATATGTTTGGTATACATAGGTATCTATCTACTTAAAACACCTATGTGATCCATGTTTAGAAAAAATATGATCTTTACTTTTCAATTCTAAGGTTTTTGTTATCAAAGATATTATTTAATTTACATTTTAAATTGCATGTCAAGCTACGAAGAAATATTTCTTCGTAGATGTCAAGCCAGTTCGTATTTTCATCTTAATATTGATTGTTATTTGTTTTGTTGCTACTATAATAATAAAAAAATAATGATGATTCGGAGTTTAATTTAAACTGTCACCAGCTGTCAGATCAACGTTAATTGCTCACTCTCCATAGCGTTGGTTAACCAACTTTAATCAGTTGTTAAGATTCCAAAGATGTCAGACAGTGGGCGACATTGCGACATTATTATCCACGATAATTATTGACAATCTGTCCGCCCACAACCCTAATGGCTGGAGAATGGAGAATCTTCCATGGTAAACATGTCCTGGCTCTAAGATATGTGTAGGTAATCAAGACCCCATTGTCAGTCGTCAGGAGGCGGTATAAAGTTAATTTTCTATTGAATATATCAATTTATCGATATCGATAAATTGATGGACATGTTTCGATGCCGATATAAGCAGTCGACATGTTACGTCAGATAAATTTGCGTAGTTACTGTTTGTAGATAGATAACCAGATAAACCCATAAATAGACCCATAGAGATTACCAGACCTCCGGATCAGATGATTGCAGTCGTAATTGGACGAAATAAGGCTTGTTTTCCATTGATTATCCCTATTCATCGATATAGAGATGTAATATCTCAGAGCCAAGGTTAAGGAAGCTTTGAACTTCGAACTTCAATCACTATCAGATCAGATAGGTGGAAAATTAAATGAAAATCCATTAAAATTCCTTAATACCTTCTCAGCTTCACCTTCTTATTCGATGGTGATGAGAGACCTAGGTTGTAATTGTGACACCAAAAGGTACCAATTACTTTTTGCTCACTTGGGTAGGTATGTATCTAGGTAGGCAGGTATAGGTTCCCTCTATTCTTTCAATACTCAGGAAGAGATATTGATCGATAAGGTACTCGTACCTACCTTGCAAGAGCTAACTAGTTCCTAATAAAGTAGGTATGTAGGTATATTTATTGCATAATTAAATGTTGATAAGATGGTACAGTGAAATATTAATGTAGCGATGTAATTTGTCATAAATGGGCGTGCAATTATTAATCATTAGCCTATTACATGCTAATAACTAATAAACATTTTAAAATAACAGAAAAAGTAATGAATAAGATGTAGGTACTGTCAAATTATACAAATAAAAAATATAGGTAAATTAATTTGATTATTTGTCAATATTATTAGAGAGTCAAACTAGGTAGAGTTTCGAGCTTTCTCTGAAACATCATGACAGATTCCTCCGGTATAAATGTCGCATGAAGGTATCTACGAGTTCTTGGAACGAATTTAAAACTAAATGAATCATGTCAACATCAATGACATAAAAATATCACATAAAAGCATCATGTTTCCCTTGCAAGATGTTTAACAGGGGAGGCAAAAATAAACTTCTTGACTATCCACCTTTACGACGCGACAGACGAGCTAATGGTTTCCTTTTAATTAAAAGAGAACACAACGCGATGCTATCTCAACCTCTACATATGAAATGCTTATAGGTAGACCAGGATAGGTACATAGCTACTTTACTCAACCTACCTCATATTTACCCTATGCAGGTAGGTACCTAAACTCTTCTAAAATGCCTACAAAAATAACATTTATTCAAATAAGTAGGTAACTTACCGGTCGTAGACGATAAAATAAATAACACAAAAATCCAACGCAAACCAAAAACCGTAACTTCCTAAAACCAATTAAAAAACAACTCGAGTCACTGGCACAAAACTTTCGAACGTTAACAAAACGGATTCAAATTGGATTTATAGTTCGGAATTCAAAATGCGCGGGAAAGCGTCCCGGGCGGGCGGACGGCGCTGTATTTCGGGCGGACTGAAGAGAAGATTACAGTGTGTCTGAATGGCCGAGACGAAGCCACGGTCATGCGCGTTCAAAACGAATACTTTCCAACGGACTTTGAGCTTTTTCACGCTGTGTAAATGTGTTTAAGTGCGCGAAGGGCCCTAGGGCATCTACTGAAAGGCCGGTAAGTAAACTTTACTTTGAGCGACAAGAAATCTTCATTTACAAAGTTCTTCGAAGACAAGTTGCGTTTAAATGGCTCTCAGGCTTTTATGTACCTATGTATATTAAACTAGCTAGTATATAAAAAAACCGTAGGCAGGTAAGATATCTGTCACTTGGACAAAGCCATCTGAAGATTTCAGCATCTTCAGTAGCGGCGGACGTTTACGGACTGATGATTGGTGTGCGCCTATTTTAGTTAAGGACCACTAGATTTAAAGTTAGTTACCTATACTAACTTTAAATCTGTCTAATCGGTATCTTAACCTATATTTTACAGAATTATTTTACGAAGAACCGACAACCGCTGGGGTAAACGTGTTCTTGACTGGAGACAGCGACTCGGCAAAAGTGAAGGATGCCCTCCGGCCAGGTGGGAAGACGACCTGCGAAGGACTGCAAACAGATGCTGGATAGAGGCAAGCTGAAGACAGGGCGCTATGGCGCTCATTAGGGGCCTGTGTCCAACTGTGGACTGCTATTACGTTGATGATGATGATATTTTAGTGGCTCTTAGTATTTTAGTTTTGGTAGACCTAACAATTAAAATTCTTAATAGGTTACTTACCTACTCAATTATTTTTATTGCATGCTGTACAGGAGATTTTAAAAGCCGCCACACACAGAAACCGTGGCCGGGCCGGAGGCAAAAGCGTGTGGGTTGTTTGTTTCATACAAATGAAGCACGGCGGCGGATGTGTATGTTTAGTCTTCCGTCTTCCATATAAATTCGTATGATACAACCCGCACGCCTTCGCCTCCGGCCCGGCCACGGTTTCTGTGTGTGGCGGCTTTAAAAGTGTTTCAAACATACACCAAGGCACGGAAATATTTAGCTAGGTAGCTAAATAGTAGTCTTCTCTACTTACCCACCTTTCACCGAACCCGGGTACATAAAAAACTCAGATAAATAATTTTATAACTATTCGTACCCAGATTCAGCTCCTTAAATTCTACTCAACAAAGATTATTGAGGGAAGGAAAACATTGTAATCATTTTCATGAAAACAGAAGTTAGGCCAAAACTCTCGCATTAATTTCACAAGGATAAGCATAAAGGCAAGATTACGGCTGGCTGGGCAATGCTCTCAACACAAATGGGAGCTTCTAAAATTCGAATGGGAAACTTCCTTTAAATTCGGCCTTGACTTTCGCACAATTGAATTTAAACATTCCGACTTGTTCAATATTCCTATATTACCTACCTTACTAGGTAGGTTCTTGTCGTTTCTCTGCTTTTCTATGAACATTTGGTACAACCTACAACACATAATTTCGCACATAATTTTGTCGATATCTCAGACACCCTACGCTCTATTGTTTTTATTGCTCTATTGTCTTGTTTTAATTCGTTGGTTATCTATATATATAAAAGAAAGTCGTGTTTGTTACAACACTTATAACTCGAGAACGGCTGGACCGATTTAGCTGAAAATTGGTGGAGAGGTAGCTTAGAACCAGGAGTCTACATAGGACTTTTTATCATTTAAACAATTTGACACATAGATTTCCACGGGGGCGAAGCCGGGGAGCAGCTAGTTTCTAAGTTTATTATTGCGCTTATGCCGTTCAAATAACGTATGCTCTATCCCGCTCATATGAACACGAAATCCTAGCCTGTTCACAAAATGACGCGGCGCATTGCGGTTGAGACTCGATTTTTTTTCAAAACGTCAAATTATCTATGTAGTTGTGTTGAATGTATTCACGCAACTACATTTATATGTATAATACTAATAAGTTTAAGAAAGTTTATTATTTCTGTGCTAATAAGTATAATAAAAAAATTACTAAAAACTGCAAGAAATAATAATGCTGGTAGTGTCCCTAAAAGGCAAACAGGTTTCATTCTGGATTCAAAATTCCTCATCTCTGTATCAAAGTTTATTCATACCTTCATCAGCTATTTACACAAACAAAAAATATTAAAAAATAAACATTAAAAAACCATCGTCCATTTGTAACATATCAATTTAATATGATTTCTATTAACATTACCTATTGTATAATTTAAATACTCAAATATTACATTGAACATAGTGGAATATCCGCTTTCAAATTTGTGACGTAGCGGGATTTGGGTATAGAAAAAACTTGTGTTTATGCTGAGTTCGTGCTTTCCGGTTTTCGCCGGATTCCAAGGAGGTCGAGACGGTCCCGACCTCTAACGTGGGTGCGCTATGGCGACTACTCGATGACTGTTTGTTCCTCTTTCACTAAAAATTCAATAACTTCCTCCACTGCATTACCTTGGTCGGTGTCCAGACCATCGGTGTCGACGTCTGTAAGAAAGAGTATAATATCAAAAACTGAACAGAATAAAAATTTATTGCTGGAGTTACGTTAAAAGTATTATTCAATCAACCAGTCAAACACTGTTCAAAACTACACCAACTGGTTTAAAAAGAACTGGTTCGTCTTATTGCCATTTGCACAGAACTCGGCCTGCTTCTAACAGTGGTGTTGGATAAATAAATATAAATAATGCTGGACAATTCACACAGCATTATCTAGCCCCAAGCTAAGCAGAGCTTGTGTTATGGGTACTAGATAGCTGATATACATAATACAATACATTACATAGATAGATATTTTTTTATTATACATAGAAAACAACCAGAACACCCGGAACAAATATCTGCAGATCGTACACACAATTGTTCCGAGGCGGGAATCGAACCCGCAACCTCCTGCGCCGCAGGCGGACCTTCGCCCACCGCGCCACATCGGTCGTCATTTATTTGATGTGATAGTCAGGAACCACGAAACGGATAAATGTGCAAAGAGGGTAGTATCAAGAGGATGCCCACAGGGCGGCGTCTTGTCACCGCTGCTGTGAAACCTGGTAGCAAACGATCTAATCACCAAGCTCAACGCCCAACGCGCTTTACAGGCTACGCGGACGCGGACGTATAGGATCCATAGTACATGTACTTACAATCCCTGAGCTCGAGCCGGCGCGGCTTCTGCTCCACCCACTCCTGCGACTTCGCCTCGCGGTACTCCACGTGCTTCTTCATCTGCTCAGTACGCTTAGCCACCAATTCCTAGAAAACAACAACTTATTTAACATTTCATAACTCAAAACTCAACATCCCCTCTATTATCCCTGGGGATTAATACTATACTCATACTATTCCAGATCTTATGTTTGTAAATAACTCACACACAACAAAAAATTAAAACTCCCTTGTTGGTGTCGAGTTTGAATTATAATTGTCTGTATTATGCATGGGAAGAAAATGCCCTGCAAATGTTGTCAAAAAATCATCAACCAGAAATTTATTTTACCCATATTTAATATTTCAAATATAACTTTATTTACAACGCAAAAGGGTACAAATTTTATTGATATTAAGAAAACTCGTTGCGCGCCGCTCTGCTTTGGGTTTAGCCTGAGTGTTTCATCTATGTAAGTAGACTTGGAGTATATCTTACCTTGCTGGCCTTGTTGCTGCGCATACGATCCTTGGACTCGAACTGCGAGTAGTACTTCTTGAGGTTCTTCTTGATGTCCTTCTGCAGCTTCTCGGTGAGCGGGGACGGCGGGCGCGGCCGCCAGTGGAACTGCGCGAACCCTTCCTTCATCACTCTGAGGAATTACAACCAGATTTATGTAAATCACTACATAGTATAAAACAAAGTCGCTTCCCGATGTATATCTGTCCCTGTATGCTTTGATGTTTAAAAATACGCAACGGATTTTGATGCGGTTTTTTTAATAGATTGTGATTCAAGAGGAAGGTTTAACACATCGATTTCCACGCGGGCGAAGCCGCGGGTTAACAGCTAGTATTTATATAATGTAATTGTTTAAAAAAAACTGGAAACTGACTTCAAATTCCTTAGTATTTACACTGTTTTTGAGTTTTACAGGACAAATACTAATCCCTCACGAATAACATTTTTATGGGACCACCTCATTCTCAATACAATAATTGAAATAATTTTCCAAATTGAAATCGACGAACATACATAAAAAACAAATACTGCCAAACATAGCAACTCCTTGAAGTAAATTAAAAGAGAAAAACCTTACTGACATATCTGGTCACGCCAAAACTACAAATTTACATAGGTTGAAACATTAAACCTGGAATAAAACATAAGCTACTTTCAATCCCAAAATGATCAGATTTATTATTTAGAAATAACCTTTACACGTTTCCATAAAAATAACGCGTGCGAAGCCGCGCAGGTAGAAACTATTAAAAAATAAACAAAATCATACCTCCTCAAGATCTTGCCCTGGAAGGACCAGATGTAGTAACCGCAGTCCATCTTGCATTTGAGCGAGGAAACGCCGGTGACCACGTAGCGGCCGGTCGGGTCCCACTCGATGCCAGACATCTGTAAATACATGCAATTGTTTTAATAACTCAAATAACATGTGTATGTTGCCCTCTCTAGCAACATTCTTAATGTGGCGATCGCAATAGGCCTACTGTGGCAGTGACACCCAAGCCAACCAATAAGGAAAAAAAACATTCTCCAATCCTATTACGGCATCAAGGCCATAAAATCCCGCGGACTTAATAAAGGAAAAACATTGTTTTTTTTTTCAAATGCCTTGAAATGTGGGAGATACGTGTCGTAGCGTATATGGTGCGAGATGCTGCGTTTGCAGTATTTACAACTAAACAGCACAAAACAAAGAGGAAACCTTGGTGTTCCTACACAAACAAGGGTTACCCTCTCACATTCTTTATGATCACAGTACCAGAAGAACAATTAGTAGTTTTATATATCTTTGAGCTCTTCACATTCCTTATTTAATTTTTAAATTAACATAATCACAAGAACTTGGCACAAAACAAAATATATTTTATTATTAACGTGCTTCATCACATTCACGCGCTGAAATATTTTATAACCAGCTTCTGCTCACAACTTTGCACGCGTATTTTGGTATAATAAGTAGTCTATCTAAGTTAGGATATGTTCTTAGCATACCAACAAACTTCCATCTGGACCTGTTCAGTAGACAGAACTTAGGTAACAAAATAACATTTTCATTTCACAAACTTTCCGCTTTATAATGTTTTAGCCAAATCTTAACCCACCTGGTAATGATCAGAGACATTCATGATCGTAAAATCATTGGTATCCAGGAACTCAAGAGCCCCACCGGTCAGACCAAGGTTGGCAAGCACAATGAACTGTCCAGACGGAGACCAGAACAGATGATTGAACGGTTTCCTCTCGAACTTCTTGAGGAGGGTAGGCGCTTGACCAGTGTTCACCTGAAAATTGTGAATTAGATGATTTCATATAACCAATACAACTTTAATAGGCTGATTATACATAATTTTTTAGATCAATGTTCATAATGGCATCTGTACTTAGCCGGAAGAGATCGCGAAGCGTTAAGGTCGCCTATTCTATTTTTTACTGGGGTTTGTTCTATAATGTCCATAATAGCATTTCTATTCTATAGCCAAATTGTCACTACTACTACTTTGGCTTTTTGGTTAATTTACTTTACATACCTGATAGAAGCTAATAGAAATATTGGCTGGATCACCATGAATAATAGAGAACTTGGAACCAATAGGCTCCCAAGCGAAAGCCTGAATAGGCTCCTTAATCTCGACCGAGTCAACCGGAATCTCTTTCTCTCTCATATGGAAGATTTCAAAGTTATAATACATTCCAGAGTATTTGATATCATTCTTGTCTTTCTTGACTTTAGAGTAGCGGTCTACTTTCACGCAGAGGTAGTCACCACTCTTCTGCCAATGGATCTTGCAGTCAGCCACTGAGAACAAGTTCTTGGAGCGGATTTCTGTACGGTTGGGCAGTTCGAGGAGAGTTACTCGGGCTGGGACGTCTTTGTCTTCGGCCACCCAGTAGGCGAGTGTGTTGTCGGTGGGAGACCAGCTGAAGTCTCTGTGGAGGGAGGAAAGTCATGTTATGTTGGAAAGAAACAATTGTGGTCAGTCATTTAAACGCCTGTGTTTAAATGATTATGACAGCAGATTTACTAAATTCTTTACAATTGCGCTGAGTTGTAATAAAGCCACTGTCCCACCGCTGCGCACGGAGACGCTATTTACATGTGTTTTGCTTCGCTTTGCAAGAAAATGTGTGTGATATCGTCCACTGCAACCCACAAACAATTTGCAAGAATTCGAGATTAATGACGTCATTCATTGCTACATGCGTGGCTTGTTCGAATTTAGCACCCACGTGCTATGCACGCAGCACACACGTGCGTTGCTTCACTACGCCTGGGTGTGGGACGTCAAAACTGAACTGCTGCGCTACATAGTCGTAGGTTTATTTTCTTTTCAAAAATCACAAAAAAAATTATACATGAAAACTACCTATTGCAGTGGAAACGTAGACCAATGTTGTCAAACAAACGAATCCACGCATCTTAAATGCGTCGCGTGGTACTGCACAGCGTACGCCGCGGTGGGGCAGCAGCTTTAGCATGGTTATATTTAGTCTTTACAGAACATTTTTACACACTGCCGTTTATGCTGAGTTAGCTGTCCCCATTCTTCAATTACAATATACATAATAAGGTTGTTTATGACAGACAGGGTAAGAATTTATGTATAACAAACTATTGAATGATTGTTTCTTGTATTCATTTACGATCTTTTTCTACATGCTTATACAAAACAAACACTGAAGCCTCAAAGAATATAAGAAATTGTAAGCTGAAGAGGCAGTGGGCAGGTCATATAGCTTACAGAACTGATAACTGAGTAAAGAATCTTGTATGAGGGATGCCTATGTCCCGCAGTGGACGTGTTTCGGCTGATATAAATGATGATGATATATTATACAAAAACTTACCTTATACCAGGGATCTTGATAGACTTCTTGTCCAGCAGACCAAAGCCTGGAGTCTCGTACACCGAGAGCATGTCCTGACCAAGTCGAGCGAAGAACCTATCATCCTTGCTCCAGCGGAATATCGGCCAAGTCACGTATTCGTCGGGGGGCGGGAAACTGCGTTTCTCTTGGCCAGTTCTGATGATAAATTAATAATGCTGGATAACACACAGCGTCAAATAATCTAGCCCGAAGCTAAGCGGATCGTATTTTATAAGTATTAGATAACTGTTGCAGACATGAGGCAGCTTGGCTCTCATAGTGACAGCACGTGACATGAAGAAAGATTTCCTCGAGATACAAACCGGAAAAAAGAACTCCATGAAAAGAAAGTTGGTTTCCTGCCTGCATTTGACAACATAGACAATGTTGGGTCGAATGAGCAGACAGATGAACATTTGATAGTGGGAGCCCGTGCACTAAACAGCCACGAACTCCCGGCTACGGCAGCCATTAGCAAACGCCTGATTGTACTGACAGCTGTAAAACTATTTACGGCCGGCACGCCGCTGCCGCCGCCGCCAAACTGCCTAGTGCAGTCAGGCTCCTGATTAGATACAAAGATAACATAAAAAAACACCCAGAATAAACATCTGCAGATCATACAAACATTTGTCCCGAGGCGAGAACCGAACCCTCATAATCGCAGGCGGAAATTCGCCTGAGCCACAAAGGCCACCATCCTCCAATAGACCATAATATCAAGGTCAAAGTTCATAGCAATTTTAAGTCTACAGACACAAGACATGCATCTTATAATTAAATAATAAAACTCAATTAGCAGTGCATGTCATGCACTTTTTGGCATTCTAGTTATGATGTATTCTTGCAACATTATTAAAACACAAGCTATTTGTTATTGTTATAGATATATAGACATTTGTCAGATAACTTTACTGTTTGTGCTGTGACAACATTATTGTTTATTAATAACAGAATCAATAAGTAACTTATATCTATAATGTGGATACGCAGGAGGTTGCGGGTTCGATTCCCGCCTCGGAACAATTGTGTGTACGATCTGCAGATATTTGTTCCGGGTGTTCTGGTCGTTTTCTATGTATAATAAAAAATATCTATCTATATAATGTATTGTATTATGTATATCAGTTAACTAGTACACAATCTCTGCTTACCATGGGGCTAGATAGAGAATTAATGTTTGTAATGTAAGTATTTGTTTTCTTTTGTTACAATTTTTTTATTAAAGTGCCGTCTATATTGTTTGTTCATGTCCAGTCCATCCCAAGGTTGCCTGGAAGAGATCGCTCTCAGCGATGAGGCCGCCCTTTATACCTTTATTCAAGTTTTTATTTCTGTATTGTTTTCTGTTTTGTGTCATATAATAAAATTCTTGAGGCTTAAAAGGACACCACAACCTCCCTAAAACATAACCTAACCTATTAGGGAGATGAATGGACGATGGTCCATTCATCCATCAACAACCTTTTTAGTTAACCTGCTGTAAGTGAAAATTGGATAAAAGAAAAGTTGAGCAAAACCCATACCTGATATCCCAAATAATAAGCTTCTTATCATCACCCCTATCTCCGCTAGGTGAGAAGGTCACCAGATAATTCTCACAGGGCGAGAAGGATATGAATCTGGCTTCAGGATGGAAGAACTTCTGGAACTGCTGGAACTTCGGCCCGGCCCAAAGAGCCACTCCTCGCCAATGGAAGGTAGCTAGGTAAGTGCCGAGAGGAGACCAGACTGCATAGGTTTCTGTCCAGTTCTGTTGAAGGAATATTTATTTATAGCTTCTCAATTATTTTCTGTACTTTACAAGTATTTTGAACAAGTAAATTATCAATTATAATTATAGCAATGAAATGAGTGATAAACGTAAATTAAAATAACAAGCCAGAGTATTTCATTTTTATTTGATATGCTGATATTCAACAAAGAAAAAGAATGGACGCAGTTTAAGTTATATCAATATGAGTTAGCAAGTATCTGGCTATGTTGTATGTTTTGTAAGACATGGATCTGTTGATAATAAATCAATACTCTTTAACATCAACTTCATTGTTATCAACTCATGTTAACTAAGACTAGTCTCAATAACAAGCTAAAACTAATCTAGTATTCAGGAATTCACAGTCACACCCAAGCACTAAGTGAAAGTACTAAACCAGTGGTTCTGCTCCCCTAGCATGGCCATGTGTTGACGATAAATAATGTTTTATACATTGAATGATTGGATATCATTATCATCTGTTCTACCCCAAACAAAAATCACTGCGCTTGGGCTACTGGTCTGAGTAACACTTTCGGTTCAAAGATTCTTTATTTTCTTTATAATGCTCACTTAATGAGAAATATTTACAAAGTTTCTACTTAGTACCTACTTATAAAATATGTGCTTAAGATTATACATATAAGCCGAGTGTGTTTATATCTATATTAGTATAATGCTTTTCTATCATGAACAACCTATTCACTGCTGGACATAGGCCTCCCCTAATGAGCGCTTTAGCACCCTGTCTTCAGCTTGCCGCATCCTGCATCTACCTACAGTCTTTAGCAAGTCGTCATCGCACCTAGCCAGAGGGCATCCTACACTACTTTTGCCGAGTCATGGTCTCCACTCAAGAACACACTTTTCTATACAAACATGCATTATGGAGCATCTGACAGGGTTAAATTTTAGATATGGAACTACACAGTATAAGAACTTACCGGTCTCTCTTGCATCACAACTGGTTCTGGCAGAGCGTTCTGGAACACTTGCAGTGCAACACCAGTGCCAATGCCCACCAGGAACTGGTCATATGCATCTGGGTCCATTAGGTACCATTGTAGATCAGACTGCACTTTGAACGGCTGAGGAGAGGGAGGCTCCCATTCCTCAGGGATATCCGAGTACCTGGAATTTAGATAGATTTGTGTTTTTGTTTATAGGTAAGGTAATATGAACGATAGGGTATTGAAGAACCAATGAAATAGAGATTTTTTTTAAATATGTGAATATAAGGGGAAAGTGAAACAGCTGTAACCAAGCAGTATACTCACTTATTGAAATCCGTGAATAAGTTCACTAAAAATGTATGCTGCTTATCTAATTTACAATTATTGGTTGCCTTCACAGCCTCAGCTGCGTTCTGAGGATTGCTGTACTCCAGAAAAATAAATCCTGCCGTCGAACCATTCTCTTGGGTTGGGTAATATTCATTGACTATTTTCCCGAATTTACTGAATATTTTGTTTATTACGCTCTGCAGTTTCTCGAGCCTCTCGGGCCCGACCTGCGGGCAACCGTCGATGACGATTACATTTTCGTATCCGTCCGACTCCTTTGGCTTTTGCTCCAAAAGGTCCGCCAATAATTCTGCAACGTCAAAGTTAGGTTATGTTTTAGAACCCCACAAATACCACTTACAAAACACTTTGAACTCAAAAATAGTTGGCACTTTACACTACGACACACACTGACTCTAGAAAAGTTGGTAATATTAGCCACAACATTATAGGATCGTGGTAAAATGCGTGGGTGACGCATATGGCCGGTCAAACTTGGTTCGCGGAAAATGCCCACCTTCATCGGGAATGTCGTCAACAAAACTCTCAGAATCATCAAAGTCGGGGTCCTCGTCAAAGTTCTGATCTTCATTATCACTT
This sequence comes from Eupithecia abbreviata, assembly GCA_943735965.1. Taxonomy (NCBI): domain Eukaryota; kingdom Metazoa; phylum Arthropoda; class Insecta; order Lepidoptera; family Geometridae; genus Eupithecia; species Eupithecia abbreviata. The sequence continues at coordinate 3,196,324 of OX030986.1, forward strand.
TGAGGGGTTTGATTCACTTTTTCATCGCCTTTTTTCTTTGCCATTTTGACGATGTATAGTGTGCGCCCGGAAGACTCTCCATTAGTGACAGATCATAGAGCAAACATTTTCTTTTTTACGTTCGCTCAACTGTCACATGCGTTTCGTTTAAGCAAAACAGTACTAAAAATGCGTTTAGGTCGTATAAATTGATTACGAAAATTCTGTGGAAATAAAGAATATACACACAAATAATACTTTACATAAAATTGAAAAACAGATTTCAAAGCATTTAGTGGAATCCAAAAGGTATAATTAAAAATGACTCTATCATACCCACTCAACACCCACGCAACTGAAAATATTCAGTTGCCTCTACTATTTGTCGTTTCCGGTTAATCCTAGCCATAGACAAAACATTGAGCGGTAAACATGAAAAAAATCAGAAAACTTTTACCGCAGTTTTTAAATACTTATCTCATGAACATTTGAAGCTATATGATATTTCAGCAATTCTGAAGATTAACAAATAAACAATTTACTGAGAAACTCAAACTTATTCGCATAACGGTTTTTTAATTATCTCGCTCGATGATGTGAGGCTATTACAAACGTACCTATCTAATCATGCTTATACCTATATGCAACTATGCAACGCACGCACAAGTCACTGATCACGACAATGAGGTCGATCGCATGCTGTAGTACGATGCATGCCTACCACGGATGCCTACATCATCATCATACAAATTGTAAGATTACCTACAATATGCACATAACTTCTAAGATCGCTTGTTAAGCCGTATGTTTTATACGTGTTGGTGTGTCACTAGTGAGTGTGTGTTTTTTATGGATTTTGAAACCCTACTTTGCTAATTTAGTTAGCTAGCATCCGAATTTCCATTATCCGCTAGTATGGGAGATGAGACTATTCTGCCTAAAAGTACGTTAGTATAATGAGTAGGTTGGTACTTAGGTAGTTTAGGTACCTAGGCTTCTTTTGTATCTACAGCAGGGAAGAATAAAATTCATGTAGAGTCAAGCATTTTGTCCTACATATATGTACATATGTAGATAGGCAAGGCAAGGACCAACTGGAGTCCAAATGCGGATAAAGGAGTACCCCCACCTGAACCTGAACCTGAGGCAAGGCAAGCTTACAGTATCACGCAATGGGCCCGCTGCTACTACATGTTTTAAAGACCTTTCGCCATGGCACAGATTGATGAGTAGTTTCTTACGGTGCAATGACCGTCCTCGATTTTTTTGAGGATTTATAAGCATTGTTTACAATCGTAATCTACTCGTCCCTGGCCGTAATCATTATTATAAGCAGTGCGCTATTTTATTCAGATCAGAAGTTATTTTTCATGGAAGCAATACTATATGAAGCAGACAGATGATGAAACGTAGTCCAGTCTACTTTAATCTGTATTGTAGTAGGTACACTCATAGGTTTAGGCTTAGTTTGCTCTACTTTACGTAAAGTAAGTTTCTCATCTCACTTCCACAAATAACGTATAATCTATAAGTCGTAATCCTTTAATAGCGCATTAGATTAAATAATCTGTAATTGTGATTAATACAAGTTAAGATTTTAATGATGTTCATCGCTTTGACTTTGAATTTTGGCAAATGGCGATAGCCATTTAGCCGTTTAACTTACCTACACGTAAGTTGAGTATAGCATAGTCAAGCAAAAACAAGTTGGCTACAATCGGAATACACCCAGCTACGAGAAGGCATTACCAATCCTCTCGTCTCGTCACGTCACCACACCACACCTCACCTCACTTCATTCAGTCAGGTCAGTCAGTCAGTGTTACCTTCGACACCGCGCGAGAGAGACGCTACCCGACACGACGCTTTCTCTATAAAAAAAAGTTTGTTATTTACCGGAAATCTCCCTATACACCCAAATATTCCCGCGCTAAGGTAATTCAATTTTCGAACAGCACGTTTCGTTTTACCCTGTAATGTTTAATGTGTAGTGAAGTTGAGATAATACAAACCGTGTTATGCTGTTACGCATCAGTTGATCGAGTACCGGTGCTTTTTTGTTTGATTGAAAATTGCTTACCCACGTAAGGTGTCTTCTTACTTTGCGATCAATCAGGTATTCTGAACCAATGCTCTCTGCTTATCTCTGCATTGGTCCACAGTCACAAGTTTGTCGTAGAGTCTACATTTGGTAAACTCTATAGTAGAGCATTATGACTTTATGTTCTGCTACAGAGCGGCAGACACGTGGTGTAGATATGTACTATATGAGTACTTAGTATTAGTACCTAGAACTTAAGCTAGCTGCTTATCGCATAAACATTTTATATCAATATTAATTAATTTGAGAATGATACCTATACAGGTAAATATATAGTTTTCAATAAATTCTTAATATTTTTTAAGTCCGGCAGGAGCGTCATGCTCTAGTTAACAGAGTCATTAAAAATTAGAGTTCGTTAAAATATTTTGCGTTAATTTGACGAAATTAGAGGTCACGCTTTTTAATCTCTAGGATTTCTAGGTCATTAGTGCAGACCGCGTCCGGTCTATAGGGTTTGCGACTGCGTGCTAAAAATGTATGGGGGATACCTACTCTTCTCATTCTCATGTAAATAAAAGAGCGGATAATCACTGCAGTTTATTTGGAGATGGTTGTATTCTTCTATTAAAAATAAAACAACGATTGCATGGAAATTGGAAAATGTAAAATAATAATGGGGCAATCCAAATCATCCCCATGGCAGGTCCTGTAGGGAGGGAACACTCAATAGTGCTGTACCGATCGATAAATCGATTCGCCACAAATGCTACTTAAATAAATGTCAAAACAAAAATAAACAGAAAATTACAATCAATGAATAAATAAAAATTAGAACTAGTACCTAACTAATAATAAGGACTAGTCATTAGCATTACTCATAACTAGGTAGTAATTGAAATAATAATTGAGCTTAAATAAGTTCAAGTAGAACTTTATAATTAACTCTATTTAGAACGGAAATAGTAACGGACATGGCTGGTTTTTAAATTTTCGGCGGAAGCAAAATGCTGCTAGGTAATGATATCCAGCAGTGGTTGATCCCAGGCGAGCAAATACAATATGATGATAATAATTAGTAATACAACATATTTATTTCTGTGCCCACAACTAGGCTACACAAGATAAATGTATCTTTTAAAGGGCAATGTATACGCTTCTACAACAAAACTCCAAGTGAGTTGCAAAAATTATCAATAAATAAATTAAAAAAAAATTTTAAACACATTCTTTGTAAAAAAGCTTATTACAAAATATCAGATTACTTAGAAGATAAAAAAGCTTGGAACGAGTTTTGCTCCAACTCAAAATCTACCAACTTACAGATAAGCAAATCAAATGTACTAGACACATAAGTTATGAATATACTAGTGGTTTCTTCTCACTTCTTCCACTGGTGGACAAAAAAATTGAAGTGAACTATAAAATATGACCTGTCTAAGTGCTTATTTGTAAGCTTAAAGAAATAAAAACTTTTCATTTTCATTTTCATATACTAATGTAGAATATTCTAACAGAGTTTGAGATTCCCTTATAAGTAAAAGAAAAGGAAGAGATTAGGGAATCTCGCTGCATGTTACGGAATCTCGCTCTTCCAAATAAAATAAAATATGAAAATTTGAATTAATTCAAATATTCAGTTTTTATATATGTAGTATTATAATTAAAACTTAGCTAAGCAGCAGTGTGTATGGGCATTACCCCCATGAGATAAAAACTGATAACGAAACGAAACGAACGAGATAAAATATAAATAACAATTATCAAGGGGAGGACTGCGTACAGCAGTGGTCCAATATAGGCTGTTGAGGGTTTAACTCATTATTATTTTGTACACCACATAATCAAAGTGAAACCAACCCGCAAATCACCTTCCACCAGCCTCCACATCTGGTGCCGTTATGGATTGGCGAGCACTCCTGGTTCTACTCCTCTTGGGGCTGGCACGAGCTGATGAGACGTGCCTCTCTGCTGATGAAGACCCCTATCTGTTCTTCGGGTCTAAGACCTCATACGTCTTCGCGACCAATCGGCTGTCGAATTCAAGGGCTCACGATGTTCCGGGTAAGAAAGATTCTATAATATTTATCATACAAACAAAAGAGAAATAACTAAGATGACCTCTGTGCGTGGCGGGCGAAGATCTGCCTGCAACGCAGCAAGCAGGTTCGATTCTCGCCTCGGGACAAATATTTGTACCTTCTGCTATTTGGTCCGGGTGTTCTCGATATTTTCTATGCACTTAAAATAAAAAATAGATATCTATCTAATTTATTATGGTTTCAAAATTTTGTTAAAAACCTTTTTACTTTTAATTTAGATTTGCAAAATCTGGAAGGACAAGGTGAGAATAGAGTGCATGCAATCGCTTGTTCCGATCACAACAACCTTAGCTAGACTAATTATGCATACAGTACCTAAAAGTTGCTTTATACATCATACAGGATGTTTAAGATACTGTACCATGTGATTTAAGCGATCCCAAGTTTGCATACGTTTTTAAAAATCTGACAGAATGTAAAATGGTTTTAAAATAATCTGCACCCCAAGCGTTAAAGTATGTTTTTTTATTTGACGTTATTTTAGACCTCATTAGATAAAATAATGAAGATTTATGATATTTCTGTCTAGGATTTCCTAATCGGGACATACATTTGTAGTTTTTGTATTTTTGAAGAATGCTCGTTATGTCCTCTAAATAAAAATTTGATTATAACCAATAGCTTTTTTGAATCATTTTTTAACCTCCATTCTTAATTCTGAGAAGATTTCCTGTCTTCTTTTACGACATCCACTACGCGGGCTTAGTTGGAAGGGTCGATGTTTATTGTAGGTATTGTATTTATTTATTTCAGATAATAAAATCCATAGTATAGAATAACATTAGAATAAAATAGTATAAAATTAAAAATAAGAATAAAAATAAAAATGTGATTAAAATGAAATTAAATTAGTTTCGCAAAACAAAAATAATATATATTCTATTTAAAATTTCATTTGGTAAAATGAAATTTTAAATAGAATACAAATTATCTTACAATAAAATAAAAATTAATTAAAACTAAATCACGTGCTGTATCCACCACGCTGGAGCAACACGTTGGACAAAGTGTGTCCATATAGGGGACATACGCCCGGCCACAGTTTGTAGGATGCTGTTGTGACTCGCCCTCATCCTGCTCATCAGGGATGCAAAAAATGTATGTCGCCGCCATAGTTGCAGGTAGCCCTGCAACTATGGCGCCTCCCCTCTACCTAGTACCTACTCCAGACTACCTACCTCCTTGGATAGACTCGCTCGAGTGGATACTCGAACCTACATATACATCGATCTATACATAGGTTCTCAGCCTATTCAGCCTCCTTTGTGGGGACAAAGGAGGCTGACAGAATCTATGTATGCCCAGCAACACCCAAGTCTGGGAATAGACCTCTTTTCGCTTCTCTCCCGGACTAGATAACGATGATATGTATATTTAGTCATAAAAGCCTGATATAGCCGCTATAAAAGACGCAATGAAGCTCAAGAACAACTGACCTAGTTTAATACACGTGAGATAACACCCCACATGGCCGGCAGGGTGCATCCTGCCATAAACTTTGCCCTAGATAGATAGATAGAATATACTTTATTGCACAAAAAGTTGTACATAGGCGAGCATAATGTTAGATAGCATTCTCTACCTGCTAACCTTTGGGTAGTGTGGACAACAGGTTGGTAGGTAGTGCTATATAATAGAGATAATAAAATATACTACTCATAATGATACTAAGCTACTTATATTATACTTAAACAGTAATATATATATCTATATAAATAATTAATATATAATTATAATTACGTACCGAATTATTCTTGCGAAAGAAAATAGTTATAGAATCTAGATCTGAAGACATTTATCGAGGATGCCTCGCCCTATTAGTTCCATTTAATATAGATTTGGTACCGATAGGTATCTATAGATATCTATAGTATTATAAACAATATATACCTAGGTATTATTCCCAATCATCGTCATTCCCAATTCCGTGCGAAAAGCCAATCTCCCTTTGTTCGTGACAAACGAGCTAATAGGTCTATCAATCTCTGATTGATGAGGTCAATTTGTTTCTCCATCAACTACCCAGGTCACCACATGTTCGACCATCCCAGCTTTCTAAGGCCCACCCAGCATTAGACAAATGGTTTATGCGGAAGTTAGCGATAAACGAACGTCAAGTCAAGGTGCTGCAGGGAAACTAAAACTAAACCTGTATATTAAAATTGCAAACGCATGAACAAATAACTTATTTAAAAAGCTATATATCATTATTATAAATATAATATAAATATAAAATAATTGTTGCCTATTACAAAAATGTGATAGGAATAGCCGGTTGTTTGTTCGTATGCTGATTGGATAACATTTCATGTAATTTTTTTTTTGTCATGCGGAATTATTGATGTTGACAAAAGGTTTGATACTTATTTTTTAGTTAATTCAAGAGATGATCAGCGTACGAACAACTGACTGTTATATATTTTTTTAAATATCTCTGAATGTTTGTTGAGTTTCGTTCGCTCAAAAATACGCAAACAGCAACTCAACTTCAACCGCTTGTCTGAAAGTTAACACAATTAAGATAACTTTAGCTGGCTATAGATTATTATATATAGCAAATAAGCTCGCGAGACGTGCCTACAAATTCAAGGACAAATTTGTTACGCTAAATAAAATCCTTTAAAAATCACTTTATTAGGCTCTAGACAGACGGACCGCATCAACTGCAATCCAACCGCAAATTTGCAGTTCATTTCGCAGTTTGAATGCAGTTGACACGACCGCAATAGAACTGCAAGCAAACCAACTGCGCAGTTGGATTGCAATAGAACTGCAAATGAACTGCAATCGACGTTCATTTGCAGTCGGCATGCAGTTCTGAAATGCGGTCCGTCTGCAATGATTCCGTCTGTCTAGAGCCTTATTGTTCCGATCTCCGACACGCCTCAAAAAACCTCAGATTCAGACAAACACGTAATCTTTATTAAAATCGGAGGTTCATGACAGGTATTCATTTGTTCCTTGCCCAAATGGACTCTAATAAGAGCATCAATCGTGTGATTCATGAGGTCACTTAGCTGTCCTATTTATAACCTTGTAAGAAGTTCTGTCTAAAATCGGCATGATAATTCTGATTCTATGGCATTTTAATAGGTACTTATAGCACCTATGTCTAGCCCACACAGTAGGTTTTCATTACTAATGTAAATTTTCAAGGTTAACCGGGTAATAGGCATATCCGTAACAGTAACAAAACAATTTAGGCTGTTCAGTATGACTGAATCAGTTGATTAAATAATGACCTTGGTAAAAAGGATCAACATTTTGGTGTGTGGTTTCGGTAAGTAGGCCTACCTACTTACCGAAACCTACCTACCTACCTACTAATATTTAGCTTCGGTAAAATGTTTTTTTAATCCCATGCAATACCTACCTTACAAGCTACCTTAAAAAACATTTTACCTTTTTTTCGGGAGTTACAATGTTTGCGATTTTGCCAAGACTACTTGGGCATGGTATCACTGTGTTTAATGAACCTAACAAAGCGAAAAATTTTGTTTAAATTGACCCAGAGCTAAGGTATTATGCAATGCACTGTGAGAACGAGTGCGCCATAAATGGAAAGAAGCGATAACGAATGCATATAATATGTAAGCATCTAGCATTCCTGTGAGGTAAGTACTTATGTTTCTATGAGTATGTCCCCATCTTCAAACAAACGATCCTATCCATACGCGGTGGTCTGGTAGAGGTTGCTTTTGAGCGATAAGACCGCAAACTGTCACATACATATAGTTTGTACTTTTTTTATCTTGTTTGTTGTATTTTTAAGTGTGCAATCAATTTAGTTTCCATCTACATATCTATGTTTCTACAGTCAGGCAGGTATGTCCAATAAAATATTTCACACCAGAAATCTAGACTTTGTTGGGAATATTTTTCCAAGAAAATATTTACGTAACACCGGATGGAAGAACATGTCGTAACGACGGTCACGCGTACAAAACACATAGCTGTTCTAGTACATCACCCACATTAAGCAAACTAATAAAGCAAAGGAACATAATCTATTTATAATGCTGTACGGCGATTATTATGAGAATCCATGGTGTATACCGTGTATACGCCTACAGAAGTATGCGGTAAGCATAGACATTACAACGGTATTGCGATGGAATTTGTAGAAATAAACGATGAAGTCGCGTCGTGTGGTCGGTTCCCACAAAACCATGACTAGTTCGATTACGATATCATTATCGGCTTTTTATAAGGAAAAGTTGATTGAGATTTAGCACTTACAAGCAGACTGGAATTATGTTTAAGAAATCAGCCTAGTAATAGAAGGCACTATGAGTCAAAAAATTAATTAATAAGGCCGTAATGTTGATCATTATTTTAATAACGTGTAACACACAAAAACTAGAATTATCTCATTTAAAAACAATAAAATGTTGATGTCTATAATATTTCTAGGGAAATGAAGAGACATTGAGGAGGAGATAACTTATACAAGCAGCCTTGGTACTTTTAGGTGATCAGCCTAGAATAGTCAAAAAATTAATTAACTAGGCGTAATGTTTGATCATTATTTTAATAACGTATCGCTCACGTTAATCAACAGTTTGGTACAAAATATAAAATAAAATCATTTGACAGCACCAACAATTTTTATTATATATATGTCATTATCTAGACCGTTTTATTTATTATTTAAGAAAATAGGAGTTAACAGTATAAAACAAAGCACTCACTATCCTATGCGACTATAAATAATTGTTCAAACTTAAATATATTAACAGATTTTTTGTGACTCAAGACACTTAGGTATACGTATAGTTAGTTCAATCACTCATTCATTGAAAAGTAAGAAGAACGGTCCCAAGCCTAATCCGAACCTTCTTTCTCAGGTTGCCAACCGAAGGCGTTCTGGCTGCTGGACCGCCAAGGCTCCCACAACCCGGAGGCGGATGAGTTTCCAAAGCTACAAGCTCTCGTTGACATCAAGAATAATATTGCCACAAACTACAAAAATAACAATTTCCAAGATTTGAATGTAAGTACCGCCTAATCAAATTATCCATGTAGGTACATTGAATTCCGTTTTGGGATGCACAATTGCATATTTGCACAACTCAGTTTTTTATAAGTTCTATTTTTGTTTATGTTCACACATTAGCAAGGATTTCTCGTAAGCTAGATTTAGTGCTTGGTTAATTTTGACATCGTCCTCCTCGCATAAAATCGGCAGGTCTTGGTAGGAATTCTTATTATTCATGCATGATCCATAAATAAAACAAACAATTTATCGCAAAAAAATTAGAGTTGTAGGTACCTAACTAATAATTTATAGATTACCTTACTCAATCAAATCAATTAAGTTCTGCAGAAAAGTGAAAAACAAACCGTTCGCTGACACATCATCAAACATCATTACGTTGTGTAATGATGTTAGCCAATAATGAGAGCCTTTTACTTAGATTACCGAAAAGACACACAAACAAACATACAAATTTAAAACGGGATATTTACCATGATTTGATTTTAGATATTTCGAAATATTGGAAAATTTAAAAATCAAATCATGTTACATATCCCGTTTTAAATGACTTTAGTGTTAATTAGTTATTAACCATGACACTCGAAGTTTGAAAAGTTTTAATGTTAAAACTTGTTTTTCCAGAACCGCATGTGCACGTCAGACCTGAAGCTCCTGACAGAGATGTGGGCATGGAACAGCCGCCAGAACATCAGCTTCGCTGGAGACCTGACGGGGGACGCGTACCTCAGCACGCAGCAGCTCGCCCAAGCGTTCAGACAGAAGTTCCCGGGGTTGCTGACCGGGAATCGACATCATTATTTGGTAGGTAAGATAGCTAATCTATGATTTCTTCACCTTGAAATCATTCATTATGCTCAAAGGGTTTACCGGTTTTTTCGTCTTTGGAGTTACAATAGTAAAGTAAGTAATAAATTACTAAGTAGTATTTTATTCGTGTAAATTAATTTGTTTGTGTGTTGTGTTTGTATCTAATAAATAATTTTCTTTCTTTCTTTCAAAATACCACAATCACGCAGTCATGATCAGCTAGGAATAAGATATCATCGACTTAACATAAAACCACTTTTAAGTTATGTAGCTAACTTGTAGAACTCATAAAACTTCAGTTTTTCATCCATTCGGTAATGAATAAGATTGCTTGATTTTTATATGGATATTTTTTCCTCATTTCAGTTCAAATTTGGTTCAGATCGACGTTCCAAGAACACATTCCATGCCTTCACTGAGGGTCTCTTCGGTGCTCAGGCGGAAAGTTTTGACATCCCCACGGAAAACGACGAGAAGCTTGTCTACGTAAGTTGCACATAATATGTCATACACACACACACCCTCATCATCATCATCAGCCTATAGTAGTCCACTGCTGGACATAGGCCTCCCCCAATGAGCGCCATAGTGCCCTGTCTTCAGCTTGCCGCATCCAGCATCTAGGTACCTGCAGTCTTTCACAGGTTGTCATCCCACCTGGTCGGAGGGCGTCCTACACTAAGTTTACCGAGTCGTGGTCTCCATTCAAGAACACGTTTGCCCCAGGCGGCCGTCGCGTCGTCGGTTCTTCGCGAGATATGGCCGGCCCACTGCCACTTCAGCTTGCTAATTCTCGGAGCTATGTCCATAACTTTGGTTCTCTTCGGATTTATTCGTTACGAATCCTATCCTTCAAAGAAACTCCGAGCATAGCATAGCGATGATGATTTACAACACATGCATGATCATGGCGCATGAAACTGCTGAAATATTGGAAAGCTCAAAACTCAAATTATAGAAGATAGATAGAAGATAGAATATACTTTATTGCACAAAAAGTTGTACATAGGCGAGCGTAATGCTAGATAGCATTCTCAATTATCGTAAATATACCGTTGTAAATTACTTTTAAAGGTTTTAAAATGGAATCTGTAGGTATATTAACTATGATATGTATATCGTTGCGAGCTTGACAACAGTCTAATTTTAAAACGATAAAAAACTTAAAAATAAATAGAAACATAAAATTACAAAATACAAGTTGTATTTTGTAATTTCTTACTGACAAACTGTTGTAGGCACAGCCAGACTTTTATTGGGAACGGCGATTATATTTACAATCCTATACAAAAAGAAAAACATTATATATAACCGACAGGTGGAATGTATTTAAATTACCTACTGCATGTTTGTCTCAAGCCATCTGTTGTTTCGTCACGTGTCTGCAAATATTATTTTTAAAACAACTATGCTAGCTGTTCTAGGTCACACCACAGTCCTAGCTTACATAGCTAGGACTGTGGTGTGACCTAGAACAGCCTAGGCTCTAGGGCAGGGGAGATGTAGGTTATGGGTATCATTTAAGCGGGAATTCAAATAGAAGCAAATTTATTGTTTTCACTCTCTATAACATACCTCCGCAAAGAAATAAACATTTTGAGTTACAGTAGGTATTGATAATAACAGTGTATGTGCTGAAGGGCCTCTTAAAGAACACACGAACAAAGTGTCTTCACCTTAAGTATAGAGACTATAGAGATAAAAATAAGTTAAAACTAAATTAACTACCCATTATTTACTTCTATGGCTAGATTGTACAGGTAATTAATTATACTTTAGTGTATTTAACATTAGTGTGGGCCGGCCATAATATCTCGCGAAGAACCGACAACCACTGGAGTAATCGTGTTCTTGAGTGAAGACCGGCACTCGGCAAACGTAGTCTATGTAGGACGCCCTCCGGCTAGGTGGGATGACGACCTGAAGACAGGGCCCTTTGGCGCTCATTAGGGGAGGCCTATTTCCAGCAGTGGACTACTATAGGCTGATGATGTATTTAACATTTATTTCAAATGTGTACCTATACTAATAAAATATATAACTCTTCCTCAGCCTTACAAATCCTGCCCAGCCTGGACCCGTGACATCGAAGAGAACAAAGAAGTACTAGCCCAGAAGCACATCTTCGAATCCAAGCTGGAGTACCGAGAAATGTTGAGCAACATTTCCCAACGACTCGGATTCAAGTACGATGTTGACGACGAGACCATCAAGAGTATTTACCAGATGTGCCGGTATAATAAGGCTTGGGACGTGTCGAAGATCTCGCCTTGGTGTGCCGTAAGTTAAAATTCCTTATTCAATAGTTTTAACTTAGGTACATAATAATGGCTTTTGATGAAACTTCACAATAGTATAGCCACAGATAATATAAGTATAGCTTACATATCAGAATAACACATAGGCTACAATTCATAAAAATATATTGTATCGAAAATATCTATCACCACGCGGGTGAAACCGCGGGGCGCAGTATAGAATAAAGATTTAATTTGCACACTCACACAAAATATATAAATATTGCTGGATAATCTACACAGCATCATCTAGCTCTAAGGTAAGTAGAGCTTATGTTATGGGTACTAGATGACTGATATACATAATACAATTTTACATAGATAGATATTTTATAACCAAGGAAGGTACAACTTATTATTTATTTATTGAGATAATAACATCTTAACCGGTTTTTTTATTAAGCCCTAAGGCGATGTTATAACTACTTATACTAAACATTACATATTTTTGTACATACCTACACACAATACTAAATAATCTATAATTTTGTTTCAATAACATTTTGTGCCTTTTTCATGGCTTTCGGCATGTTTTCGTAAAATATGTCTACGCTGTTTTTGGACAGAACATTGAGTAAATATATAGCGAGTGACATAGGGGCAAACTTAAGAAGGTTGGTCCTACAAGTGGGCACCTCCAGCATGGCGGGGCGGCGGCGCGCGCCCAAGTCGTCGTTGGGCACGCGCAGCCGCAGCGCCGCGCCGCCAGCACCGCCGGGTGGTAACTTAAAAACATAAATTAAAACACATAATAAAATTAAATTCAAAACAGTCTGGAATAATATAAACCTTTCCTTAGTGCACGGCTAACAGGCTAAAGCCCTCATTGGTTCCGTTGGCGAAAGTTTGTCTTTGTCGCATGATGTTGCTGGTTCGATTCCCGCCTCGGGAGAATTGTTTGGATGATCTCAGATAATTGTTCAGGTTGTTCTGGGTATTTTCTGTGTTTAATAAAATATCTATCTATTTAGTGTATTGTATTAAGTATTTCAGCCATCTAGCACCCATATAACAGCTCTGCTTAGCTTGAGGCTAGATGATGCTGTGTTTATCCAGCATTATTATTATCCATTTAGATGATGCCGACCCTAGACATCACGCATTGTCATTTCTATTATGAGCCCTAATATGGTTCACCATCACTACAACCGAACTTGGTCATAACTACCTCTTTGCAAATGCCCTACAAAGCGTACGGCAATCGAGCTAGCCTGCAAAGTTATAACCGAATGTGTAAAATATAAATATGAGGGCTTGAGCCTCTCTTGGGGGTGTGTCTAAGTAAATTTAATACACAATATTAAAACAAAAAAAAATTGTCTCTGATTTCATAATAATAATAATTGCTTAAATCGTAATAATATTAATTAATAAATAGGAGTATGAGGACTGAATCTCAAATTAATTCAATAATTTAATTTGATTGCAATTTGCAGACTCCATCTTTTTTTAACAAACAACTATTAACTACAATTTACGCATAAAACCTACTTACCTGTGCAGTAATGAATAATTGATTGGCCAATTAAAGGTTTATTTATTTATTTCAGGCGTTTTCCCGGGATGATCTAAAGAAGTTGGAATACGCAGAAGACTTGGAAACTTACTACAAATACGGCTTCGGCTCGCCACTAAGGGACAAGGTCGGATGTCTGCCCATCAAGGATATGTACAATTTCTTCAGCAATCATATTTCTGAAGGTAATTTATCATAGGTACATTTTATGCATACTATCAAGGGTAATTTGTATCATGCCTACTTTCTATACATAGGTACTACTTAAAAAAATACGATAGCTCTTAGAACACTTCCCTAACATTATGGTAGGTACTAATATCGCACATTACGCTTTCGCCAGTCGCGCTTTTGTCTAGATTATTAAAAAACTAGCTTTATGTAATTTTACTCCATTTTGACAAATACATAGTTTGTTAGCGTCTGCGATCACAATTCTGTTATAATAGCGCATTACGCTGATTAAACTAACAGTCAGGTGGACTCTTGTCTAAGTATTTAATCAACTAAAAAAATACAATTTTTATCCAGTGAAAAAAATCTATTTCAGTACCAGCAATCAGTACAAAATTACAAATTGAAGCAATATTAGCGTAATACTTAAAAGCTTTTATTCAAATCAGTTAAAAAAATGTTCAAACTTAAAAACTAAACTATACCTAACTAAATTAAATTTAGTTTAAACTTAACTTACTTACCTACTTAACTGTGGGTCAGTTTGTCAATCGGCAAAGGGCTCCAGGCCTATCACTATCACAACAAAGTCGCTTCTCGCTGTCTGTTTATCCCTATTTATGGTTAAATCCTTAAAACTACGCAACGGATTTAGATGCTGTTTTAAATAGATAGAGTGATTCAAGAGAAAGATTTGACACATAGATTTCTACGCGGGCAAAGTCGCGGGGCCTAACTATTTAGTAATAATAGCAACTAGGTACCTAACCTAGCACTGAATTATAAACTTCGTATAAGTGCACATTATGTTTTTTTTTTTTTTTTTTTTTATTCTCAATATTATAAAGGGCTTTGTCGCACGCGATTATGTCGCCCTCACATTATGATGCGAAGTGCTTATTATACGAAGGCGAACAATTATTATTTTTGACGGAAAGGCTTTCACTTACACACTTTAACACTTTGAGTGCTGAAATCACACGGTATGTGTTTTCTACAAGTGACTAATATGCGTAAATCCACACTAGCGCAGCGGCTGAGAAAATACAGATCTTTGTGACTCAGCACAGCCGTAATATTTTTCGACCGAAACGCATGTGCGGCGCAACATAACCGCTGTGTAGAGCGGCAGCACGAATTTTTTAGGTTAAAAAAAAGAACGCAGTCGTCGAAAAAAAATCGCAGTCAAAGTGTTAACATCCGATTTGGCTACAACGACCACAAGACAAGTTACCGCCGCCGGTTTAATGAGGCCAATGTACGGCTGTGAACTGTTGGCTGTTGTAGTGAACCGGCAGCGTGCCTATGTAGGTAACCGGTTGCTTGATTAGCGGTCGCGGTTGTGGGTTCGATTCCCATCAATTTACTAGTCGATAGATGACGACGTTTAAATCGAAAGTAGATCAAGTTGACGAAAAAATCGCTAAAATTAACTTTCTGTTATATTGTTACGAGCTGTGGCCATCTATCACCTACCTGATCGAATGCTAGATTTTTTCCTGTTTCAAATTTCCAATGTTCACAAATTTTTAACATTCACTGTACTGCACGCACATAAATAGTGAGGAAAAATTAAATTGGAGTAATTGATTTGGAAAAGTATTATCCTTCCTCAAAGGGGAAAAATAAAGAGCAGGTACAGTCAGCGGCAAAACAAACATTTAATCTTCCATAACGCTTAAATTTACGTCTGGTGTTAACAACTAAGCACCTATTTATGTATTTATTACAGAGATACCCCAACAGCCTCTAGCCATGATAACCTTCACCGACTACCAAATGCTGCTCACGACGCTAGCAGCATTAAACACGAGGAGAGATTCCGCCCCCCTAACGGGAGACAACTACAGGACCCCCACAGCACAGGCCCGGAAATGGACCACTTCCACCATGGTGCCTTTCAACGGGAACTTAGCTGCTGTGCTGTATAAGTAAGTTTAGTTTCGTTTGACGACCGATGTGGCGCGGTAGGCGAAGGTCCGCCTGCGACGCAGGAGGTTGCGGGTTCGATTCCCGCTTCGGAACAAATGTGTGTACGATCTGCAGATATTTGTTCCGGGTGTTCTAGTCGTTTCTATGTAAGTATAATAAAAAATATATATCTATGTAATGTATTGTATTATGTATATCAGTTATACAATGTGTCTGGTCACCGGTGTCGGAGACTTTGGGGGGGTGAAATACGGTAAATTTTATCGACAAATCACTATCCCTTTTTTTTTTTCTACCTCTATGACAAAATGGTAGCCATTTTGTTTTCTTTTGCCTCGAAGCACGGGTGCTTGTACTGATTAAGCTATAGCTACCCATGATGAGGTCCTAGGAAGACGATAGAGGACTCATTTGATAGCCAATAATGTGGACAATAAAGCAATGATAACATTGTTTCAATTTCCATTTTATAATAGAGGAAAAAAGAATTAATAAAACAAAAAAAAAGTTTTTTTGAATATTTTTTTTTAATTATTAGCTTTTTCATAGAATCGAAACTGTCAAGCTACAAGTTTTTTGTTTTTGAACGATAGTAAATACTGTGTGCTTCAAAATAAGTCTTGCATCTTAGCTATAAGTAAGATAGTTTAGAAGATCATGGGTAGCTATAGCTTAATCAGCGCCGTGCTTCGAGGCAAAAGAAAACAAAATGGCTACCATTTTGTCATGGAGGTAGAAAAAAAATAGGGTAGTGGTAGTGATTTGTCGATAAAATTTACCGTATTTCACCCCCCCAAAGTCTCCGACACCGGTGACCAGACACATTGTATAGTACCCATAACACCAGCTCCAAAAATTTCCTCTGTACTTATATTTTGTAAAGTTTAGGCAGAGATGCGAAAATACATTAGGCCACCGAAGGCAACTTCGTATCTCTGCTTAAAGTTAAACTATACAAAATAAAAACAGGTTCAAAATTACTTAGATGAAGTTGTTAGTTAAACTGGATAGTCATGGAAATAAGTTTGTTTAAAATGAACCATGCAACTAGAAACACTACACTGCGTGCATGGCCGGACACGCATTTGGCCGGTTTAATCACACAGTTTTTCTCTTACAGATGCACACCAAACGGCAACTTCCAAATAAAGGACCAGTACCAAGTTCTCTTCCTTGAGAATGAGAAGCCAGTATTCATAGAAGACTGCCGCGTAGGCCTTTGTGATTGGTCCCTTGTAAAACAAAGATTCGGGGAGTTAGTAGGGCAGTGTGATCTGGAGTTTTGTAATAGTGCTACTAGAATCACCGGTTTTAGTGTAGTTTTAGCGTTGTTTGTTAGTCGATTTTTTGCGTAAGTGTTGACTAGTTAAATAGAAATGATTTTCTTCTCTAGTACCAATGGAGTTGTGTACCTACCCACTATAGAACTAATGCGACAAAAAAATCTTATTCTTTATACAGAACTAGTGGGAATAAACCATGATATCAATAGTCATGAAATATCATTCATTCTTTGTGCATGTTTTGTAATAGGTACAATAAATTGAGCTACAATTCTACAGTACCTAAAAAATATTTGCATGCCCTCTTGTTAACCGACTTTAAAAAAAGGAGGAGGTTTTACGTTCGGCTGTTTGTATATTTTTTAGTTTTTACGTTGTGGACCGATTTAGATGAATATTTTGTTATTTTATAGAGATCCTTAATTCTATTCGATTAAAATTTGTCTCGCAAAACTTTAAAAAAAACAGTGTAAATATTAATAGAACTTGAAGTCGGTTTTTATTTTTAAAACAATCAAATAATAACGTAGTAGAGAGGAGTCAACATGATATTTACTTAACTAATTTTCCTCTGAGAGGACTTTCATTGTTTATTTTTAAGTAGTAACTAATTAATTGTCATTTATAATCACTATTTTATATTTCAGATTTATTCAATGTTGTTACTAATCTCTTTACTAAAGTTTATCTCTGTTAATGTTTTAGATGTTGTCACTGTCTCACCAAATATGGAGTTCAAAATAAATGTTTTCTGTAGTGAATACTTGTTTTAATATAACCAATACAAATTATCTTCTATAATTAAAAATGAATCGCTGAATGTGTTGCTAGAGTTTTTTTTTTAATTGTCTGATACAAATGACCACCCAGGCAATGCCGGGACGGGCCGCTAGTCTACGAATAAAATCGCATTTTAAAGATTTGAACTGTGAAAAAAAACTTGAAAATCAGAAAAACGTTTTTATTACCTTTATAAAAATTAACAAGTTACCGCCGTAATGTTACAATGTTAATAATTTCATTCTATAACATTGATTTTACGTCTCCATTTTCGACGATCAGTCTTGACTAAGTAAAAAATATTTCTATATAAAAACATTATATCATACAGCGGCATTCGACAGAAGTGTCATACACAATTTTAGCCTATAATTAACATACGCTTTGCCTTCAGCTCGGGAATAAATTACTATGACGCATTATCAACTGTTATATATTTTATAAACATTGTAGCCTAAATATTACTTTTTGTATTTAATCAACATTATTATAATTGTGGCCCAGGGTCTATTATTGCTGGTTAAAGGTCCTTACAGAGCCATCTAGCAAGAAGTTGAAGGTTTTCTTTAGCTTTTGCTAGTCCTGTCTCCTGCCTTTCGCATTTAAGTATACCACGACTCATCACCCCATCTTGCGAGCGGAAGCTTTGAATTACATCCGAACTAGGCCTGAAATAGGCCTACCCTCGGTGTTTTTTTGTGGCCAAGTTTCCGGCCCTTATAGCTCAAAGCAATATTGCTGTAAGTAAATAAAAGCGTAGTAACAGATTACACGACACAGGCTTTAGGTCAACTACGATTGTAAAAATGCAATTTGTATTACGCCGCTGCTGTCGCAGTCTAAAGAATTCTATATTGTTAAGCGCACGAAAATGACCAAAGTTGAATACATTTTTAACAATAACAGAATGATTCATTAACATAAATACCAAGCTTAACTCGCCTGGTAACAAAACATATCACTATCAACTCGCAAAGAGTCGACTCAATTTGATAACCTAACTAAGCGTACAATCACGTATCCTGAGCACTGCTAGAGCTATGCCGAGTCCGTTTACCAACACCGGTCGCTGATTTATTCTTCGGCCGCTTTTTATCACTATCTTCCTCACTAACACTTTTGCACCGAGGTTTAGGACTCAACATTGTATCGGAGCTGATTGAATCACGTTGTGACTTCTTCCGTTGGCGCTTAGGTACATTTTCCGCTGCCATCATTTCGATGAATTGTTTCTCTCGCGCCTCCCAGTAGAGGTTTTGCCTTTTTATTACGTCAGGGTATTTGTTCTCGAAGGCAACATCGGGCGGGACCAGAAGCTCCCAGCCAGTTCGCTGGTCGAGTTTTGCTACGGAACTGATGATTTGTAATACTTCTAAAGGCGGGGCCGGTACAGCGGCTGCGACTTTCCGTCGATTTATGTGGTTGTGCTTTGTGAAGAGGTAGAGCTGAAACAAAATAATTTGATCAGGAAAACCATCAAAATGTCAATGTTTAAGATGACATAAGGGGCCTTCCATAAATTACGTCACACGTTAAGGGGGTCGTCGAAGTGTGACAAGGGGGTGGGAGGGGGGTAACTAATAGAAAGAAATTAGGAGTTAGAATTGGAAGGACCCAATGTGGTATTTACTCGATATCGCTAGCTTGGTGATTAAAGCAAAATGAGAGGACGTTTGAGGCAGGCATGTTCAGCACTGAGGACGTATTGAAGTTGGTATATGACCTCAAATGTATATGGTATATATATAGCATAAAACTATGTACACAGCCCGCGCTTGCTTCAAGCTGCTCCGTGTTACTCATAGACTGTACTATGTAGAACTAGAACGTTCTAGAAGGTTCCTGCACCCTGCCTCGTGAACAGAGCGGCCTCCACAGCCTCAGCTCTTAGACTAACTAAGGACTAGAATCTATAGAACATTCTAGATAGTTGTATAACGTACCACGTGGTCCCTCGCGGCGGCCAGTAACCGCGGCGGCACCGCACCCTGCCTCGTGTACAGCTCGGCGGAGCGCAGCGTCCACAGCCCGCGCACGCAGCAAGCCACGCCGCTCAGTTCATAGACTAGGTTGTCATCAGACATCAACTCGCCTCGTTCTGTTCGTATCAGGGCTCGGAGGTCGCTGAATGCCATCAGTTTTGCTGCAATGAGATAGATATGGTATGTTAATTTTGGTACACCAAGTTTTATTTTACACTAGTTTCTGCCATCGACTTTGCGTTTTAATGGGGACTGATTTATGGAATGAAAGTAGCCTATGTTTTAGTCCAGGCCTAGAACCAAACCAGGCCTGTATACCAATTTCAGCCCGATCCGTTTAGTAGTTTTGGCGTGAAGAAGGATCAAACATCGGTCTCGGTATTCAGACGGGGGCAGCTTCGTGTCAGGGACGGACCGTCGTTGGTTGTCGCTCTGAACAGCTTTAGAGTAACTCAAAAAGCCCCAAGACACTCACCATTGAACAATATCTCCTTGATCTGGTCCTCCACACTCGGCCGTTTCTCGGGCGCCGTGTCCGCCTCGTCGGCCGGCGGCGGTGGGACCAACACGCGGACGTATTCACACGCGGGCAGCGTCAGGGAGGGACCATCGCTGGTTGTCGCACTGAACAGCTTTAGACGCTCTAACTGTGGATTGAAGTTTGAACAAATTAGAAGTATGTAATTATATTCTGTGTTTTATTTGATAGACCTTCATTGAATTACGGGTAGCTACTGTCGTCATCCAGTGACCACGACGGTCGACCAATGTCGGGAAAAATAGGTAAATAAACGCGATAAATACCCGTTAAAAAAGAACTTGTATGTAAGTAAGTGTTCCGATCGCGTATGTTTAAAAATATTACGACCTTCATTTGACCACTGATTGACCAATGATGCGTGCGGACGATGTATCATGAAGGTCTAGACGACTATTTACTTTTGTTTTGAAGAGACCCGGGCTGTTATTAGCTAATATATCTACTGTATTGTTTAGTAACATGCTCTGATGAAATCATCAGGCCGTGTGGTAACCCGTGTCTTAAAAGTGGACTAAGGGATATCTACTGCGGTTGCAGATTTATTTTTATTTATCACATAGTATAAAACAAAGTCGCTCCCGTTGTCTGTCTGCCCCTATGTATGCTTAGATCGTTAAAACTAGGGATGTAACGGAGGTGGTTTTATCGGAACCGAAGTCGGATCCGGAGGTTTCAAATTTGATTTGTCGGAGTCGGAACCGGAACCGAAGTCGGAGTCGGAGTCGGAGGCGGGGCGGAGGTGGAGGTGGAAGAAAGATGTGCTAGTTAAGGGCAGGTCTGATATAATAAAATATTATAAACATTAATCCTCTTTAATGTTTAATTTCTTAGTAAATCATTTACACACACACGCACATAATCATTTCAGACATGTATAGGAGTTAGGTACTTAAATTAAATAATATGGAGTGACTCCAACAGAAGCAGATTATTCTTAATAAATAAAAGCTTTGCAGCTTTGTCTCCATCCAATCGATTTCTCAGTGGGTCTTAAATCAATCCTGCACCACTGAAAAGTTGTTCACTGGCCACTGACCCTGGTGGACAAGACAAATATTGGCGGGCAATTGGGTTCAAGTATTTAAATTTTGTATTCATTTTCCACCATAATAAGGGATTATCACTGATGGGAATACGTTTTTCTCTATTGTACTCATTAAGTAATCCCTTCAATATAATAAATTTGTCCAAAACTGCATGTTCGTCAGATGTGGTATCATTATCATCATCATAATCGCTGCTCATCATTATACTTGATAAAATGGTTTGGACATTGTCAGATTGACCAGCTACTGGTGATGCCAACCTTGCCCGTTTTTCCACAGGAATCTCAATATTTTCAGCCTACAAACTCGCTAAACATAAACAAAACAAATGACCGAGTAATCGACTGAAAGAAAGGCACGTGTAACGAACGAAGGGAAAGAGGGGCATTTCTCGCGCGACAAGCACAAACTTGTTTGTACGCGCTGCCCGCGGTAAATTCGCCGCCGTCCGGCGCGGCGCGGCGGCGCCGCTGTGCTTCAACCTCCGATATAACCTCCGGTTCGAAAGTATCAGAACCGAAGTCGAAGTCGGAGGTGTAATATCAATCGGAAGTTCCGACTTTTCGGAATCGGAACCGAAGCTTCGTAACATCTCTGGTTAAAACTACGCAACGGATTTTGATGCGGTTTTTTTAAATAGTTAGACTGATTCAAGAGGAAGGTCTATAAAACATTTGACACGTAGATTTCCTCGCGGGCGCAGCTAGTTAATCTATTTATTAAAAGAAAGTCATGTAGTTACACTATTTATAACTCAAAACGGCTGAAAATTGGTGGAGAGTAGAACCAGGAGACAGACTTTTTTATACTATTTGACACAGATTTCTACACGGGGGCGAAGCCGCGGGGCGCAGCTAGTTAATTAATAAAAAACATGGCATACATCAGCATGGTCCGTCCTGGCATGTTTCCACATCGCGTCGAACCAGGGCTCCGATGAGATGCGCTCCGACATCGTCGCGAACGACTTCTCCCGCGCCTTCTTAGCCATGTCTGTTTCTTGCCGAGTGAACTTTACTGTAACCTGTAACCATAAAGTTAAATAATTAATGCAGGACAATCCACACACGTCGAGCCGTCGTCGACATCGTCGAGCTACGCAGACCTTGTGTTAGTGGGAACTAGTGAATGATATACATAGTTAATACATTACATACATAGGCCACCCATTATACTTCCTGTATTCTATTGTTTATTTCTGTATTGTTTTGTGTGGTATAATAAAGTGTTTTCTATATATCTATCTAAATAGATATTTTTATGATACATAGAAAGTACCTAGAATAATTAAATACCTACAAATTGTACAAGCATTTGTTGAGTTGAGAAAATATAACATGCATTAATAATAAACAATTTATGTGATTTTGTACTTGGTTAAAATATAGCCCATCATCAGGGATATTGCTAATTACTTATTAATGAAGGCATTTATAGAAACACATAATTTGCAGGGCTACGATACCCACCGCGCCGACTGTTGATCTGTTTTGTTCCGAAATACTTCCATAAATCGCACATAAAAAGTGACACAAAACAGTCGATAAATTTTGTCAAAAATTAGACCTCTCAAGAGTTTTATATCTAAACATTTTATCTGAACACATAATTATAAGTACTAATTGAATGGGTAACAGTGTGTAAACCTGTTGAAATGTAAAAAATAGCTAAAAAAACGAGATAAATACCAGTTTCATTTCTTATTTATGATATTATTTTTTGCTAGCAATCCTATTTGAATGGGCAATGGGCCAAGAATGAATTATACCCAGTGGCATTCCTATATTGATATTTAGAAGATATAAGAGAGCTATTCTCAACATCTTCCTAATCTTCCTTCCATAATTTAATTTCTAAATAGAAAAAAGGTGACATGACACCTCATTCCTACTTAATCCAGCTTTGTGCCACCACAACAGGACATGTCTGAAAATGAGCTGATGGAAGATGAGCCTCGAGCTCATCACGCCATCTCATCCTGGGCCTTCCACTTCGCCTCTTAGCATTGGGTGGAGTACTGTAGAGATTAATATATAACAATTATAATCACCTGTTTAGCCTCTGGTTCTTTTTCTTCCTCCTCAGAATGATCTTCATCGACTTCTTGGAGCTTGTCTTGTTTATCAAAATATGAATATGAAGGCCGCATTTGAAGGATGCCTAAAACAATAAAAATACATTGTATATGACAAGAAAAACTATCTGTGAGAGGTTGTTTATAACTCATGAGTTGTGATACACATATTCGATTTCAAAAAGAAGATTTGACATCTGCGTTTAGTTTCCTTGTACATTTTGCATGAACACTTTTTGGGCCGTTGTTGTGAAGATATTTGGCCAAAGACTACACCTAAACTACTTAATGGATTGGGCTGAAATTTTGCCAACATAAAGATAACCTCTGATGGCATTTAGGCTACTTTTAATTCAAAATAATATGCATGCGAAGCTGCGAGCAGAAGCTAGTACTGTAGATATTTCTGTATATTTTTATACCTATTTAATAATGAAATGAAAAAGGTTTATTTGACACGACACATTACAATTTTAAAAACACAAAGGATAACTAAGAACTAGGCACAAACTTAATTACTAAAATAATAGAGGTTACACAGTTATATATTTAAAAATACAAAACAAAGTAAAAACAAAATACACATTTTAGAGCTCAAAAATGTATGCTTAAAAATAAAAAAAAACTAGGTCCCAACTAAAAACCTCCACAACCTGCCTGGCAAAACATTTGGTGTCGAGTCAAAAAGGTGTCAACTCAGCATGTTGCTGGGTAGATAAATATAGATACCTACTCAGCGCTGGTATTATGTTGACCCTTTAGAAATAAGTTACATCACAATGTCAAACCTCTACGCATACTGCCAAAATTATCTTGTAATTATGAAGTTAAGTATTTAAATAGATATACGCCAGGGTTGGCATGATTAAAACAAGTTGTTTTAAAACCCGTGTTTAAAACAGTTTGAAATAAAACTATGTTTTATATTAAGAAAAAAACAGGGTTTAAAACTACCTTTAATTGCAAATGAATGTGTATAAATACCACAGATAGGCTGTGGTATTTATACACTGCATAGGTAACTCCCCGCCGGTAAAGTCCCTATGTCGGCCGTCGAAAGAAAGTAATTCACTGGATAAGTGGGTATGGTACATTCCCCGCTCTCTCTCTAGTTCTCTACCTACCTACAACACTACATACAAGGTGTATGTAAAGTGTTTTGTATTGATTAATAATAATAATAATTTTTAATAATTTGATTAGAGGTAAGTACTGAGATATGCAACAAAAGTAAATATTTATCGTTTTGTTAATTTTTACTAATGTGAATTAGGAAATAGTTTAGAAATGTATTATTTTATTATTCGCTTTAATTGATTTGAAATTGATAAGTAAAAAAAAACAAAAAAAACACTTGTTTTAAACATTTCGAACTGTTTGTTTTATAAAATATAATAAAACTGTTTTTTTTCCAACCCTGTATACGCACACATGCCTACCATATAGCCTATGTGATGTATTTAATGAAAATCTGCAGCAAATATAATTATTAAATATATATAAATAAAATTAGTGCCTGCCTAGTACCTACTCATTTGTCTACCTAAGATAAACTCTATCTATATATATAAATTAATCCCTTTTTCCTTTCCAAACCTTGGTCACGGCATAAAATAGGTATAAAAGTAATTTTCTTTGATATATGACAATAACAAGATTTTATGTTAAGAATTGATACAATATAGCTTAGTTGGTATTACAAACACAAGGAAAAGATAGTTTAGTATGGTTTATTACTAGTTATTAGTTTAGTTATCATATCATGATCATGTTTACCTTTATGTCCTTGAATAGGAGTAATGTGAAGTTCTTTATCTTGCAGAATGGCTACAGCATAAGTTTTAGTATCATGGCATGGAGTGGAACTTTCCAAAACTATTTTATCCATCATCCCTTGCTTGAAATACAGAGATTTGTCCTTTTCTTTCACATGCCATGTTGATTCCTGTTAAATAAACGTTTTTTTTATATTTTTTTATATATTTATTTATTGACGGAGTTTTGTCACAAAGTGACTATGTCACTCCCATATGAGATCAATTCTTACAAACATGTCAAAATATGTACATACAATTAACAAAAAAAAAACAACAATAACGTTTGCCACATGACATTGCATGGCCACCTCCATAAGGAATGTGGTTAAATAAACATAATGCTAGGTAATTCACCAAATAATGATGCAACAATAACATTATTGTGTAATATTGCAAATAGAGATTTGATACAGCATTGCCAACCAAGGGAAAGTTGACGGTGGCTTCGAATTAAAATATCGGCAGGGTTTTTAGGCATCTGAACATGGTACATTTTCATGGTAGTGATTTACAATGCACTGAAATTACCTGTTGTCCGTCAGTATTTATAGCTATCTGCTCCCCTTTAGAAGCACAATATTTGTCACTATGCGTGTCTAAGCCAATTTCTAGACGGAACATCTGATTTTTTGGTTTTATTGCAGCATTTTTAACTGGTAGGTCGTTCCAGTCTCTAACACCCGGTCTCACTGGGTATTGCAGCACTACCAGATTTTCCGCTAATGCTTTAGATAGGAATACATCCACCTGAAACAGTAAAAGCACTTAAATTATCTAATTTTGTTGTTTCGGACCAACAACATAACCTCACCAAATTCCACGTTGCGCCTATAGCCAATGCGAATAAATACCTCCAACAGTAGACGATCTTCTGTATCCATTATTTGGCAGTGATTATAATTATCAGCTATAACATTTTAGAAATAACAAATAATGTAACAAAATTCTTTCGCGCACAGCACAACACACGCCACCTACAGCCACTAGTGCAGTGTTGCCTTGCTTTGCTTTGCTTGCCATATGGATACGGCATGGATAACATGGATTCCGTAATTTTGTTCAAAAAGTCCGTACAAAATCCGTATTACACATATTTTTGATAATATATAATACATCTCTTTATAAATTGTAGCCTATGTGTTATTCTGTTATGTAAGCTATATTATTGTGAAGTCATCAAGTTCATCAAAATCCATTCAGTAGTTTTTGCGTGTATAAGCAACAAATATATTTGAATACCTACATCCTCACAAACTGTCACGTTTATAATATTAGTAGGATTCAGAGTGAAATTCCGTATAAAAATGAAATTTCTCAGTTATACATATATCTTTATTTAACCCTTTCAGTCCGGAAAGGAGGTACACTAAAAGGACTGCACATACAAAAAAATAATTCCTTGTGTATTTTGTTTGAAATTGGTTTAACTGATTACTAGAACCCCTCTATATATATTTAGGTATACTTTTCAGCCTGAAAAACCACTATTATGTTATGGGATTGTGTATCCCATCAGTCCTGAGTCATACGAAATTTCCATGGTACCTGCATACAAATTTTTGTATTTCTTTCAGATAAATAAAAAAATTGTTATTCTATAATAGTTTTATAATTTAAATTAACTAAATGAGGTAGTTTGACATTAAACCTACAAATTCAAATGCCACGGTGTGAAGCAGTTCTTGCATAAAAATCGTTCACACCCCTTGCATTTAGTATGAGTGCGGGTATCTTTTTTAGAACATTTCTGCTTTCCCTTTCTATCCTTTATATTCATTCGAGAACATGTACTTAGCTAGGTAGGTATATACACGGGCCGGTCCCTAATAAATACATCCTAATCTGTGGCGTAATCGGAGACATAAGTACCATTCTTTATTCTATGCAATGCGAAATTTTGTTTTTAAATTTAATCCTTATTTCATGTCGTCGTCGCTAACATAAACAGAGAACCACAATGCCGCGCAAAACATCGAAATGCAATGAGAACATTCATTATTCTCTTTTAGTTCGGCAGTTGGGTAAGTATGGTAAAAAGACTGATGGGTCACACCATCCCAAAGACAGTTTTTACAAAAATCTTTCAAAGGTTTTCCTATTTCATTAGTAACATCCGAAAATAAACAATAATTCATAGAAATACACATAAAACTTACTACAAAACACAACGAAAAACTCTTGTAAAAAAATGATCTTGAAGCGGCTGTGACTACGCGTCTTAGTTTATCAACCACGGAATAAAAATAAATGTTGCCATCTTGTAACTGTCAATGTTAATCTGTCAAGTAATGTACCTAGAACCATTTGGGATGCAATAGCCCAATTTCTTAGTAGAAATATTTCCGCAGTCCTGTGCTAAAGTAGCGTGGGATACCGTATCCCATCGGTCTTATGTATACTGGGACGTATGCATACCATCAGGTCTGTAAGGGTTAACATATTTACCTTTCTTACCAAAAATGAACATATAAATTAACCCTATTTTGATTTAAATATCGATCTTAGATATTACTGAAAGTTGCTTATTATGTGATACTGATAAGCCTATTATCGTATCTCTGCTAATAATTAATTTCTTTGTTTTGTCTTTAAAGTTTTATGGAGAAAATTCGCTCTACCTCCGCTATCAAGTAAGGCAAATAAGAGTCAAGTATGTAACGGTCCAGAAGATTCCTATACCTACGCGTCACAAACATTGTATGTGAACTTGTGGGCGTCCAGACTGCATCATTCAGTTGGTTCAAATAATTGGATATTTTCGAAGAAAACTCTAAAAACTGTAGATACGCGTTATTTTAGGGCTTCTTCAACGTAGGTAAGCTCTCGGTTTAATTTGAAACAGATAGGACTTCAAATAAATATGATAGTTATATTTTTAAATAATAAAAACATCTTAATGTGCACTTCATCGATTGCATCTGCCTTAACAGAGTAGTAGTGTGTAAAGTTGAATCTGCCTGTATCATAAATCCGTATGTACAAATCATCCATATGAGGCTTCCGAAGTCCGGACAAATACGGACAAATCCGTATATATGGCAAAGCTGAGCCAGCGCGCCAGTCGTTGCAACTTTCGTTGACTTCCATCGATTTGACTTTGACATTGATGGCTTATTTTTTATTTGACAGATCTAGGGCTTGACGTTGCTCATTATACTCTTTTATTTCTAGATTCGATAGAAAGAGTAGACGTGTGGGTGCAAAGCACAGATGTGGATAGATATTAGTTATATCTTTAAACGTTAGTTTATTATTTTGTTTTTGGACAACGTTAAGTCCTTTAACACTTTCATTGCCCACAATTTAAGGTTAACAGAAACATATGTACATACTTTGAGGGCCGAAACCTTATTTCGGACACCATAGAGCTTAAGAGAAAATAAATCAAACCTATATATACCCAAAAATAATAGATACGTTAGTCTTTATCCGAATAGGTTTGTTAATCTTAACTGACAGAATAATTCATCATTTTAAAAGTCAAACTTGCGCCAATTTTGTCATAGTTTGTTGAAGCCTTTTATTTCATTTTGTTGAAAAAAATAGATTATTTTGTATTTTTGTTGATTATTTACATTATTGTTTTTTATTATTTACCAAACAAACTCAACCCCTTGGATATTCAGTAATAATATGAATTTATTGTAACGGTGGATGAAAATAAACCTTACCAAATATGTCTGATATGATTATAAATGGTAAGCAAAAATATTTTACCATAAAACTTATACCATGTTATAAGTTTTATTATATTAGTTGGGTACGTACATAGCTAAATAGTTAACCTTAACACAACTGTTTCCACTTAACTAATATATCTTTTCAGATTCTGTTCCAGTGGACAAAAAGTTGGGTGAATTGATAAGATATAATATCTTTATAATGAAGCTCGTCGAATTTGTAAGTTATTGTTTTTATGCGTCCCTGCTATTTGAAAAACTTACAATTCTAGGAGGTAGGTACCTAGGTACCTAGTTACCTACTCACTTGAGAGAGTTCCATCGATAGGTGTAGCATCTCTGACCAGTTTCTAGTCATGGTTGTGCTTAGAAATTGAATACTCCTAACTAGTATCTTAAGGAACCAACGGTTAAAAATAAAATAAGTAGGTAGGTACCTAATTAAGGTAAAGTGTTTTTTTATATATTCTAAATCGTAACTCTGTAAACCAGCAATAAAGGCTAATTTTATTTGAACCATTGGTTAATTATTTTAATTATAAAAAACACTTAATTTTGTGTGTTACTTTATAGACACAGGAACAAATTGGGTTCAACTTCAAAGTGGGTAACTGGGGTCAACTATTGATGGAACTTTCTGAAGAGTTTGTCGCTTTGCAGCTTTGCGGGGTTCTCTTTAGGGATTAGTATAATGTACAGTGATATTAATTGATAGTTTAAGTTATTTAATCATTCAATTTCTATTAAAACGGAAATATTTGATATCTAAAAACTATTTACATAGGTATTAACCAACTCACAATTCTCTATTCTTTGTAGGCAATATCCTTGATTATAACACTTTTGCCTTTGGTGATGCCAACGCCCCAAGGACACATGTACTGCATATCAACTGGTCCTACTGTAGTTATATCATTACTATTCATAATTCTCTATATCAGAAGGAAAGTGCCATTGTTTATGGAAAAAATGTATTTATTTTTCCAAATTTTATTCACATTTGGCGCATTTGTTCAGTGCTTTTTACTAAATCTTGCAAAAATTTGGCTTTGGTTAGTTTACGGTGTATTCTTTTTTGGCTTGCTCACAGCGCTGGCACTTGATTTGTTTTTAATCGCTAATGAAAGAGGGTGTACTTTTAGCTGTGCGTAGTTTTTAATTAATGAATAAATGACGTTCACGTACGTGAAAGATACCTATATGTAACCAATATAATAATTTTACGCAATTTTTTTTTTATTATAATCTTTATTATTATTATTGAATTTTTAGATATTCAATTCATACTATTATTTAGTGTCTCACCAACTTGAACCAAACCCAATGCCACCAAGATAAGCAGTAACAGTACCAAAATGATTTTTGAAATGCAAATTGAATACAATATTTTTTAATGAAAGCCTCTTTTTAATAATATTGGTTGCTATTGGTCTGGAGCTTGTTTGTACCTACTATAGAAAACCTACATCCATAATTTCACATCACTAAAGTTAGACCTTGACCTTTTGACAGCTAATTGCAAAGGTCAACTTGTGTTGTGTTTTGGTAAATTCTGTAAACATATTCGTCAGGCAACTGTTTCAGAAAATGAAACGACGTTATGTACAATAAGTACCATAATGATTTTTCTTACATTCATAATCTTGTGCATCCAACCAATCACACAGGCTGTGTCCATTCAATTGACAAAAATTTGTTTAGGTAAGATTCTTGAATGAACTGTTTCAAAACATACAATAGAATTGTTATTTTTAGGTAATAGCAATGCTTCTAATGATAATACCCTTCGCATTGACGGATGCTGCTATCATGCACTGCCTGGCCGTCGCTCCTACGCTCGTACTTTCACTAATGTTCATAGTGCTATACTTAGTGGACCAGGTGCATGATTTGGCGGAACAACTGTATCTATTCGTTCAAATTACTTGTACCGTATTGGCCATACTCACTTCTCTAACGAGTAAACTTGTGTCCGCTACATTATTAATTCTTTTCTATGTCCATATACTTATTGCACTCTCAATTGACTGTTACTATGTAATAAGGGAGCGTGGTGTTGCATTGTTGAAATAAATTATACTTATAATTAGTTATTTGCTTGTTATTCTGTAGGTAGATTGATTATACTCTGCAAAAGATTGTTGTAATGACAAAGTAGCAACTGCCCGTTGATCACATCTGGTGGGCGAACACCCCTAGGGCTAATTTTAATTGGATAAAAAGTTTCATGTTGTTAATACATAAGTAAATACATGTATGTGCATAAGTAATGTATCCTGTTACAATAACAAACAACAGTCTAAGAAATCTCACTTATAAACTTAAAATGCTTGCAATTCTACAAGATGGTCCATATCTTACTTTTAGGTTGTGGCCCTGCTTCTGAACGTAATACCTCATGTAGTGCAGCCTGTTGACATCCTGTACTGCCTCGTCGCAGGACCGACGTTAATGATATCCCTTCATATTATGGTGCTATACCTTGTGGACCAAGTGCAGCATGAAGCAGAAGTGTATTACGTCGCTATTGAATGTTTCCTCACAAGCATGGCGTTTTTCAACCTTTTCTTTGTCGGCAAAATGACAGGAGCCATTTATGGACTTTTCTATATTGACCTCTTGATTGCGTTTGTCATGGACATGTATTATATGCAAGCAGAGCGCGGGTGGGTATATTAACAGTCTAATTGTTAAGATAAAAATTATTACTTCCTGTGTGATATGGTAAAGTGTAAAGTTGAACACAATGGTTTTACAGGACTGTACACGCTTTTGTAGATTAGTCATGTTGTTTTTTA
Organism: Eupithecia abbreviata; assembly: GCA_943735965.1. NCBI lineage: Eukaryota > Metazoa > Arthropoda > Insecta > Lepidoptera > Geometridae > Eupithecia > Eupithecia abbreviata. Next base: position 3,228,172 of record OX030986.1, read on the forward strand.
GAAAATTATTTATGTGGACTTTTAAAAGAATTATGAAGGTGACTGTTTGTGAACTGATATGGACTGTTTTATTGTTAGTTATTGTTTCGTATTTCTTGAGTAGAGATTTAAATACAGAAAATAGTGTTAAGCCATCGAAAAATCTCGCTATATTGTGGTGGACTGAGGGGTTTCCTGGCACTTCGGGTACGAAACACTGCTCCAAGAACGGCAATGTTAAATGTGATGTGTACAGTTCTAGAAATATTACAAGTCCTAGCATCGAAGCTTACTTGTTTTACGGAAGCAATTCGAACTTCAGTGATTTACCAGACAGAAATCCAGAGAATACAATATGGGGATTGTATCACGAAGAATCGCCAAGAAATCTTGAGGTACTGATGCATGAAGCTGTTCTAAACTTATTTAACTTCTCGTCTACATATAGCAGATACAGTAACGTCCCATTTACATTGCAGCATCTTGAATCTATCGATGATATTAAAAGCAGAAAGCACTTTGTAGAAACTTCAGTTAAGAACTCCTATCTAAAGAATATCGCGCCGATTCTTTACCTACAGAGCGACTGCGAAACGTCCACAGAAAGAGATCTTTACGTTAAAGAACTCATGAAAATAATTCCAGTAGATTCTTACGGAGCATGCATAAACAATAAAAAGTTACCAGATAAATTTGCAGAGGACTACCTAAACAATTTGAATGAAGATGAATTCCTAAGCTTTGTTGCAAAGTATAAGTTTGTTATTGCTATAGAAAACGGAGTTTGTGAAGACTACGTAACCGAGAAGTTTTGGCGAGCTATTAAAGTGGGTAGTGTTCCTATCTACTTTGGCTCACCCTCTATAAAAGACTGGTTTCCAAACGAAAAATCCGCGATACTGCTAGATGATTTTCCTACGCCAAATGTCTTGGCTGGGCATTTGAATAAGTTGCTGAAAGACGATAAAATGTACGATGAATATTTAGAACATAAAATGAAGCGGAGAGTGAGTAACACTCGTATTTTGGAAGAGTTAGAAAAAAGGCCTTATCAGGCTGATTCTCTCGAAACTGTTAATACATTCGAGTGTTTTATTTGTGAGATGTTGCATAGAAGAATGAATGGAGATGCCAAAGTAAATATTGTTACTAAATCCCATTACAATTGCCCAAAACCTCTGTCTGCCTTAACTCTAAGCGAAAATCCAGAGAATAGTTGGGTACAAACCTTTGACTTTAATAGAGAGGAGGCTAAGAGAATAAACAAAAGAATAATGAATAGAGCATAATATATTTTTGTAATATACAACATAATTTATAAATATATATTTTTTACCATTTGTAGATAATATCATTATTGACACACTGCGTCTAACGGCGAGACCGGATGAACTTGGTAATGGAGACCCCTTTTGATCACGTGAGGTATTGCTTTAGGGACCATTCTGTAAATAAAAAGTAATTTTAGTCAGTACCATTTTCATCGTCATCAGATATACAATACACCACCTAATGTGAACTAAGCCAAAAGGCGTGATTCTAAACAAATCTTCTGATCAACTTTTGTACTACGAATTTTTTAAATTTCGAACCTATCTTGCGAACTTTTGAGAAAACTGGTTTTTTACATATTATTTACTATTAAACACTATTACTATTATTATGTAATACTTAATTTCAAAGGGTTTTGAACTTGTTTATAACTCACTGCTTTGACAAGCGTCCCTTTATCTGGAGTTTCTTTAATACAAGGTATAATGCAAAATATGTCATTCAGTTACACTCCGTGTCAATACCATTGTCATAGTGAAGTGATTCGTTCAGTATAATAAGGCCACTGATATTTTGATGTTAGTTATAAATATACTTACGATATGCAATCGATGATGGGACAGACTGATAGACAGAGAGTGCATCCCGTGCAGTCGTCAGTCACGAGTGGAATGTGCGTTTTCGGGTCAAATCTGAAAAAAGTAAATAAATAAATATTGCTGGACAATCCACACAGCATCATCTAGCGCAAAACTGCGCAGTTTGTGTTATGGGTACCAGGGCTTGCTACCGGTACCAATAATACCGGTACTATAGTGGTAGATTGAATACATTATATTAACTTATATAGGAATACTAGATCCTTCCCGCGGCTTCGCATGAACGCATGACGCAGCGAACGTTTCCATAGAACAACGGTTCTATGGAAACGTTTAATGTTCAAGTTTAAGTGGGATAAAAAGTAGGTTATGTTTGATTCCATGATTAGAATTATGTACTTGTATACAAAATATCAGGGTTATCCAATTAGTCGTTTTGCAGTGAAGAGGTAACAAACATCCCTACATCCAAACGTAAAATAATTTTAGTGCGATTATTTATATTATTCACAGAACAAATATCTGCTACATTTGTCCTGAAGATCGTACAAACATTTTTCCTGAAGCGGGAATCAGGCGGACCTTCGCCCTCTACGCCGCAGAGGTCGTCGATTAAAACCACTTACTCGATTGCCTGGTATCCGGAGTCCGCACATGCCATGTAGCATTTTCCGCAGTTTATGCACATGTCCTGAAAATAAACGACCTTCTTAGCTTCTTATCATCACGTTTTAACATTAGGTACAAACAGCTAACATAAGGTACAAACAGCTCTATCATTGTGTAAGTTAATCAAGTTATTTCTCGGTTTCTTGTTGACACCACTACCTTTGCAGATCTGTATGGATGACATGTATGTAGGTCCTTTAAAATGTAAGTAATCTCTTTCTCTTACAGTAATAATTATGCAGTCTACTGTAGGTACCTACCATGCGTAGTTCCGCATACGAGGAATGTATTCATATTTATATATTCAAAGTTTTAAAAGAATTAGCAAGCTGAAGTGACAGTGGGCCGGCCATATCTCGCGAAGAACCGACAACCGCTGGGGCCAACGTGTTCTTGAGTGGAAACCACTACTTGGTAAAAGTAGTGTAGGACGCCCTCCGACCAGGTTGACGACCTGCAAAATACTGCAGGTCGCTGGATGCAGGATGCGTCAAGCTGAAGACAAGGAAGGAGAGAAGGGAGACCTTTGCCCAGCTGTTGGACAGTATGGTTTTTTTTTGTTAGGTAGGTTCTTTTGGATTACGCCACTGGTGTAGAGTTATGAATACCAGTCGGCGCGCGTCTCCAAGAAGCCAAGGCAGCATTACCCTACTGTATGGTAATACTGATGCGCTGCGCCAGATTTATAGCTCTCGGGTCACTCGTCGTTTACACCAGAAAAAACGACGCTCTGATAAACTTTTGAAAACCCAGAGAGCCCCGGAACCTCACTGATTGAGGGTCTCGATTCAAATGGGAAGCAAATATGTAGTAGGATCTTATAAAAAAATAATAAATAATGATGTACAATTCACACAGCATTATCTAGCCCCATGGTAAGCAGAAATTGTGTTATGGATATTATACTGATATACATAATACAATACGTTATATAGATAGATATTTTTTTATTATACATAGAAAAATGACCAGAACCCCCGGAATAAATATCTGCAGATCGTACACACAATTTTTCCGCGGCGGGAATCGAACCCTGGGTCGCAGGCGGACCTTCGCCCACCGCGCCACATCGGTCGTCTTATTTACTTACATCATCAATAAGCGCTACAACTTGCTTAGTATTATCCAAATGCTTGTAAGTCCCGACTCTCGGTAGCGCGTCGCCCAAGACGTCCTGAATCCTAGGAACGGCTGTGTATCCGTTGACGCCATTCGTCTGAGCGTAAGTTTGAACCTTGTTGTCTTGTAGTAGGTCTGATTTTAGTCTGATTGCGTGAAGTTGCTCCTCGCGTTGCTGGTTGTAAGGTCCGAAGTGGGCTAGGACCTGTAGGTAAATTAAGGTTTTATTGCTGCCGAAATAAACTCTGCTTTCTTTGTTATTTTGTCCTGCGTTGGGAGTCGAAATGCTCTCACTCCCAATTGTCAGTCTTTTAAAGGTTCTGCGTGTTCGAGTTGGCATTCATCCACTCCCTACGCCAAGACAGTTTTCCACATTTGTCCACTATTTGACCAGATTTTGTAACCTATCATTAGTCACCAACAATTGATAGCCGTGGCATAAAGTACCTCAAAATTATGCTTAGTTATAGTTACCATAACACATTCACTGCCAAGCCTTGAGGCAGGTGGACCTTCACCCACCGCGTCACAGAGGTCGCCATGTCATCGTCGGTATAAACGTTCAAATATTTTTATTGCGTCAAACATGTTACAAAGGTCATTAAATGACCACTTCTCAAACTTGATCAAGAGACCAAAGCCTTACCTTCCCATCATCCCCATACAAAGTTTGAACAGACTTTCCCTTCTGATGTTTAAATGTAGGCGGCGACTGGCCTATCCAGCCGGGCAGGCCTTGCGAGCGCAGGTATAACAGCGCCTTTAGCCCCGTCTTATAGTCTTCTACCACTGTGAAGTCTTGGTTCTGGACTGCGCTGCATATCTGAAAACAGAAAATATAAACATAAAGTAGAAAAAATATTTTATTCTGTAACATAGAGCCATTATAATATAAATAGTATTGGAAAGTCAAACCCAATAACCTAACATAATAAATATGTATGTAGAACCTTGATGCACAAGTCGAACTTTATAAAGTTTTGTTAAGGCGAATTATACGCAAAAACCGCCATTTCACGAGTAATTCGCGTTAAAATTATCGTAATAACGCACGTTAAGTTATGTGTTAAATAGCATGGTAGCCCCATAGTGCGATCCGAGGGAGGCTCCTAAAGTATAGAGGCCGGTGTCATTTGTATTTGACACTGACAGCTTAGACAATAAGACCATAGATTATAAAACCTCCTTACCTGAACAACGGGGGCACCGCACATAATAAACTGTAGCGCTGAGTCCGCCGAATCTATTCCGCCAATGCCCAGTATAGGGAAGCCAGGAAGCTTGTTGGCGATTGCAGAAACTGCCTTCAGGCCTATAGGTCGGGTCGCGTTGCCGGACACGCCGCCGTATGTTGTGTGCTTTTCTACACCTGCGAGATTTAAATAAATAAAAATAAATAATGCTAGACAATTCACACAGCATTATGTAGCACTTTGATTGCTGATATCACACGGTATGTGTTTTCTACAAGTGACTAATATGCGTAAATCCACACTAGCGCAGCGGCTGAGAAAATACAGATCTGTGTGACTCAGCACAGCCGTAATATTTTTCGAACGAAACGCATGTGTGGCGCAACACAACCGCTGTGTACTTAGAGCAGCGGCAGCACGAATGGCTTAGGTTAAAAAAAAGATCGCAGTCGTCGAAAAAAAATCGCAGTCAAGGTGCTCCCCATGGTAAGCAGAGCTTGTGTTATGGGTACTACATAACTGATATATATACATAATACATTACATAGATAGATAGATATTTTTTTATTATACATAGAAAACGACCAGAACACCCGGAACAAATATCTGCAGATCGAACACACAATTGTTCCGAAATGGGAATCGAACCTGCAACCTCCTGCGTCGCGGCGGAGCTTCGCCCACCGCGCCACATCGGCATCAAAATATATTAATGTCATGTAATATACGATTTCATTTATAGATAGAGTTGAGTCGTAGATTACCAGCCCATGGGAACTGAATATGGGATAAAACCCTAGCCTTTGTTTTATTCTACGCCTTGAGCTACTGTATGCAAAATACAATTTTAGCCCGATCCGTTCCATCTTTCTATTATTTAATAAAACGGAATCCTATTACTACGACTCCGCTGTCCGTCCGTCTGTCACCAGGCTGTATCTCATGAACCCTGATAGTTAGGCAGTTGAAATTTTCACAGATGATGTATTTCTGTTTCCGCTATAACAACAAATACTAAAAATAAATATTTAAGGGGGCTCCCATTCAACAAACGTGATTTTTTTGCTCGTTTTTGTAGATAATGGTACGGAACACTTCGTGTGCGAATCCGACTTGCACTTGGCCGGTTTTTAATATTAGTGTGGTAACTTACCGACAGCGGGCCAAGGCGTAGCATCAGCCTTCACAGTCATGAGGCCGGACACAGTGTTGATCGCCGAGACGCCGCTAGCGCCGCCCGCGTGCGCCGCCGTCGCTATGCTGACGATATCCGTGATGTTGGGTGTTAGCTTCACGAAGAACGGTATCTTGATGGCCTTTCGCACCCATTCTGATATGCCTTTCACTAGCACAGGGTCCTGGGGATATGAAAGTTAATTAAAAACCAGAATACGACATTTAACAGGGTAAAATTTAAGTGAACAGTAAACTAATTTTATTTGATAATAATTGAATGTATAAGATATGACTTGTCTAAGTGCTTATTTTGTAAGCCTAAAGAAGAATATTTTTGAATTTTTGACTTGACTTTGACTTTTGGTATTTTTTTTACGTGAAACGTCTTTTGAATTGGTTTGTAGGAAGTAGATTGCAAAATAAAAAAACACTACTACTTATTGAAAATATGATACGACGACGTTGCGATGCGTCAAGCTGAAGACAGGGCGCTATGGCGCTAATGGGGGAGGGCGATGTCCAGCAGAGGACTAACATAGGCTGATGATGATGATGACACATTAATGCTGGACAATTCAAACAGCATCATCTAGCGCCAAACTAAGCAGAGCGTGTGTTATGGGTACTAGATGACCGATATACCTACTTAATACAATAATTACATAGATAGATATTTTTCATTATATATAGATAAACACCAGAACCCCGGAACAAATACTAGCAGATCGTGCACACAATTGTTCTGAGTCGGGAATCGAACCCGCAACCTCCTGCGTCGCAGGCAGACCTTCGCCCACCACGACACAGAGGTCAGTAAGGACGTGTACAATGGAGTACCTATACAAGTAAGTGAACTTGTTACCTGCCCACAAGCGAGCCCCATGCCCGCCTCGCCCATCCCGTGGGGGCAGGACAGGTTCAGTTCCAAAGCGTCGGCGCCAGACGCCTCCGCCGCCTGAGATAGCTCCACCCAGTCTGATTCATTGTACGAACACATTATTGATGCTATCACCACCTGGAAGAATAACGAAAGATTACAAATAAAAACCAAAGTTATCGACATAGCTCTATGAATTAGCAAGCTGAAGTGGCAGTGGGCCGGCCATATCTCGCGAACATGGACTACGTAGTCGATGCTCGCGAAGAACCGACGGCCGCACTGCCTCATCTAGCTAGCATCAGACACATGGGTCTAAAATAATCTGAATCAGAAGAGTCATGTCTCGGAATCGAACGGAAGACGAATATGCAATCAATATTCAAATTTAACAAGGGGGACAGCGCGTACGCAGTCCCCACTACCAAAAATAACGCACCCGAGTTATCCACATTAGGGATAATCGCAGAGGTCAACCCAACCGCAGTGCAATGGAGGAGCCTCGCTCTGGGGGAACCGCCTTAATGATCACGGTGTCCCCTGTGCCAGGTAAGTATGATTTAATTTTGCTACAGAGGAGATCTCATTCCGAGCCGTGCGTTCTCGTCAGCGCGATCTAGAGCTCGTACACTTTTACTAGCGACATCTAGTTATGCGCAGGCCGGATTTGTTTGCGTGACGTCATCGTGACGCTGGCGGTCGCCATTTTGCTTCCATGGATTGTCACAGGTTGAAATCCCGCGTTGTGTCTGTTGTGGCATCATAGACCGACGGCCGGCCGTAGACAGACGCAAAAATTGCACGGCTCTGATTTTTTAGGATGTTGTTACCAATACTAGTGTATTTTATCTTCCAAAGATCTGTGGTTATTATTAGTGCTCGAAAAACCTAGATTTTTTCATGATTTAACGATCTAAAAAGATTATGGCTAAGTCGTCCATGACACTTTTAAAGAAGACAAAATTACCGACTACTTGAGCGCAACCCCAGTAGGTCTTTAAAAATGTGCCACTTTTTCTAAAAAGTCAGATATTTGTCGTAAGCTAGTAGCCTTTCGGACTAATACCGTATAATACACTCATTCGACGAGCAAAGTTTTGAAAAATAAACAATAAAGTTGTCGAAAAATCTATAAGAAAAACCGCTTTAGGACCAATAGTTCTCATGTTATAAGCTTAATAAAAGATATAAGCAAATCGTATTATTCATGAAATAGAGCTTCGAATGTTGTAAATTGTTATCATTTTATCAATATTGTACAGTCAATGTTATCTCTCTCTAATATTATTTTATTTTCTTTGAGTAAAACTGTATTTTTTATGTTTTGTGTTTAATATATGTCACGTTGATTGCAAGAAAGTGTTTCTAATCTAATAATTTACAAATTGCAAATTTTTTGATGGCCTATTTTTGAAGTGTCGTATCTTAATTTTTATTAGACATTAGCCCGCAGCTTCGCCCGCGTGGAAATCAATGGGTCAAATAGTTTATAAAGCTTCATCTAGAATCACTCTATCTATTTAAAAAACCGCATCAAAATCCGTTGCGTAGTTTTAAAGAGCTAAGCATACTTTTAATAAATCGAGTGATTCAAGAGGAAGGTTTATAAACCATTTGACAATTAGGTACATTTCCACGCGGAGCGCAGCTCTGTATTTGCATGAATGTATGTATAAAAGGTCTTAATTCCAAATATGTCCAGATACAAACTACCTACTCAGGTGAACAAAATCTTAGTAATTATTATAATCGATAATGTCTCTAATGTCAATACTTAAGTGAGCATGGAGTGTAAGAACAAACGTGAGGACTTGGACCACCTTATTAGGAAAGTCCTTCTTCAGCTCAGTGATACTCCGGCACCAGTAGGCCCCGGCCGCACACTTCTCTGTAATCAGCTCGATGTTCAGGAAAGAGCCTTATATATCACTTCTAGTATAAAACGAAGTCGCTTCCCGCTGTCTGTCCCTATGTAGGTATGCTTAGATCTCTAAAACTACGCAACGGATTTGATGCGGTTTTTCAAATAGCTAAAGTGATTCAAGAGGACTGTTTATAAAATATTTGACCCTTCGATTTTTACGCGGAGCGCAGCTAGTGACGTATAGTACGTGCATTTAATGAGCATGGAGTGTAAGAACGAACGTGAGGACTCCCACCTTATTAGGAAAGTCCTTCTTCAGCTCGGTGATACTCCGGCACCAGTAGGCCGCACACTTCTCTGAAATCAGCTCGATGTTCAGGAACGAGCCTTGACCTGGTCCGTAGCTTTCACCGGAGGTTACTCCGCGGACTATGCGCGGTGACACGTTGGTTACTAAGTCCTGGGGAATAAGGGTTAATTAATTTTCTTCATCACCATCAGCCTATATTAATTCACTGCTGGACAGGCCTCCCCCAATGAGCGCCATAGCGCCCTGTGTTCAGCTTGACGCATCCAGCATCCACCTGCAGTCTTTCGCAGGTCATCATCCCACCTGGTCGGAGGGCGTCCTACACTATTAATTTTCTTATAGAATAATTATTATTATAGATGTTATAATTAACTATTATTTATTTATTTTATTAACAAAATTTTGGTGAAAGTTACAGCTAGGTTTACAAATATTTAGATACAGATATAGAACCTGCCTGGATAGACCAGTGCATGTTTGCTGACGGCTAATTACAAGTTTCCGCTGAAAGGATGCTTAAAAATATAAAATTATGAAGCTAAGTAGGTTGACGACTTTATGAAGATTTTATGAAGACGCATTTTCCGTCAGATATGAACCGACTCTTAGGTATTTTCTTTCCATATTTTTACCTTATCCAGTCCAAAAGTCTTGGTGACAACAAAGCCCCATCCTTGCTGAAAGGCGCGCCGGATCATAGCGGTACTAGTGGTGGGCGGAGCACTGGCTAGTCCAAACGGATTCTCAAACTTGATGCCGCACACTTCTACCGACAGATCAACGTCGTCGATGGGACAGTGGAACTTTGGTAGTTCTACTGGGGAGTCAAAGGCAATGCCCTGGAAATTTCAAAAATAAGTGTTTCAATAATGTACTCTAAAGTAAACCAGCATGGTCGGTGTCTATCTGCGTATGTACTGTTAGAAATACACACGTTTATACAGTATAATATTTTTGAAGCCTGCCAAAACACGTATCAGGCACGCTCAATGACTGTAGGTAGAATAGATATAAAGAAACCTTTACAGGTGTCACACAGGTGTGACAAGTAAGGACTTAATCGTTTTCAAATGAACATGCTCTCATTGTAAGTACTTTTGAAAGTATTCACCGAGGGCCGTCTTTTTAGGCTCTAGCGTTTGACAGATCTAGCGATTATTCCAGTAAGAGACAGTGGTGTACGTGGCACCGCGTGGGGAGCGAAGAGAGCCGCTCCGCATTTAAGTGCGACGAGCAAAGCGAACCGCGCTGTGTTCTACTCTCCAGCACACACCAGACGTTCCACCAGGAATGAGTTGCTGCCTACAAGTTTTTCTTGCAGAGCAGTGCCTTTTTGTCACAAGTATTAATTTGTTTTCTGCCGTCTGAATTGATACCAATTTCACATAATAAGTGTATAATGCCAAAACCTGTAAGTAGCAGTGCATGAACCAAGCGGCCGTCTTCCCGTCATTGACAGATTCCACGGTTGTCTCCGCGACGCCCGCCAAGTCTCCGCCGACAAACACCCGTGGGTTGCAACTCTGCATAGTTCGCTCGTTTACTTCTGGTAGACCCCACCGGTTTAGTCTCAAGGGGGACATTGCTTCTTTTACTGTGGAGAAAGGACACTTTTTAAAAGGTGGGAGGACGAGCTAAGAGAAAAAGAAACGCTGGGAAAACGTGGATAAAGTTGGCGAGAGATAGAGTAAAATTTTTATATTGTTTACATGCAAGTTTCAAAAAAGAAGAGAATAAAACTTTCTATGATACCAAAATAAACTACTAGAAATCCTTGGAGGAGGCAGACACCGCCAAAGGCGGTCCATTTCAAGAAGTAACGTACCTACTTATCTATCTCATGGATGACACAAGACACCTGACGTAATTTTCTATTTAATCCTTAAATCATAATGTGTGTCATGATTATTAAATTAATTGTATTATTATTGTTTAAAAATTGTACCTTCTTGATATGGAATAAAGCTCTTTTTATTTTATTTTATTTTATTTTTACATGCAAGTTTAGTTTAGTCAGCCAGCTATAACAAGAGGAAGATACGATATATTTACCATCAGTCTCGTAAAGCCCAGAGCCGAACGCTGAGATTATGTAGTTGGCTTTGACCTGCATCATTTGTTCTTCGTCCTCGATCCATTCGCCGTCGTCTAGTTGTTCCGTACGGCACATTTTAAGACCAGAGATCTGAAATAATAATGATGGTATATTATATATTTATATGTGTATTTTATATTTATATTATATATTTATGTTTGTATTTATACTTATAGCTATCAATATGTATTTGTCCCAATTAAATATTATTCTATATATAACACGCCACCGTCTATACTTGTTCTAATTTTTCATGTCCATCCAAAGGTTGCCTGGCAGAGATCGCTTTAAGCGATAAGGCCGCCCATTGTACAACACATTCTTTATTTGTCTTTTTCCTGTCCAGTGTATCTGTTTTTATCGTGTGCAATAAAGAATTATTGTATTGTATTGTATTGTATTGATGGTATTTTACAGAAAACTTAATTATCTACTTGTTTACCTATTTATTTATTTAAAACTTTATTGCACTACAAAGGATACAAAGGGTGGGCTTAATGCCGAGGCATTTTCTAGCTGCCGACATCTTTAAAAGTACGCAACGGATTTAGTTGCGGTTATTTCAATAGATAAAGTGATCAAGAGGAAGTTTTATAAACGATTTCATACATTTCCACGCGGGCGAAGCTGCGGGGCGTAGCTTATGTCTAATAAAAATCGAGATACGACAGTTCAAAAATAGGCCATTATTTTCAAAAAATTTGCAAGTTATTGTTTGTAAATTATTAGATTAGTTTAGAAACACTTTCTTGCAATCAACGTAACGTATATCATCCATCATACAGTAATAAATAATTTATTTATTTTTCTCTCACAAAGGTTAATGTGGTAGATATACTAAAGGCTAATGACCGGATCGTGATTCTCTAATTATGTGTTTTGTGAGACTGGTGTCATTGTCTAATAATGTCTTGATAATAATCAACAATACAATATCTTTCGAATTATGTCCCTGGCAAAGACTAATGTAAGCACTTACTTTCCCATCTTTGACGATAACTTCTCTCGGAGACATAAATGGTACGAATTCGCATTTTTCTTCCTTTGCTAGGTCAACCTAGAACAAATTTAAATGGGTTGTTATGGGCTCTAGCATCACCATTTACCATTTAAGTTAATTAACAATTTTCAAATCAAATCATTTATTCGATGGAATGTAGGTGCAAAAGCTCTTAATAATAATGATATTTCCAATACATTATGCCTCGTTGAGGCGTGTACTATAAAAATGGTAGGCTTTATAAGTAATATGTCGGCAAATATTATAGATACAATTAAAAAGGTGTCTCAAAATATTATGTTTGTCAAAATATTCCTTCATGTCATAAAAACATGTCCATGGGGTGTAAGGGGGACTCCAACATCGTCTCCCAGGCCAACCTGCACGTGGTACACCCTGCTAGATAACAAACTAGGCTCTTGTGAAAATATCAAACAATCATCATAATTTAATAACTCATTGATTTAACAATTATTTTCCATTACTTGACACACTTGGTAGAAAAGTGTCCAACACAGTTTAGATTAACAAAGAATCATAATCATCATCTGTCCTTTATCCAAAATTTAAAATAATTGTGGTGGTGCTTGAATATACATTTTTGCAGTATCTCCACCCTAATCTATCTCTTTGGATTGTAGTTATATTCTCACCTCTTCAGGCACTGCCCTTATGTTACCGAACCCTTTCCTAAACACCACATAGACCCGTCTGGCACCGCACCGCAGCGCAGACGTCGCGCAATCAAATGCTGTGTCTCCTGCACCCAAAACTATGACGTTACCATTGAGTTCTGGTAATGACGATTTACAAGCGCACATTCCTGGAACGGAAATAGAATAATTGGTCAACAGATTTTGATGAAAGTTTTCATGGTTAATGATAATATTATGGTTGACTACTGGGGAGGAAAAGCTATCCCCAACCCGCAGGTAGCGTGGGGATTATGAACATTACCCGCCTAAGTCCCGTCATATAACCAATAAGGTTAAGGTTATCAGTGGGAGGCTTGCGTCCAGCAGTGCACCAGCAGTAGAGAATATGGTTGACTAGTTTCTCCCCGCGCGGGTTCGTTCGCGTTGTTTCTATGAAAACGTTAAAAAGCTATTCTATATATATCCTATGGGGACTGATTTTAGGGACAACAGCCTATGTTTTATTCCAGATATAGACCTACATCTTTACAAAATTTCAGCCCGATCCGTTTAGTAGTTTTAGCGTGAAGAAGTAACAAACATTGACACATCGAAACGTACAAACTTTCGCAATTTTATCATCATCATCAACCTATAGTAGTCCACTGATGGACATAGGCCTCCCCTTATGCATTTTTTATATTAGTGTTTAATATAGTCTGATGTCATAGGTAACATACCTCGTTTGCTCCCCTTTGAGACAAGAGGCAGGAAATCCTTGCTGGTAAAGAAACCCATTTGCTGAGACAGCCCCTTGAATATCGGGACACTCTTCGGTTCTGGTAGACCAATGCCGAGGAAAACTGCTTCGTGGCCGGAGTCTAGAAGACCCTGTAATAAGTGTCTTAGTTTTGTAATTGTAACGAGCGACTTGTTTAGTTTTCAAACTAGATGGCGCTGCGAAAAATTTAATAGAGAAACTTTTAAAATCGAATTCCCAAGCACGATTAAAGCTTGATTAAGTTTGAAGTCCTATTTGATATAAGATAGACGCTTGTAATTAAATCAGGTGGGGTTATCGCGGTGATTGGTTAGAGAATACAAATGCTGAATGAATGAATTAATGAACACTTTATTGTATTAAAAAATAACATAAATAAAAGCTTGTTATCTAAAATTAATAAAAACGATTTGCTACTGATTTAATATTCGGAAAACACCGAAGACATTACATAAAGGGTCTTTATTTCAATTATCTAAGACTAAAAATCATTCTTAGCCCGCAAGCTATAGGTTTACTTTGAACATAATTAACAAAAAAAAAGTTGTAAAGTTCTAGTCGTTTGCTATATTAAAAACTAGCTGCTCCCCGCGGCTTCGCCCCCGTGGAAATCTATGTGTCAAATTGTTTAAATGATAAAAAGTCCTATGTTAGACTCCTGGTTCTAAGCTACCTCTCCACCAATTTTCAGCTAAATCGGTCCAGCCGTTCTCGAGTTATAAGTGTTTTAACAAACACGACTTTCTTTTATATATATAGATATCTATCTATGTAATGTGTCGTATTATGTATATAAGTCATCTAGTAGCCATAACACAAGCTCTGCTTAGCTTGGGACTAGATGATGCTGTGTGCATTGTCCAGCATTATTTATTTATTCATATTTATTTAGATAGGTAAATAAACCTACCTGAACTGTAATATCGTTAGTAGAAAGCTTCCTCCCCGTTTCGAACTTCACTCCAAGGTTCTTCACCAAGTCCACTTCATATTGTACGACGTCGAAAGGCAGACGGTATTGAGGGATTTCTGCTGCACTGAAATAACGAAGAAAAGTATTAATTAACATCAGGAACAATCCAAATCCTAGAGCGGTCAAGTTTTTTTTTATTAAATAAAGTTTTTTCAAGTTTCGCCCTCGGAATAAAAAAAAACGTATTGGAAGAGAACTCTTTCTAGGGTAAAGTTCGCCTTTGTTATAATTTTTTAGAAAAACGTTTTGGGTATGTTTTACCGTGCTAGAAGAATAAATAAATAATCTTTCAGTCTACCTACCTACACGTTTGTTCAAAGTGGTTCTTTGCCAAGGGAGAGACTTATCCGTTCATCTGAGGTTTGAGTTGTCTCTAGAATCGTAGAGCTTGGTATGACAAAAATAAACATGTAATGACTTACCTAAGTCCTCCCAAATAATTCTCCTTCTCGTAAATCGTAATGTCCTTGTACCCGAGCCGTGCTAAGAAGCATGCACAACTGATGCTGGCAGGTCCTCCGCCAATCAGGGCTATCTTATGGTCTCCGCCCATGGGAAGCGGCTTGGTGTTCGGATCAAGGGTCTGTGGGATGCCCATTTTCATGAAGATCTGAAAAAGTACATTATTAAACATTTAGTGCGTCTTCACAGCAGGCAACTCATAGAGAGTATGATATACTCTTTTACTATGGTCTTTATGGTAGTTAATGGATGGTAAATTCTTTCGGACCTGATATCTCTAGATTGAGGAACAATTCCACTTCTATAAAAGGGTAAACTTCTCGAAAGTTTACCTTTAAATTGAATTTTTTACTAGTTCATCCTCCTTATTTACAGCTAGATTTTACCCACTGCTGTGTAAAAGCCTAGGACAGGCATAAAAGCATTTGGAACCCGGTAGCTGGATGGGTCAGTGAAATAAATCTACTACGACACACGGCGTCAATGGACGCGGTTTCGACGACAGGCTGAGTAAGGTAGATCTCACACACAGAGGGCCTTCAGAGACTAATACCATCTACTCACATCAACAGCGAAATGCTGCAACCCTCCAATATTGATGGCGCCCTCCTCGCTAGCGTGCAGGTTGCAGCCGCCGACACAGAGGTCGCTAGTGGGGCACACCATGCCACACGTCAACCCAAGCGGGTTGTCCGAGAGAATGGCTTTCGCTGCGCCATAGTAGTTCTGAAATAAATTATATGTCTCTTTCATAACAAGTAAAATATACTTGTCACAGTATAATCTGCAGTGCAGTCCACACTCGGTTACCGTGGCGGTGGCGGCGGCGGCGTAAGGATCAAGGTTTATTTGGGAGAGGCCCAATCAAATCAACCTACGGATGCCGTCATTGGGGAGGCACGTTCAGGAGATCAAATTTACTCGCAAAGAAATTCGCAGAAATCGTTAAGTTGACAGTTGTTTTCGTTACAATTCCGATAAAAATGGTACGATGGTTCCGATAGTAGAGACTTGTCATATCACTAAAATGTGATTGCTATGACTTAGCGACCGATTTTGGTCGATAAGCGATCGCTATGTATGTACCTATGTCAAGACTGTTCGCCCAGGACGTTCAGACGTTTCGTTTGTGTGCTAGGAAGGCAAATTTAAACGTCTAAGAATATGCTTTACCATGCATGTACTGTTACATAATGCTCTACGCTCGTATATAGTCATATAATGTAGAGCCTCGATGTGTATTTCAAGTGCAGCCAAACCTCCAAACTGATCACTGTTATCATATCACTGATAATAGAAAACTACTTAAACTAATACAGCTCTATCTGACTATCTGAACTTAACTACTATATCAATAATCATTCAGAAAACAATAAAAAAAAATAAACACATATAGGAGAGCTCTAAGAAAGCTTATACTCCAGTGTTAAGGTATATCTGGATAACAAAAGGGCCTGGGAGCTCGGCACATGAAATTAAACTAAATAAAATATTTTAATCCTTTAATTGAAATGAATTTCTTTGTTAATAAAGTTCTAGTATCACTTTATCTCAATAAGATGTATTTAAAGTAGGGATTGTGTAATGTGTATTTACTTAAGTATCTACACTTAATTAATCACTAGCTACCATTCAATAAACCATTTGAAACTTTAATTTTTATAGTGATCAACATAATGTATCTAAAACTCAACATCGCCCTAATGTACGAGGATTTTCTCGAAAGAAAATTATAATTTTTTATTTTTATTTAATGATTATGAATAATTATATTATTTTATGACTTGTTGTATTGCGTCCTGCAAATTGAATATAATTTAATTATGTACTTACTATGACAAATTGTTATCATTTTAATATTTAAAATTTTATGTAATTGTTAGTAGGTAGGTACATTGATTTGTATTATTTGACTTGTAAATTATTATTTTACCAATAAAATGACTATCTGTACACCTACGTGACTTCCTTGCCTACGAGTAGGTACTTACTACGTCCTATGACTCAGCAACTCAAACTGACCTCGGACACCATCTCTCGCCAGTTAGCATTGTCGAATATTAAAAGTTAATAAAGTTCCACGCAAGTAGCAAGCCTAACTCTCTCCTGGTCGTGTCGGTCTGCCGCCCCGACGGATTATGAGAGTGAGGGAATAGAGAGTGCACCGGTGTTTGCGCATACACTTGTGCACTATAATACGTCCTGTGCACCTGGCTAGTCTCCGCTGAGACTGGCCGCCGCGCCGCCCCGTGGCCGAAAATTCATCGACATTATATCAAAAGGTATGTAAAATTTTACATTGGTGTTACATACTTTGTTACATGTAGGTTGTTACTTTGTTACATTTAGGTATATTTTGGTTGTTACCTTGTTAGCAATGCTGGTAATAAAGCTCTTCACATCAATCTGCGTGGGACAAGACTTCTGGCAAGGCGCATCAGCACATTTGAGGCATCGAGCTGCCTCTTTCAAGGCTCCACGCTCAGACAGGGTGGTGTGTTTTATATCGTCGAAGTTCTTGGTTAGGGTTGGACAAGTCTGTAAGAGAAATAACATTAATACTGATCTAAGCTACACAGTATGTCAAAACTGTTGATGCGATGCGATAATGATATACAAATACAAAAATCTTTAATTGAAACTTATTGTATAGGGAACAATTGACGTATATCACATCACAATCACAGCAGCAGTCTATCTAGACCTCCTAATTATAAGCAAAGCTTTTATGGGATTCCCTAAATGCTCCTAGCAAAAAGCAGAGCTTTTATGTTATTCCCATAAAAACTCTACTTAATTTGCTTTACTACACTACACAGTATCATAATCACATCAGCAGTCTTTACTAGTCAATCTACTGCTGAACAAAGACGTCCTATTATAAACACAGCTTTATATGGGATTCCCATTAAAGCGCCTAGCTAAAAGCAGAGCTTTTATGTTATTCCCATAAAATCTTTGCCTTATTTTATTTGCTTCTCATTCTCTTTCCCACAACGGGAACTAGATATCTGCAATACAGACCATAAATATCACTAACTTAAAAATTGTGTGTCCAACAGCTATTTCAGGTGGCAAACATCTGTCAATAGTTTTCTGAAACTTGGTTTTAAAATATCATGTTTTATTGCGGTCATTCAACCTGCATATAATCTCGTTTTTAAATGAGACATTATTAGAATTGTTATCATTAATTTAGTGTTGCAATAAATGTTGCAGCTAAGTAACACGTAGGTAACCTAAACATGTCTAGAGATAAAATGTTACTAACTAGTGACAAATACGTATAGGTAGGTAAAACACGAATTTTTTACAAAAGGAATCGATTGGTGGCACATTTTTTTTTGTTTAAGTTCGTTACCAATCAATGCTTTTGCATTGATAGGAAATATCAAAAAATTAATTGGGCATCTTGTGATATATTTATTTAAGCTTTTTTTAATGATTCTGTAATAGTTTTATTTTGTAGTTTACGCAGAGTCCTTTGATATTTCCTTTGTTCAACATATCTCTGTCTAATCAGCTGGTAACACCCACTGCTTAGTATAAGCCTCTTCCTTATCTCTCGCCACCCCTGGCTGTCCAAGGTAATAATAAAATAAAATAGGTGTGCCTCGGGTACCCCGAGTCGGGGTATACCGCCTTAAGTATATAGGTACGTTTTAAAGGCTGAGTTTCATAAAACCAGTTATCATATAATTATTTTTGTTTACCAACGATTAACTTTTGCCAACCAGGTTTAAAAACAAATGAAAGATGTTATGTTGTTATGTTAACAAGAAACTTACAGTGCATTTCCTGTCTGCATTTCTCTTCCAATGCTGCTTGTTCTTCTTTGTCTGAGCTGAAGGCACCAGGTTAGTGAAGGGTTTAGTTGTCGGGTTAAGTCTTAGAAGATTCTGAAAATATAATTAGATGTTAAACAAACTTACCTTAAGTGAAGTTTGACCTTCGTTGCGTCAAAATAGATTATTATAATTAATTTGTTTGTCAGATACCAATAATAGAAGATGGCGAAGCGAATGGTACAGGGTACCATTTGCTTCTAAATTATTTCAAAAAAACCTACAAGTCATATTAAATAAGGTATTATTTTAAAAAGTTCTGCAGTTATTACCCTTTTCAAGGATATGCTACAGGACGTAATAAGTAATTTATTAGTTCATCAAACGAAGAGATAATTGTCTGCTAGGGTTATGATTGACCCGATACTTATTACACAACAATAGCAGAAAAATTACTGGTAAACCATAAGCAGGTAGTAAATTTCAATAAATAAAACCTGCCATTAACATTTTAATTGGATGATCTCTTTCTTTTTATTTAATTATTTATGGCGTTATACGGGGTTCTCCCCAAAAGAAATACGAATAGCTATCTCAAAAATTGTTCACTTTGGTTTAATACAATATTGGGTCAAAATATTTGCAAAAGCCTCCCCCATCATCCCCTAAAAGGATCCGGTCTAATTTTTCAATAACCCTGTTTATTGTACCTCCACCATGAAACGCAATATACATAAATTTGAATCTGAATCTCAGGGGTGGCCTTAAGCCACACCCACACAATACGTCGTTGTGATTATTCTTATCATTTCATTTGTGACCCTTACATAGTCAAAGATAATATTGTTTAAAACTTATCAATTCGATAACAAGGTCAAACCAATATTTGGTCCAATCGTGAACTGAAAATCTCACAAATATGAAATAAACAGTAGTTGATAAATAAGATTTCTTGTGCGTAGATACTATTTTCTTTTAACAAACAATACCAAACCATTATTTCTAAATTTAATACTATTGTTGGTTACTGTTGTCATTAACAAGTTGAACCTAATACAAACTTAGTACCTATCAGCATCACCTATTTTTTTCTCTTACACTACTTGTGTTAGAGCGAACAAAACAAAATTAGCCATTTCGGTCCAGCCGTTCCCGAATTTTAAAGAGTCCAACAAACAGCTTGGATTTATATAAACCTATTCTCATTTAAAAATTACCTACTTTATGAGAATATGACAATAATAATAAATTGCCTACCAACATTAATTACCCTAGGCCTAGACAGGTACTTTAACAGAATCATTATATCTTGCTAACACGTCCAGTCGTCAACCCACTTTCAATCAACTCTTGTTTTAAATAGCCTTGGATTGATTGACGCTTAAAATCAAAGTTCCATAAACTATTTTAAACAAACAGTATAGTTTATTTATTCACATAATGACCTCAGCTTGTTATCCATTAAAATCTATAATTCAATGACTACTTGACAACAATTTTACGAATAAGATAACATATCAATATATCGAAGAATTTATGATAAAATAAACATTGACTTACCTCAATATCTGGCAGTTCTTTGCTTAGTAGTACTTTCGACATCTTTCTGGTTTAACTTTAATGCGTCTTATTACAAACCACTAAGGTTCAATGCGCAAGAGTCGATATTTTCTCTAGTAACCGTGGACTGCTCACTGGCAGTGCCAAACAGCGACTGACTGATTATGAAAAAGTTGGATGTATGCACTATGTATGAGCTATCTTTGTCGACCGACTAACATAGGTAGAGCTCCCTATAAAATGCACGTTGCAACGGATTACATTGAAACTGTGAATCGCGCGGTATCTAGGATGGGGCGTAGAATAATGTTGCAAGCTACCGATTTCGATCTTTAGAACAATGTAGAGGATTTCATTCCAATTTATAAATTTTACCCAAGGTTCAATAATGATCTAATCTATTTTGAGATACTACAGATAATAATATTTATATAATTCTCTAGACAATGTATGTTTACTGTGCCATGTCTGAAATAAATGTGTTTTATTTGATTTTAATGTAGAGCAGGTACTCAAGTGAATAAAAATATATTGATAAGTAAATATGTTGTAGGTAATAATAATATAAATAAATAAAACAAACATTTGAACAGTTAATATAAATATATTTTGAATTATTCAGAGGCTTTACAATATTTGGAAGAATTTACTCCGACAGCGTATTATTCGATCCAATTAATAGACAGCAAATATTAAAAAAAATCTTATCTAAGCCATTTGATTTAAGCTGAAGTGAATATACATAAGATATTGGGATAATACATTAAATACACAAAAATAACATAAAAAATTCAATACACAAAACAAATTATAATAACAATGGAAAGTTTACAATAGATACTTTCAGTGTTTAAGATCATCGTATTTTGTGTTTCGTTATTTTTGTGTCATTTGATAATATTAGAAAGATTGGTTTGTATGGTGGTAATAAATGAAGATATATTAAACAACCCATAAAATTGTGACTGATAAACACTATTCAGAATATTGTCTAACTACCTAGTGTTCCAAGCCCAGAATATTCGAGCTCGTAGTAACAAAATCTGCCCAAACAAGCCTATAATTATTAAAATTTTCACCAATAGAAGCCCCGAATAAAATACTACGTTAGATTATAAAATGCAACACCAAAAATGGCGCGTTCGCTTACATCTTTTAATTAAAACTAATTTTAATGTTATTTACACGCCTGTTTCTTCTAAATATTTGCATCTGAACAATACATACATTAAAACTTACAACTACCGTGCAATTGTATGAGCTTTGTGTACGGCCACACCGGCTGTTTCGAACTCCATCATAGAAAAGAAAGCTACAACAATTGCACGCATCTTATATCGAACTTACATAACTTATATAACATTTACATCAGAAGGGGATTTAGACAGTAATTAACTTAGTGCCATATTGGTAGCCGCTGCGCTTGGCCATTCTACGATGCGATACTTAGGCGAGCAATCTACTAAAATTGTATTAAGCTCTGTCCACACTTAGCGATACGGCGGCTGTACTGCCAAAGGGTGCCCTCAAACAGCAGTCCCTTATACAGGGCCGTTTTATCGTATTCGTTCATCGATTGCGGATGGAATTGTATTAAGACACACACGCGACAGTATTCTGGATCCCGTTTAATACAAAGGATCCGTTGGACTAACAATCATTCAAACGTACTTTGTGAACGAACGGTACGATAAACAACCGAGATATTTTTTAACCCAGAGGTAATGTCAACGAGGATTTAACTGAATTTCATATTTATAAAACAAACGTCTTGGATGTTTATGCGCAGGCTATTGTGCAATATCGACGTCGTTTACACACGCCCATTGTATGCCGCTAAGTGTGCAAATACGGTAAAAATGCTTTAAAATGAGGCCATTAACACCCCTATGGTCAATTAAAGCCTAAACCCGTATCATTTGCAGTGAAATGCCTCCGTGACGGGGGTATGCGACATACAGCAAAGCAAACAGCAAGCGCGGCAGACACAGTGCTTATTATTTACTAACATAGAGCTCATTTTCCGTGGAAGACAGTGCGAACTTGCGTGGCAAGCTATACGCGTTACTGTATGGCACGCTGAAGACAGATTTTCATGTTCTATACAAGTAGCAAATGAAATGAACTACGAATGCAGTCTATGCTAAAAGGACCGTTTACGAAGCAGAAACCAACCAATAGCGTTGTGCCAAAACGGCATCACGTCACATTCGCTTCACTATTGGCTGATATTTCATTGGAAATGCAATCAAGAGTTGAGCCTCAACATTCAGTATCCCTCCATAAAATATTTCTTACTTACACCCCCCACAAGCTTTTCAATTCGGTGGTATTATACTAAAGCTAGATTTTTTATTCTGCCTTGAAAATCTACGGGAAAGAACTAGAGTGGGTACAAATGAGGCCCAAAACTTGTCGTTATAGTACATGTAAATGCAGTCTTACCCTACAAAATCGAGAGTTCCCGAAAAATAAAGTCCATCTCAATTAAATCGGTTAATATAAAGAGTTGTGCGGATTATAACATCGAAGACGAGTTTACATCACCTAGGATATGTAGCTTAGGTTTATTTATCACGCTTTTGGAAGATTTTACAACACACTTCTGGCAATAATTATACAGTGTTGCCGCAACATTTGTTGTCTCACGCTACTTTTATGTAAGCGACTTTAAATTTCCCCTTTAATTTCATGTTGTCATAAAAAAAAGTTGGGATTTTAAGAGTTCAGAAATAGCGAAGGATAATGATTAAAATGCATTTTCGTACTCAAAATTGATCAATCGATTAGAAACACCAAAGGTTATTTCGCTTATAAACAAATACTGTACTTAATAACATCCACTACAATACGTTTAATACAACAATTATTGGGACAAAATAATAAAATAACCATTTAATAATAAGCAATATATCGAAAAATATAATCTCTGCTCTAAAACAAATTTCAATGCAACAATTCCATTTTGTTTCCACAATGTGAATGGTGTTGGACAAAACAAAATTGTACCGAAGCTTTAACAGGGTCCGTTCCACACTATCCGACACGACAAGTTACCTAATCCGTCGGATAATGTGAAATGGCTCGTAGGAATGTAGCAAAGATTGAACGAAACAGCACCTAAAACAATATAGAACGTGCGGACTTATAGAATGGGATTGAGCATCAGTAGATTTGATTCGATCTGAGCAGTACAGAGAGAGATAACTGTCCTGCTCAGCTTGAATCCGATTTGCTGTGCGATTACGCAAAAACCACCCTATAATTGACATTTTGAAAGTCATTTCAATGCATATTATCCATAAATTGCAAATTAAGAAGGCCATTCAAATGGCTTTCAAATGTCAACATTGGATGGGTAGTTTTTGACACAGCCGAGTGCGACAGCATAATAGATGACGTCATTCTCAATCCCATTCTTTATGTACGCAGGTTATACCAGTCAATTTGACCGTAGAAAATATTTTTCTATAAAAGGCAACGATAACTATACAGCCGATAAAATTACACGAATCCAGATATAAAAAGCGATAGGTACTTATACCGAGTTCACACCTATCCACGTAACATTAATACATTAACAGTAATTGTAAGCTATTTATGCTGTCCATCAATAACAGCTTGATTAAGATGTCGTAGACGGATGGATGGTGCGTTCTATAAAGCTATGCTGTTGCACTGGCTTCGACGTTCTACGCTATCTGAAAACAGAACATTTTATTTGAATAAATAAATAATGCTAGCCAAATCACACATCACTAGCCCCAAGGTGTGCTGAGCTTGTATTATAGGTACTAGATAAGATAACTGATATACATAATACAATACACTTCATAAATATGATATTTTCTATTATTCATAGAAAACGATCAGAACACCCAGAACAAATATCTGCAGATCGTATAAACATTTGTCCCGAGGCGGGAATCGAACCCGCAACCTCCTGCGTCGCAGGCGGACCTTCGCCCATCGCGTCACAGAGGACGTCAAAAATTTGAGTCAAGCACAAAAGTCACACTTCCTTTAATTGTTTCATAGATAAAGAATGGGATTGAAAATGACAACCTCTCTCATGCTGCCCGAAGCTTAGAATGTAGAAAGATTGATAGAAAACACTTTATTATACAACAGAAAACAATACAAAAATAAATACTTAGAAGAAAGGAAGTATAAAAGCGGCCTTATGAATGTAATTGATTAAATATGATCGAAGCGGGACAGCATAAATAAATAAAAAAAAAAAATAATGCTGGACAATTCACACAGCATTATCTAGCCCCATGGTAAGCAGAGCTCGTGTTATGGGTACTAGATAACTGATATACATAATACAATACATTACATAGATATATATTTTTTTATTATATATATAAAACGACCAGAACACCCGAAACAAATATCTGCAGATCGTACACACAATTGTTCCGAGGCGGGAATCGAACCCGCAACCTCCTGCGTCGCAAGCGGACCTTCGCCCACCGCGCCACATCGGTCGTATAAGAGAAGCTGTCATTTTCATTCCCAATCCTTGTCTACGCAACTGATACTAAAGGCAAAATATTGTGTTAGTTATGACATAAAAAACTACAGAACAGGGCCCTAATTCCACTAAATTAATCGCTCACGCACAATCTAGAATTTCTTTCACAATCTAGAATTTCACAATCTAGAATTTCTTTCAAAATCTAGAATTTCTATCAAAATCTAGAATTTCTTTCACAATCTAGAATTTCTTTCACTATCTAGAATTTCTTTCACAATCTAGAATTTCTATCAAAATCTAGAATTTCTTTCACAATCTAGAATTTCTTTCACAATCTAGAATTTCTTTCGACGACCTCTGTGGCGCGGTCGGCGAACGAAGTCCACCTGCGACGAACAAAGTTTCAGGTTCGATTCCCTCCCGTCGGAACCTTAATGAGACATTTTCTATATAATATACCCCTATTTACATTAATTAGCACTCAATAGATGACGCGAGGAGAAGAGAGGATGAAAATCAAACATCAGTGCTTTACTTTAGACTTTACAGGACTTTTGGGCATGTCACACATTGCAAAGTGCATGAGGAAACTTAGGAAATAAAATTATCACTTTGATTTTTGTTCACTTCAATCTTTTTGTAAAGTAAAGAAGCGAACAAGAACCCATACCTTGTTAGATTGTTAGTTTTAGAGTTGGACCATAGTTTTAGAGTTGGACCAACATTCGTCCCAAGCTTTTTTATCATATAGCTAAGTTAATCTGATATTTTGTAATAAGCCTTTTTACGAAGGATATATTTGACATTTTTTTTAAATTATTTATTGATATTTTTTGTAAATCACTTGGGAGTTTTGTTGTAGAGCGTATACATTGATTGACCTACACTTTACTGCGATTTTTTTTCGACGTCTGCGATTTTTTTTATCCTAAAAAATTCGTAGTGCCGCTCTACACAGCGGTTGTGTTGCGCCGCACATGCGTTTCGTTCGAAAAATATTACGGCTGTGCTGAGTCACACAGATCTGTATTTCCTCAGCCGCTGTGCTAGTGTGGATTTAAGCATATTAGTCACTTGTAGAAAACACAAACCGTGTGATTTCAGCAATCTAAGCGTTAAAAGATACATTTATCTTGAGTAGCCTATTTATGGGCACGGCAGATGTCAATACAATAAGTTGTTTTTGTAGGATCTATGCTTCTATCAATGTCATTTTGTATGTGTCTGAAGTTGCAAATAAATATATATCTATGCCACTATCATTTGACAACCCTAAGTAAAAAGCGCCCTCTATTCAGTCTGGCTATCGTCTATATGTGAATGAATTTTGGAACAAATGAGTACCCAATAACTTAATTTTACTCTATTTATATGCTTGATTCTTTACCTACTTCTTTTGTTTTTGTATAGTTTTAATTTTACATTTAGTGAAATGAAATGGAATGAAAGTTTATTTCTTTAGGCTTACGAATAAGCACTTAGACAAGTCATATTTTATACTATTTGTTCACTTCAATTTTTTGTCCACCAGTGGAAGAAGTGAGAAGAAACCACTAGTATGTTCATAACTTATGTGTCTAGTACATATGATTTGCTTATCTGTAATTTGTTAGATTTTGAGTTGGAGCAAAACTCGTTCCAAGCTTTTTTATCTTCTAGATAATCTGATATTTTGTAATAAGTCTTTTTATAAATAATATGCTTCACAATTTTTTTAAATTTATTTATTGACAATTTATGCAACTCACTTGGAGTTTTGTTGTAGAAGCGTATACATTGCCCTTTAAAAGATGCACTTATCTTATGTAGTCTAGTTGTGGGAACAGCGAGTTTATTCTTATTTCTAGTATTTACATTATGTATATCGCTGTTTTTAATGAATCAATTGATGTTTTTATGAGTGTACAACAAGTTTTCATAAATATATTGACATGGTACTGTCATTATGTTTATGTCTTTGAATTTATTACGTTGGGATTCTCTGGGACCCATATTATAGATCGCACGAACAGCCCTCTTCTGCAACACAAAAATGGTGTTTATATCTGCAGCGTTCCTCCACAATAGTATGCCATAAGACATAATACTATGGAAGTAGCTGAAATAGACTAGTCCAGAAGTATCAACGTCTGTAAGTTGACGGATTTTTTTAACTGCATATGCTGCAGAACTAAGTCTCTTCGATAGCTTATCTATGTGTGGGCCCCATTGAAGTTTACTATCTAAGGTTATTCCTAAGAATACGATATTGTCTACAATTTCTACCGTTTCTCCTTTTACGTTTACATCAGCCTTAACTTGTTTTACATTAGGTAGAATAATGTAAAGTATGTACCTACATAGTATGTAATCACTACATAGTATAAAACATAGTAGCTTTTCGCAGTCTGTCTGCCCTAGGTATGCTTAGAGATCTTTAAAACTACGCAATGGATATTGATGCGGTTTTTTTAATAAATGAAAAAACAAAGAGTGATTCAAGAGGAAGGTCTATACATATGTTTATATGAAGCCGGGGTGGGTCGCTAGTTTGGTATAAATATTTTTCTTTATTTGTTTCTTAATCTATGTATTTTCCCCTTAGGTAATAGGAGCTATTTATGTACCTTATTACTTAGAGCAGTGTGCACCTTCTGGTCTTTTTGACAGGCGGCAGCGGACATAGCACGGCGCGGATCGCCTCGTCAAAAACAGTCTTTAGCCCCTTCTGCGTGAGCGCGGAACACTCCAGGTATTTCACGGCGCTGATTTCCTTCGACATGCCGAGACCCTGGAAATTATTTCATACGTTTATTTATTTTGCTACATTTATGTATATAACAGTACAGTACATATAGGTCAGTAGACTAAAATTGGTTAACGAAGAGTAGGATTTTTGTAATTATAATTATTTTAGTTTTATATAAATAGCTAGCTGCGCATCGCGGCTTCGCCCCCGTGGAAATCTATGTGTCTAATTGTTTAAATGATAATGTCTCCTGCTTCTAAGCTACCTCCCGACTAATTTTCAGCCAAATCGGTTCAGCCGTTCTTGAGTTATAAATAGGTAGTGGTAACACGAGTTTCTTTTACTTATTTTATACATAGATATTGGAAATAAAGTTGTGTTTTAGGAACTTCATTCTTGTGGACACCTGCTAGCTCCTGCTAACAAGTTTTGCCGTGGCGATTTTGAAAGAGGTCTACTCAATCAAACACAACTAAGCTAGGCTAGTGTACTATTTAGGCTAGTCAATAAGACCCAGCAAGGTTTATTATTATTAGTCCAATACTGGACATAGGCCACCGCCCCTCGTTCGTACACAATCTGCAGATATTTGTCCAGAGGCGGGAATCGAACCCGCAACCTTCGCGTCGCAGACAGACCTTAGCCCGCCGCGCCACAGAGGTCGTCGACACTTACACAACTTTTACAATATTTAACTAACCTATTAACACGTAAAACGAAATATACCTACACTACCTAATAAAACTTGAAGTTCGTACCTGTGTGTAGGTGATAGGAGCCAGTTTCTTGTCCTTTAACTTCTCAATGGTGTCCTTGTCTTCGCGCAGATCCAGCTTCGTCCCCACGAGGATGATGGGCGTCGACGGGCAGTGATGCCGCACTTCCGGGTACCACTGGAATAGAACAACATCATGAAGTTAATACCAAAGTTGACATGAGCTCAAGATTCTGCAGTTAGGCAAAATTTCGAGAAGGAGGCCAAAAGGAGGATCCAGCTAGGCTGGGCAGCGTTTGGGAAAGTACGTCGAGTCTTCTCGTCATCCATACCGCAATGCTTGAAAACGAAAGATTTCAACCAGTGCGTCCTACCCTTTATAACCTACAGAGCTGAGACGTGGACACTCACGATAGGGCTGGTCCACCAGTTTAAAGTCGCTCAGCGAGCTATGGAAAGAGCTATGCTCGGAGTTTCTCTAAAGGATAGGATTCGTAACGAATACATCCGACAAAGAACCAAAGTTATCGACATAGCTCTAACAATTAGCAAGCTGAAGTGGCAGTGGGCCGGCCATATCTCGCGAAGAACCGACAACCGCTGGGTAAACATGTTCTAGAGAGGAGACCGCGACTCGGCAAACGTAGAGTAGGACGTCCTCCGGCCAGGTGGGATGACAACCTGCGAAGGACTGCAGGTATATGCTGGATGCGTCAAGCTGAAGACAGGGCGCTGTGGCGCTCATTGGCGGAGTCTTATCTCCAGCAGTGGACATAGGCTGATGATGATGTTATTAACAGTTGGAGAAAGAGGAATTCTGCTCTTTTTTCATAATCAGTACGATCAGAGTGGAATGGGCTTCTTGCGTCTGTTTTAGACAACGGCAATTTGTACCCCAACGGGTTTAAATGGTAAGATCTCGACGTCTTCAAATCCAGAGTGAGTTATAGTTTGAATTAGTTCCTTCAGGGAAAGCGTACTCCAATTTAGGCCACATTATCGCTTAATAAGCACGGTTTATTGTCAATTGTAGAAACACAATAGAAATGTTATATAAAACATTTTTGCGCAGCGCAATACATCTAACTCGTAAGGGGCTTTCTTTTTCACTTGTTCCACTAGCGGACAAAAATTGAGGTGAGTGAATAGTGTAAACAATCAAACAAAACAAGTGTTATTAAACATTCTTACTCGATAATAATTTATAGTGTAAAATTTGACTTGTCTAAGTGCTATTTTGTAAGCCTAAAGAAATAAAAACTTTAGAATTTGAATTTGATACGTTGTAAAGTAATGCTTTCAATAAAGCATTATTATACAACAAAAAAAAATCAGGTAATAGAAAACCGAAATAAAAAATTATGATGTACCTTGGCTCGCACGTTCTCGAAGGAAGCAGGGTTGACCAATGAGAAGCATATGAGGAACACGTCGGTCTGTGGATAGGACAGCGGCCGCAGCCTGTCGTAGTCTTCCTGCCCCGCCGTATCCCATAGCCCCAGGTTGATGGGCTTACCATCTACCATCACATTTGCAGAGTAGTTGTCGAATCTGGAAGGTGTATAAAGGTTATAAGATTAGAGTTATTTATGTGTTATTTTATATAATGTTTCTACTTGCATAAGAATATTTATTATCATGTATTTATTACCCTGCCTTTCTTAAATTATCAACTTCTATCCATTCAACAAAGGTTGCCTGGAAGCACTTATCAAGTGATAATAAGACTCATTGTACTGTTATGTTTCATGTTAATGTCTATATTTTTTTTGTAGTAATATACAATAAAGAGTTGTGTATTAAATTGTTACTTTTGGGACCGTTCTCAGTATAAAAATTAATAATCAAATCTATCCATCACTTTAAAAACATTTTTTATAACGCTTTTATTAGCTTCACCTGTATCATGGTACTTAATAAACAAATCTATCCATCACTTTAAAAGCATTTTTTGTGCTCAAATAAACTTTGGTATTGGAATAACTTTGGGCATGAATGAAATACCGCACAATCAGTACAGCATTCATCGTAAATTTCCTATTATAAAATGATAATGCGTGTATTCGTCATACCTTCGTTGTTAATGATAGTCATGACGACACGTTAATGTATATGACGAAAACATTAGCCTCAAAACCAGTACGTCCAGTTGCGCTCCGTAAAACCTCGTCACAGTCGTCACCAATTTTATCGGCTTCTGATAATACCATTGTTTAATCCTTATCAAGCCTGAACAAGCATAATACAACTGAATGCATAATGCGAACGCAATTCAAGTCGTGATTTGCATAATTTTGAAACAAGCTGGCTTGGAGAGAAGTTTCTTTGAGAAACTTTGTACAGACTATTCTACTGTTCTAAGTAACTTGGGCATGGCCCTGTCGTAAACTCCAAATACGGCTCTTGTTATCTACTTTCTACATCCGTATGATGGTCTTGGTAAAGCCGAGTCGTTTTACGACAGATTTGAAGATACTACGAATAACATACTAGCAAACTTAGACATTTAAACCCACAGAACAGAGAAAACACTTTGTGTTTAAACCAAACCGATGGGCTTTCTGTACAATAAAACTATCTGTAGCTGAAAAAGTATAATAAATAATTCTGGACAAATTCACACAGCATCGTCTAGCTAGCCCCAATCTAAACAGAGCTTGTGCTAAAGGTACTAGATAACTGGGGCTGAATTCTGCTAACTAATCACTTTACTATGACAGTGGTATCGTTGCAAATCCAATGAAAGAAACTCTAGATAGTGCGTGCGGTGCTATTTGCAGGGAGATTGATAGAACGGTTTCTACCTTGACTCCTTCAACACGCGTCCCTCCATCCTGTAGGTTCTTTCATCAAAGGTAAAATGCCAAAATCTGTCATTCCAAGACAATACCATTGTTATGGTGATTTATATAATAATATAGACATAATCAATATGGCCGTTACTGCCCACTGAAGTGCATAAACAGCCCTAAAAACAAGGTTCAAATCACGTCGCATTCTTAGCCGGTTCAGTGAATATGTGTAAAAGACCATTATGGTTCAAACCATTAAAATGCTATACTCACACTGTGGGTATGTACTCTCCTGGGAAGGCGTTCGTCGTATAACTGATGAGCAGACATGTTTTACCGACGGCTCTGCGAACAAAACAAAGCGCATTTTAAAAAGAGCTGAAACTGCAGTATTTAATGATCACAATTTTCTGTCTGGAGCGAATGTGTCCAGTAAAATAAAATTAAAGATGATCTTTCTCTGTGTTGTTTTATAATTCGAGATGATTTTGGTGCAAGGGTTTAAGAAGTCAAGCTTACAGCATCATGTTGAACTTTCTACCTATAGAAAGATAAAAAATAATGCTGTAGTACCTATAGGCTTGACATAACAGACAAGACCCAGCCTTTTCAATGGTATAATTGACATCGAATAGTCATAAAACGCGAAAGATATTCGGAATTAATTTCTTCCTTCAATAATAATTTACGGATTATAATGCCGATTTATCTTTTCCCAGACAAAAGCTTGTCTAGGCTGTCCATACTAGGGGGTAGATGACCCAAGAAAAACTTATAGATACAACTCATAAAGCACGTTTATCATTCTACAAGCATCGTGCAATAAAACGTAGGATAATATCATCTAAAAATCACATATCTCTCAGCTTTAAGCGTAAAATGTGTCAGCTTATGTGTTCGGGACGTGTAATGTAAATCTGTATGTAGAGGTTAAATCCTTATAAATTGACACGACACGGGCCTTCAATCCCTAGAGGCCTAAGGGCTGCGGCCTACAAGGCGATATCAAGTTGATAAGATATAGCTACTCTTTTAGATTTTGCTTAGAATTTCTTCGATAAGATTCCTTGAAATGGACAGTGATAATAGTGGTCATTTTAAGTAACTTGGATGTGCATAACCGAAGAGTTTCTGGATTATCCCTCCAATGGCCTGTTAATCTATCCTATTTATCCTTTATCCTGGTCTGATAAATATATCTCAAGATGTGCATCTGTTTCGTAACCACGATTAAGGCGTAGCAAAGTAACACAAGCTGTTTATAAAGAATCTTGGGCCTAAGGGCTCTATATACTCCAACTATACAATTTGCGTGCAAATCTGCCAAGTAATAACCACCACCACGAGTCAAAGGCCTGTTCATCATTTGAGATAACGACTGAAGTATACTGCCAAGATAGCAAGGAGTTTATGACTTTAGAAAGGAGCATATTAGATTACAGGGCAAAGTGCAAAAAAGAACTTTATGGAGGTCTAAATATAAACTGGAGTGGTTTCCGATTCAGGATAAGTGCGGTCATTTATTACGTGTTCATTCGCTGAATATTCTGATTAAGTACGAGTAAGTTGTTTCCACCGATGTGCTGACGGCAGAACTGAACTTTGGCCATTCATTATTTGTAGAAGAACTGGGCTTTTTAAGAATATAAATTTCCGGGGAAAATCACGTTTTTGTTTATTTTACACATAAGTTTATGGAGTCGTCGTATAATGATCTAGTCTAGTAGATTTGAATAGTTCTTAATATTCACGACACGCCGTGAGTACCTACGTCACGACATCCTGTCAGAGATTCTCGCTTTCGCCAGGGCTAGGAGAGCGAGGCTCTATTATGGTCTTAGGTAAAGTAAATTAGCATAGGAATTAGTTGATAGAGATATTACATAGTACGCCTGAACTGCTTCCTGAACCTCATTTCTCTCGTAATTTTCTTTAGTCGATAGTCAAGAGATTCACATATAACTTCTCTACAATAAAACCAACCATCAAAACGGACCAGCAAATACATCCTGAAAAACGTATTGTTTTGGTTTTATTGTGTAATGTCATTCAGTCAGTAACAAAATAAAGTTGTTAAAAAACTCTCAACCTTTTTGAATAGTTGCTTTTAATTTCAATGCAAAATAAAAAGAATAACTCCTCCGAGAAGTTATTATCCTGTCAAAATTAAGAATTGCGATATATATACGTATATAAATGCAGAAAATAACCTCCGTGACCCTGCATGTACAGAATCAGCTTTGATTAACATTCCATTAGCGAATACAAGCGTCAAAATAGACGCAAAATGTTTATAATGGCCTCTGTCTCCGGCTAAGTCTGTAGTTTTGACGAAACTTATTTGCCCTTTTACTATGTTAGCTGCAAACATTCATTCAAGGCATTTAAAATGACATTCCTTAGCTGTGATTCCAGTCAAGGGCCCTCCTTGACTCATAAATCACAACAAAGGCAAATGGATAATTACGATATCTATGATCTAACATCCGTTAAGTTTTTTTTATTTTTGCAAGGCTTGTTACTTACTGCTTGTAGTAGGAAACATCAGCTGTATCCATTGCCCTACCGCCATACGTGGATGGGGTCAGTTTTATTAAGGTTTTTCTTACAATGAACGAACAGAATAAACATTGGCGTTTTTGGTCTTTGCGAGCTTTGGTCTCTTGATCGGGACGCAATACGTTGCGTTATGCGGCACAACGTAACGTTACTACGCAACGTCGACTGTCTGTGTGGAGAAGGTGGCATTTGATAGTCACCGCGCTTGTCCCTCACTCACTGCTGACGCAGACAATTCAAGCTAGGACCAATCTCATACGATTATGTTTCCGGCACCGCATACCGCAGCGTACGTACTGCGTTGTGATCAAGTGACCAAGGCTTTTAGGAGACCTTTTCTTCAGCGTTAGTCTGACTGAAGCAACAACAAATTCGTCAAACAACCCAGATTAGGGCATGTCATTCGATTTTAGTATCGAACGGGAAACCCAAAACTGCAAGATGTTTTTCGCCTTTTGCATTGCATAAATGCAAGATAAGATATAACATCTCAGAAACACTACATTCAATGGTAGGGAATATGATTCAACAATCAAGGGTTAATAAATCAAGATTCATCTAGGTTACCAGTACCATAAAGTTAATCGTTATATCACTGACTCACCAAGGTGCCTATCTCAAACCGGCGGCGAGGTCAAGGAATTGCAAATATTGTCGTGTCAATAAAAACCGTTTGAACCATGAAGAAATAAGTCTCCGTGGTTTGATCGCTCCAGATTCTTTGATCGATACTCCCCATATTTTGCTTTCTGATTTTTAGGGTCGATTATGTTTACTTTGGCTGGCAGAGGTGATAAAAGTCGCAATTTCGATTTTACAACAGCTCTGGAATCCAATTATAGTTTTTAATATTTTCTGTAAATCTGTGTGAATATTAGCAAACATATTTGTATCAAACAAAACAAATAAGGTCTGAAATGTACCTATGTCACCTATGCAAATTTATGCAAAACGTTTATTATAAGTTTTTTTAGTTATATAAAATCCCACGCGTCTAACAAGACAGATGCCAGAAACTAGCAGAAGATCGGCCCAACCAAAGGCGTAAGTTTTAGGGATTTATAAATTTTAAGTACTTCTCTCAGAATTCTTCAGAAGCCACTACCAAAGTGCCCAGAGTATCATTAATGTAACAGTAATCTCACTGAAACTACTTTCTCTCGCCTTATCAACCACATCACATAAACAACTCAACCCGAAGCACACATAAAATTCAATTGCCACCTAATACTTCTTAACACGAAGCTCGAACACGTCATCAATCGTATCATTTAACACATGTGTTAAATGATATTTATGGGTACTGTGCCTCCGTGCTTCACTATGTACGGTAAATTGCCTTGAACGTGGAGCTTAGAAGATACAAGCCAACTTATAGCATAGCGTCTGTAGGAGACTTAGCTATAAGGTCAGAGACAAGCAAGTCTAACCATGTTAACATATCCGAGCTTCACTACTACTTAACATACCTAAAGGCTAAAGTGTCTGACACTGTAAACGTAGACCTGAGACTACACTTTAGACTTTCAACCTTATTAGCATCCACACGTATTACTCTGTACACGCATTTATTTTGATTGACTTTATGATAGAATGCAATATTTCATAAACACGTTATCTGTCAGCTCGATAAATATCGAAGTTCTCCGATATTTTTTGAGTCTACAGATTCGCATCATTACATAATCAAAATAAAAGTAACAGAGTCTATGAAATATTGCATTCTGTCCTTTAGTTAAAGTAAATAAATGCGTGGACGGAGTATAATTTGATGTACTTGCATCCTCTTGAAGACTCTTCATGTTAAGAACTCTCTTCGGAAGTATTAATGTCCTTCTTAAACAACAAAGCCACGAACGTAATGACTATTCTCCGAAATCTCTTAAAAGTTGTATATTTACAAGTGCGAGAACGCATAACATCTGATTTTTAGGAACATGTTAACTTTATGATAAACTTGTCTAAGCCGCAGTTCTATCACGGAAATTACAAAGTAGATAGAAAGCACAATGCAGATAGGGAACTATAACAGATATAAAGCTTCGTGCTGAGAATTCAGAGTACCACTCCAGTCTGTAATCGAGCCGAGCTCGTCGCAAAAATCAAAACGCAGCGGGAGACCTACACTCAAGTTTATAAATAACCCCGAAGGAAATATTATAACACTGCACTCATTCGTAACAACTTGCATACGATAAACATTGAGACGACTGGAAACTTAAATAATGCTGGCCTTGGCAATTATTTAATCAGTATACTGCTCAAAACGTCTTTAATGTGCAAATCATGTAACCCAATTATGTTGTAAAATGTTCAAAACAGTGCGATAAAAAATCTCAAATTCAGATTTAATGACGCACAATATACAGCTTTGGATCAAAATATGTCGTTAATTATAAGTATTAACACAGCGGGTATTTATCGCGTTTACTTACTTATTTTTCCCGAAGGTTCAACAGGTATACACACTGTCGGGATGACTCAGCCAGCCCGTACCCGTTGTACATAATATAATACTTGTAAGTTTAAAAATATTTATTTTCGTACACACTTCCGTATAAAAACACTTGTTTCTTTTATTTCACCGAATCATGTCGTTTCTGATAAGGATTTTATTTTACTGATAAAAGGTTAATACCTACTAATACTTAGTTTTATCGACTAGATATCCCACAGAAATTTTTGCTAAATCTAAATAACGTAATAACAGAGAATATATGCGAAAGTTTGAATATTACATGTATGGATGTTTGTTACTTTTTCACACCAGAACTACTAAACAGATTAAGCTGAACTTGTGCACAGGTTTACCTAGCTCAAAACTAGCTAACTGCTAGCTCGTAATCAGTCGTCGTTGTGCTTTCGTAGCAAGACTGGAAACCTGGAAACAAACGTTGGCTACTTTGGTTACTTTTATTTAATAAATCATGGGTCTAGCAATATTCTTAACTATAGAAACAACGCGTGCGAAGTAGCATGCAGTAACAAGAAAAACATAGATTTAGCTGAGAGCTTCAGATCAATACCCAGACACTCTAAACCCTAATCTGTCAACTTCAACTCATGGGGAACTGGGAACTCATAATTTTTAATGAGAGCATACCACCAGGTTCATTGCCCTTCACTCGTTGACATTTGTTCAAGCGTAATTATCATTATCACTCTACTCACTACCAGGCTTGATAAGCAAGTAGCTTACAGAAACTGACAAACCGAAACATATAGTATCAAGGATAAAGAATCAAAAACTCTTCATTTCCATCAATGCAATCAATGTACACTTAGAAAGTTAAAATTTGCACGCCCTGACGAGGCAGAATGTATTGGAGCTTTATTATTAAGTACCGAAATTCCTGCAAAAAAAAAATATTTATGAAAAGGTCTAATTCTTACTTCACGGTTGTCTAGTAGGGATCGTACTTGAGCGATAAGACCGCCAAATTGTCACATATTTTGTATTTTGTCTTGTTTGTTTTATTTTTAAGTGTGCAATAAAATAATTTTCTATCTATCTATCTCAATTTAAACACTGACAATAAAGTGATATTTTTTATTTCTGTCGCTTCGGTATGTAGACAAAAGTTACAAGTTAGTTGTTATTTTTCATGTATTTGCCGCGTCGACAGCAATATTCATAAACAAACTGAAGACTGATGATAGTCCTAGTTCATTCATTCATTTATTATTCTTGGTTACCAATACCATTACCAAGGAAAATTATTTCCGTACTTTAGTTCTTATACTATTTTGTATTAGTTAACACTTTGACTGCGGTTTTTTTTCGACGACTGCGATCTTTTTTTTTACCTAAAAAATTCGTGCTGCCGCTCTACACAGCGGTTGTGTTGCGCCGCACATGCGTTTCGTTCGAAAAATATTACAGCTCTGCTGAGTCACAAAGATCTGTATTTTCTTAGCCGCTGCGCTAGTGTGGATTTTCGCAGATTAGTCACTTGTAGAAAACTCATACCGTGCGTTTTCAGCACTCAAAGTATTAAGTTATTATTATAAATTCCAATTTACATTATGTTTGACATGTAAGAATTACCTTATCACTATCAAGGAACAACTGAAATGAACACCTATTTTAGCCATATGTGACCGAAAGAACGAAAGACCGAAAATGATTCAATTGCTTATTAAAACAAGGTAACGTAAATCGACTCGTATTTATAGTATACCTACAGATGTTGATTCAAATGCAGTACCAGAAACTATGGTGAGTAATGAATTGAATGCGTCATAGTTATAGCTCTACACCACCACATAATACGTAGTATAGTACTATATAATATAATACTAAGTTATGTCTACTAAGAGTACTACTATTATATATAAGAGATATTTTATATTTCTAGCAATATGCTATCCTATGAGGGAATGAGAAAAATAGGAGAAGAGGAGAAATAGAAGGATATATACGAATATAATTTATGTAAAACTGCTATAATTTTAATTAAATGGTTATTTTAATTTTATATTAGATATATTACTTTATTTTAGGCTTAAAAGTATAACCTTAATATGTACCCACTAAAATTAATTAAAATCACAACACAAATAAAAATATAGAATTGAAATAAAATGAAATTATTAAGCATTTTGTTATGCCAGCTACACATTATAACTACTACAACGCTATATAAATATAGATAGATCCAGCAGTGGACTAACATAGGCTGATGATGACAGGATATACATATCTAGTTAATTGTCAAAATGTTTTCGGTAAATGCCTTTAATCCTAAGTTTACATAGACACTAGCTAGAGAATAGGAGAACTATGAGAGAATTGCTAGCACTATACGAGAACTATAATTTGGAGTAAGTACGTATATAATGTAGTTTAAGTTGAATGAGCTGGGTAAGAGCCGGCTCAGCGACTTCCAAGGGTCGTTACATGAATCTGCACTTTTTACTTCACTTTAGAGATAGGGGTGGCTTTGGCGTCAGGCACTAGAAGGGCACTAGGCACGTTATACAGGGTGTCCCCCTAATTTCTGCAATCGCCAATTTTTGGGGGACTGTATAAAAATAAGTTAGTTTTGGTGGAAACATTAAAAATTCCATTAAAATTCCTTTGTATTGCAATGCATTTCTATTTTAGATCATGAGCGAATGTTTACGTAATCAATATCCCACCAAAACATAAATGTAAAAAAGGAGAGCCAAGTTCAATACAAAAATTATGATTGGCTGTGGGCTTCCCCGCAAAAAGAATGGAGATCTAAATGAGTGCCAAGTCAAATCTATGTAGGTTAGATTTGACTTGGCCAGTTTTCATTACATCAGTCATTTTATAAAGTTATTCAACATTTTAATTCTGATAAAAATTTACACTGTTTTGAAAGTTTTGCGGGACAAATAATAATCAATCGGAAATAAAAATATTGTGGGGCAATCTCGGGATTATTCTGTCTATACAATAACAAAATAATCATTAAAATTGGTCCACAATTGACGCGACAAATCGGAAGCATTAAAAAATTAATAAAAAATATAAACTTACAGCCGAACATAGAACCTCGTCCTTTTTTGTAAGTTAATTAAAAATAATGATGGACATTTTACACATCATGTACTGGCAATGCAAGCAGAGCTTGTGTTATAGGTACGGCTGAGATAAACATAATAATAAACCTCAATAACCCGGTTAGCGATCTCTTTTTAGAAATGGGTGACCATTATGCTGATATAGGATCTAGAGTAGCTCTAAATGTTATGCAATAGCTATGCTTATACATTATATGGACATTTATACGTACTGCGATCGCGTAAAGTGGCCTAATGGACCTATATGTATTCGACACATAAGAGATAAACATACTAGTGGTTTCTTTTTCACTTCTTCCACTAGTGGACAAAAAATTTAAGTGAACAGTAAAATTATTTTATTTGATAATTATTTATAGTATAAAGTATTATCTAAGTGCTTATTTAAATATAAACTAGCCAAACTCGATGTAGAACGTTTGTAAACAAACCGCCCATACTTGACCTAAAATTCACTTTGTTGCCGAGTCAGTTTATAGGCAATATAAATTACTTGTCGATTTGTTTCATAAATATTGCTTTCAATTATATCTGAAACCCAACGCCATGCAAGTGAATTTTAGTTTTTTGTGTCGTGGTATGTTTACAAAGTTTCTATGAGTTTCTACATCGAGTTTGGCTAGCGTACATATATGTACATATATCTATGTAGAATACTCATACTAGAATAAAAATACTGATTAGCTCTATACGGCCATAGAGTTGGTTATAGAAATCGATTGGATATTCATGAGAATAGATATTTGAATGTTTTACATAGCGGTGAAAGTCAGATGTAGCTTGTTTTATTAAAATTTAATATAAAATGAAAAATCTCATCATGACACTAATATTATAAATGCGAAAGTTTGGATATTTGATACCTCTTTACGCGAAAACTACTAAATGGATCGGGCTGAATGTATGGTAGGTAGGTATTTATTATAAGAGTGGAATTAAACATAGGCTACTTTTTATCCCATAAATCAGTTCCCATGATATAGACAATAGACATATACAAACATTTTCATAAAAAAACAACAGAAAAACTCGTGCGAAGCCGCGGGCAGAAATTAGTTATTTTTAACCGACTTCGTAATAAGGGGAATGAAATAAATTCTATGTAAGTATGTATGTTTTTTATGTCGGTTCGTTGATTTCTCCTACATTTATGGACCGATTTGGATGATTATTTTACTATTATGTACCTAAATAATAAATAAAATAAAATAAGCTTCATTTACTACCATAATTACTTAATAACATTTTTATCTATACACTGAATAAAAACAAATAAAAAAGAAAGAAAGCTCAAAGCTCTGTGGCAGTACCACTTAGAGTGGTGAAAGCCTCCTCCAGGTCCCGGTCCTTCCATGCTTCTCTATCCAAAGCCAGTCAGTCGATAGATTATGTACCTATAATACTCAATACTCAATGGGTTATTGCTTACATGTGTACAGATAGGTCTTAAAATAATATAAAGTCCAACATGCACCCTGCAAGAGCATCGCAACATAAATTTGAAGTTAGATACATATTGTATAAAGGATGATTCCAAGGCGGTCCCATACATATTATCCAGAAGGATTAGTAATAATCCCAAAACAGTAAAAAAATATGAGATTCGAAGTGGTTTTTAGCATTTTCCTAAACACTCAAACTAAATTTATAAGTGAAAGAACATTTGCACTTGAATTATTTGGTTCGTTAGTAAAGGAACGTAAAAATGTTATTTATTGACAAAATAGACAATGAAACACGACAAATAGTAAGATTTTTACAGTTAGAATACAAACGGCTTCAACGATATTATTTTGCGTGTTTATAACCTAATTTATTTGGATTGGAACCGGATACCCATTTTTATTGTATGTCGTCAGCATAATATATGATAAATATTTACTCTATCAAAAATATTTAGGTTCTGACTTATTAATTAAAACTACACGCATGATAAAGTAACGAAATAAAATGTGCAAACTTTTTCGCCTCAGTCTGACCCATATATAGCACACCGCACCGTCGTCGTCCGCCGCGAAATCATAGCAGCGGCACCGTAGTTGTTTGACGAGAACGCTTTAATTGATATTAAAAGCAATATTATTTTAAAATATTTATAATTATCTACCGAAGCACCCAAATATGGAACAATCAATTGTTCTATTCTTGGGTATTTTTGATTGTTTTATTTTGAAAGTACATAATATCAAAGGGAAAAAATACATTAAATAATAACGTTTATTTAGGTAGGTTAAATAAATGTTATTAATGTATTTTCCCTTTGATATTATGTACTGTGAAAATAAAATGATACCAAATCACTACATAGTAGGTACTTTGAGAATTCAACGCACGATTTGGTTGAATTCGACATAGTATAACAAAGTCACTTCCCCCGCTGTCTGCGTCCCTATGTATGCTTAGATCTTTAAAACTACGCAACGGATTTTGATGCGGTTTTTTTAAATAGATAGAGTGATTCAAGATGAATGTTTATAAACATTTGACACATACAGATCTCCACGCGGGCGAAGCTAGTAATATATAAGTACCTGTAGGTAGGTAAATGGGGTATCAAAAGGTTTATTTATCGTATTAAATGGGTAGCCTGCGCTCTCCATACAGAATTTCGGAAGTCAGCATCGTTTGAGATTATGGCGGCGCAGTAACGCCGGGCCATAAAAATAATGTTTCGAAATGTTCCCAGTGTTGGTATGCGATATTCATAACACTTTGGAATGTTTTTATGGGGAAACACTGACCCATACCTTACATTCCTGCTACCCATACCTTACAGTTGCTAAGGACAGAGGCATTTTTAAGGATTTTATATTTTTTTCCTTAATCCGTCGCGTGCGCAGTACAAAAATAGTACCTAAGTTATCGAGTGCGTGGAGAATATCACGCACTCGACTTGCACTCCTATTACTCCGTAGTCATTCATATTTTTAGGTACATTATCATTCATGTTTTATATAAAACCAGCACATTATGCCCAACAAAAACACCTATTT
Source organism: Eupithecia abbreviata (assembly GCA_943735965.1). Lineage (NCBI taxonomy): Eukaryota > Metazoa > Arthropoda > Insecta > Lepidoptera > Geometridae > Eupithecia > Eupithecia abbreviata. The sequence goes on from OX030986.1 coordinate 3,270,344, forward strand.
GCGGTTCGTGAACCATTATTTCTTACCGCAGCTGCGCAGGCGATGACTGGCTGAAAAGTGATGCACCAATAATTACTGAATTTCGGAAACGTTGGACTGCGTAACACAAAACTACAACCAAAACAAAATCCACAGGGTATAATATACTCCTCCCCGCACATCACGGGTTAATAACAAAACTAAAAAATATGCTGGACAATACACACAGCATCAGGCCAGCAGAGAAACATTCATAATTCATAATCTTTATTCAATCACAATAATAGAATTGTATCTGAAATTTGTACATGCACATGCGGACCTTATTGAATATAATATAATATTTATTGATAAATGATTAAGGTACCAGTTGAGTGATTAACATAATACTTATACATAACCCAAACAGAACAAGTAACCGCAGATAATAATAAATATGAGTGAATAATAACAGAGAAATCGAACCGACAGCATTCAGAGTCTCAGCCGGACCTACATATATCCACAGCGCCTCTGAAGTCGCCAACCGTGAGATAGGCGCAGAATTAAAACTTCATCACGTAATACGAATAATAGAATTGCAGCGAGAAGCTGCGAGAAGCTATTAGTATTCAGCAAAATGGAATTACCAGCCAGACTCGTCCGACGGATGACATTATCAAATGAAGCAAGCCAAGTAAGCCTCGAAACCACCATCCAATTTTGTATTTCACGAGCTATATTCAGACTAATATTTCCTTCCTTATATTTTGTGTTGACGCTGTCTTTTTTACAATGTCAACCCGCGTAGAGCTTGTGATTTGGAAACAAGATGACTTATAAAACTTTTGAAACAATCATGGTTATACTATTATTATTATGTCTCTCATTTACCATGATCTCGGGCCATAAAGTGACCCGGTCCTTTGGAAGGCTTGTGTGGGGCCGAAGCCAACAGCACAGAGGCCCTTTGAGAAGTTAATCTAAAGGCGATGGCTACACATAGCGGGTATCATCCTCGGGTGCACAATATGATACACCCAAAGATGGTATCCGCGAGGTGTAGAGACTATTGCAAAGAAAAATGAAAGAAATAAAACCAGGCTATTGTGATGGATGGATGGACTGGGTAATCGGGTAATTATTATTATTGTTATATTATTATTAACTAAATTCCGTGATCATGGCGCATGAAACTGTGCAGAAATATTGGATAACTCAAAAATAAAATCTACGACTTAAGATGACTTATGCATCAATTTATTTATAAAAAAATTCTATAATCAATAAATAATCAGAATTATTTCACGAAAACACCCTGAGCCAGACTAAATAAAATAAACATTATTGGTAGTGGAAATCAAATCCGCAACCTTCATCTGGTCGACGACATTCGCCACCTGCGCCACATAGGTCGTCTTAATTAAACCGCTAGATCTTGTAACGATACATACATTGTGGTCGAAATATATGAATATTTTTTACCAGACATCGCAAAACCGCATCCCTTTTAGGGCTGAAAGCCTCAACAAAGCAGAAGTGCTCTCAAGGGAGTGTTATAGAAGCATAAGCGAGGAAGGCAAATCCCATTTTACACGAACAATGTAAACCACGCCGTACTACGTTCGTACAAAAACCACAAACCACGCATATGTGCGTGCTTTATACGCAAATCCATACGAGAAATCCAAATAAACAAGGAAATAAGAGTTACGTTTCGGATGGAGTTGAGTGAGCGCGATTCTATAATAACAAATTGAGTCATCATGTAGATCTTCCTGCCTTTTTTAAATTCATATAAATATTTCCATCCCAAGGTTGCCTGGAAGAGATAAGGCCGCTCGATGTACTTGTCACATGTATTGTATTTTTGTAATATTCTTCATCTGGTGTACAATAACAATTTTGTACTGGTTTCTGACCGCGGCTTCGCACACGTTGTTTCTATGGAAAAGTTTTAAGGTTTATTTCTATACGATGGGAAGTGATTTATGGGATAAAAAGTAGCCTATGTTTTATTCGGGCCTGGAACTACCTGTATGCAAAATTTCAGCCCGATCCGTTCAGTTATTTTTGCGTGAATGAGTAACAAACATCCATCAAAGAGACTTTCGCGTTTATAAATTTTAAAAGTAGGAAGTAGGATTGTATTGTGTGTTCAGCAAATCAAATCAAGAAACAAAGCTAAGGTAAAAGCAATCGAAGGAAACTTATCTTATTAACTTCATGTCTGACGCAGCACAAAGGACGTTCAAAAATGCATTGAAATGGAATCGTGATGTCAATATAAATTCACATTAGACCTCACAAGGCAAACGTAAAACCTGGATTAAACAACGTTTACAAAGGACTTAAACGGCGTATAAAGATAAGGAAGTCGCAGACTATTAAATTATAAAACATCGTGCTCCCAAAACGGGGTTCGGAATGAAAATTAAAATTACCAGGCGGAAAATCAAGCTGAATTGTAACACCGCACTCCAAATAATGTCGACGTTTCCAACAGCAAACTTTGGAATGATTCGTTTAATGAAATTCAGCTCCGCAATGAGGAGCAATTGATGCGATCATCGTAAACATAGAATAGACCAAGGCTATTCGGCTTATTGAGTTTTCCTCCAAACTATTATGGAAACTTCCGACCTGCGGTTCGACCAATCCAATTGTATGCTAAATTTGAAATCTAGACTAATCCAATAACAAAGGCCGAACAAGAACTGCTGTGTTATTATTTGTTCTCGGCAAACTCGAGGTCATACGTGGCCGTTGAACGTATTCCGCTTGTTAGAGCCGCAATATCGATGTGCGGAAAAGCGAAGAAAAGGCTGGCCTAGTTCAATCTATATTCATAACTGGTACCCACTGTATTGTATCGTAAAAGTCACACATCGACGAGTAAAATCAATGTTAACAATATTTTAAAACAAAATGCTACACCCGATGTCGGTTGGCTATTTATGTACAGTCCCGAGACTAATTGAGTAATTCCATCGCCAACTCAATTTCTGGATGTAAGAATCCGAAGGCGCAATTTTCAATACCGATTTTTCGAGGCGTGTTTCGATTTAAAAGCTTTTTCGAGAGTTGGTTCGTTCTAAAGGTCGCAATGTCAAAGGGACCTTTGAGTCTTTACGAGCTTTATAACGAAGATTACAATCGAGCTCTAAAGTCTTAACAGAACATCACCAGTGATGTAATATCGCTCCAGTTCAGAACAACTATTGTTCGAGCTTACGCTGCTGTTTTGTTACTAGCATCTTGCTAAACGCGTTGATGTCATAATTGTTATGACCCACTTGGAGAAATGTCAGACAATTATTAGTTACGAAGCCAATTCTATTATGACTGCGTTTCGCGGCTGATTGAAAGATACGGTCAAAATGAATTGCATGGTTATTGATGTATAATTAATGTTCCCCTTGATTGAGAATTCATAGAAGAAACCGCAGATTATTCCGTTTAAAAATTTGCTTCATTCATAATGCATCGTTCTGCAGTCAGCAAACAGGTCAGTTGCGATCACGAGCCAGCCGGAATTAGGGCAGCCGGTGTAATTACTTACGCTCGGGCCGCCGTTCCACCCGGCAGAAAGGGCTTTGTGTAGGAAATAGTCCGATAGTCGATGCTGATGATACGGTTTGCTGAGCTTTTCGGAACGAGTTACCTGCTTGGAGAAACACGGTTGCTTAGTAGTACAAGTAATGTTCTAGTACAACTTGTCATCATTTTTTCATGAGAAAGTAGTAGCCATAAATAGCCTTATCCACCAGTCATAGCAGCGTGTTGCGTTGTACAATCTCCCGTATATTCAATCAAGTATAGAAACACTTTCGAAGAAAGTTGGCACATGTTCGGTTCCGGTCACCTTTTCGATTGCAATTGCAACATTAGATTGAATTAGGAGTCGGGCCCATAAGTCTGTGGCGAAATTCTGGGTCAGGTTAATCTTATCCGGCTATTAGCGTTAGCCTTGAATACGCCCACGCGTTGTTGTTTCAAATTATATTCGCGTCTCGCGACTCATAGAAAATGCATTGAATATTATATCCTCAGCATGCGCTACTCAGCTTGTTATTCTTTCTTCGCCCTCCATCTTAGGAACAACAAACGTCGACATCAAATTCGCAATCTTTGCAACGTGCTCATAATCAAGACAAAGGCAAGTCTTTTGATCCGTTGTTTACTCTCCGTCTAGTCTTTCCCTCGGGGCTTGCAAGATCTCGGTGTACTATACCTACAGACAAATCTACAGTGTAATCTGTGGAGCAGTAGGTGCCTTTTGTCTTGGAGCGAAATTCCGGTATACGTCCGGATCGACCGGTTCGGTTCCCGCGAGAGGGGAGCGCAAGGTTACTGGTTATTTAGCACAGGCGACATGTGTGCTGCGGTTCTATGGCACAGATTTGGGACTCAAATATGGAGCATCAATACATCCTACACCAGCAATGATCGATACAATCATTCGAAATCGAACCAAATCTTTCCTTGAGTTGAGAATGTGTTTGATTGGGCTTTACGATTCAGATGTTACGTTTTAATGATGTCGCCTTCGGATGTAGATCTCTCACGTCACTCAGACGACGTAGTAGTAACATTATGTTTCGTTTCTCACGTTTAGTCACTTGTATGTAATGTACTCGGAAGCTAATGATCAGTAACGTTCACATGGTGGTATTTAGAGACATTAGCGGGAACATATTGTCTGCCTATTACCGTTGCGTTTTCACGGTTTCCAGTAAATAGCGTAGAAAGCAAAATGTTTGTATGCTAGTCAATTAACGGCTAAGGATTGCGTTTCATGTAACATGTATCTTGAATAATCTTTAAGCGAATAGTGAATACGGTTGTAGTGAAATACAGCAGACAGCCAATATCACGCAATGGCCGGTAGCTAAGCCAATAAAACTAAAACGATACGTTACGTTCCAACAATAACATGTGTTTATACAAAGTTTTGAGCGAAACCAGGCGTGTGGGTCGTACGTAAGGCTAGGTTACACATAATATCTCTAGTGGCTCTGCTACGACGACTGAATCAATTTTAATTTCAATTTCGACTCAAGGTAAATCATGGTCAGAACTTTTGAGTTCGACAGGAATGTGGCAGCAATTGAAGAAACGCTTTGAATTGTGTGACTCAACAGTGGTAAGGGCAAATCATGATGACGAATAGCCATAGCCATCTATTAAAGTTAAAGTTTATCTTGATATGTTTGACGCGTGTAATCTGAACAAATATAGTACGTATACATTTGATAGGATAAAAAAACACTGGATCAAAGGTCTTCGTTGACAAGTTTCCATTGGGCCTACCGTTAAGGACCATTAACTTTCTAAGCTCCACCAAATATGAATACTGATGACTGGCTCCCGTTTTTTATGAGACGTATCTTAATTAGACTTCGCAGGATCTTGTAGTAACTTCGTGGTTCAAGTGATGTGGAAATTTTACGAGTCGACATAGAATAGAAAATAGGTCTAGAAATTCGTTTTGCTGGATAAAGACTCGAATAACAGATTTCAGCTAACGAGTTTCTGTGAAAGAATAGGCGATTTAGAAAGAAAAATATCCCGTCTCGGAGAATATTAGACAAATAACAAATATTTCTGTCCATTCCAGACAGGTTTCCCAGAAAATTGAATGTAATAAACCGGAAAGTTTTCCAATTTATCTTGATAAGAGAGTAAAATATCTTAGATTATATTTCGATAAGGTCAGCAATGATATTTTCCGAAATTTGGATCGAAAACAATGAGCAATTGGTACATTTTGATGATTAATGACTGATGTACAATACCGGCACTTATAATATAATATTATACTTATAAGACACCTATAGGTTTGAAGGAGCACAAAGAGATTATGAAGTAGGTATGAAAGGCATCAAATATTCTTTCGCTGCTTTCGCCCTGTGAGCCATTGCTCTCGTGGAAGTTTTCTCACTTCGTTTCCTCTAAGTAGGTGACTTGAAAACAATAGGTACGATGTGATTATGCTTGGGATTACGTGAGCGGATTCAATTCGTCCAGTTGCTTTTCGATTTTAGTCGTGCCCCCGCCATTACTGTTCAAATTGTTTGTCGTTTGAAGCAATTTCCCTAAAGTTTACAAACGGTGCCTCGTTAACTTTTACAATAACGATACTATACCCGATTCGGATGTTTGTATAAGCCTTTGTAACTGCTTCGTCAAGGTAGAGTTTTTGAATTTTCGTGACCTTGGTCAGACAGATAGGTAGAGGTAGATACTCAATTTATGAGGATTTTACGTATTCCTAAATCAATATGTAATTATCAGAAACAATGAAGAGGTAGGGTCCTTCATTGTTTCTAATAATAAGCCGTTTAAGTCGACAGAAAGAAAAGGCGTCAAGTCTCAGACCCCGTCATTCTTCCACTAAAGTATGGCTACTATCACCGTCTTTCCCATAACAATCATTCAATATAATATAATGTATACAGCTTCCCTGCATACTCTATGCAATTGTACAAGTATATCTCGACCAGGGCATTCGTATCCCAGGAGTCGGAAGGTGAAATATATCTTATGCGGACGGACTTAGGATATATTTCACATTGTTTTACGAGCTCTGCCAAAATAACACCAATTCTTGTGTAAGGCGATATTTCCTCCAGATAATTGGGTAGATGTTATACGACGCTTCAGTGGATTTTTTTATTGCGATAATTTGGTGTGAGATTTTGCTTTTTTTTAGACCTGTCGAGTTTGAAAATCTTAACGAAGATTCTGCGACTATACTATTGTCATAGCAAAGCGATTGGTAAGCAGAATACGCCCTGAGTAGGTATTTGGTTTATAACCAACACTTGCTAAGGTATAAGGTTTACCAACAACGAGGGAAGTTCAATGACTGTATTTCTCTCGCACAGCCCTCGATTTAAAGTGGCAAATCGAATCATGCGGAGCCGTTTTCAGCACTCGAGTCAGACATACTGATTTAATTTCGTACGAGTGTTACATTCGAGGGCTCCCTTACCCATGGCTAATGAGTTTTATAGCCTACTCGTGGCCCTGTACGAATATACACCGACCACTTAAATCTGTGTGCCAGTATTGGTTTCGTATATTATCTACCACCAAACTGTATCCTCCTATAACATAACGATTTGGCTATAGTTTTGACAGAAGTGTACGTAAGGTACGTACACTTCTGTCAAAACTATAGCCATAAGCGCAGATCATATATAATTGCACAAGTGTATGCACAAACATACTGCAGTGCACTCTCTATTCCCTCTCTCCGGGGACGTTAGGCACAGGAACAACAGTTTAAAGTGATATCCGAGGAACATCGCTATCTTGACACATTAGTGTGTTTAAAACTGCATTTTGTACACTTCGATTAATTGATACGCTAAATTAATTAACGTATCGTACGAAACTTGTATAGTACATGCAATCGTGTTCTAAGCTGTTAGCTAACATTACAAAAGAAAGGAATGCTGAATTCCTTTTAGATCAAATTCCGCGAATAGAGTGTAAAAGGATCACACACGAACACCTAATTCTATTACGTCGAGTTCTTGTGCTGGTACTGATCATGCGGGCGTTTGTGCTTCATTCTGATGTGCATAGAATCGTTGAAAGTAAGACTGTGTACACTGTACGTGTACATGTTAGGCGTTTTGAAGCAAGCTTTGGTAACGCGCGTTTTAAAAACCCTCTGTTACTAGGCTACCAGAAAATGCCTTATTAGAATCGCGCGTTTGGATGTGTCACAGCCAATCGCGCATTTCTATTTAAACGCGCGTCAAATTTGGTTCAGATCTTAGTCTTTCAGTCCTTAGGTACTAAGTTAACAAAAACTATATTTTCTTTTCCTTAAAATAAGCGCCTTGCAGCGCCCGAACGGATAGAGAGGAACCATACGAACTATTCTTTGTTTCACGGCTTATGCTACTATTTGCTATAATTGTTATAATTCGATTATGTTTTCGAATGATTTTCAGTGATTCGTTGCATTTAAGCAGTACCTACAACTTTGACAGATCAACCATAGCAAACAAAAACTTTTTGGTTTTGTAATGAGCAAACTGCAAACCCAAACTAGCCATATAGAACTCGTGAACGCGCGCTTCAAATAGCCCAATGTGCACTCGCTCTTATACGAGTACAGCGAGTTGATAATAGGTAAGTTACCTACGCATGTGTGCAATTCCCGAGTGGGATGGGGTCATGGATGAGGGTACAGTGTGTAGGGACTCGCGGCTGGGAATGCACTGAGTGGGGTATTTGCACTGGTGACCGGAAGGGTTGCCTTGTGAGAGAAGACTGGATTACTCTGATTGTTTGAAGAGGTCGGAGAGATTGCAGATCTTTTAAGTCTTTTACACATTCGCGAATAGAAATGTGGATGGGAGTAGTTGCTGTTTCTATTCGCGAATGCTACTTTTTTGCTTAAAGTTCCCTTAAATTCCTGCTAACCTAACCTAGCCCAGCCCTTTATAAAAGATCGCCCGAATACTTAAACGCATCTCAGATTTAAACTCTTCTCAATTCGCGACTTTTTGACAATTTTCAATGAAAATCTGTTAAAAATTCGTCACTTGAGATGTGTTTTTAATTTACATTAGCAAAAAAAATTGCAATCACACAATTATCAATCAGTTTTTGTTTAGTTTTCAATCATTCTTAAGTCTAAGTGGGGGAACTAAGATCTGACATCACACTGACATCTCGCATGGTGGAAGTGTATTATGCATTGTCCCCCTGCCTAACAAAACCAGGCCTTAACCAGCCCAGCTCTTAGATGTACCAGAGCAGGTCTTTTGACGATCGACAGCTTCGTTTCAGTGCCTCTATTTTTCTTCGCTCCTTTTATCTCAGAGTCTACGACTCAGCTCCTTACAAAATAATTGGAAAGACTAGACACCGCATTAGAGGAACCTTGGTGGTTTTGGTCCTTCCAAATCTCGGTGAGCCTTTTAGCAGCAGATCGTGTGATAGACATGATAGGTATGTAGTAACTACAGGAATTAAAATTGTACATACGTCATTACTAGTCATAGGCTATTTTATTTGTCTCGTTTTCCTCAGTTGTTATTGTTAATAATAATCTTTATTTTGTAAATCCCCTATTTAGATGCCTATAAGTCCCCGTGATTTACCACAAATTAATTTCACGTGATTGGTGTTTTTTTTATTTTTATTTCATATATATACACTGTTTTTTTATGTTTTGTGAAACTTTTTTCTTTTTTTTTTTCTTTGTGTTTTTGTATTTGTATTTGTATTTTTATTTTGTAAGCCTAAAGAAATAAATGATTTTTGACTTTTGACTTTTGGAAAGGTTTGATTTTTTGTTTGTTTGTTTGTAATGAATAGGCGCCGAAACTACTGGACCGATTTGAAAAATTCTTTCACCTTTGGGAAGCTACACTATCCCCGGTGAACATAGGCTATAGGTACATATTATTATATTTTCAAAAAAGTTAGGAATCCGTACTAAACCGTGCAAAGCCGGGAAGGTCCACTAGTTTATTATAAAAGCGAAAGAAAATCAAGAACATAAATAAAATAAAAAACATACATACAGCCGAACAAAGAATCTCCACTTTTTTCAGAAGTCTGTTTAAATGTCTGTATATTAAGGCATCCTTGAAGAGTTCTTAAAGCAGTACTTAACCTATCGAGTTACAGCAATCAAAGACAAGTAATTCATGTGTGACTGAAACTCAAGAACCATAAAGTCTTGAGTCAGTGAATTGGTTCTATAATAACAATGTGGTTTATTTCTTTGTGAATAGGATATACAAAGATGAGATGATTTAGGTTTTGGGAAATAGGAAGCTCTTTGATTGGTTTGTAAATACAAATGGTTACATACCTATAAGTATACCCATACCTATAAGTTTTCAGTTATTTTTTAAATGTAGCATCATTTGACGTAAATAAACCAGCGGAAATAAACTTAATTTCTTGTATTTAGCTTATTGCGGATCTGCAATGCTGGATCCAACATTGCATGCTGGATTCAACACACCCAAAAATATACTGTATCCATGGGATTGCTGTTAAGCCGGAGCCAGCATTGGGATTCCTAGTCATATCCTAAAGTACCTATAGCACATTTTACAATTTACTTTATGATTCAATTATTATGCTAAACTTTTATTCTAAATTTCACCAGATGCACAAACAGCCATAACAATCTAGACACATAATTCCAAAACATTGTTTGGATACAGAAATGTCAGCTAGTATTTTTATCAAACAATCATTTATCTTTTTCCCTAATCAGATAGTATTATGTGATAATAGATGTTGAGCAAAAAGTTTATGGCTACAGGACAATAAAGATGTAGAGACGGCACATAGCTGAGAAGCCTAGATTTCTGTTATAATATAATGGAGAGTGCGAACCAAATTTCATGGGAAGAACAAGAGTGTGGCAAAATAAGTCCCTATAGCAATATGTAGAGTTTAAATGTTTATTTAGTGTAAGTCATTCAAACTTAAGCTTTATGACAGTGGTGACAGCTAGAATAGTTAACTATTGAGATTTCCAGTAGATCCACTTTGACTTATTCATTTTAATTTATTTATAGAATACATGCTGTATGAAATGGCGATCTTCAATAAGACCTTGATTACTGAGCCACTAAATAAACAGAGCCGTGAAATAACTTTAGTCTGTTTGTTTGTCAACACAGCAAAAATTCAATCATTGATGTTAGTCAGTTTTTACGAAGCAGTGAATAATTTTAACTTGAAACAAAGTATATAATACTTAAGTACTAAGAACATTTTATCAAAAAGTAGTGTAGGTTGGCTAAAGTGTGCGTAGGTACTTTGATATAAAACAACACAGAGGGATCACAAAGAAAACGTGATTTATCTCCTTCCTTTAAGTTTCATGATAGGGCTCGGTCGGGCTGACAAACCTATCAAGACAATTTAGAATCATGACGTCAACTCGACAACTCGAAAAGTTACGAAATAGTAACTTCACGATTGCAATATTGCAAACTCACCCGTCTCCGACGACCACGCATTTGATTGCCTGCATTACGGCGTTATATTCAACAGTGTTCACAAATAAGACACTTATCACACGGGTGGTCTCAGCTTACTCAGATTTGCTCACTGCACTCAAATACTACATGCAATCAATACGAATCGGCATCACAATCAACACTAACGAGAAGCACAGTTTTTAGATAACAACATTAATTTCATATCTCTACAAGATAAGAACTGAATTCCTTTCTTTACAATTTTGTCGTTTTTCACTACGTTTGGTTTGGTTGGCCGATTACGTGCGTTCGGTTCGGCAGTTCGTCCGTCGGCAATTCGGCATGAAGATAATGTTGCCAGTATATTGATCAGAACACCCGAGAATTAATCCATGTTGAGGTCTCTCCCCCACAGGTGTGTTTTTATAATAATATCGCACGCGATAATGTATCCCGATTCCTTGCTTGCACACAGCTGCGTTTTTGATTTCCAATATTTCAAACCTATATTTTGAATCAATATTCCTATTCATAAGGAATGATAATTCAGGATACTTGTATCGTACATGTACATACAATCTTATGTTATATTCATGTTTAACCACAACTAGTCTAAAATTAGTAAACCAGTTGGTAAAACCAAATGAGGTACGGTACCACTTACTAACGCATTAACACGTATGTAAGATCGTATGCGTAAAAACATCATGAGAACTATTATCGGAATATCGCAGCGCAGGACGTAGAAACAAATGTGTCCTACTTCTATAGGATAAAATGTATAATAGTTAAAATTATTGTACATCGAGACAGAGAAAAAACAGAAAAGAATGAACCAAGACAGAAACAGATGCCCAGTCAGCCAACAGGGCGGTCTTATAGCTATCTACCGTTGGTCAACAAACTGTGTGGAAATGTCAACCTAAAAAATTTAAATAGGTAATGCTGAAATAATAATGATGGACATTTCACCCAGCATCATGTAGCCTCAAGTTAAGCAGAGCTTGTTAACTTAATAAAATTCGTAACATAGATAGATATTTTGTATTAGACCAGAAGACCCGGAACTATCAGAAGATCGTACACATAACTGTCCCGAGGCGGGAATTGAACCCGCAACCTCCTGCTTCGCAGGCGGACCTTCTCTCACCGTGCCACAGAGGTCGTCTAATTGCTTTATTATTAATTAAATAATTAAGCAACTTATTTACCTATAACTTACTAAAATTGTTTTTACTGACTAATACAATTTAATATTTATTATCCATCTATATAATGATATTCTATTTTTATTCTATTTAATTTAGCTTGATTATTGATTATTTAACTGTATAACTATTTATAACATGATGTATTCTTATCTAATCAAAGTATATTTAATATAAACCATATTTAATTAGTATAATTGGTCTAGGGTCGTTTTACATCATTAAATAAATTACAATTACAATAGTTTTATTTCCAACCAAAGGAGAAAGATTAAAACCTTTTGTGGCTCGCTACGGTCACCGTTACTTACTTTACCTTAAGTACTTTTTTATCTATCAATGGGAAACTTCGTCGTTGTTATGTCACTAACTCCTCCCTACCAATATTGAGCTTTGCCGTGGCTCGTTGAAAAGACGTGCTGATGACTTGCTGGCTTAGGGCGCTGGCTGTAGACACTTAATCCCCTGATTCTAGTGTAATCCCCGTATCCCGTAAACTAACAAAGCAATACATCCACTGCCCTTGCAATGCTAAAGTTCCCATTAAAAAAGCAATGTTTCTTCATTATGGCAATATAAAAACCATAGAGATTTATTTTTATTTTTGAAAAAGAGGTTGCGTTTATAAAGTAACGTAAATTAGAGATCAAAGAGCTTGTTTCTCCCATTTAGAATTATTTTGGTCCATTAAATTGACTTGGGTCAATCACGTTTACCTAAATAACTCTTTTCGATTTTTATTCTTGAATTTTCTTGACTCAAGAAAAATAAAACAACCACAAATAAAAACCGGTAATTAGTAGGTACACATAGTAAAGAAGCTGGAAGATACATCCCTAGTGTATTATTTCACGCATGCGCGGTTGATGCTCTATTTGTCATAGTCTTGTCTTGTCTAGTCTATGGTAAATTACAAATGGCTGCTTTTACAAATCGTGTTGCGCGACTGGCGCGGTAATTGCGTGATTAAATTTCCTATCAATTTACAATGGCTAAAGGTGATAAAGACCATGAAAAACCTATAGTGAACAATGAGTTACCCAATACTGAGTGCCGGAGTACTGATAATGAAGACTCGGAGTCTGCTCCTGACCAACCCTTGGATATAGGAGAGCATTATTTGGTGCGGCGCACCGATGAGTCATGGCACCCGGCTGAGATAATACAGACGCGGTACAACGCCGCCGAAAGCACTTACGAATATTACGTGCACTATGTCGGCTACGATAGAAGACTCGATGAGTGGGTTTCCCGCCACCGGGTTATGTCTGATAGGTTCGACATTTGCGAACAAAACAGTAACAACATAAACGGCGACCACCTGCTCACGGACAAATCCGGCCGGAAAATAACAAGAAACCAGAAACGTAAACATGACGAGATCAACCATGTTCAGAAGACGTACGCTGAGATGGACCCCACGACGGCGGCGCTCGAGAAAGAACACGAAGCTATAACAAAAGTCAAATACATCGACAGAATCCAAATCGGAAAGTATGAAATTGATACATGGTACTTCAGTCCATACCCTGAAGAGTACGGTAAACAGTCAAAGCTCTGGATTTGTGAATACTGTTTAAAATACATGAGACTGGAAAAGACATTCAGGTACCACCTTGGAACATGCACGCGCAAACAGCCACAAGGAAGTGAAATATACAGAAAAGGCACAATTGCTATATTCGAGGCAGATGGTAAAGAACACAAAATCTACTGTCAAAATTTATGTTTACTGGCTAAGTTATTTTTGGATCACAAAACACTCTATTTTGATATAGAACAGTTCCTGTTCTATATACTGTGTGAAGTTGATAAACATGGAGCTCATCTCGTTGGTTATTTCTCCAAAGAGAAGGATTCTCCTGAAGGTAACAATGTAGCCTGCATTTTAACACTGCCTCCATTTCAAAGACAAGGCTATGGTAAGCTGCTCATTGCTTTCAGCTATGAACTCTCCCGACTCGAACAAGTTGTGGGAAGTCCTGAGAAGCCTTTGTCAGATCTTGGCAAGCTCAGCTACAGGTCCTATTGGGCATATGTATTACTAGAAGTGCTAAGTGCTAGCCGAGGCACTCTTAGCATAAAAGATTTGAGTCTCATGACTGGTATATCCCAGACAGATATTATATCAACACTACAGTCTATGAATATGGTAAAGTACTGGAAAGGTCAGCATGTTATATGTGTAACACCAAAAACTGTAACTGAGCAGTTGGCTACATCCCACTTCAAGAAACCTCGGCTGTCTATCGACCCCGCTGCATTGAGATGGACCCCACCAACCAAGCAAGGGAACTCTGCGAAAGCCAAGAAGTAGTACAGGCTACCAGGCACGGCAGTGGAAAATGGAAAGGAAATGCAGTGTCAGTGTCCGGACCCTTGTTTGTTTCCGAGGCCTGTGTCGTTGAAAGTAGTGGTTGCTGTGCTAAAGCCCATGAACAGTTTGTAAATCAGTGTTAGTATTATTTGGGACTTTAGTCAATTTGCTTTAAGTATAAATGATAATTGCATTTTCTGTAAAGTTAGATTTAGGTTCTCCAGTGATTAGGATTATTTCAAAAATAAGTAATTGTGTAAGATATGAAAATACAAATAGTGTTTCTAAGTATATTATTTGTAATTATAAGATAACATTGGTATTCTTTGGATTAAGATATAATCATATACAAGTTATTCAATTCATAAATATTTATGACTAAATAAGGACATACTTAGTTTAAGTTCATCTCATCACCCATCAGAGTTAGTTGACCTTTTAGGCCTTAAGGGTGTCCTACAGTAAAGTGTGGAAAGTACCTACAGATTGTTTCAAACACCATTTTAATTTTAAATATACTGGTATAGAAAGGTAGATTAATCTAATAAGTAATGCTCATAAATATTCTGAGTAATTAAATTGGATGTAGCCATAATCTTTAATAATAAGAGTACAGTGGACTAAACTCATTATAATTGACTTACTCGAGTTTATTAACCTACTGAAGTTAATTTTAGGGCTGACTGTACCTCTATACTATGTAGAGATTAGTGTATTGTAAATCACATTCTTAGAATAACCACATAAGATCTGTATTTTTATTGGACCATACTTCAGTTCCTTTTTATACTGGTAAATAGTGATACTAAATTAAGTTATTTTGTGTTTAATTTAAGTTTAAGTGTTAGGTATTTTAGTTCATAAACACTTAGTAACTTTTAGTTCAACTCGGTCCCATAAATTCTTAATATTACATATTTATGTATTACCGACCTGTATTCGAATCTTGCATGTAATCATTTATTCAAACTTAGAAATATCTATGGTATGATAAAAGTTCATTGACTTTATTTTTGTATCTACTATGTGACTTCTTGGCATACACAATCTCGTAAGATTGCGTCACCAAGCTTTCTTGCAAAGGTGAACTGAATTTTTTGTAAAATAATCTATATTTAAACCTACTGGAACAACTGACAGTGAATATTAGGTTAGGTTTTGAACACAATTTGTTTGCAATGAAACAAGTATTGTCTTTTAAAATGCTTTCGAAGCAACTATGGTGATCTTTCTATTGCTGTGTTTTGATTAGATTCTGTGAATCATCAGTTACATAACTTTTTATTTGTGATATATTTTAATTATAAGTTCGTGTCACGAGGTTCACAAATAAAGTTGAACAAGAACTTTGTTGTTGGTTTTCTTTATCTGTTAAGGATCGCATTTTATGTAGGAAGCCTTACTTTACATACCATTACCATAACAGTGTTGATGACGCACACGTTATTCAGTGTGATGCGCAGTCTGGGCTGAAAATTACTAAATAATGCTGGACAATTGACACAGCATCATCTCACCCCAAGCGTGTTATGGCTACTAGACTAGATGACTGATATACTTACATAGATTGATATTTTTACTATATATAATATAAAATACCCGGAACAAATATCTGAAGATCGTACATACATTTGTCCCAAGGCGGGAATCCAACCCGCAACTTCCTGCGTCGCAGGCGAACCTTCGCCAGCGCGCCACAGAGGTCGTCAAACTTATGCCTAAGCCTATGCTGTTTCTACCGAGTACTTATTTATTGTGTTCAGATGGCGTAAGTTTAAAAATATTTGTTTCGATCGAGTTATGGGTTTTTTTTTGTACCTATCAATATCGATAATAGTAGAAATAAAACAACCATTGCACGATATCTATTACATAGTTCAATTTATTTCCATATTCTTCAATTGCGTTTACAATAAATTTTTAATGATTTCATACTCTTCAAAACGAATGCAACCACTTAATTTTGTGCGTTTTGAATTAATTTGTTTGCAAGCAAAATTCTGTCTTAGCTATAAGCAACAGAGTTCAGAACATAGGCAGTGATTTGATATCATAATCTGAAATACGGCTAGACTGTTATCAGTGCGAATTAGGTCACTAGGCCTTGATAGGTAGCTCAGCTAGTACTTAAACATTTTGGGTGAACTGAAACCTAGACCTACAGGCTATGATAGTCAGTAATATATGGTACCTATCTAACAAACAATAGATAAGTGTTCACCTTCAGTAAAATCTTTTAAAATTGCTAAGCATCATATTTCGTCAAAAGATTAAAACTAGAGTAGGTACCTAGTCATTCTGTAAGATAATAATATCTTACATATGCGCTCAAATCAAAGTGGTCACATTCATCATGAATCCAAATCTATTCAGGTAGTTTCTTTGGTAGACTATTACATAACTTGGTTGAAAAGTCACAGATAAGTACAATTTTATACATTTAACTTAACCTAAGGCCTGTTACTGTGGTTTTTACCTGGTTTGTAATAAATGCAATCATTCTAAGTATAATGTACCTAGTCCATGGAACGATTTTCGTTACGCACTATGTGGGTAGGTGCGTACCTAACAAGTAACAGGCCAAAATACATCACCAAACTCTGATTAGCAGTTTGATAGGTAACTACAATTACATATATTCAACAATTAGATAACTACGTTTTTAAATTTGATTGATTTAGTACTGTGATATGAACTATTCTGTTGAATAAAAGGTTAAAGGTACACGGCCCCTATTCTACCAAACTAATCAGTTTACTCGTCACAGAATGACACAATTTTGTACTATACCTTAGAAAGAAAGAAGCTATATGATGGGCCGCACGTCAAGTGTCATTGTTAAACCCATTCTATCTCTCTGTGCATATGGCACAAAACGCACAATCTAGATTCTAGAGTTTACTTCATCTAAGGATTTCTTAAATACAGCTGCTTTTCAACGGGGAAGGCCCAGGATGAGATGGCGTGACGAGCTCGAGGCACATCTTCCATCATGGCCTGTTAGATGGCGAGGATTGGAAGGAGAAAAGGGAGGCATTTGCCCAGCAGTGGGACAATAATGGCTAAAAATAAATAATAATAATAATAGCTGTTTATAGTATTGGTTAGCAGAGTGGGGCCCCAGTCCAGATATATTTATTTTAATTTAGTGCTTTGTATCGCTAAATAGCGTGAGTTTGTTTGGATAATATGTAATTCAAACTATTTTTATCACAATAAAAATAGTTTGAATTACATATTATCCGTAATGTGGAAGTTCAAATCAAAGTACTTAACCATTTATTATCAGAACAGACTAACAAACGCATTATTGTGATGTCTATATCTATATAAGTATAATATAACACTACGATATAATTAGTGTAGGTACAGACAAACTGGTGAAAACGAAATATTTCACAATAAAACAAAATCTACATTAGTTAAACATATTTTTTTAGTAGAGGTACATACATTTAAAAATAACACTGCCTTAAAATACTGGGAACTTATCATTTAGATTTTTTGCGATTTTAAGAGAACCAAATGCAACACATATTTTTCGTAAGAATTAAAGACACTATTGCTAAGTTACAACGGTTAGTGCACGATATAAAGTTGAAAAAATAGACAGCCTTGAAGATATATAGATCGTATCTTTAGTTCAACCTGACAAACTAGATGGCGCTTCAAAATTTATTTTAATCTTATCTATCTTCAAGTCATGCCACGACATCTAGGAAGAGATTTATATTCCGATTGCTATATAAGCGGGGTTTGTTTCATTTGTACTAGAATTTAGACCTTGTTTTAGCGTAAATACTATTGGACCTTTTTTTGACATCGACATAACATAACGGTATACAAGGTGGCTTTTTGAGAACGGAGTGGATAGCCAAATCATTTGTTTTCTCAAAAATCGAGGTCATGACTCCCAAGACTTTTCAACTTTCATGGTTCCGAATTTGGCCATCCACTTCCATCTCAAAAAGCCACCCTGTACATACTTTAGTCGCATAAATAGAGATTGGGATTAAAAATGACACCCTCTTTCATTTTCAACCCCATCTACGATAAGGATAAGAATTGAAAATGAAAGAGGCAGTAATTTAAATCCCAATCATTGCTATCATTGCAGTCATGGCTAACTGTAGGTATAGCAATCGAACGACGCTTACACTATCAACTGTTAGCATACAATATTTAACATTCCTTTATGAAAATGTTGTTTTTATAAAGCGTTTTTAGATCAAATATCCTATTTATAATACTGAATGCTTAGTACAGTGTTTTCATAAATACTTAATAACAATACAGGATGCTTCATTCAGGCTAGACAACCCCCATAAGGTATGCTCACTAACTTCAACGAATTGTCTTGTATTATTGCTTTTAATTATCTATATATATATCTATTTAGATTCCCCAACAACTAAAGCATTTTTACAAACATTTGTAGGCACACCCATGCCACACTGCATCAAATATTGTTCAGAGAAATATTTTTTGTAAGTTGCAGTGTGCCATGCCGCCATTTTAATTAATTATAGCGAACAGCAATTCGTATAGAACCTTATTACGACAAATACACGACCTAATTTACTTTAACAATTTGTAAGATTCAAAATAACGATATGCTATAAATTAGTCATCTAAATATTTTACTACTAATGAGATTTCAAGTTTTCAAGCATGGTTAAATACGTTACATGATTTTATCTTAACATAATGGGGTACTAGTTTTCATTCCTACAATTCGGTCCTTATTTCTTTGAACAATATATTTTTCTACACTAGAAGCTGCAAATATAGGTAGGCACATTATTATATTTCACGAATGTTTTGCCGGCGACTTTTCTGTGTTCAGTTGCCTTGTGCTGACATTTTGCGTGGCGCCGAAAACACAAGTGACTCGGACCGCGTCGCGATCGAGACTGAATGATCGAGAGAGCTCCAGAGGTTAAGCAAACTAACTCAAATGTGCATGTGCTTGCACGGCTAACAACAAACAAGCTCAAACCTTCTTCGTGAAATAGAATATCTGTACTAGATATTTTTTATATATGTATAATTACGAAGTAACAATAATTTCTATTTTCTATTTGTTTGTATGACATATTTGGTATATTAATGACTTACATAAATGGTCTAAATAACAGGAGATACGATGCGATTCGAAAAATACATTTATATTTAACATTTAAATATTTAACATTTAACTATTTGAAAATGGCACGATAATGTACTTTGGAATCAATAAATAATATCACAAAATAAATCACAAGCTAGGATTATCAAATACATTTAGATATTTATGTTATTTACAAAATATATTGGTTTATACATAGGTAATATAATATATTGTCTACATTTTCACTACCAACAGGTACTGTAAGCTTACATATGTAATAATCTGTGCAAAATTATATTTCGAACCAAATGTGAATGAAGAATTAAAAAATAATGATTTTAAATAAAATTATTAACATAAATTAAGTATGAATTATAACGAGAGATCGATATTTCCTCACTTAAACAATATTAACACAGTAAAACTAAAATAATCTTTTTACCACACGTAAAAGTGGCCAAGTGCGGTAAGTAAGTCGCCATTCGCATATTACCAGTCCGGTATTCAGATCTTAGGGCCAGTCCTTTCCGTTTAGTATGTCGGGGCGGTGTAGTCGATGTTAGCTGAAAAATAACAAATAGCAATAAGAACTGTGAAAATGTATGGTGAAGTCGACTAATCAATAATCAATAATCATTTATTTCGTAACTTTCATGAAATACACGTCACATTAGTTTCGGCTACAGATACGTAGCCATTTTATACTTACAAGTAAAGTAAATTAACAATATTGAATTAAATTATACATTATTAAAATAGAAATAAAAATAATAATAATACATTTAGTCACATTTATAATCGAGGAACTCATAGCTGTAAAAGCTATTGTCAGTGAGCCAGTGCTTTAGTTTACTCTTAAAGGTTGTTAGGCTAGTTGCCTTCCTAACAATTTCAGGAAGATTGTTGTACACCGTCGGTCCCATCATGCGAGTTAACTTCCCCGACTTCGCGAGAGTACGTGGTAAGGTGGTGAGCTTGTCCGCTCGCCGAGTGCTGTACCTATGAACGTCGCTATTTCTAGAGAACAGTTCAAGGTTGTCCCTTACATACACGGATACCTGGAATATCACAATGCATGGAAGGGTAAGTACATCGAGCTCTTTAAAGTAAGGTCTAGCAGAGACGTCCTGTGGTATCCTCACCATTGCACGTATGGCGCGCTTCTGCATGCGGAAGAAGGCGCGCCGCCAGTCGGCGGCACGCCCCCACAGTTTAGCTCTATACTATACTTTCACACTTAGGCAAACACTTACAAACCATACTATGTTTCATGTGAATTTGTTCTAAATGAATAGTCAGCAACAAAAAAAAACATTTGAATAGTAATAAATAATTTATCATTTAAATATTAGTTTGTAATTTTTATTTTATTTAGTAATCTAGAAGTTGGGCGTTGACATTACCACACAGTTTGTAAAGCTTCGGTAGTGTCATCGTTTCAAAAGACCTATGATCCTCTTTGTAAAAATGTTCTAAATAAAGATGTTTATTATTTATTATTATACTGTTGTGGTCTGGCTACGTGATAGAGCCCACCCTGTACATAGCCGAGGAACTTTTGCAAGACAGATTATCTTCGATTACCATATACAAGCTAAGCTTTAGTCGGTTTAGCGCTATGGCATGCCATAGCCAATAAAGCCCTAGCATAGCTACGGATGGCTATTGGCTGTCTGTTGTAGGTATCTATTAGGGTCTATCAGCGGAAACTTTTAATTAGCCGTCAGCAAACATGCACTGGGTCTTTCCAGGCATCTTCTATATACATATGTACCTCATTTGTAAACCTAGCTGTAAGTTTCTCCAAAATTTTGTAAATAAATAAATATAGGTACCTACTACAGCATCCATTTTGGAAGGGCTTGTTCCAAGTTGCCGTGCCTACCTCGTATGTTGGGTATTGCCGTATGGCGCATGTTACTCGATAATTATCACGATATTTAAATTTATTTTTATTTAAAAAAAAATTTGGATCGCATCTCCATACTATACTACACATTCGATACTAATAGACTTCCATTCACTAAAGACGTGTACGTTACTTACTCCGAAGCCAGCCAGGAATGTAACAGAGTCAAAGTCAATAGAATTTATTTCTTTAGGCTTACAAAATAAGCACTTAGACATATCATATTTTATACTATAAATTATTATGAAATAAAATTATTTTACTGTTCACTTCAATTATTTGTCCATTAGTGGAAGAAGTGAAAAAGAAACCACTAGTATGTTCATCTCTTATCTCTCTCGACGACCGATGTGGCGCGGTGGGCGAAGGTCCGCCTGCGACGCTGAAGGTTGCGGGTTCGATTCCCGCCTCGGAACAATTGTGTGTACGATCTGCAGATATTTGTTCCGGGTGCTCTGGTCGTTTTCTATGTATAATAAAAAAATATCTATCTATGTAATGTATTGTATTATGTATATCAGTTATCTAGTACACATAACACAAGCTCTGCTTACCATGGGGCTAGATAATGCTGTGTGAATTGTCCAGCATTATTTATTTATTTATTTATACATATGTCTAATACATGGTTATTTGCCTATTTTTATATTAACAAGCGACTATAAAAGTAAAACTTGCGTCGCTATTACCTATATTAATAGCGACAGCATTAAAAAGACTGAAATCAGAGAAAAATGGATGAAGCATTGGCTTCAAGACAGAGATCAATATACTACTGAAACACTAACAGGATAAATATCGACCAGAGACTAGACGCTCGATATTTATCGACGATACTTGATACAGATCGTGGAATTTCTGGATTTTTAGAAATCCAGCGATCCGTATCACGATCCGTGATATGCTATACTACACACTCGATAAATATCGAAATCCTGGGTTACGATCCAAATATCGTGATAATTATCGAGTGCAGGCATGCGCCTATCAGTTGTTGTTGCTATGATTATATCAATATGTTTATATTTATTTGAAGGAAAACCGGAGACTTTTAAATAATAGACTATCAAATTGATTAAAACTAAAAAGCTTAGTACCTGTCTGTTGCTGCGAGAAGGGCGGCTCGCTGTAAGGCGGCTGCGGTTCGCCCCCGGGGTAGTTGGGGAAGGACCCGGGGCTGCCGACTGCGCCTTCCACCTCGTACGCCGGGGCGAAGGCTGCGTCCGCGCCCATGCGGAAACGTTGGAAGGCGAAGAATGCGCATGCGACCTGGAATAAATATCAAAATTCAAATTAGTTTATTTCTTTTCATCATCATCAGCCTATGTTAGTGTCCACAGCTGGACGTAGCAGTGAGCGCCACAGCGCCCTGTCTTCAGCTTGACGCTTCCAGCATCTACCAGGAGTCTTTCACAGGTCGTCATCCCACCTGGTCGGAGGGCGTCCTACACTACATTTACCGAGTCGTGATCTCCACTCAAGAACATGTTTGCCCCAACGGCCGTCGGTTCTTCGCGAGATATGGCCGGCCCACTGCCACTTCAGCTTGCTAATTCTTACAGCTATGTCGATAACGTTGGGTCTCTGTCGGATGTATTCGTTACGAATCCTATCCTTCATTTGAACTTACCCAAGCGAAAATGGAGAAGAAACAGAAAGCAATGGCTCCCTGCATGTTGTTGGCGGTGCCGGGGGGAGGGTTGTCGGTCTTGCCCCACGCGTTGGACAGGTAGCAGAATCCCACAAAATACAGGAACGCCCAGAACGCTGGAATAACACGATTATGCATTTTTTTTTAAACTGACGCGATCCGAAAACCTAAACCGACGATCGTTTACTAACACTATCGGAAAGTCTAGAACCATAAATAAGGTCTAAAAATTCTTAGTACCTCCTAACGTCAAACTAGGTCAAGGCCTTCTAACCCTAAGTCACCTGCTCATACCTAGGTAGTTAGATATAAATGGATATAGGTCATCTTAAACTGAACGACCACTGGTGTAGTCGTAAAGAGAAGTAATTAAAGCCCCAACAATCCGCTATAAAGGTGATCTTGTTGCTCATTCTAGGTCAAAGGCAATAGAAACAAGATGCCTGTGTCTGCCGTTGATTTAAACTTTTGGTTGACAAATAAAAATTGTAATATTGTAATAATGTTGGACAATTCACACAGCATTATCTAGCCACATGGTAAGCAAAGCTTGTGTTATGGGCACTGGCAACTGATATACATAATACAATACATTACATAGATAGTTTTTTTTTATTATACATAGAAAACGACCAGAACACCCGGAACAAATATCTGCAGATCGTACACACAATTGTTCCGAGGCGGGAATCGAACCCGCAACCTACTGCGTTGCAAGCGGACCTTCGCCCACCGCGCCACATCTGTTTATTTGTTTATTTATTTCCACCGTAGGTACACAATGTTACACTTGATGTCGTTTAATACTATTTTAAAAGACAAATTACATTTTTATTATAACACACACTAACTTTTGACAAAGGAAACACCATAGGACATTTTGCAAAAAAAAAAAAAAAAAAAAGCAGACAGACATGCCTTCATCGGTCGTCAAATGGTAGATCTTTTTCGGATGGGGCTCACCTTAGCCATTTAAAGCGAGCCCCATCTCACTTAGATAGTAGTATGAAAAGGTGGCTCAAGATGAATCTGTAACTCTCCTAAGTTTAGATATACATTAACTTCGGTTTCTTAAAGTTAGGAACCGATTTGTTCAGTTAGTTTAGTATGAAGGTCTATGACATTAATTGCCATTGATATAATAGGAAGTAAAAACAATGAAAGTTTGTTTGAGGCTTTTAGGTTTCATGAATAAATAATGCTGGAGAATTCACACAGCATTATAATTATGATAAGTAGAGCTTGTGTTATGGATACTAGATAACCGATTACACTACATTAGAAAGAAAGATATTTTTTTATTATACATAGAACCAGAACACCCTGAACAAATATCTGCAGATCGAACAAACATTTGTCCCAAGGCGGGAATGTAACCTGCAACTTCCACCGCGCCGTACAGAGGTAAAATAAAGGTAGAGGTCTAAATAAAGACGAGAAAACGTTTTAGCCAGCGCCTACCAATAACTTTTTATGAGCAAAATCACCTGATAATCGCAAAGTCAACACATCAAGAGTCTATTTATAGGAAGGTAGATCTATATGTACATAGTAGGTAGTTACGTTACGACACTTCATATGAACGGGCCGGGGCCGCCGATAGGAATCGATCTCGACTCGAGCCTTCTTGAACGCCACTAACCTTCGTTGGGGAGTAGGGAGGTATGAGCCTTCTTGAACGCCACTAACCTTCGTTGGGGAGTAGGGAGGTATGTAGTACCTATGATTGCTCAGGGTTTGTCCCAAATGTTCATGGACACCCGATGCAAAAGTAGGGGTCGAATGACCTGATTGTGTTTTGGACAAATGTCAATGAGTGTAAATCATGACTTTTAGACAGGAATTCGTTCAAAGGGAACATCAAACATTTTTGTTATGTTTGAGTTACGCTACGACGTTCTGTTTTTAAGATTTCCTTTATCTGTTTTCATGATGCCACGCGATTTTATTTTCATCAAACATCTACGGTCGAAGTTGTTTTTGAAAACTTTACTCATAAAAACCTCGCGAACTACAAAAGTTAAGAGGCTGAAGTTTTGTTTCTCTTGTGACATTATAATGTAGGTCGTAGCCGGTAGCCACAAGGAGGCAATTTCTGGAAATAAACTTTCTATGATGAATTGATGATAGAAATGTGATTCATAAAGGTTTTCACATAAAATCTTCAAAATCGTAAATGTTGATCCAGGAAGTTGGTGGTAGTCGCCAAAGCGATGACAGTTTGCATAGAAACAGTATAAGTTGAAAGATTTCTAAAGTTAAACATGAACACGCGAGCATTATCTAGAGAAGGTGTCTAATAAATAAGGTTTTATTTATATTATCCAGATAACAGAAACCCATCACGATTTAGATTTTTCACCGATCGATTTCGTAAATGTTTACCTATTTTGCATAAAGTTTTAAATACTCGCTAAATCTGAGAGTCCATTATAATAGACAGGTATTTTGGCGGAGCGCCATAAAATTGAAAGCTTCATTTGCACAATATAAGCAACGATTCGGGGCACATTTAACTGTCAATAAAATTTTACATCCGCTAACAGATTGAAGAATATTAAAAGGAAGGAAGACTGGTCGTTAGGGTTTATTACTTTACTTTTATTAAAAGAGGTGATTATTTGCAGGAGACGTCGTCGTCGTCGTTGTCTACATTACTGAGACGAGCCTGCCAGCGAAAAAAATTAAACCTCTAGAACCGAATTCCCTAAACCTCTAGAACCGAATCCTTGATATTTTTCGTAAACAAAGGTTTTGTAAAACCAAAGATATAGGTAGATATACGTATATGGGTGGAAAATATATTTTATGAAACCGCACCGGTTAGAGTCAAGTGAGTTAATTAATAAATTAATTTGTGTATTATTCGTTTTCGAACTTTAATTTAGACCTTTATCGATTCGGTACTATGCTCGTGTAGATTATTAAATTATTACTGCACAAGCGAGAGATTGTGATCAAACGAAGGTTGACCTTCGTTTGATCACAATCTCTCGCATCTCTCGCTCGATTATATAAAAAAGTCCTAAAGTAAATATCTAAAATGTAGATAGATTTGTATAGAGTATAATAGTACAATAGATTAGTTTTTACTTTTTGTTGTACTTCCTTTGTATTTAATTTGGAAGGCTACCAATACACTTGCACCTAATTAATGTTCCTCTGTTTTAGTAACACAAATAACGCTTTAAATAAATAATAATCTGTTATGTTATTTAGTGTCTTTAAACTAAGTTTTTGTTTTTATAGTAATTTGCTGTTTCCTTTGTTTTCTGTTATAAACGATTATTATAACAGAAAACAAAAGATAGGTGTTTGTTAAGTTTTATCTCAGATTTTAGAAACGAGTACCTACAGCTAGAAAACGGATCTCCACCGCCTTAACTCGAGCCTTTAGTTATTTTATTAGGAAGTTATGTTCCTATTCCTACTAAGTTACATCCTAAACCTAACTGTATTTTTTGTCTAGAAATGGTCTTATATTACCTACGCTTTTCTTGACGGGGCGAGGCGATGAGGCGGGGTAATGCCGCACCGTTTCAAAGACCTTTGATTTGATGGATGGAGGATATTTATGCTTAGTTACCGATTTTAGAGCAAAGAAAGTTTATATAGGCAGATAGGTCCTTATTCACGGAGAGTAAATACGTGAGAGACGATTATTTGACGATTTTATAAAGTACCGTCTTGGCTTAATCATGCAAATAACAGAAAGGAAATCTCGACTGTTCCATCGTTTGTGACTCCATGACCCGACAGGATATTAATATTTTATTGAGCGCCGTTCCAGTAAATTCGAGGTCAATTAATGTGACCCTTTTGCAGTTAGTATCGTTACTTTCATTCCACCCATTTGATTGCTTTATACCTATAAGGGACATTATTAGGTATCTTTGGTTTGTAACTAAATATATGTATAAAGGTAGGTAGTACCTACATACTCTGTTCTATAATCCTAGGTAATTTATGTATGGAATATCCTAATCCTAAAATATTTTACAATACTGTTCACTCATTGGAGGATTTGGAACAAATATCAGAAGTTCTAAACAATCTTTGGTTTTAACGGCTTTCATTCGAAATTTAATTTGTCTATCTATTGTCCGTTTTCGAACTCCAGTTTCTATTTCTATCATTTTTGCTGAAGATTTTGTTCTTGTTTTTGGTGGCTTGGTATTTTGTTTTTTTTCTGTTATTCTTATCAGTTTTTGACTATATCAAATTAATACAAACTTTCTATCAGTAAGAAAATTATAATCAAAGAGACACAAATTAGAAACATAGTTTTTGTTATTATAGTGCACATTTTTTTGGAGACCAACCAACAAGTGTAGCGCTGTGGGTCATGTTAGATGATGATGATGCTCCACCTGCTGAGACATAGAATGTAGCAGTGTCGATTACCGTTGCATGACGAATTGACGAACCATTTTGGTATGCAATTATTTATTTCCAGCACTAGATATTTTCGGCAAGATGATGCAGTGAGAAATGTCTAGCCATATTATTTCTTGCCACTACTGTCGTGCTAGCTGCATTGCTGCAGCATTGCTCAGCAACACTTAGCTGTGCAATGCTGCAGCTATAAAAAACTTGCTGTTTCTCCCGCGTTTAAATCGAATCTCACATTTATAGTATATAATATAGCCTAAATTCACCAGTGAAATAATTTTTTAAACCGGTTCAGTAGTTTCCGAGCCTATTCAATACAAACGAAACGAAAAATCAAACCTTTCCTCTTTATAATATTAGTTTAGATTAGACTTACCCGAGAAACCCATATCAGCCAGGACATAGTGCTTCCTAGTCTTCACCGAAGACATCTGCTCAAACAGATACTCGCCAGCGATGAACCCCACAGAGGCTATGAAGGCTATCACGGAGATCCCCACTCCATAGTTGCAAGCGTTGGTGTCTCCGTTCAGGACACAGTACTCTTTGCCATCATCACGGGTGCGCCAGCCTTTGTCTGATATGCAGCCCATCACAATGGTGGAGAATAACTGAGGATAAGAATTATGCATATTGATCTTACTAATCAGTAGTGGGACCGTAAGATTTATTGTTATTTTATGGAAGTATAACTTTTCTTGAATTTATATCTAACCATATAAGACACATTAGAGTAGTGAAAAGAAAAGTACTGTGGTAAAGACATCAGCTCTCAGCTGCTAATCTCTAAAATAATAATAATACTCCCCTCACCTCAATAGCCTACTACATTAGTCCACAGCTGACTGCAGGCTGATAAGTGTCAGATTGGCTTTTATCTCTATAGAGGCGACTGAGGGATATCCACCAGAGGGGGAGGTAGCAGTACCTCAGGGTTTTTACCTTTCCTCTTTGTAGTATCTATTCTCATATTCATGGAATTCATTGTCATATTACTACTTCATTGTTTTAGAAAATTAACACATTTGCTTTGTTTTCAAATTACTATAAAAGTAATGCCTTGTGTATGGTACACACAACTGACCTAGTTATTGAAGGACATTGCCATGTCACATTACATTACATGTAGGTTTTAAGATTACCTCTTAAAATATATTAAGGAATCCCATACAATATCCCTGGAACTTATCTTTAATTTATTCATAAAAAAAAGCTGGTTGGAGGAAAGTAATAATAAAAAATAATAAATTTTTAGGTGCCTAGAGAAAAATGTACCTACTCACATGTTCAAGAGATTTAATATCAATGGAATATAATTGTTAGATAAGGTATGGACTGCCTACATAATCCCAGTTACAATTGAATAAATCAATATTTACCTAAATAGAACTACATTATATGTTTTACCTATTACTGTAAATCCTTTGCATATCTGAATGCAGTTTACATGATTCAAGGTCAGTTTATATTGACATCATTCTTACCTTGGAAACATACATAATCAAGTACAATACGATTTTATTGTAGTTACATACCTACCTGAACTCTCAATAACTCTGTAATTATCTTGGTAGTCTATTTATTGTAGTTTTAGGATTCCTTGTCCTAACTAGATTACATCCACTTCATAACTTGACTACAGTTGGGTACATAATCTTAGCAAATAGCCCATTATAATTGAGCAGGGTTGCACTAAACTTCGAGAATACTAGTTTTAGTTTTTGAATAGATTCGAAATCAAAGTTCACGCCTTTGAGTTTTTTATACGCAGAGATTCAGTGTCTTACCCAACAGACCGCCCTGACGATTACGGGAGGCCTCTGAATAAATGCCTGGGGATCAAAAGCTCCACCAGCTTTTCCACCACCGTATGCACCCCCAGCTTCCATCATCTCTGTTTTTGATAAACCTTTTGATATCTACACCACAAAACTCAACTGCACATTCACGCCTCAATGCGATTTCAACCTTCGCACGCACCGAAAACTCAATTTTATATTATTGATCGACCGAATTTCAGTACAGCACAGATGACAACATGGAAACTCGAAGTCGAAGCGAGTCGGTCGAGCTCTGCTCTGTCCGGAAAATGACATTTCACCGCCCACAGTGCTCATGTTTGGCATCGATCCACTGAAACTGTTTCTGATTGGTCGTTGATAAAATGGCGGGCTTGCAAGCCAATGGTAAGAACGAATGAAGAAAGTTCGGTTTACTTCCGGAAAATCTGAAATTGACAGAGTTGACGGCAAAGAATGACGTTTCATTTTACGCAAGCGATAATGCAAAAAAAATCTGTTTGCTTTTGCAGAGAGCTGCGCGAAATGGAAAGGCGTGTTTAGCGTGGATTATTCAAAGTTTGCACGCACAACCAACCCAAGAATTTTGTTTAAAACAAATAAAAAATTACGAAATTCTTGGTCCGGCGATATTAAGACTACTCAGGATTCCGGCACTGCCGCAAATTACCTAGTTTACACCTATGAAGTTAGTAGTTATAGGAGTTATAGTTACTTATCTTCTGTCTGCAGCAACACTTGAATGTAGGTATCAGAAAGAACAGTGATTTATTAATATTTTACAAGGGGGAGGCTGGGCTACGGCCGCCACGCATTAATGAGAGTCATACGGATGAACATTTTATTCATAATATGTCAAATTATACGTCACAATTCATAATTAATTATCATTTCTAATATAATAATAATACATAATAAAATTTATTAAATAAAATTATAAACGCAAAATTTAAGAACTCGTCGTATGTGTAGAACGTTTTCTCTACAAACAGTTTTTTAGCTTTTGTTTAAAATATTGTGGGTTGGTGCAGTTTGTGCTAGGTAATATGAAATAAAACATCTGTTAAGGTATTACAAATATATTTATTCAAGAACTGAACTATATAAAATAAGTAATGATGTTAATTAAGCTGTTTCCAATAGTTAAAATACAAACAAAACAATGCAGAATAAATTATAGTTTTAAAATTGCTGTTACGAATAAATTTTGACTAGTTTAAAACTAAAACAAAACCCTAGAAATAAAACAGTGTGTGAAATGAAGTTTGATTTACAAAGTGTTATGAGCACCTTTTTGCTTGATACCTCTATTTTAATTCAAATTTATAAATAAACATCACTGCAAAATTATGCATTCGAAAAACGAATGTATCAGAATCTTTCTTTATACTGTAGGCATAAGTTTATTCGTAAATAAGTTCTACCTGAACAAAATGAAAAAAAAAGAAAAACTTTGAATGAGCGCTCACTTGTAAATTGTAATATCTATAAAGTAGGTATACAAAAGTCTAGGTTACAGTATCAAAGGACAGCATAGACATATTGATCTTTAAAAATATTTACAAGATCAAGCTTAGTATAAACTGTGCTACTTTACTTTACCACTATGAGTTAAGTTATCTTGTTATTATTGTACATTCGTGAAACTTAAGTTAACTGCACGCTACAGCAATCAGTGAGGAGGTAGCCTTAGTTATTTCGGCTTCATTACGGATGTAAGTGGGATAACTAGAAACCTTATGATGTTGAAAGAACACCAACATTCACACAAACACAAATGAGATTCATAGTTAAACCCATCTTCATCCGTACCTAATGAATTCGTCAAACTACGATAGTTTTTATGGTGACAATTTTTTTAAAAAAATTTCATAATCCTAACTTATCCAATAAAAAAAGCATTATTTTCCCAAAATTTGCCTTTATAGAAGGATGTCACTTCAAATATTTAGTAAGTTACAAGACACAAAACATTAAAGGTACTACATAGGACAGGTTTCCTTATTAATAGTTTATAATGTAGATTCCTAATTATAGAGGTTTTTGCCATGACTAAGGTCGCTTTACTCTCTACCACTGATTGCTCGTAGGTTGTCATTTAAATGGCCTCTTGATATCACTTTATGAGGGCTTTAGTAGCTATTTGAGATCCATACATTTGCGTCCATATTAAAAACAAGGAAAAATATTGCAATTTTTGAAATCATTGACAGGCAAAGCATTCAAACCTCTAGATACAAGGGACAATCATATTACATATTATCTAGCCAAAGAAAAGTTACATAATGTATATGTCCATTAAATTTAACATACAAATACATGGTCTATTCCTAATACGACTGTCTATGATACACCTAAAATCTATCCATCTATCATGTATAAACTCTATCTATGCTAACATACCTACTTCTACAATTTTATTGTACATGGAAAACTACCTACTGGGATATATTTATCTAGTACATAATTTAAGTAACATAGGTATTATTTATTTACAAAAATAGCCACTTTCCTCTGTATTTTTGGATCAAGTACTAATTTTATACCAATTAAAAAGTTTAAGGAACTAAAAATCAACAGCTCATTTGCTTACGTAAATTAAATCGATTCCTTATGTCAAAGTTGTATAAAATGCTCTACAATCGTACAAAACGCTACAAAACTATGAAAATATTGTACGCTCTATACCTATTGTAATTGAGTCATGTCATAGCAAATGGCAGGATGAAATTCATACTAGATATTTTGCTAAGCAATAGCCGCAAACGAAATAATCTTGTCATATTGCTGAAAAATCACATACGGGTAAGGCTATTTTATTGCGACACGGGTTCAGCCGTGACGCTTAGGGTTTACTAACAATTTTAGTCTGACGTTAGTTCGTCGTTTCGGTAAGGTGTTCTATAAAAATGTCCTAAGAAAACTCGGTCTGAGAAACCCGACCAAATTCCGACATTCTCGGATGATTTCACATCGACGATAGACACAGTATAATTCTTTGGAATTTATTCTGTTGTAACTAAATTCATCGCTACCAATTTTACGAATCCACGAGACCCTGGCGTTTCTCTTCTTCTAGCATAGCATCAAGCTCGTCCGTGAGGTTCGCAAGCATGTTCCCTATATCGTTTAGTACATCCACAGGTTCACCGCTCTTGCCTTCTTCTTTATGTTCTGGGAGGGCGTGGGGTGTTGTTGGCTTGATGTCGCTCCTTGGCGGGAGGCCTGAGAGGCCAATACCAGCGCGACCGTAGTCCACCGTGTGTGGGCGGCCTCCGATCTGGCCTCGGTTCTGCTTTATTGTGCCTGCGTTCTCGTTGGCGAAGGGAATGCTGTCTGATTCGGTGCTGGAACTTGACTGTGGAAGAAAGAATAAAGAATTTATAGACGAGTTGCTAGAAATAAATAAAAAGACCTAATCACGATACAAACGAATGTTGGAACCATGGTTGGAACAGTTTGCAGTTAGCCTATACCTACTGTTTCAATTCTAATTTACAAGATCTAATTTGTTTCTTTTCTTCGTCAGAAAAAAGTGAAGTTGCTACTTCTGAGAATTCTCATATTATCTTGAGGCGCTCTTTCTTAACAGTGACACACAATAACTGTAGTAGTACCTAGTAACATAACAACTATACAATAACTAGGTACAGTGAAAGAAACTGAAGCGTCACGCTCGCATCCATTACGCAGAATCGCTTGTTTACTCGTCTTCTGTCGTCAACAGCCTTACAACGTGTGCATTTGCATTTCTATCGCGTTGTCTTTTTTATAATTAAATAAACTTACTTTAAAACTAGCGTCGGAGCCAGTTCGTAGCTTATCCTCTTCATACCGTCTCGGTGGAGACGACGGCGCCGGCGGCGGCGGCAGCAGCCCCGTGCTATCCAAGCTGACGCTCAGCGAATCCGAGCTTGGGTACGCCGGCAGACTCAGAGGTAGACTCTTCTCAGGATGGATCTCTACAGTGGTTTGTCCGAAGCGAGTGAACGGGGCGTATTGAGAGCTCTGGCGCTTTGGAGGGTCCGGGGGCGGCTTGCGGGCGACGTGCGGACTCGCGCCGTAAGCCACGCGCTGTAATCTAGCCGAGTAGGCGATCTCATCATACGCGTAGTCTGGAGATTTGTCTCTATACGCCGGTGTTGCGGTTATTTTCGCGACAGGACGCGGGCGCACTAATCCCCTAGGGCGAGGAAGGGTCCCACCGCCTTCGTAGGAGCTGTCATTCGTCGGTGTGATGTCCCCATCGTCGTAGGAACGCCGCCATTGCCCGCCAACGTAGTAGAGCCCGGCGTCAGGTGAGAATGTGGAGTGCGACCCGCGTTCTGAGGGGTCTTCGAGACTCTCCAGCGATTTGCCGCGCGGGTGGCGTATCTGGAACATTATGAAGACTGTGAGCTTTTGTAGTACGGTACACTTGTCCCCCAAATTACCAGGCAATACAAACTTTTGAGAATGAAACTCGTAAAATTAGATAGAAACTTTTAAAATCAATACGATTTTTGGTCATAGAGAAAGTGTAGTTAAAACAGGCTGACATTGATCAAACACAAATGAGTTAGATACATAGCATCAAATACGGCCCCACAATCTTCAAAACAAAATTCGATGTCATGCCCAATCTTGTCACTGCTTCGTGATGTTTGTTAGTTTATATACATTGTTATTACATGCGTGCTTTTAGTAAATACCTAAGTTGGTTCTTATAACTACGGCTCTTATCCTTCTTTCTGAACACTTCTGCAGTTCAACCATCTCAAATGCGAGGTCTCTTAATTAAGGGAATCAAGTGCCGCAGAAGGGACAGTAAGAAGCAGTACCTCTACCGTGCAGACTATCACAATTCACACAGAAAACAAAACACTGCGGTCTCTATAGGACAAAAATGGTGCACGTTAAAAGCTGGTGCTTGGTGCAGGAAACTGGCGAACGCCAAAGAGGTTCATACCTGTATGGGGACCAGGGCAGTGCCACAAACGGGCGTCGATATCGCATCAAAGGTAAGGTGGTTTAGATCAGGGGGCTTATGGTAACTCCTCTGCTGCCACTGCTGGTATTGCTCCCTCGGATATAAAGTCTAGCCGTAATCAGCCGAATATGTCCGAAGTGCGTTTGTGTTTGGAAAAAGAAAAGAAAACAAAACATTCACATGCTGCTTGGGCTGTGGTATGAGGATGCGATGGTCGGTGGGTGTGGAATGCTGGTGAACCGACAACTTTGCGATGGGGTTCAAACTCAAATAAGGCTTGTGTTAGGGTTCGAGTCAAGACATCATCAATCAACGTTCACATACGTCCACTGTAGACTTTACAAGGACACAATAGTTATTGTGTCTTCTTCATTTCAAGGGATTTCTCAAGGAAAATAACAAATACAATTATTAAAGTCAGGCATGTTTTTACAAGTGCCAGAGTGGATTCGCAAAGTTGTTCGAAGTTCGCGCATTGTCAGGTGAACGCTATGGTGATGGATGGTAGACTTAAGTCTAAGCGAAATATTTCGGAACTTATTGGGAAAATTCTTATTTCAGTTTAAAAGAGCCAATTCAAACATTTCCCAAATAGTTTACGGCTAGTGGGAATCGCAACGAAAATATCAGCATTGTGGTTTGTCGGATGATTAGGTATATTTGGCATCTAGATTTCCTAGTAGTCAAATAAATAATATAAAGCTCTTGTTATTTTGTTAGTTTATAAAATCAGTAGTTTAAAGTAAATAACTAGGTACTTATATTGTTTCGCAGTTTTTAAAATAATAAACCTACATCAATTTAAATAATGAGAACCGAAAAAAACTAAAACGAACGAAATGATAATGAAATGGTATATGAAAATAAATATAAGTAAACATAGCTTCAAAGTGATGCTTTATATCTTTAGAATTTAGAATAAGAAGTTGAGATCTAACATCGATTCTAAAACTCTTTTGAAGAAAGTTTGAAGAGGTTCTAATTCTAGAACATCTACTAAAAGGGGTAATGTAGAATTAGAATAGATTGTCTATGGTACTGACCTGTCCGGGCTGAATCCTGGTGAAGTCCA
Source organism: Eupithecia abbreviata (assembly GCA_943735965.1). Lineage (NCBI taxonomy): Eukaryota > Metazoa > Arthropoda > Insecta > Lepidoptera > Geometridae > Eupithecia > Eupithecia abbreviata. The sequence continues at coordinate 3,305,705 of OX030986.1, forward strand.
GAGAGCCTTGGTTGCTGATGCTTCTTTTCCCTGCTCTGATATCTTTGACTCTTTTGATAGCAAGGAGGATTTTCTTTTGATGACCGAGTCTTACTATACCCATGTCTTCTAGATCCTGGAATGGAAAAATAAAAATATGTAGGTGTTTGTATACTTAGGTTGAGGTGGAGGTACCTATTTCCGCATTTGGACCCCAGTCGGTCCTTTATTTATACATTTTCGATCATTTTAGCTACAATTTGTAGATATGTTTGGGATCATTCTTTTTAGGTACAATTTGTCGCTCTTCTCTTTATATGTTTCCAGGCTTATCATTAGGTTTTAATTTGTTTTTAGTCATGTATACAAATACTATGAGATCCCTGAGCTGGACGGTTTGACGATAGAACCTATCAAGACGTCATGGTGAAGTCTAGTTTTTCTACTGGATTAGGCACAAAGCCTATAATGCGGACTACGCTAATCCCTTACAAAAAATTTGGAGTCGCGTCGTGATGACGTCTCATGCGTCCTGTACACGTTGGGCCAATGCGTTGGGCCAACGTGTAGAGACCTACTTGGCGCATGTTGGAAGTTGGCAGCCAACGTTGGCTCGCAAACCGACTAGTGTCGGTTTTTCGTGCACACATCAAAGGATCTTAGCGCGCTCCGCAAACAGTGTTCACACGTTGGTGCATTGGCCCAACGCATTGGCCGAACGTGTACAGGACGCATCAAACTACCAGAAATCAGTCAAACCGAACTTAGGCCTCATATTGCTCATAAAATATCAAGATCTGATCGCTTACCTCCCAAGCCAGCTGCGTAACGTCATGTACCGTGCGATATCCCTGGGCCACTAATGCCGGCCCATACTCTTCAAGTCGCAACAATCGAAGCCATTCTTCTAACGACCCCTGAAAATATTAATTATTAATTAATTACAAGCACTATAATTCGAGATTCAGAAACAGCCTTTGTCAATAAAGTTTCCTGGCCCAAGAGGACCACATTGTAGAACCGGCGCGGCGGCGCGGCGACGATCCAAGCAGTGTTTTGTTCATGTTGTAAATGCATAATATTTGTTTGATTTTAAATACAATTTTTTTCTTATTGACATTCTAAACCTTAATTCATTAATAAATTACATCTTCATGACACCATAACTAAGATTATTATTGTTATTTATTAATTGTTTGTTTATTTGTTTTGTAACTTTACAAACCATTCTCTACCGTCCATTATTTAAGTTTATATGTGTTACTAACAAAATGGACGTTCTGTTTAATCTGAATAAACGAATTTTATTTCCATTTATTGCAAAAGTTGAATATTGCCTTGGTCATGCAATTATTCATTATCACTGACGAAGGATTTAAAGAAGTTCACAAAAGCTATTGACAAAGGTTGTTCAATCGACTATTTCGCAGGGCAGAGAAGGTGGCTGGCTAGTAACGTACCGGTATATAATCAGGTAGGTTATCCGGAACATTAAGGTTTGCCAATTCAGCCTTTAACCTCTTGCGGTGGTTGGGTTTCTTGATTCCCACAGCCGTTAGGTCTTCGGGAGTCATTCTCGTGACGGTAGGGAGGTCGTAGCCAGCGTCTACGAAGAGTCTTGCATACTCCTCCATTTGGAGCTCAGCTAGGCATGCGTGGATAATATCCGTGTCCTGGAATAATAAGAAATGTTCCGATGGTTTATATAAACCTGATAGACCAACGAGTTTCTTAGAAAGAAACAGAATTAATTATAAGGCCGTAGAATTGAGTGAAAATAACCCGAACGAGTTTTTTTCATCGTGGGCCGGAACGAAAAATTGCTGCCGCAAGGTTGTGCTTGGTGGCGTTTACCTAGGCTCTGATGGCTTGTTTTGCGCAAATAACTTCTGAGCGGACCTGAGGTATAAATACCCTCCATTAATTGACTTTATTTGAAACAGAAATTATTGTATAGGGAACAATCACGGGTACAATTATTGTGGGCTGACTACCGCAAAAGTTAGAAAACTGTGTAGCGGAGTCAGCGCCTTCCTCAGCAAACAAAATTAATACTTATATTTCATCTAAAAATAATAAGAGAATAATGTAGTACCTACCTATTATATATACATGACATGACAAAGTTTTATGATTAATTAATACATTTTATTGTATGTTCATGTGAGTTTGGTGCTCCTGAGGACACCGGTCTTATAGAAGTCCGGGCAACAAGAGCTACCATGCTTGTGTGTTGTTTGTGTTAGTGTGTGTATGTATTGTGTGTAGGTATGTGAGAGTGTGATGCTCAAATTATTTCAACTTACAGGTAACCCCTGCGCCATCATAGCCCTGACGCGATCCGCTAGGTCCCCACAATGGCAGGACGCGTGGTGGTGGTGTGGCATGCGGCCGGACGCCCGCCCGCTGTCCAGCGACGCTGAGGAATGGCGGGAGCCGGACCCTGCTGAACCGGAGGAGGAGCCTGGACTGTCGCGACCTGGGCTCTGGAACATGATAATTAGACAAACTCTAGGAAATATCTAAGAGACGAGACATGTAAAACAAGAATCGAGATAATTTCGATAAACAAATTCGTTTTGCAACAGCAGTCAGCAACCTAAAAACAAACAACCTAACCCTTTAATGGGGTCAAATACCTACTGTTATCGAGCAGTACAAGAAGATGATTTGGAGTCCAATTTTATTGTTTTTTTTTGACAATTTACTATTTAATTAGCCTATGCTAGCCCACTGTTGTGCTGTGCATAGCTTGCGTCCAGCATCTGCCTGCAGTCTTTCTGCAAATCGTCTTATACCGACTACATTACAACACGGTCACCACAAGAACACTTTTACACCAACGGCTTGTCCTTGTAGTATTGTTCAGAGACAATTTACCTGTGTCATATCAATCCCCTGGTCATCGCTAAGAGCGAGCTGGTGATGGTAGTACACAGCTGCTTTGTGCGTGAGCGGCTGCGACGGCGGTGGGAACGTGAAGGTGCCTCCGCCAGCCGGACTCTTGCCGAGGCTGCCGCTGGCGCCGCTGACTCCCGACACGCCGGACACGGTACTGCCGTAGTCGGAGTGGTCATCTGGAATTTATTTATTTATTTATTTATATCCCTGGAACCCTACACTGGTTTTACACACCTAGTTTTACTACATGGGGTGCTGGGGCACCCCAAAGTATAATGGCGTGTTTTTTTTTAAATAAGAACAGCTTATTAAACCTATGTTTTTAATTAGTATTTATTAAGAACTGAAATCACAAATCAACTTTAAAATCAAGCTATTCTTATGTATTTGAGCACTTTTGGCACACTTTAACTTAGTGTTCCAAGAAAATTGGAATATTGCACTAGTTGCACTTGGTCTTGGACTTGAGGACTGTATTATTTCGATAGAAACCACAACGTCCCTGGGCGTGATGTCCTATAGTAGACCTTTGATCCTACATACGTTTTATTAGGATTCCGGAAACTATATCTCTTATATCCTTCCTCAAAAACATGGCTTTTCCAGGCGATATTCCAAATTTTCTTTGATAAGCTTTATTATTTATTTTATTAGAAACGTATTCTTTCAATGTCAGATTCTTCAGCTATTAGCAAACGATACACCATAGATTAGTTTTCCTCTCCATACTTCATCCAGATTCCCTATCATATGTTGTTGAACTCATCATCTCCTAATGCCCTGCCAGCAGCCATCCAACAAACAAATTACTCAAAATATTAGTAAAATATAAACAATCTTCGAGCTCTAGATTTTGTTAAATACTTTTTGATAGTATTTCATGATTCAATATTAAATAAAAAAACAAAATAATGAATTATACATAAGGAAACCATCGCGTTAAACTAAAAAAAATACTTATGATTTTCCTACACTGGGGTGATGGAGCACCCCGTAACACACTTTTACACTTCCATATTGTCAGGCCATTGCCGCGTTACTAACCAATCAGGAGCAGGTGACTATAGAGTAAAATACACGGAAGCATAGACATATCAATTGAACATTAACAAAGTTATTCAAGAAACAAATACTGCTGGGGTGCTCCAGCACCCCTAGTAGTGTTCTAGGGATATTTTCCCTAACATCCGTAAGATGCGAATGTAACATAACTTCCATTGGTGCTAATTTGACGATTACTATGAACAGAAATACAAGGTGGGCGGTTAATTGTGCAGGTGAGTGTAATATCTCTCTCTCTCTGTTACATTTTCACGCCTCAACAGAACTTATTATAATTTGGCAAGTGACTTGGTCTCCCGATTCTGGGGAAGTTTGTCTTTCCAATTACTTTTCATCCTGGAAAACGCATGCGAGGCGGAATCTATAGGTAGGTACAGGGTAAATAGGTAAACTTAATATTGCAGTTATTGTTTTCTTATAAATCGAGGGCATGAGTCTTTTCACGACTTTTCTCTAACTCTCGTGGTTTAGGACAATGCCATCACCGCTCTTTTAAAAAAAACCACCCTGTACCTATACCTAAATACAAGCAAGTTTAACCAATTTTAATTTAAGTTCTATTTTAGGTTTAGGTGGTATGGCAAACTCATGGATCTCAAGGGCCTGGAACTACTGGTTATTGCCATACCACCTTCATTGACTTAACAAAAAGGTAGGTGAAATTGTCCTTACCTCTTGTATGTGAAGGCGTATCAGGCGGCTGCGGATAGGCCTGCTCCTCGCAGGAAGCGTACCCCTGTGAGCCGAAGCTGGAGCCCGAGTGTCGGTGCTGAGGAGTCCCGAACGCGTCGCCGGGCACCGCCGGCGGGGGCACGCGCTTCGCCGTCGCCGTCTTGCCGGCGCCGCTGCCTCCGCGAGACATCCCGCCCACTGGAACACACAGATATTGATTGAGGATGTTATGTGGGCTGGGACTTAGCTTTCTAGGTCGGCTTGCTGTTGCGTAAGATATCGTAACTAAGTGGTTTGGTGCAAGGAAGTGTTTTGACTTATTTACCTATGTTATTTCATTGAATTTTCCTTATAATATATGTACGTAATTGATTTTTAAATATGTCCCTCACGCTTTTTTTATTAACTAAATATATATTTTTTTGATTTCAGTCACAACAGCATCCTGGCGACTGTGACTGCCTGCCTATCATCTCCAGTCTGGAATTGTATTGTGCGGAGGGTTGTTTGTGATCAATGAAGGAAGCTATTTCCTTAATTGATTATCCTCTGTTTTCATCACATTTTCTCACAAGTGCCTATTTTTTTTATCTTTATTTTTAGTGTGATTTTAGTCATAAAACTCGTAGCACATGGACTCATTATGTGGTCTGATTTTTTTTTTATATTTAATTATGAATTATATAATATTAATTAAGTAGTAGGTAATTACAACTAGTAGGTTACTATACTACCTGTATCCGCTTTTATCTACGGTAATAACCTCCTAAAGCTAGGTAATTACATTCTCAAACAGCACACGTGAACTAAACAAATTCGTTTTGCAACGTCAGCAAAGGCAAAAACAAACAACCCTTCAAAGGGGTCAAATACCTACTGTTATCTAGTTTAGACAGGGCGGGCTGCAATCTGCTAATGAGCTTTCCATCCCTCTTTCGATTATCGAAATGTCTTCGTTATCGATAAGTCGATTCGATAACGTCGATAAGTCAAAGTCAAGCCTGCATTTCGATAGCGGTAGTGAAGACTGATGCCGTTTCTAGGTTTCCGCTGATAGCACACAATTTACATTGCATCGATATCCTTCATCATTTTCACTTTCCTTTTGAAAAACTAGTACTAACAGGGTAAGTATTTATTTATAAACTGTTATTTCCAGGTATATTTGACCTATATACATACATACATTAGACAAGGTCTCTAGGTCTACTGAAGAAACCTCGGTTTCGTAAATTGTCATGTACCTAGTTTTAGGGCCTCTCTCTTGTTTTTCACTCTTTTGTTTTCAGAATGAATTAATCATTTTAAAAACAATCATCTATGAATTAGATGTTCAAGATGTTCGTCATTAAACAAAGTTCATGTGCATATTATAAATCTATTTTTGAGACATCCACCGGTTCTCCCCACTCCGGCGGCCGCTATCTACTGAATACCCGTAAGAATACCATAAATAATACCAATTAATTTCCCCAGTTATTTCATAGCTTTATTTTAAAAATTGCTGCGCCATGCTATAAGACAAATGAATACTATAAAAGTAGATAGCTACTTAGCTACATATAACATGACCAAAAATAATTAAATAAGACAAAGACACTAGTGGTGAGTAAAGAATCCATCAAAGATAGTCTGCGCGAAACGAAGGGGCCAGCTCTAATGAGCAAAGAATCCATCAATCATGGAGGAGATCAAGCTGAATCGGATCTGTAATGGCTTTGGCTACGCTGAAACGATAGCGTTAATCAAAGAAAAGAAGGAATTTAATTGGGAAGTTTGATAAATCTACGTTTATGGGTTATTTTATGATAAGGTAAAGAGTATTGCCCAGCTGATTAAGCGGATGAAGATGTTGGAAAAAAACATTAATTGGTACCTATTTTTAAACGACATAAAGTTGAATGATAACTTATTCTTGATGAAGTTTAGATGATGTAGTTCCAAATTTAACTACTTTATCTCTGAGTGATGCACAAAATCTACCTACTACTTGTAGAGTAGTAGAGAACAAATGTATGAAGTTATGGACCTAGAGAAGAATGTAGATAAAGATTTCTATAAAATAAAATAGAATAGAAAAACAAAATATTTGGACACGGGTACAAAATACAGGCATAGAATAAACAAACGGTAAACAAAGGATTTATCATGGGGGTAAGTGACACAAAAGGGTGATAGTAAAAAAATAAGACTACCTCCGTGACCCTGCGCTTAAATACGGAACAAAATGCAATCTCACTGCATTTACTCCTGGATATTCTCAACTCTACGAGACCTCATTATTTTAAACACCCCGACTAATCTCTTTTCAGTAATGTCCTGACACATCTGTCCACATTTCATCTGTCAGGCAACACTAATCGTCCGTAAGCCGGAAACGACGGATGTAGTCTCGTCACTAGCAGGTTATCCGGTAATCTGGCAACATTCATTACCACATTTGCCACCCACAGTTTATATGCCTTTATTAATCTTTCTTCGCTTATTAATTTTACTCGTCGTGCCTTACCACTCATGAATTTCGTGGTCACTTTTTACCGTAAAACTTTTGGAACTATAATAGTTATACATAAGTTTTACCGTGTTGTTTTTATTTTTAATAGGAAGCTGTTATTTTCCTTTCTTCCCATAACAAAAGCTTCAAGAGTATAACTCTCTAGCACATCGTGCTAACTAAAATTATTCACGGCAATAATTATCGATTTTAATACCGTTTGCGAGTTTTCGTTAGTCATGGCTCTAGGAACAAGAAAACAATCTAGGTTAAAAGGAAATTCCAAACGGTTGTTCTAACAAAAAGGTACGTTATCGTAAAGCAGGCCTTGTTCATGTCAAAGAAATTTACACGTACAGCCTTGTACTTCTTGACCGTTATCGTTTACGCTGACTAATTGACTATGGCAGACGTAAGAGGGCGGCATGAGAGCAGTTTATATTTAGTATCATACCACGGTACCCTGAACTGTTATTACCTATATGTTACCAAGTCGTAGCTGTGGATAGTTTTCTAGCCTTGTCATGTAATTTATACCGAGATTTTACTCCTCAGGTTGGGATTCTGTTGAATGACTATAATTTGTTTCATGTAAATTTTTATCTTATTTAACCTTGATTTTTTATTATTTTTAATGTACTTATGTAATTTATCGACAATGTGTTTTGTTTTTCATAAACTGGGGGCCTGGGTTCGTGACGTCAGAGCGTGGATTGTATGAAAATACAGAAGACAATCGCGCTAGCTTTAAATTTACCTTGAATTCGATCTTTTGGTTGTTGTGTTGCCCTACTTGCATCAAAAAGCTAAAAAAAAACATAAAACATTTCTTTGAATTGATGCGAGCTGATGGAGAGATAATCGGATCATGTCTGCTGTACATTTTTATTAAGCCAAGTGCTCTTTAATTGGCAGGGCCCGTTAAATAAACTTTGAGGCATTTGAGTCTGTTACAGTTTAATTTATCCTGAGAGCTATACCGTAACTTTTTATTTAAACTTAACATTTTTGTGGCAAGTTTTTACTAATAAAGATAAACAGAATATTTCGACATCTAAAGTTTTCTACAATATAAATTGCACTGTCAAAGTCTGCCTAATACTTTTATTAGCAGAGTTGCAAAAATAATGAACAAAATTGCATTTCATCCTAATTAAAATATCCTTCCCGTAAAATGCACTTTTAACGCGTTCAGAAATCCATTCACCGGGTCCTGTTCTTTCAAAATTATCTCAAGCCCTTGTACAGTAAACAATAAACTTTCCATCCGTATTGCCTCAGCCAAGTACCTCGTCCTATTACTCAGATGGTACTTAGCGAGCATGCGGGCCTAATTGAGTACACAGAGAACATTTCAAGTGGAGTGCATTTGTCTAAATACAATTTATTGGTGCGATAACGTTTTCTACCTATCTTTGGCGTCAGCTTGAATCAATGGGCTGTTAATGCATTGCATACTTTTATTTCTTTGTTATTTTATTTGCTAAGGCATATGAAGAACATGCTAAGCTTGCAACACATTCCACTGATGTTGCATTCTATTGCTTTTTCTATTTGGCATTATCGTCCAATTTGCATTAGTTCCTTGCAGTCCCCTGGTTTGACTTATTCTTTCAGACATATTATTTAAACTTGTAGAAATTTAAGCAGTCAGGTAACTTCACCTATCTTTTATAAATAGGAAAGGTACATTCATCTGCATTGCACCACTTTCTCGATAACACGCCAGCGGTAACAAAGGGCGCTATCGCTCATTAGGGCGAAACAATTAGACATCGCAACGCTAATGGTCTAACCGCTGCAATTAGTTCATTGCGCAATGAACCCAGCCCACTAAAAATGTCTGCCTTTTGGATATTATAACTCATCATTGTTACCTAACTATGAACCTAATTAACCATTATCTTATCATGCTACTTTATCTAGACAAAAAATAGGTGCTGAAACCTGTGGAAAAGTAGCGTGGGAGACCTAAGTTGGTATTTTAACTGAATGTTGAATTTTGTACTGAAATAATTATCTTATCATGCTAGAACAGAAAATAGGCGCTGAAACGTGTGAAAAAGTAGCGACCTAAGTTAGTAATTTAAACTGAATGTTATTATTATTGTACTGAAATGACAGTCTGGCATGAGAGACCTAGTGGAAACTCACTGGAATATCTGAATGTATTCCTGAAAAAATTGTGTAAAAATGTTCGGGCTGCAACAGAAGCGGACGCCTCGATGGACAATGCCCGCTTGTTGCTCTTCACCCATTGCTCTATCCCACCGCGCCGCGAACCACGACGCATGTCGATGGCACAAATAGCACGATGGGAGGATTCGAACTCGGAGCGCACGGACGTAAATCCAACAGCATTAACGCGCGACCACGCGGCAAGTAACAGCTAAGGTCGAAATAATGATTCGTGTGATGACGATACGTCACAGCTCCATCTTGTGGTTGTTATTATTAAAATATTCTATTTTTATTTGGCTACAAAAGAACTTTCAAATTAAATAAATCTATGTGCGATGATAATGTGTAAATAAAATTTGACGACCTCTGTGGCACGATGGGCGTGCGACGCAGAAGGTTGGGTTCGATTCTCGCCTCGGGACAAATGTGTGTACGATTTACAGACATTTGTTTCGAGTGTTTCTATGTATAGTAAAAATATCTATACATACATATTATCAGTTATTTGGTACCCACAACACAAGCTCTGCTTACCTTGGGGCTTGATAATGCTGTGTGAAATTTCCAGCATTATTTATTTATTTATATGGTAAAGTAAGGTATCAGTAAATTAGAGTGAGCAGGTAAAAATCTCGAGAGTAGGATAATGGTACATATAACATAGCATTTAAAAATAGACAGTTCGAAAACAAACGGAAAAATTATCGGTAAAGTTACCTACGTTTTGTTTATCGAAAACCCCTGGGGAAGACAGGTGAAAGGGAAAAATGGCATTTACGTTGTAAATTCCCTACGTTGTTTTACACGAAATTTAGGGCACGGTTGGTTGTCCACACGTGTAATTTGCGAACGTGCCTCGAATCTACGCTCTTTAATGAAATTGTATTTGGAAAGGTATTTTTATGGCTGGACTGTTTATCTTGCTGATCTGAAATTAGCGGCAATCAAATAAATGCAAATGCATGCAAGAATTTTATGTTGCATGCAAGTTTTTAGTCGTTTCGTAGAGTGGTTGCAACTGGTCCCTAGTTACAACTCATTTACAAAAAAATTATACATGACACCAAAAGTTTTTTGAAATTTTGTTATAATAATCATTACGACTTAGTTAGTGGAGCTACATTGAGGCAATGGAATTAAAGCTAACTAAAGGGTCTGATAAATTAATAATAATAATAAAATATTTATTAACCAAAAACACATGCGAAATCATTTAAAATACAGTGGCAGTGGAACTCAAACTAAGCAAGAATGCTTGTATCTTGAGGTCCGTGAGTGCTTTTGACAGAAGGATTTCAGAAGATGTGCAGATACAGTATGTACTAAATGTACAAAACAGAGTAAAACTAACATGCAATAATGTCTTTCAGAAATAATAATATTTCTTTAACAAATAGTATTATATAAATTGATAACAAAGATGATATATATAAATTGATAACAAAGATGGGATTTCAATGGACCCAAAATTGCGACACCAATTTAAAATTGAATGCTTGCAATTAAAACAGAACTTTATTAATTGATTAAACGGCGACATCGGTAATTCCCTATTGCAATTGTGCTTCATCAGAAACGCGCACAGTTTTAAAGCCATTGGGGTGAGGTTGTCCATAAAAGATAATCTTCAGGCAATAATCATTAATTAATAAACATGAAATGTTAAATTGGTAAATTACGGCCGGGAATTCTGACTTCAGGCTACTTTTCTTCAACAAATACAAATTCAAGATTTTATTTTAATATCAAAAATTTTACAGCAAGGCCTTAAAAATAGTTTGAGATTTCCGTAAAGGATCTAAGGCTTGCCTTTTGAAACGAATCTACTCCGAACTACTCGTGTGTACAATTCTATATGGCAATTAATAATTTAAATTGAGGTTTGTTATAGGAGTTTTCACAGGTTAAACGTCAAAGTTTACTGACAGGCATGAGTACTTCAACGAAATTATTATCGGGTAATTACATTTCATGGATATTTTTTATACAAATTTTCATACATCGTCAAATTCGTTCACAGGCAAAATTACTTTTCCTTTTGATGAACACCAGGCTTAAAATATTTAAATCCACTATCATTCTACTTCCAAAATTACCACGTTCCACCGAAAACAAAAAACGGTCTACAAAACATGGCGACGATTTAGTTCCGACTGAACTTCACGTCTCCGTTCTAGCATGCGACCCTACGAGCTCAACCTAAATATAAGAAAATTTTTAGACCCTGTCTATCCAACGTCGCCTTTCCAGCCTATAATCCAGACAATACGTCACCTCCACCCGACATGCCACTCTGTCACTCGCAGGCTAATGGAGCGAGATGGCAGATACAATCTTCATGGCACAATGCTATTGGATAAGCTGTTCTGATGGCAGGAAACCATAGGTCACTCCTGGGGTTACGCTTGATCTTGGATAAGGTTACCAATCAGCCTATCTCACGAAGAGATTCTATAATATTTTCTAAGTTTTATCGAAATTTAAACTTAGTCACACAAAATTTTACGAATACCTAGCTCTTTTCAGTTCGATGTAGTCAAATCTTTAGGTAGGAATCCTATCATTTGGGCCCGAAAATAAAATGAAAGTATATGAACAATTTTATTTAAATTTTGATTTCGTTATTCCTAGGTTTAACTAAACAAACCAACGTCCAATTCTGTATTGGGTACGATACGAGCGGAACCCAAAGTACCGGTATCCAGGGAAAGTGGTTCCACGGATGTGACAGCGAACCACAGACAAGAAGCAGTTTCTACTACTTATTCACAGAACACCAAAGAGTCTCTACAAGGTTTCCGAGAGATCACAGATAGTACACCCCGGTTACGGACATAGTAAGTGACGTTATCTGTACTCTAAATATACGAGTAATACGGAAAAGCCATATTATTTCAATATAACGAGGAAATGTGGTTGTAAAGCGGAATTTAGATCGGTTGGACAGGTCGCTCGAACAATCGTAAGGGATTATAACCACCCAGTTTGCATGCAAATGGAACTAGGCAATCCATACCTTTTTAAACCATCAATGAATTTCTATCCGGTCCCTATAGGCACGGTCTGTACAAGGCTGGGAGATACTGCGATACTCACAAGTTTTCGCATTTTTCTACCTTTTTTATAGACTTTCGTTTGACCACAATCTGATCGGATGTAAATGAAGATGTGACCGACGATGTTTCACGAAGGTCTAGAAGGTATCTATTCACTCTTGTCTTGAAGAGACCCAGGTTGTTATAAACCGGAAAAACAGCAGCATGGACCTACCTACAAACTACTAACTAACAAAACAAAAACTTACGTTTTACACAAAACAAACCCACCTCTTCCATACCTACTATACTTCAAACCAATTCAATTTTTAATATGTATTTCTCCAGTGCAAGAGTTTTCATAAAGGTCGTAAAGGCCAATTTTCTCATCCGCCCGCCTTCCCGAGGGAATGCTTCGATAAACAAAACAGTAACTTTGTCGATAATTTTACAATTATTTCGTTGTTTTGCTCAGGGAATGGAAAGAGGTTGGTACCTCGTTTGAGCTTCGCAAATAGACAATCCTCGTTTATACGTATAAGCCAAGGAACGTAATATTTAATTCTACTGTAGAAAATCGTAAAAGTTTTATGTTCTTACCCTTTTCATTTAATGGTTCAAAAAGCAAGATTTTCTTAGAAAATTATCGTCTTAACCGTTTTTACCGAGCCATTAGCGGTGTTTAGTGTTAAATTATTTAGTTATTCATAGTTTTCATAAATTAATTGAAGTTCGTAGGTTATCTTTCAAGTTAATCAGAGCTAAGCAATCAATATGTAAAACAAATTGTTTCAAATCTGTCACTTCACCGTATTGATGTCAATATACATGAATAAAATATTTGTTGATGTTTATTTGTTTTATTAACGGCTAATTAGGGTTTTTGACTTGTTTTTGATAAATATATTTGGATTGTTATGGGCTATGTGGACGATTCTGATCAGAATATTGATGAGTTTGCGCCATCATTAACAGAACTTCGGTTCGAACAGTGATTTAGCATTTAACTAGTTCGTTAACAGTTACGCATACTTAACTAACTTATAAATAAACATCATAAATTGGAGAAAGAACCATATAGTATACTAGCGTTTCCGACTGACTTTGTACTGTCCAATCAGTTTTTTCATGAAAACGCGATCACGTCGCCATTTTGGGTACAATTATATTTACAAACCATCCAGTGTCTCAAAAATATATGTATACGCAAAATTTCACCGAAATCAGTCCAGCCGTTAAGGAGGAGTTAGTGACAAACATACGTACCGAAGAATTAATAAAATAAATAATAAATAAATAATGCTGGACAATTCACACAGCATTATCTAGCCCCATGGTAAGCAGAGGTTGTGTTATGTGTACTAGATAACTGATATACATAATACAATACATTACATAGATAGATATTTTTTATTATACATAGAATACGACCAGAACACCCGGAACTAATATCTGCAGATCGTGCACACAATTGTTCCGAGGCGGGAATCGAACCCGCAACCTTTGCGTCGCAGGCGGACCTTCGTCCACCGCGCCACATCGGTCGTCAATTCTATATAGAGGTAGTATAAAGAGAGGTAGGACTATTTATACCATAAGGGAAAAGTTATATGACGTGCCTACACGCAATCAATTGGAAAAATTAAGTATGTATACAGATAACTGTATACATAAAATAGCCATTTTAATTTAGCTTACAAAGTGGGTCGAATCCATAACTAACCCTGTCATTATTGAATGAGGTGTTTTCACTATGTGATGACGTAGCTGTCACCTAACATGGCCTAATAAATACTTTCATTAAATATTAGACCAAACACATACAAAATACTTTGAATATAAACACACCTATACAAACCCTTGTGTGATAGAGGACATGGTAAGACAGGTGTAAAGAGATGACAGCTGATAGAGGAGAGTGGAAGAAAAATAGATGGTATGCCGACCCCACCCACCATGGGTTAAGGATTAGAAGAAAACATACCTAATACAATTTTATGTCAGAAAGAAGTTCACGCTAGAGGTCATCGCGTCAGCAATTTTCCAATGACCTTGTATCAGTAAGTATTTCATTTTACAAACCATCACTTCACACAAGTCATCGGAGCTTCTTAATACAGATTTCTGAACTTACCTGGAACAAAAAAAATATCGTAAGTTACATAATTCATATCACAATTTACGAGTTTTTAACTGTTAGATTGTTAACCAAACATATTCAACTACCTATGTCGTTTGTTTACCATCATTCTTCAAATTATTGCCTCAATTTGACTGTAAAAGCCGTCAAGCCACTTGTCAAGAGACTGTCAAATCGAAGGTTAGGAATTTTGGCGCCAACGTATAATGGTGAAAGCGTGCTGGCGCTTACCCTCAGGCATTATAAGATTGGTGTCAATGCTCGGAAATAAAACAAAAATCTGTTTATCAATGTCAAAGTCGGTGTTTTGTTTGTATTATGGATGGCTGGTGGATGGCATTTGAAAAGAGCATTCGAGATATTTTAGAAGTACATGAGATTGTTTTATTAATACCTCAGATCGAATACCATAGTATATTTTCGTTTTTCCCCAATGCCGCATTTTTTTGGCACAGTGAAGCCAGGATTTTGAACAGGTAATTTTTTATTTAAAACATTAGGTACCTACATAATTTATGACTTTATATACTTGAACCCCATTCAAATAATTTCAGAGTAAAATAAGTACAAAACCTATAATTATATTCTTACTAAATTTAATCAAGAGGAAATGGTAAATAGGCGTTGAACCACAGATAAAGTTAACGTTACTATTCAGTAAAACTAAACGTTCCGATTTGTCAACGGCAGATTAAAATCTAAGACGAATGTATCATTGTGGCCGAGCATAAATAACACTATTCGGTGGCGTGAATTCATGTAATTTGTAACACTGCATTTAAATCAGGCCTTATTTGTGAGCTTTTAACTTGGGCAATGGATAAGGTTATCTCAATCTTAATAGGTGTTGAATAAGTTCATAGCTCGGCATAGTTCAGGTGCAACTTTGTAAGGAAGGCAAAAAGTTCAACAGCTTTGAAATGGAAATCAAACAAGTTAGTCGTGATTGCATTAATAAATCGCAGCGTAACGCTTTTCAGCTCGATGTAAAGTCCAAGACAGAACTTTCATGCAGCAAAGGGAAAATGAAAAATGTTGCGTACCTATTAGAGGAAGTCTATACAAGCGTAAACCACGTATTTATGACCGAAACCGCACTTAATGGTAAATTCAACAGATCAGCAATTCTGATTTAATTGAGTAATTTCATCCAGAGGAAATCAAATGATATCCAAGACAAAATGATCAAACATCCGTCGATATTATTTACCCACATAAAGTTTAGTAATACCCCTTTCCAATCTTTGCCAACGATTTCGTTACAAAGCATAACATTTCGCAAGTACCTTGGAATCAGAACAATGTTCTCAAGTTGTTTTCCAAATACGCATCGAACAACACCGAAGATACAACGGTGTACAACTTACAAAGTTTCTCTACAATATCAGCAGTTTTGTTTCTCTAGATGGGACACAGCAGGGTCAGACTGCTATCAGATCGTATAACCGGATAGTTGAGCAAGCTGCAATGCCTTCGATGCAGTTTTGAATTACGTTAACAACATAGTATTTGGTCACTTAACGGAGCAAAGGATAGCCATTTAAGTTCAGCTCTAGTTGTGGTAGGTGAATAGTGAGTGAGCATGCATTTGAAAAGATTTTTGTTTTGGCACCTCGCAAAGTTTAAAGTGGCTCTGCTTTTTCCTTGTAGGTACTGGTTCTATTCGGGTAGTTGTAGATTATTGTAGTTATCAAGCATCTATGGTTCATTTATTGTTAGTAGCATTTCACGTCAAATAGTACATAGTAGGTACACCTTAACTTATACTTGAGTATATAGATCCTTCAATTATATAATAAATCAGAATTCTAGTTGTGTCCACAAATATAAAAACAAACCACGTATAAAATACTAAGTAAATGAAACCAGTTTGGTTATCAAAATTTTCCATTGACTGGTAGCAAACTGGGATTCCAAGTCCAAGAAAATCTGATTTCAAGTCAAAGGAAAGTTACTGAAGAGCCAAGAAGAATGTGGGCTAAGCAAAAGCGGTACGTCTAGTCGAGACAAAGAAAACACTGTCTTTATCGCCCACTGAAAAACTGACCACAGTAAAAATAAATAAACACTGACATGAACATTTATTTTTATAACTATGAGTATCATCAATCTTAAACTTAATAGAACATGAAATAAAACCATTAATAAAATAATATTATATACTTCTAATGTAGATTAAGGAAGAAACAATCTCGTAATTGCGAACTTGAATATATAACTTATTAAAAAAAAAACATTTTTATCTTCAAAAAAGCAGTAGGAGGAAATTTTATGACCCAAGCTGTTTCTGTTTTAACCACCCACTATACAAGGCTTCAAATCAGATTATGAACAAGGCCGATGTAAACTAAATGCAAGCAGCTCTACAGTTGACATTCTGTTTATTACACAATAAAATGACAAACATCTAGTTATTACAAGAATTATTATTGTTTGAATGTTTGCTGAGTATAATATAAAGTCGGGTGGTCCGTTCCTACGTGACGTGGATTTGGAACAATATACTATTATCGTAGGCAAATATTGAAGGCGAGGCAATGTTTATTTAACTGGTGTCTGGGAGCTGGACCAAGCGGCTGGTATTATCGAATTTGTGTTGACAAGAGCGCTGCTTTGTCCGTACCAATTTATGTTCGACATTCAGGTGCTTATTGTTCTTATTCGGGCGATATTTCTATTGAGGAATTGGCATTGGCAGCTGGACTAATATTTAGGTTTCAATCATTTAATCTAAGCAAGCTGACACGACAATAATCTACAAGCTAAATGTTCGCTTGATGATGAAAGACACGTAGTTAAAATCGTTAATTTATTCATTTTGTAAGTTTCAGAACTATATAACCTTGACACTAGGACTATCGTCTTGCTATGGAATATGGGGACTGGATATATGTATGTAATAACTGACCACATAAATCCTACAAAATAAATTGTCGATGATTGGTTTTGTGATGATATTTTTTCATTACTTTACTATTCCAAAACTAGAGAAAATGCGGCAGTTGTCCATATTTTACGCAGAGTGCGTCCAAAAAAAAATTGATGTAGCGCTTTTTCAGTATCAACCCTAAGTAGCCAAACTCTACCACTTGAAAAGCCGCTGCTGGCAGAAATTCAACTTTAAGCAGCGAACATTGTTCAAGCTCTAACAGCATTAAACTGTTGTGCTGCGTGCATAAAACGAGTGACGTGATCGCAATCGGAATTCCTCGCTATCTTCGGGTATTTACGGCGAAATTTTATCACACACCGATCCGGTTCGAAGGACCAGTCAGGTTCGACGGGCGACGTGGGAAGAACGGGTTGCGAAGGGTTGTGTGGCGAGTACAAACAGCATACCTACTGTTTTACGTTTTACATGTATCAGTGAGTATTTTTTGTTTGTTTTGGGTTAATGTTTTCTGTGGACTCTTGATGGTTTCTGAGTACATATTTGCACTTAGCACCTCTAAGGATCTACCGAATCTTTAAAGAAATCATGGATGGTCTGTATCGGAGATGGACTTAACTACTACATACCTACATTATTTTTGTCCGAAAACAGGTTTTTCTTTATTCAGATTCACGCATTATTTGATTCTATTAGAATATAAGATTATGTACCTGTTCTTTGTTATACTTTTAGTCCCAAATTATTCTATATTTTTATATCATGGAACTTAGAAGCATAAGCAAGCAAGCTTAGAGTTTAAAATATCCTTGGTGTTTATTTTCAAGCCATTGAAATAATAAAACTATCACATCACTCTAAATAATAACTTTTAATAAGAAACCCCTTTTTATACCTTAATAAAAGAAAACTGATATTATTAATTGTATAGAATAATATTATTCAGATTCACGCATTATTTGATTCTATTAGAATTCATGTGATAGTTAGATTATATTAAAAAAATAGAAAATTTAATGTAATAGTTAGATTATATTAAATAGGTATTATTGACTTCATCGAGTGAAGTTCTGATTCATTTTACTCCACACAACCACAGACACAACTCTAAATAAGGCACCTAATTATCTTGTCTATGCTCCGATTTAAGTAGGGTTCTATAATGATTCGATTACCTTTCAAGCAATTGCAGTCGCGATGGCTGCAAAATGACCATTTATTCGCACTTTGAGGTGTTAATTCTGTTATTGGTCTTATTTATTGATCGGCTCTCGCAACAGGTTTCAATTGATCGGGAACGTAAAGTAAATAAGTTAACAGCTAAATTTATTTGATGAATTGATTTTATAGGCGCCATTCTTCAAGGCGAGGCAAATTAAAATCAACCTATTTATTTAGTTGTAAATACTTAGGTGTTCATTCAGACAAATAAGCAAGTCTTTTAAGACGTCAAAACGTAGACAGCAAAACTTTTGTATTGTAAATAAAATCTTCAATGTTTTTCTTACAACAAGTTGCCGTCATGCGAATCGATAAATCGAAATAGGATCGATTTACGACTCGATTTTATTGCTTCTCGTTACAGAAAGAAAAGCGATTTTAAAATAATTCATACTCTATCGTTGTTAATTGATTTACATTATTTATTTTATTACCTCTTTGTTATTTGACTTTCGATTACATGGTCATGGAATTTATTGCAGAAATCTGTGGGAACGAGTCTCAAAGAATAAACACCGGTCTTCTATTTCATGTGGAGGGGGGAGAGTAAAAAGCGAATGCAAGAACTTTTTATCGTCAGTCGCATCGCGACACGAGTGGGCGACACATCTCGGGGATAAAGAACCGTATCGGTGTCGCCGTTAGTTTAATCTCGGGTCTTTGAATATAATGGCTTACGTTTCCATGATTTATGGTTTGTTTGTTCATACGAGTTTGCAATGCAGATGAAAGTTGATGTTGGATTTATCTGCGGGGACAAGATAATAAGATTTTCATATTCGGCATACATTGCTTAAGATATGTACCTCCTAGGTAGAGTATCTAATTGAGTGCGGACTGCTCATATAGTACGGTACGACAAAATACATTTTCAGCAAATCGTTGCATATGTATGTATAATATAATGATCTCGTTCGTTTCCGATTACAAATTTAAAAAATTTTCTCTGCACATGTGAGATTATGCGTTGTTGAAGTTTGTGTTTCACTTTTTAGTGATAACCTTGCTGCTACCATTTTGTTTTCTGTTATTTTCATCAGTTTCTTTTGGCCTTTGTTGACATAAAATATCTTTGATTCAAAATCGAAGTATATTCTTAAGACGCGAGACAGCAAACACCATTTAATTAGAATACGAAACTAATTAGCATTCAAAGTAAACATATTGATATGTAGCTGTCTAAAACAATAGGGTATTTGGTACAGGCAGATATGCAAGCGATACGCATAGAGATATCTGGTTATGCTAAAAGGTTAGGCTTGGTCTGGCTTGGCCCTTTATTATGCACATACACATTTTAGATAAGTAGGTGGCCAGTTACTTAACTAGTGAATGTCTGGGACTTCGTTTCCGTCAAACCGTGGGAAGTTTTCAAGATGGGCTTTTCTGGAGTGGGCGTGATGCAACGTTTGAAGTAAAATTTCATCATCATAATCATCATCATCAGCCTATAGCAGTCCACTGCTGGATATAGGCCTCCCCCAATGAGTGCCATAGCGCTCTGTCTTCAGCTTGCCGCATCCAGCATCTACCTGCAGTCTTTCGCAGGTCGTCATCCCACCTGGTCGGAGGGCGTCCTACACTACGTTTACCGAGTCGTGCGTGGTCTCCACTCCAATTGCGCAGAGGAGTGAGGCAGGGGGTGAAGTAAAATTTTCCATTTCGGAATCGTAATTATGAACTTTTGAAAATACTATCGTTGTGGTAGTGGTAGAAATTCAGGTCCAGCTCAAAAGTATGATATGATATAGTGTAGCTGTAGAGCATCCTTGTCATTAACATAAATAAGGCGAAGGCGGAATAGGATCGCACGTTGTGGCGTCTCGCCAATTTGTATGAGGAGGCCTATGCTATGCCCAGATGGAAATAAAATAAAAAATATATAAATAATGTGGACGCGTATCGGCTGATATGATGATGATGTGCGACAAAGTTAACGCAATTATGTTTGAATTAATATTGTACACTTATCATGTGTGTTTTGATCTCAATAACTTTACAAACACTTGATTATGCGGGTGTGTTTAATTTACAACTATTTATTAAACAAGCGAAGTAGAAGCTCATAAAACTTGCATTTTATATAATTGACTCGCTTACACAATCTCGAGTAAGAATCTCGAATAGATATCTACAAATTAAAAACAGGTCATATACATAAAGGTATAAATTATTAAAACTTTAACATGTCCTTACTTAAATTGTATGAAGAATAATTTGATGATAGTGATTTCTACAAAAACTAAAAATTCGATTTTGAATTTCTTTTAATTTCCACTGTTTTTTTTTTCTTGACATATAGTCGTAGTAATCCTCCGGGAATAAAATGTTAATCTGACGACCCCGGGATCTTTTTCTATACAAAACCAAAAGAATCATAAAAATCGGTTCACGATTAAAGATTACATTGAATAAATCGACGATATACCTGCAGCCGATCATAGAACCTCCTCCTTTTTTCGAAGTCAGTAACCTTTCGCAACCGTAGTTACAATTGCAAGTTGTTGTGCCTGTAGTCCTACTGTAACATTATTTACCCTGTGGTGGACAGCGACCAATAGCGAGTTGTTAGGTCGTTCTCGTAAAAAATAATTGTTATTGCAACGTGGAAAGGCTATTTCCATTTTATTTTGTATTTTAATGTCCTTTACGTGGCGGCATGTAATTGACTCGAATTTATTTAGATGCTTTACAATTTTTCCAATTATCGCACCTTTCATTGCGTGTTTAGGGTTCAATTATTTTTTATTGGTCGGTTTTCGGAACGATTCTTCCTCAATGTGTGAAATGTGTGAATTTTTTTATGCTCAGCTGAGCTTAAAGAAAAAAAAATGTGTAAGCTTCTATTTTTAAGCTAAAGAAAAAGCGAAAGACCATTTTTCTTCATTGAGAACCCTAATTAGTTTATATCCTTTAACTGTAATTTTCTTTATTAATAAACGAACTTAATTAACTAGGGGTTTTCGTAATAAACGAACAAGGCAGATAATTTTGCAACAACTCGAACGTAAAGGCTAGTGCACACTATCAAATAATTGAAGCGTAAAGGTACGATTACATCGCGGGTGGCGCATGGCATAGCGCATGGCGCATGGCGTGTCGACTTAGGGCTGCCACTTGACATGTCAACAATGAATTTAAAAAAAACGAACTAATGATTATGTTACTTTTATTTGATTGAGGTTAACTGTTTCTGATTTGACGTTTTTGGTATTGATTTTTTAAATTAAGCCGTTTACTACCTATCTTATTAGAAACATTTTAATAATAAATATTTCGTTAATTATTTCGTCTTTACACCACGCTAATATTATAAATGAACTTGGGCTGAAAATGCATAATTTCAGCCCAAGTTATTAAGTAGTCTTGGGTGGGTATAGCTCTAAACCTGGATCGAAATAGGCTGCTGTTTATAGAATTAAATAATTAATCAAAGAAAGACATTTATTTATAACAACATATCAACAAAAGACACACTTATAGAATAGGTACAAGTATAGAGTTATGTTGTTATAAAAAGGCATAAACCTGGCTATGCTGCATAAGAGACTTAGCCAGTGTAGGTCTTCCGTTAGAACTCGTACAGGTGACGTCACGAACAATTTAGCATATAAAACTAACCTTCATTCACCGTTTCCATAGAAATAACGCGTGCGAAGCCGCCAGCAGAAACTACTCTTCTTATAACAGAAAACTGAGACAAATGACGTCAGAAAAGCTCAGAACAACAAACGCCTTGATAACGCTAGACTTTTCTCCTTCCCATCAAGCCAGTCTGACAACCAGCGATCAAGCCAAGCGGACAGTCCACCCTGCGTGTCTTAATTGATTGGGTCGTGGCTATTACACACCATTGACTCCCAGTTAGGGCTGCCCCGTTAATGTACGCCCCACAACTGTACTTAATCATGTGTTAACCGAACTCGTTTGATTAAAGGGATGAAAGGGGACTGTCGTAAAACTGTCCAACTATATAAAGACGACCTTCGTGGCACGAATTAACAGCTGCGACGCGCGACGTATGAGGTGGTGATTTCGGGAGGAGGTTCTATTCCCGATCCACATAAATACACAAATACAGGATTTATTATATAAATTATTTTATTAATTAGTTTTTCTCCGATTTCTTTTCGATTTCCGCTGCAGAAAATATAACAATCTGCAAGAAGTTTAAAGAAAGTGCTTAGATTAATATAAAATTCAACAGTAGTTCTTTAGACGATCTCGGTTGCGCATGGCGCTGCAGGCTAAAATCCGCATGCGATGGTTGTGGGTTCGATTCCCGCCTCGTTTCAAATATTTGTATGATCTGCTGACATTTGTTTTCTATATATATGAATCCATGCATATACTTAATGTAGTAAGCATATCAGCAATCTAGCACCCATAATAAATTAATAACACAAGCTCTGCTTACCTTAGGGCTAGCTAGATGATACTGTGTGGATTATGCAGCACTATGCACGTATCTACAGTATCAAGCCGGAACTAAGCAAACTTTCCTGTCCAGTAACAGTACATAACCTATCAAAACGAAAGGCCTATTCCAGTCTAGATTTTATTGCAATAGGCTTTCTATGCCCGTTTAGTTTAAAATCACAGTGAAAGTAAAAGCAGTATTTACTGCGTCCTATTCAATACCTACGTGGAACTGCTCGCTCCTCTGAATCGGAATTATTTGTTGTACCTAGCTCCATCATCGGGGCACTTATTTCCATTTGTATTGATAGTGCTAACGAGTGGACTGGGCCGGACCTAGGACACTTGGGAGGGCTCGTGCGCACATAATACTGTATCGTGCGTGTATGTGCGATAATACCTACAAACTTCCTGCATTACATTTTTCTACTCTCACCTGGTCGCTATATCGCAAATCAGGGCAGATTTGTTAAAATTACCCGCCCCAAGCCAAGCCAAGATGAAAATAAACACATGAGTATGTAAAAGTATTAATACTTACCAAGTATTTTTACCGAGGGTCAACCTAAATCTGTCCCTGGCAACATTGATTGTTAAATCACCCGTAGGCGATCGACAAAAACTGAATGCCCATTTTTTGCCACAATGTCAATTAAAAAAGGAATAAAGCCATCTATTGAAATGTAGAAAGCGAGTGCTAGTGAAATCTATTTGGAAGTTTTGAATAGTCGCTTTTATTGTATTTTTTGCACTCGGAATTTGCAACTGTTTGAAACCTTTTAGCTATTTGTGGCAATAACGGTTCATAATCACGCACTGAAGTATTTTTTTTTATTTATTAGATAAAAGACGAGCAGTCTGTGGCTGATGTGTTTATCTATATTATTACAGTTTTTAGTTTATGGTGAATGAGTCACTTTTACCGACGAAACGAAAAACAAAGGAGTTTTTTGTATAATTGTAGATTTCTCCGTCAATTATGGACCGATTTGGAAAATTCTTTCGCTATTATTTATTCTTATGCTCCCATAAAAATGTTATACCCTAGGGAATAAGCATTGTTATCGAAAACCTAAAAAACTGTAAATACTAAGGAATTTGGAGTTGTTTTTTTACACAATCAAATTATTTCAGTTTGTTGGTGCCTTGTAAATAATTGTCGAGAACATTCTTATCGTTTAACGATGTTGCTATTATAAAGTTTTCTTGTAACTTCTGGAAGGTAAGTACAAAATACTAAGTTTTACAAGATCATACCAGAGATAACAAAGCGCAAAGCGGATCCGAAAAGCAAAACAAACTAAGATGAAAAAACACAAATTCCTATAAAATAATGCTCAAGTTTGCCGCGTATTTCATCCCGCATGTTAAACCAGTAACAAGTGTAACAAATCAAACCGTATCCACGTAACAAAGTGTTACAAATCATACATCTGGGAACATCAGCCTGTCACTTTTTGCCCGCGGCAAGCATCTACCTTTCGGAGAACTTTTAGCCATCTTTTTATGGAATTTATTTCACCGCATGAAAGATTGAAAGATGTTGATTACGTGTAATTTGATAGGATTCATTGGAAATACCTTTTTGATGAAGATTCTAGGGCAATTAACTAATTAGGTATACTCGTAACATGTCCTTTTGAAACTATTTGATGTTTAAAAGTACTTTTTGAACATCACATTGACTCTTTTTGAGTATAAAGTGATAGTGGGTTTAAGACATTATAAATGTCAAAACTCAAATCCTGGTAATATATCCCGTTATAAATGACTTTTGAATTATATACCAGTCTTGATCGATAACTGGCTAAACAGAATAAATCTTATTTCTAGCCTAAAGATCAAGAAAACATCTTCATAACTAGTACTTGTTCGGAAAAAGTATAGAATGAGTACATATACTCAGCAGGTAAGGTAGAATATTACCTAATGCATACGTTGTTAGGAAATAAGTTGCATTTTCTCTAGCACATTCTGCCGGCTACTTTGAAACCGAGTAGCCATTAGCATATCATTACACCGGGTCCAGGATAATTGCCGTAAAGTAGGCCTGTGACATATTTATATACCTATTTATACATTACCTACTCACGTCCTAATTATGAGAATAAATTATGTATAGGTACAAAGTAAGACGCTGTGAGCGTGGATAATTCTAATCTAGCTTGCGATTAGTATTCAATGATGTTATTACTGTTTTGACATCTTCTGCTGTGGAATAAATGGCTAGTACTGGTTCTATTAGAATTTCGGCGGCCATTTCAAAACTGTCGTATTGGGCTATGAGAACATCGTCATATGTACAGTCACGAGGGCTAGGTGTAACACAACACAAGCGTCGTCGGTTAATTCGAGTAAAATGGCGACAACACATAAAAAATATTGAGAAATGTTCATGCAAATAGTGTGAATTTATTTTTTCCGATAAATAAAAGCACACTAGGAGACGAACATTTTCAAAGTAGTTGAATATTTTTCATGATTAGCCTAAGCCAGATAATAATTTTAAAATCTTTGTCCTGCGTGACGTTCCTTCTCTGAATAATATTTGAGGAACTGCATTTTTTAACCTCAACACTAAAATACAAACATTATGTAAATTCATGTCAATATTTTCGTTAATAAATATAAAGTTGAGAAATAAGAAAGATACCTATGACCGAGAATGCAAAATTCTCCGATCATCAAAAAGGTGGCGAAATATTATCGCAGCAGGGGTTGAGCGGGTATCACTTTCCGATAAAAAAGGTTTCATATCAATAATCTTTAAATTGGGGTCTTATTTATCGGAAACTAGCGTATGCCTGCAGGTTTATTCGGCAGCAGAATTTTATATTCTTTTGCTATGAACCCAGAAGACCCAAATCATATCAAGAAACAGATTTTAGTATCATCGCTTAGCCAGGGGCCAAACGAGCTTCATTTTTGAGTTGTGATATAATGCGTCACAGGCTATACAGATACCAGTTGTGCATTAGGTTACGATGATGATACAAGTTTCCGTCTTTTTCCATAGATTTGACACTTGCAGCGCCTCGGTATAGAGAGAAACCACGGAGAGGAAAACTAATTTTCGTAGTTTGGCAGCAGCGGTAGAATGGTTCCATACTATTAGAATCTTTGTTTATTACGAACTCGATTTTAGTTTTCGAATGGTTTTGAGATTTGATAGTGGTTATTTTCATGGAATATTATAAGTACTTTTTTCTTGGGAGTTAGAAGTTATAGAAATCTAGCTACCTTTTTCATAATCAAACATTGTGAAATTTGCATATTTAGCTATTAAGCTTAACACCAGTGGTAAGCAACCAAATATGAAAATGCGGAGAAAGTGCTCAGAAATTAAATATGTACTTTGTTGTGCCTAAATTTGTCTGTTATTGTTGTCTCCGTTATTTGAACTAGTGGTCTACTAGAAACGACATGTTCTAAAAACCGTTATCATAATAAATATACTTAAAGATAAGTCATTTCAACCAAATCATATGTTTATGTCATCATTAGTTTCTGCCCGCGGCTTCGCATGCAGAAACTTTGACATTGAAACGTTTATTCTATAAAATAAATAAAGTTATTTCTATAAAATATGTATATAGGTTTCTGGTATAGTGTTTAGTCAAGTTTATCAAATCTGATAAGCCTTCTAAAGTTTTTGTTTAAAACTAGCTAAAACGAACTCCCTAGAATCTAGATGGCTAATTATCTAGATTCTAGGGAGTTAGTGTTAGTAGTAGTAGTACTATGGGAAATTGATAATATATAACAGATATCGCATCAAGTATAGGTAAATTTGACAACCCTACCGAGTTCAAGTAGGCGTGGTCAATTTATGGGACAAGTCAAAATTTAGACGCGTCGCAGACCGTCTATGCACGACTTGCTCAAAATGATGTCATTGTCACTGTGGCACGACATTCATAGAATATATTGCTTATTATTAATAGGCTCGAAAGCTGGAAATTATTATAAATAAAACCTTACGGACTTGAGGACAAAATAAAATAGGCCCCCTGGGCATGACCCCCTGACCACGACACTGTGTAATCCTGTTGAAACGTCGGGAAAAATAGGTAAATAAACGCGATAAATACCCGTTGTATTAATACTTATAATTATAATACACCGAAGTAGAGCAGTAATCAGTTTAAAAAAAAAACTTAACATAATTTGGAGAATTAAAATGGTCCTGGATGTTCACAAAAACAGATATATAGGTACACTAACAATTTGCATCGTTAAAAATTCGTAAATTCTGTTTTAGCACTCAATCCTATGCTACGCGATCAGGATTTGGGTGAAAAGTACGAATCTAGCTCGATTTCAGCCTTAGCAATTTATTTCAGTACCTACCGAAGAAAATTTAATAAAACAGATAATCTAAAAGAAACGCAGGAAAGAATACAGGTGACAGAGTTACTTAATTATGATAAAACCTTTTTTCGGTTCCTTCACCCCATTCGAATCGGATTCTAAATTCAAACCACAACAACGGATTTTATGTCAACAAGATGCAAATGAACTGTTTGACATCGATTACCTCAGAAGGAGTCAAATGTTCGAGGTCTTAATAAAATGTTTGCAACTTAATTCTACAGTAACTTAGAATCATGATCAGTATTTATTTTGAAAGGAATTTTGACTGCGTGTCCATTTGTAAATAAATTAAAGACATTTAATTGAGTAGGCGGAAGGAACGTCGGATCTGATTCCAAGAAAAAAGAGAACATTCGAAATACGAATTATTTCGAATGTTCCTCCAAGTTCAAAAATATGTAAAGACAGTCGATTGTTATTTTTCTAAATAATTCCGAATTCAAATAATGAAGGCGGTTATTGTATTGATGAGTAAATCGTGGGTTTATACTTCCTTTCGGTAAATTTCATAGAAAACTAAAACAACGTTTTGAATAACAAAATAGGAGAAGTCACGATTATTTAGTATTAAAAAGCTCGGGCGCATTTTAAATCACATTAGAATTTTTTGTGACACAAACTATCTGTCATAGGAATATTTCAGGTATTTATACCTGGGTAGGTATAATACATTTTTAATCAAATAGGTTTTAGTAGATAAATAGGTGCAATACTCCGATTCAAAAACCTGGATATTTTTTGTCTACAAAGGGATTTATAAAACCCAAGGAATATCGGTGGAAAATATATAACGACATTGGCATCAAAAAAGCAAAACACAGAAGCTCGAAACAATTTTTGCCTTTGAAAGCGTTTTTCGAATACAAATTTAAATACAAAAAAACATTTTCTCTGAACATGTGAGATTATAGTTTGTTGAAGTTTTTATTTTAGTTTTTAGAGTCAATTTTGCTGTTCTTTACAGCTAGCTGTTGTCTGTTATTTTTATCAGTTTTTGTTAAGTTAAATACTTCATAAATGTCTTTGTTGACATAAAATAACTTCGATTATAAATCGGAGTATAAGTTGTTATTGCCTGAGAGTTGAGTGCTTATCCCGAACTGGTTTTTATTTTCATTTATGTTATTCACGGGTATCTAAAGCATTCAAACTGTTCTGGGTAATTAATCCATTTCCAAAAAGGTAGCTATAAACGGTATCCAAAATTAACACTTAATTCCATAAAGGTTGTGACATTTCTTGTCACGCTCGTTAAAGCAGACTTCCTTTTACAATAAAAACTGCTATAACAGTTAACAGTTTAACACTAGTTAACGTTAAAACTAATAGTTATCGCAGTTATCTCTTAAACGAAACAGCCGCTGAACTTTTTATGAGTATTTTACCGTTTTATAGTTAGTACGAAGTAACCTGTAATATGGGTGTGTGCTTGTAAATAAATAATGCTGGACCATCCACACAGCTCATGAGCTCAGTGCAGTGTTCTTGAGTGGAGACCACGACTCGGTAAACGTAGTGTAGGACGCCCTCCGACCAGGTGGGATGACGACCTGCGAAAGACTGCAGGTAGATGCTGGACGCGGCAAGCTGAAGACAGGGCGCTATGGCGCTCATTGGGGGAGGCCTATGTCCAGCAGTGGACTGCTATAGGCTGATGATGATGATGATGATCCACACAGCATATAATTTTTTTAAAAATAATTTGTTTAATTTGAAAAAAATTATATGACTTCGTTTTAAGCCAGTATGTTAACTCTTTTTTTAAGTTTTGCAGGACAAATCGATAAAGAATACATTTTATGGGACAATCACGAGATCAGCTTTTATACATATGCATGAGATTCATCTTAATTGGTCATACATGACAGAGATATCGACGAACATACACAAAAAACATATGTACATACAGCCGAGCATAATATAGCATTCTCCTTTTTGCGAAGTCAGTTAAAAAAGTTGAATCCAAATAAAATTTTAATCTTATGAACAACAAGACAAAAATAAATTTTAAAAACCACCAAGTTTCAAATATTTAATTTAATTTGAAAGACTTCACCATGATCGACAGCAACACGGTAAAAATACAAAAATACCGCCTACCATAGTCCATAATAATAATAATTTGCCGCCGTCATACGTCAGACAATGGTGTATAAATTACCCTATTACCATGGGACTATGGGATGGGACTCACGGCCATTCCACCATGCTACTTCATGAGCCTTTCAGAAAGGTCGAGGTAAAATGCTTTTTAAGCCTACTCGGATTTTATGCTAGAAATGCACGCTTTTTAAATGCATGGAACATTTTAGAGAGAAACATGATTATCAAATTGACCGATATTTTTATCTGTTTACATATTTTTGTATGTAAAATGAAAAATATGTAAAAAAAACTTAATTTAATTTCTTAATTCTTTCGTCTTTAAATTCTAAGACAATTGTGTCGTCGCAGTATCTTTCATGGATAAAAGAAACTGTAGCTAGGTAGTGCATGCGGCGCTATTTGCACGGGGATAAAGAATAAAGAATTTATTGATAGATAGACACACAATGTTATAGTTACAAACAAAGGAAAGCACACACAAATATAGAATAACATAAGTCGTAGGGATTTAAACTTTTAACATAAGAGATATTGATAGAATGTTTTCAACCTAGACATTTTTGACACTTCCATCTAGTTTCTTTCAGCAAAGGTGAAATGCCAAAATGTGTCATTCTAAGATCGTACCGTTTACATGGTGAAGTGATTAATTTAGAGGAATTTGGACCAGGGCGTCTCGTCTATATGAAAGAAGGTGCGAAACAAGAAAATAAATTATTTTGTCGCAACTGGTTGTAAAACGCAGAAACGTTACCGTCCAAAATTAAGTTTTTTTTTTAAATCTCAGAAGAGGTAAAACTCTTCTGCCACAACCAGTTGCAAAGAATGATATTTTCGCAATTGCTTAGGAAAATTAGTTGCAGAAACGGCCTGAAGGGAAATTTCACAGGAAAAAAATACGATTATACGGTCTTGTTTGTTAATAAACTATAATTATTATCTACTAACTGTGCCATAATGACCGTACCTACCTATAGCTTAGGTATATAACTTCTATATCTATCACCTCGATATCCAAATGTTCACTAAAATTAAAAGGTGAACCAAATTGATTCCCCAAGCGGAGCAGATGTCGTTAAAGACTAAAATATAAATAAATAAAACTATTCCGTGTATAGAAATAAAAACATAAAATTTTATGAATGGTGACTGGTAAATGATTTATTTTATTTCTACGGTATATTTTTGGAGCTTTATATTGCTTATTTAGAAGTAAGAACGGGATATAGGTGCCAGTCGGTTATATATCATTAATTATGAATGACGTTAGTTAGTTATATAGTTTTTTGAGATATAAAGACAATCATTTTTGCACATACGCAGTACGTAAGCCTGATTTTAGTGTCACGCTGACCATCAACAGTGACGGATCAGCGCTGATGGTGAGCGTTTTTTTTTCGTAGGTAGTACAAGGCAACAATAATTAATGCACTCCTCATTTTTCTATGCGTCTGTACTCCGCAGCGATCAGCGTGAGACTAAAACGACCCGCGCTGATCGTCGGCGCTGATTAGCTACGCGCTGAGCTGTCAGCGCTGATGGTCAGAGTGACACTAAAATCAGCCTAAAACTTAAAATTAAGCCTGTCTAAATTAAATCACCATTGATTGCAATAATCACCACCAAATCTTTAGAATCATTAAATAAGCATTGAAATCTGTCATCTATTCAATAGAATCAACAACCATAAATTGCTCACATTAATATCAAACTAAAGATACCTCTACATCTAGTTGTGTGCGTGCACTGGGGCATAACGGGTATTCAGCCATAGGTGACGACTTAACGTTTATTCCCAAGCGTTTTTGGACTTTTCGCGAAAACTGTATTTTATGCTTTATCAATTTGCCTCGAGTATTGAGGCTTTTCAGCGCCAGTACACGCGCACCTCTATTAGCTATAAACGTAACTTTACATTTAACTAGTAATTGGAAACTCCAAGTACCTCAAACGTATAGTTCTGCGGGGGCGCTATCGCAGGTCACCTCAGGGTTACAGATTATTAACTGATATAATTTATGTTAACTAATTAGTTCACTACTGTGGCATTTGGGTTTGATTACCTCATTGCGAAACTTGCTTCTATGCGTTATATTCACACAGGGATCAAGTTACACAGCATTAACAAAATACTTGGTTTTGCTTAGTTTAGGAATTGTTTTATCTAGGTACTAGCTTCGCCCCGTGGTTTCACCCGCGTGGTGATAGATATTTTGGATTATATACAATATATCTTTATAAATTGTAGCCTATGTGTTTTTGTTATTGGGATTTATTGACATAATTTGCAGCATATTTGTCATCTATACTAATATTATAAAGAGGAAATGTTTGATTTTTTGTTTGTTTGTAGTGAATAGGCTCCGAAACTACTGGACTGATTTGAACAATTCTTTCACCGTTGGGAAGCCATACTATCCCCGGTGAACATAGGCTATATTATATTTTTAAAAAGTTAGGGCTCCTTACTAAAACTACAATGTAACCCAAAGTGTAAAATAATCACATTATAAAACTTTATTGTGATTTTTTTACACGCGTTAAACTCGAATGTAACATACGAGTTTAACGCGGGTGAAACCGCTGGGAACAGCTAGTTAGAAATAAATTATATCCTGGAGAGGCATTCAGCCTGTTATTTTCTGTCTCGAGTTTTCGAATATTGTTGGACCTCAAAAGTCAGTACTTGGTCAGATTTATGTCTCCTAAATTTATAGGTTGGTATTAATACACCACTTACAATAGTAACGTTCGACAGGTTATTGGTATTATTATTACTTCACCATGGTATTATGACAGCTGTCATTTCAAAATGGCCGACAATAAGAGCCGTACCACGTTTATTCAGATAGATTCAGTTATTTAGAATTTTAGATGGTTGTTCATATTAATATTATCGCCGTAGTTTATTGTATGGTTAATATTACGTCTGTTTGGTAAATGTAACTTATTATTTGATTTGAATATCGATAGCTATTTGTTAACGGTTTTGTGAGTTTTCTCATTATTTGATTGGTACTTAAATGGTCCTATTTATATGTAGTTTTATGGTTTTGTATAGTAAAACCTATCTTAAGATACGATTTCTGATATACATTTAATAGGTAGCTTGTTGTCATACAGGGTGGCGCAATATAACGTGCCAATTAAAAAAAAAATTTTTTTAAATAAATACAAAAGGTATAATTAAAATATAACTAAGGAATTGTAAAGGAATAACTGAAGTTTATTTTTAAAAAATAACATCAGCTAACTAAATGATGTCCCTCTCTACGACGGCACTCCTCTAACCGCAAACAGTAATTATCGAAAACCGCGAAATTATTCCTCTGCCAGAGATTGCTGCCCATACTGTCACTTTAGGACTATGCATGCAGTGGTTTCTGGTGTTGAGTTAAAATTCGTCAATAAGTGTAAGAAAGACGACTTCTTGCCGAGACATTTGTGGATCTTCTCGTAGCGACTGCATAACTCTCTCAATATTCTCTTCGGTCCTAGATGTTCTGGGACGACCTTTTGCTTGTGGTTTAAACGTTGAACCGGTCTCTTCTAAACGCTGTACCCATATTTTTATTAAATTAGCACTTGAAGCTTCACTAATTTGTCTTATTCAGAAAGATATAGTCGCCTAGTAACAATGTATGAACGAGAGTTCTCGTAAAATGCGCTCACGCTAAATGCGCGACGCTTCCTGTCGAAGTGACTCATAGTGACTAAAACTCCATGAATCCGCCTACCCAACGACATAGGCTTCCCCCCGCCCGAGCGTTTTCTATCCCGAAAAATTATACAATATGCACGTTCTATTGTGCCACCCAGTATTATGATACTGCAGTAAAAGACAACTTGCAACTAAGGTTTTAAATTAAATTTGTCCAGCAGTGGACTAACATAGGCTGATGAGCTGATGATGAGAGAGCCCGCGGGGGCAGGGGCCACGCTGGCAATCGCCACCCTGGCTATATGGCCAGTCCGAGCTTGTTGGACGGGGTGTAATGGGTTTGAATATAAACCGGATATGTTGCCCTGACCTGGATACATTTTGATTTATGTAGGCGATGTTTTATGAACTCTAAACTTTTCATTACCGATACGACCGCTAAAAAAATTACTAAACTGTAATCAATGTCGCGAAAACCGACCCAAAATGTCTGTAGACAAGGCTGGTTTTGGTAGAGCAGAAGAATTAATTAAAAAGGCTTAAAAACGACCACGTTCTCGTACTTTCAGAAAAATATCACCCATTTGAGTAATGAAAGAAAAATTACGTGTTTTAGGATGAAGGGCACGACGTTCCTTTCGACTAAATTAAGTTTTGTTTTACGACGATCTCTATTTTTAAGAAGAAGTCAACAAAAAGAAAAAGTAGGTACAGGCTATGGGTGGAATAGTATTTGGTAGGTCCAATTATTATATAATTGTTTTCATTTAAACTTAAGTAAGTTTTAAGATTTTGAGCTTTAAGCTCTCTGAGGAATAGGATTCGTAACGAATACATCCGACAGAGAACCAAAGTTATCGACATAGCTCTAAGAATTAGCAAGCTGAAGTGGCATTGGGACGGCCATATCTCGCGAAGAACCGACGGCCGCTGGAGCAAACGTGTTCTCGAGTGAAGACCACGATCGGTATACATAGTATAGGACGCCCTCCGACCAGGTGGGATGATGACCTGCGAAAGACTGCAGGTAGATGATGCTGGATGCGGCAAGCTGAAGACAGGGCGGCGCTATGGCGCTCATTGGGGGAGGCCTATGTCTAGCAGTGGACTTACATAGGCTGATGATGATGATGAAGCTTTAACATTGAGAAATATTTCATTGAAACAACTCAATAAAGTAAAACGCAAAAGTATTCGCCTATCAAATAACTGACTTTTCGGCGTTTTTACCAAATTGTGTGTTATCGATTTATCATATCAGATGTCGGGGATCAAATGCCAAAGGTTATTTAAATATTTATTATTTAACACTTATCGGTGGCAGATAGAATATTGTTTTGTATGTGTATATTGGCCACAAACATAGGAAAACTACTCCTACAAAGTTTCCATTTTGATTCAAATGTCACCAAAAGCCTGGTTTTAAATTGGAAAGAAATCATCACTAATATTATAAGTGCGAAAGTTTGGATGTTTAGATGTTGTAACGTCGTAACGTTGTAACGTCACGCCAAAAGCACTGAACGGATCGCGCTGAAATTTTGCATACAGGTAGTTCCAAGCCCGGAATAACACATAGGTTACTTTTTTATTATATAAATCAGTTCCCATGGGATATAAATAACCTTAAAACGTTTCCATAGAAACAACGCGTGCGAAGCCGCGGGCAGAAACTAGTACTAAATACGTAAGGTAGCTTAAAGATTAACTACGACCGGTTTTTTTAAATTTGGTGCGACATTTTTACGGAATCTTTCATTAAACTGAACAAAACAAAGTATAAATCCGAAAGACACCAATGCGCAGGTTCATTTAGACAGAATTCGCGCTTAAAATCTTATTACAGACGCTAGGGAGAAAGCTTCGACAGAGCTTGTACAGGGCAGCTGGTAATCTTCGACAATGAACTTCATTGTCAGTTTAATGAAAGATTCCGTAAAAATGTCGCACCAAATTTAAAAAAACATGAAGAACAATGCATTTTTTATTGTATTGTGTTCAACAGAAAAAGAATATTAAAAAGATATATTACAAAGGTTCCCTGGAAGAAATCGCTCTTAGTGATAAGGCCGCCCATTGTGGATCTGTATCTTTGTTTGTTTGTTCTTTTCTGTCTTGATGTACAATAAAGCTTATTTGTATTGTACCTACATACCACATAAGTACGTACAATGGGCGGCCTTAGCGCTTAAATACGCTAGGTTTATGGTGGCACACTTTAACGGATAGCAAAACAATGCTGTCCTTTTCTTATTAAATGATCTATGTGATTGATACTTGATAATTAATTAATATTAATAATGCAGGACTATATAAAAACTATATACATAGTCTTTTAATTTAGACTCGTATCGTATCGTGTCTAACACATTTAAAGTAGCAGTAAGTACCTTTAACACTTTGACTGCGGTTTTTTTCGACGACTGCGATCTTTTTTTTAACCTAAAAAATTCGTGCTGCCGCTCTACACAGCGGTTGTGTTGCGCCGCACATGCGTTTCGTTCGAAAAATATTACAGTCAAACAGATCTGTATTTTCTCAGCCGCTGCGCTAGTGTGGATTTACGCATATTAGTCACTTGTAGAAAACACATACCGTGTGATTTCAGCAATCAAAGTGTTAAAGTAGCAGTAAACCTTTAACAAATTTATTAAAACGTTTTTGTAAATGACTGTCGACAACAGATTTTTACGGTCAAGCACGTTGACCATAAAAAATAGGTAAAATCGGAAGGTGCCAGCTCGAGCTCGCTAATTCCACGCTTGCGGTGACAAGTAAAAAAAAAGATCTTGGTCTAGCTTTTCGTCCTAGTTTGAATCTTTCAGTAGCCTAGCTACTACGTCTGTAAGCTACAGCATCTTATCCCAGCGTTGTTCAAATTGCTAAGAAGGAATGACGCTTTGTGAATTATCCTTTAGGCGAATTGAATTATTTCAACTAAAATAAATTGGTGTCTCCTGTAATGCCGTCCCTGGTTTATGAAGTGTGAGTCGGGAGATAGTGAGTCTGCGGTCTTTTGTTTGGTGAAGGAACTTACTCTAGTGAAGTTAAGTGCTTTAATAGAGTGGTAATATTGAATTTCTTTTAAAAGCCGGTTCAAAAGAATGGGATATAATAAATAAATAATACAGATAATCTACGCAGCATCGTCTAGCCCCAAGCTATTTATATTTTTCTTTGGGTGGCTTGGGTGTCACTGCGGCCATGATAGGCCTATTGTGATCGCCACTTCATTCTTTCAGCCCCGAAGCTAAGCAGAGCTTGTGTTAGGCTCGACTCACACCAAAAGATCGTCGAAGCGCAGCGCAGTTTCAGTGTCATATGAATTTTAACTTTATTTTCATTACAATAAAACTTATTATCGAACGAGTCGCGCGGAGGCCCGCGGCGCCGCGGGAATTCCAGCGAATTCGACTCGTTTCGAGTTTCTCATGCGATAATAAGTTTTATTGTCATGAAAATAAAGTTAAAATTCACATGACACTGAAACTGCGCTGCACTTCGACGCTCTTTTGGTGTGAGTTGAGCCTTATGGGTACTAGATGAGTGATATACTTAATACAATACATTACATAGTTTTTTTTATTATACATAGATAACGACCAGAACATCCGGAATGAAAAAAATATCAAATAAAAAAAAATATATATCAAATATCTGCTGATCGTACACAGTATTGTCTCGAGAAGGGAATAGAACCCGCAACCTCTGCGTCGCAGGCGGACCTTAACCCACCGCACCACAGAGGTCGTCCAATATTATGTCAATAAATGAAAAAAAACGCTGCCTCCCAGGTTTTGATAAAGGAGGTCTTCTGTCAGGCAAGACGAGGTTATTTAACAGCGCAAGCTACAATATAAAACTTCACAATAACAAGTCCTTTGCCAGCCTGATAAGCACCTGATAATGATAACCCAGAGGTAACGTTATCTCATATTGGATAACCGTTACGAAGGTCGCTGAACTTTGCTCTCCATGAGAAAATGATAAGGTTGATGTGTAAACATTGTGTGATCAGGCTTTTGGCGGGTAACCGAAATTTAATACCTAGAGTACATATGTAAATATGCCTAGGTACGAGTAATAATACTCATGGAGTAAACGAGATACGAGTCAAATGCAAAGAAACTGTAAATTATGAGATATTTCAACGTTGTTATGTTAGTTTAGGTTGTGTTTAGACTTTTTGTTATTTTCCTAACTTGTTTTTTGTTTTTCTAAAATGTTTAGTGATTTTCTTATTATATTATGAATTATGATAACTTTAAAATATGGTATTCTAATGGGGTTTGCCCCGATAGATGAACATAAAAAAATTAAATGTCCAGGTGTTCTGCCCCAGTTCCAAAGAGAGTGGGACTTTAAAATTATAAGTAAATAATTTCATTACAATATACTACTATTATTTTTAGTACATATTCTACTTCATCATCAGCTTATATTAGTCCACTGCTGGACATAGGCCTCCCCCAATGAACTATAGCGCCCTGTCTTCAGCTTGACGCATCCAGCATCTACCTGCAGTCTTTTGCAGGTCGTCATCCCACCTGGTCGGAGGGCGTCCTAGACTACGTTTACCGAGTCGTGGTCTCCACTCAAGAACACGTTTGCACCAGCGGCCGTCGGTTCTTCGCGAGATATGGCCGGCCCACTGCTACTTCAGCTTGCTAATTCTCAGAGCTATGTCAATAACTTTGGTTCTCTGTCGGATGTATTCGTTACGAATGCTATCCTTCAGAGAAACTCCGAGCATAGCTCTTGCCATAGCTCGCTGAGCGACTTTGAACTGATGGACCAGCCCTATCGTGAGTGTCCACGTCTCTTCTTATATTTTAGTAAATAAAACCCACACTTTGGTCTGCTTTTGTATAACAAAAAATGTGAACGAGAAGTGAGTAAGTCAGCTCATGAAATTGTTCTATACCGAGTGGTCCGGATTCTGAATTATTTATCGAAAGGAAAGAATCCCATGTTTACGCTCCTTGTTGATTTTCCCGTCGGGCATCAGTTTAATATTTATGTCTCGCTTTAACATACAACCAGTGAGAGGGACAGCGATACTGTGTGATTGAAGCGAGCAGATGGATTGAAAAGGATTTGGGAGCCGTGTGCTGGTAAACGAGGGAAAAACAACATTTATTAATAAAATACTAAGGGCGCTTTCGTTTAGGTTTATAAGGCTCGTGAGGTCTCTTTGTTTTATGAAAAATACAGATACATCTGTGTGCCTGAATTGTGTGTTTCGTAGTCGATGATAGCAAGGTAAATAAATTATTCAAAATAGAAAGAGAAGAAAAGAGAAGACAGGAGATCTGTACTTATGTGAAGAAATAATCTATAGTTATTTTTATAGTATTCATCAAACATGCTATAGATTTGTTTCTCATAACGAATACTATAGGTTTTTATACAATTGGTTTTCCTACGTGGTAATGCTGCCAGCATTCTGGACACTCTGCCTTCTGACTGTCGATGTCTTAATTTTGTATGATATAGATAAATGTGTTAATGTAATAATTTTATTCTGTTGTTGTATATTAATATTCTTAGCAAATAATATGGTTTCTTAACGAATGCTACAGTTAGGCATCAATTTGAGTTAGTACTTAGTACATAGGGAGCAGCCCTCTAAGTAAATAAAGACTACATAAGTTTCAATCAGTCGTTTTGAAAAAAATTTACTCCCTCTTTCCTATGCCTATGTATATGTACATAAGAATAAAAAATCCAATGAAACGCAAATACTGTTTTTGTATTCCAAGGGGTATCCCTACTTATAAAGTCACGACAATATACCAAACAAAATAATTTAACCCATAGACACACAACACTAAATTAACCTCCCGTACCTTTCAGGTCCCGGTCGACTTGTAAACGTTTTTCCCTCGTTCACTTTCGATTTTACGAGTTGGTACGAGTTTAGAATTGCTTTTATGGCCTCCTAGTACCTTCAGTCTACACTTACGCTGAATTATTTAATTGTGCGTCTTACTTGACTATAAGGTTCTTGGAAGAGAAGTGGAGTTTATATTCGCAACGTGATTCCGAAGAATGGACGTTTTAAAGGCTTGATCTGTATTTATAGAATGCCTTTTCCAGGTGTTTGCAATTAATATCATCTATACCATCAGTTTTGCGGTGTTGTGGTTTCTTTTTCACTTCTTCCACTAGAGGACAAAAAATTGAAGTGAAAAGTAAAATAATATTATTTGATAATATAGTATTAAGACTTGTCTAAGTGTTTATTTTGTAAGCCTAAAGAAATAACATATTTTAGATTTGACTTTGACTTTTTTGATTTACGCTATGAGGATTATTATAGTACTAATTTATTGCGAATTCAATTGAGGCCTCAGTAATTATAATGTAATGAATGACAAACCAGATACCAGCAAACTTGCATCCAATTAGCTGAAGACTTACCTGAAAATAACAAGAAAAACATTGTTAGACACAGATCAATAGTAAAAAAAACTTGCAAATAATAATAATATGGAATTGACCAGTAACAAAATCAAAATTACAAAAAATATTTTTAACAAAATTTATGGTTGGCCTTGGCTCGAAAGTAGTCATAAATTTTGTCGCGTTGATTTTTTTTTTCGACAATCATACAACTAGGCGAAATCTGAATTTTATCAAAGTCTACGCGTATTATTTTTTCGTTTAGTTTTATATCCCCTGTTTTATATGTTTGTTTCTTTTATGTAGTATTTAAGTGAAAGTTTTTTTTACTTTTCGGTTTTTTTTGTTCGTGTTCTACAAATAAATCTCTTAATATCCATTGTTGCTTTTTTCGGCTCCATCAGCGCATTCCGCTAGGAAAGGTGTACTTAGCTCCTTTAAAACCTACAATTACAGACTTATCAGATATCCAAACAGCGACCATTAGTTGTGACGGCATTACCCACGGTAAATAACAACTGGCGGTGTAATTAGCTGCCCACGCGCAGGGAAAAGTAAGCCCAATTTCATAATCTCACCCGAGAGCCCGGAATACGAAATTGTAAACACGCCTACGTAATTAAAAGCTTCGAAACAAAGATGTACCTATGTTCCAAAGTATTTAAATTTGAGTTTGTGCGGGGTTGAGCTATAAAACGCGGTGAATAATAATTATTAATATCGCTACATAGTATTGAGAATGAGACAAGAAAATGTTTAGAAATGAAGTAATTAAAACAATGGAGGAGGATGCTAATGTACCTATGTATATTAATCACATATGTAGTTACATAATTTAATATTAATTTAGTACTTACTTTTAACTTAATATGTAGGTATTTATTTTTTATATTATATATTTTTTTTGTTATGTAAGTATATGAAATAAGTTTATATTCTGAGAACTGTTTATTATAAGAGTACATATGTTACACCTGACTGTCTAGCTAATAAAAAAATATCTTATAAAAAGTTAGTCCGTTTTTGGCCATAAGTTTAGATTTTAAGCATGTTTGTTTTAATAATTAAGGGCTGTGGATTTTGTTAAATAAATAAATAGTATAAAACAAAGTCGCTTTTCGCTGTCTGTCTGTTCCTATATGTTTATGCTTAGATCTTTAAAACTACGCAACGGATTTAGATGCGGTTTTTAATTACTTATTTATTTATATAAGTATTAAATTATTATATTCATTTGTAACAGTTCATAGGTACTCAATTCAGTATACCTTAGGGTAACCTATGATCCTCACGCTATGTATATTTTATAAAAAGCTTTTGACCGCGGCGTCGTCGTCGCATGTGTTTTTTCTGAATGAAAAGTAAATCTACGGTATTCCAGGGTCCAGAACTTTAAAAAAGGTAGCTGTGCAAAGTGTGCAAGTGTGCATATCAATCAGGAAACCATCTAAATTGTAAATACAGGCATGGTGCTACGAAAACCAAACTATTTGCTTTACCATAGATAGACTTTTCTTACTAAAACGGCGTTGAATTAGCATATAAGCGATAAGAATAATGAGACGCAGGCGCCGGTAGATCACGGTAGATGGCGCCAGTGGACTGCGCAACTGCTATTCGACCATAAATCAGATACAGTGATTATCTCGTGATAATGCCTAGAATGATCTATTTCTCCAAAAGTTGGCAAACCTCTTATTTGGTTTCGTCTTTTCAAAAATCATTGCAAGCAATTTTGTGCGGAAATACTTGCAAGAGGTTTTTAGGTACCAATTTCTAAAATGCATAGGCTGATGATGATAATGAGCAATAAGGCTCATTATCATCATCAGCCTATGTAAGTCCACAGAGGCCTCCCCTAAGGAGCGCCAAAGCGCCCATGTCTTCAGCTTGACGCATCCAGAAATCTTTCGTCTTTATCGGTATATAAGCTATCCCAGTTTTATTATAATTGTGGCTTTACCGCTTAGGCCGAAATTAAGTCATAGAAGAAATTCTCGAATAAAAATCGAATGGTTGTTTTTAAGTTATAATTTTGAATTCAATATTAAAACTAAGCCTTATGCTAGGAGTCCTTAACGTCGTGAAACCGTGCAAAATCTATCTGTACAGGGCGCTACGAAACATGTACGAGTATATTCAGCTAAAGGGGTCACCCCTTTCGGCTACCTTCTAGTCGATTTCATTCCTTCCGTTTACTTCTATTTAGGCAAAGACTACTGACACGAAATGAGTAGGTATCTGGGTTTGTTTACCCGTAGGTTGATAAACCACTGATTGTTGATTAAAATATGCACGATTATGCACTCAGGTTCTGTAGATTAAGCTTTAACTCGCCCTTCACTCACAAGTCCATTATCTTCAAATGCTCAGACGTTGACAGGTGCTGAGATAATGCTGTATTTGTTGTTATTATCTTTATCTTAGTCTCATTATGTCGCTGGTAATTATTTGAATAACTATTGTTCACTGTAAATTATGTGTTTAGCTAGATTCAATCCGATTGCGTTATTATTAGACAAGTAGATTAAATTTGCAATAGAAAAAGTGCTCAAATCCATAATATTGCATTTCTCGTTTAGAAACTTCCCAATTACATCAAAATATAAATAAAAACGCTTTCAACAAATTAGGTAAACTAAATTTACAATAATTCGACCTAACACATGACGTGGTTGATCATGATCACATGGTTAGCACGGAAGACGATCTACCATAGAAGAACACAGTGGTGATCGATGTTGTGTCACTCATAATGCTTGTTCTAAATTTAACCTACTTTGACGATGTGAACATATAAACTTTATACTTTGTTATATTTATCACAAAAAAGGATATCCAAAGCATGTATTCATGGACAGAAACCTGTTGGCTATTCTAATGTGCGGGTCAGGGATCTCGCCCACAGCCGCCCACGGGTGGCGCCCTGCCTCAGATAGCTCGAATAATTCATATTAGCGAAGGTGTCATAAAGATACGGATATCTTATTTCGACGCGTTAAAATGTGGCATTCAGTAGCTGTTTTTGCTACTTACTTATTGATCAGATCTTACCTTTTTGAATAATAGTTAGCAGTAATTATAAGGATCCTCTCGACAAAAGGAAACTGAATTCGCAAACTTTGATGTAAGCTTTATAGAGTCACCGCTCTGAATATGATGAAACATTTTCGCACTGCAGTGGAACCGAACTTTTGACAGTTTTCAAACGAAAAAATCCCAATGAGTGAGTAATGAATATATTCAACAATAATCCGAAACCTTCACCGCGGCGGGCAACAGTTTCATTGAGGAACAATGAAGACTCCCCAAGCTTCGAGGCTGCTGATCGCTGAGAATTCTCCTTTGCCAATTCAGATTTCCTCTGTAAACTATATTAATAAGTTGTTTCTTTCCTCTGCATTACGTCTATGAATGTACATTTTTGGGGTCTTAAGGCCCCATCCACACCCCCAGATTACCTTTCCGTGCAATGAATTTTAGTTTCGACAACCAGTAAGTTTCCCAGCCGTAGCGAGCCAGCACAATAAATCAACATCGTCCATTTTAATTAGCAGTCTAGGATCTGCGCCCGCGGCCTGGCGCCGTCTCACCGGCGTTCGTAGGCGGCAGTGAAAGGAATCCGCCGGAAAAACTGCACCTGTGCACAGCATTCTTGACCGTACTGAGTCGTGGTAGCGTGTGCGGCTCACTTCGCTTGTGGTTTTAAGCTTGATCAATCACTGAATTCATTCGCGTTACGGTTTTATCTTGGTGTATTCCAACTCAGTGTTAGGAGAGACGTGTGGGGCCTTCTTCGTCTGTTGCAGTCTCTGTAGGCCTTTGGCTAGGTTTAACGCTTAATCTGGTTTTAGGCAAAAATACACTGTGTGTGACAGTGCATAGCGTTCTTGACCCGGTACTGTGTAAAGCCGTGTCTTCAGGCCTGAGAAAAGGATTAACAACGTTTTTGAAGGTTAATAGTTCACCATCACCAGTATTAAAAATGAAATGTCCACCATCTCAGATCTTAGAGATGTAATAACCAGTGAACTTTTCGTCACTGGTTTAAACCCAGGTGAATTATGTGATTATTCAGAATTTTAAAAACATAATCAAGTCAGTCAGCCAAAGAAAATCTCCAGTTTTATATAGAGAAACCCACTTGAACGAACTATCAGCAATATCGGCATGTTTTCTTATCCGATTGACTTATAGCCAGATACCTATGCGTATTGACGACCGTCGTCGTTGTAATTAGTTTAATTGAAATTTTATTGCCATAAATCTACGTGAGTGAATGTGGTAGCTAGAACATGATAGACTTTCGAGCAATTGGTTTAAAAAAATATCTTATACTAGCTGCGCCCCGCGGTTTCACCTCATATCTTTATAAATTGTAGCATATGTGTTATTCTGATGTATAAGCTATATTATTGTAAAGT
Source organism: Eupithecia abbreviata (assembly GCA_943735965.1). Lineage (NCBI taxonomy): Eukaryota > Metazoa > Arthropoda > Insecta > Lepidoptera > Geometridae > Eupithecia > Eupithecia abbreviata. The sequence continues at coordinate 3,349,669 of OX030986.1, forward strand.
TTCATTAAAATCCATTCAGTAGTTTTTACGTGAAAGAGTAACAAACATCCATCCATCCATCCATCCATACTTACAAACTTTCGCGTTTATAATATTAGTAGGATCATATGTTCAATCCAATGAGAGATATATTCGCAACTTATAGAAAAGGCATTACATTCCTTATATAATAGGTAATACAGACTATTGGATTATACATTACAGGTCCTTAATAATAAACATGGCATAGATAAACTAACCGATATCGATAACAGGGTGGATTTGCGTATCTTTAACCAATAAACCGATGTGACAGGCGATAATAGTACTTAATACGGTTTATTTACGCGTGTTTCCAGTAATAAATGTTATTGATAAGAGCTAGCCCTAGGTTTGCTCTCACGATCACGCCTACGAACTTACCATAGCGGACTACATGTTCAACTTTGTTACAAATAGCAAATAGTCAATGGAAAGTGTAGTTCAAAGGGTCTAACACAAATCGAATTCATGTTAGGGTTTGAATCAAAGAAACGAGACCTCGGGGTGATGGGGTTCGAGTCTGACCCACATGTTAACATTAATCGCTTAGCTTTGTATTCGCTGGAAACCACTATTAACGGCATTAACATAAATTGCTTAGCTTTGTATGAACTAAAAACCGCTATTCACAGCATTAACATAAGATGGCTTAGCAAAGCTTTGGATTAGCAAAGACGACACTGATTAATTTTATTTACAAAGAGTTATAAAGTAATTCGTTTTGGCGCCGGTAACGCTTGCAACCAAAAACGAGGTCCAAAGACAAACTACAGTGGCGTAACTATACCATCTGAGGCCAAAGAGATTTTACATATAGAGACGTCATACTCATTGTAAAGAAATAAAAACATTGCGATATTTTACTATAGCTACATACCTAGCGTCGACGTTCGAACATACAACGCCGCATGGCATTATCTCTGTCACTCATAAACGCAACGCACGAATTACTTGTCACGTTCGTGTAGGTGGCAAAGCGGCAACCGCGCGGCATTGATTTTTGAGTAAAATTAAATTTATTTTATGATTTTCCATTTTAAACAGTACAAAACAAATAGAAGACATAAAAAGACACATCCTAGTTGCTTTTTACAAGCGTCCCATAGTAAGTATTGCACTTTCTAAACGCGCAACATGGCATTTTAATATTTTTCATACTCCAAAATCCCGCTTCAACGTACGTCCGCGTCGCGGCCAGGAGCAAGACGGACTGAGTTCAATTCAGGCACGTACCTGATTTTCGTCTTGTTAGGCAGACCTCGGTACAACGTATCTACGTATATATAACATCATTGTCTGAGGCCCGTAACCCGTAACAAATTAATTGCCTAGGGCCCCAGTAAAAAACATGACATTGCAATTTAATTTTAATAATTCACTGAAGTAGATACCCAATAGTATTACTATTAGTACTAATCAAATATCAATGTGTTTTATTTCAGACCCCACAGGACTCTTGGATGTCACAATTTTCAAACTGCATACGTAAACATATGAAATATAGTGATCACTTTGATTTTTCGTATATAATATTGTGTGCATTTTAGTTAAATACTTACCACAACAACATAGTTACAATGCGTCAATTTCACAAAATCTTTAGCAATCAACAATATGATGATTGAATAAAAGTCAAATAAATAATAGTAAAGCTAACATTACTAATGCAGGAGGAGAATCTAGTTGGTAGATTAGTGTACAAGCCCTGGGCATTACCTTTGAAGTTACGTAATGTGACTGTGTGGGAATATCTTTGACGTGGGCGTACTCAGGCTCTGGGTGTGGGCGAATTATTATAATACATCAAAAACAAGAAATTTGGCTAATCTCTTACGTGGAATTTGGAAAATAATACTACATAGTATAAAAAAAAGTCGCTTCCCGCTGTCTGTCTGTCCCTATGTATGCTTAGATCTTTAAAACTACGCAACGGATATTGATGCGGTTTATAATAGATTCAAGAGGAAGGTTTATAAACTATTTGACACATAGAATTCCACGCGGGCGAAGCCGTGGGGCGCAGCTAGTTGTGATTAAAGCTATGCGCTTGTATTAAAATTATGTACTTATTCCGGCAAATAAATGATTGATTTATGACTACGAAGGGCTTTTACCATTGAATGGGCATGTGCTTTGTTGTTTCTATGACATTTTCCCCCATATCTTTAGTCATTACCTCGACCTCGATTCAAACTCTACTCAACCTCCAAATGCGTTTCGGTATGCTTGATCGTAAAAAAATCCTTCACTCAAAACAGCCTTCGAGAATTTTCTCATACGAGTGGAATAACGAACTGTCATCTCAAGGTACGTCGCTACCTACCTTGAATGCTCCTCGAAATAGTTTGTTGTTATTTACAATGGATTTTGGAGACTATCTCAATTACATATACGACGATGAAACCTACAACGGTAACGGTAACGGTGACGCACTGACTCGACTCGAATGTTCGAGTGAGGTTGATATATAACCAAATTAACGACTAAGCATACCGAACTCGAGCATTTTTTGGAGGAATGCTCGAAACGCCCTTGAACAAGTTTAAGTGGAGAATTATTTGAGGTAATGACTAAAGATATGGGGGTTAATGTTAAGAGGTTAATTTTTTCTTGCTTAGTGATTGTAGTGGAGTTATGCAGGAGTATCCATTTTAACATTAATTTACATCAAGATATTTCTTAAGGTAATTGCGCTTTTAAAATAATGTTAAGTTACATAAGCCTAAGTGGCTGGTAGTATCAGGAGACAGTAATATTTTCCGTGTCATAGAACAATTTCCTAAGCACTATGATAATAAACTAGGTTTTATGTTAGCTTCGCTTGATTTTAATTAAACCTGGATGAATGAGGTTTAGTTATAGAACATTAATAGTTGCTCTGTGGCCTTACAATAACATAGACCAGGTACATTTTACTTTAAAGCTTAAATGACTTTAGTGTTAATAACCATGTTAGTTTCAAAAGTTTTACATTTTACTTTGTAGATATCTGTGTTAAAAAGCTAATTATCTGAGATATGATGCATTAAATTGAAAATTATCGATATAATTCGCTTGCTTTTTACAAGTTTTTATTCTACTTGCCCTGTTAGTATGTTCGAGACAAATCTTGCAACTAAATGCTCAGAAAATCGGAGCTCACAGCTCGAGTAGATATATTTTTCCAAAAACAAATGTAGTGCACTGTAACTAGCCCCTAATAATGTAACTCTGATTTCACCCCTGCATTCTAAACTCTATAGATCACTTTCATAATGACTTTAAAACATATTAAGAGCAACGTGTGAAAGTGCTCCACATGCGAGACGGGCTTTGTTCGCATTTACATTCACGTAGACGATTTGAATTCTGATTGAGATGCCTTGCGACAGAATAGGCAGAATATTAACCATTGAGTCGAGTTGAACCCATTTCGCTTCAGAAATGATTCTACCAACTTCTTTTTATGAATGCCGGACAGTCTACAACTTCATCTAGTCCTATAGTACGCAGAGCTTGTGTTTTAGGTACTAGATAACTGATATACATTACATACATATTTCGATTTTTTTATTACTTATACATAATAACGCACGAATTATTTTTTTTGCAGATTTTCAGTAAGCAGCGAGGGCGAGAGCGTGCGTGTGTTTATTTTAACATTTTCTAAAACAAGCTCCACCAATATTCCTTAGGATATATAAACTTTGTATACGAAAAATATCCAGGTTTTTAAATCAGAGTAAATGATTAAAAATAACTAATTTCTTAGATCCTGTTCCAAATACAGTACCTCTAGTCTACCTCCCTTTAAGATGTTACGTGCAATGAATAGGAAGTTTAACTCGGATGTGCTTTAAATGGGACGTCGGAACCCACCGCGATCCCGCATAATTACTGCTGACGGTTTGTAACTAACCGAAGGTAAGGTAAGGCTGTCTGTAAATAGGTAATGGGCAAAGTAGCAGAACTTATTAGGGTGGTGGACATGACGTTATCTTCTAAAGATGACGTTTTAAGAGGAACAAATGACAGGGAAAGTTAAAGTAAATAAATTTTCATCACGCCTTTTTGCGAAATGAAAAATTGCCAAATGGGATAGATATACACTTCAACAAATGCTGGACAATCCACAAAGCATTATCTAGTCCTAAGCTAAACGGGACTTGTGTTATGGGTACTAGATGACTGATATATTTACTATAATACATAAATTACATTGATAGATATTTTTTACTATACGTACATAAAAATACCCAGAACACCAGGAACAAATATTTGCAGATCTAACAAACATTTGTCTTAAGGCAAGAATCGATCTTTGCCATTTTGCTTTTTTACATTAAAATTCTCATGATAATTTGGCGTGCTTCAAAAAACTATAAAACGACTTCAAACACCTTAATAATAAAAATAGGTTAAACTTCGTTATAAAAAAAGAATCATTGAAAATGGCGTGATATTGAGTTATTCGTCCATTTCTCGCGAACATACTTAACACTTTGACTGCGGTTTTTTTTCGACGACTGCGATCTTTTTATTTACCTAAAAAATTCATGCTGCCGCTCTACACAGCGGTTGTGTTGCGCCGCACATGCGTTACGTTCAAAAAATATTACAGCTCTGCTGAGTCACAAAGATCTGTATTTTCTTAGCCGCTGCGCTAGTGTGGATTTTCGCAGATTAGTCACTTGTAGAAAACTCATACCGTGCGTTTTCAGCACTCAAAGTGTTAATGCACATTTAAGATTTACATATATGGTTTTCTCATGGATGTCAGAATTGGATCAAATTGAAATTGAAAAAAAAAGTCGAATTGAGACCCTCCTTTATTGCAAATAAATTAAAATTCGGTTAAAAAGTAACTGCTGTCCGAATACCAACTTTACGAACCCGCACGCAGCAAGTCGATATAGGCATAGATGAAGGAAACAAATTCGTCCATGATATAGGTAAGTTAAAAGATCTTTGCGCATTGTTTATTGACACTGTGTCAAAGAGAGCGGTATTCTGCCGGCGCAAGCGCAGCATACAACGTGCTTAACCGCAGTTTGTCTTGATTAGACTGCCCTCGCAAAGACGTAATGAATACGAACCATTCCGCTTGCTAATTAATATTAAGCTTTTAGTGGTAATGTCCGTTTGTTTGAAGGCTCATTGTCGAGCTAAGCACTTGTGGTCAAAATGTTTAAGTGATAAATTACTTTCACATTGTAGTTTATGGTAAAACATTCTGGCTAGTGTCCTAAAAGAGTTACGACGGAGACTGTCAGATTTACATAGGATTTACTTAGGATCATACTTAAGATTTGAGTACTAGATTATAGTACACTTTACGTATAGTTCGCTGATTACTTAGTTAGGAGTTCTTTGTGGGTGGGCTTGTCTAGAGAAGTACAGGTAGTGTCACAATGTATATTTCTGCAGCTCAAGCATAAAACCTTTGTAATATTAAACCCCTTGTTTTGACGACCGATGTGGCGCGGTGGACGAAGGTCCGCCTGCGACGCAGGAGGTTGCGGGTTCGATTCCCGCCTCGGAACAATTGTGTGCACGATCTGCAGATATTTGTTCCGGGTGTTCTGGTCGTTTTCTATGTATAATAAAAAATATCTATCTATGTAATGTATTGTATTATGTATATCAGTTATCTAGTACCCATAACACAAGCTCTGCTTACCATGGGGCTAGATAATGCTGTGTGAATTGTCCAGCATTATTTATTTATTTATATAATGGTATGGTATGGGTCATTCGTCAGTCAATTAACAGTCACGGATTTTTGATACTCTATCTTTTCCGCAACGTTATACGAGCTTGTCGGTCTGCCGTCCCATCCGTTTATGAGAGCGAGGGAATAGAGAGTGCACCTGTGTTTACGCGCACACTTGTGCACTAGGTAGTTTTCGTTGAGACTAGCCGTCGTGGCCGAAATTCAGCTAGGAAGGAATAATCAACATCGTTTTTAGTCGACTACAGAAGATGTTTATATATTTTTTTTATTCTTACTAACTTTATGGATCTACGTTATCTGAAAATAAATGAATTATTATTATTATTATATTACCTTAGAGGAAGTATTATACTTTTTCTAAGTTGGCAACATATGTATTTGTCTGCTGAATAAGTTCTTTCATTAATAAGATTTATTTGTGTGATTATAAATCCTGCTATACATACTAAATACTAATATAGTAATTATAAACGCGAATGTTTGTATGTACGGATGTTAGTTACTCTTTCACGCAAAAACGACTGTCGGTAAAACTACAACGGATCGGGCTGAAATTTGATTAGCATACAGGTATGTACATAGTTCCAGGACCGGAATAAAATATAGACTACTTTATATCCCATAAATCAGTTTCCATGGGATATAAATATATGGAAATGTTTTAAGGTTTCCATAAACCAGCGAGCGAAGCGGGCCGAACCTAGTGCTAATATCAGTCAGTTCACAAAACACTTAGATTGAAAATGCAAATTTAACATTTGTGGAGCTCCAATGCGTTCTCATTAAAGTGAAATGTTAGAATTATTGGAGAATTTGGGAGTAATATAACCGGGGCAGCCTACACACTGTCCGATTATGCTAATTCTTAACTACTCTGGATAACCGGATGACGGGCATGAGGTGAACCAGTGGAATATGCAAAACACCCCGCCATAAGTTAATAACGTACCTTATTCATTATTCCAATGTTTTTCGTTGATAAATGAGGAACATGAGGCAAGGAAATGTATAGCGCTGTAAACATTGTAATCAATCATCATCATCACAAGTCCGCGTTAATTTAGTTCAAAATGATTGATTGTTTAGTAAAATTCTGGTTCTACCATATAAATAATTTCATTAAGCGAATCTTTACCTTTTCCTTTATAAAACAAGAAACAAACTAATGTAGTGATGTGATATAGACATAAACAGCTCTCAGCTGTTCGTCTATAACTAAATAATAATAATGACTATTGTATATTTATGTCTGCTTCTGCAATATTAGATTTTTCTAGGTGATCTATCCTTCGTTTATCCTAGTACGAGATAGGATAGGTCATATATACTACATAGTATAAAACAAAGTTGTTTCCCGCTGTCTATCTGTCCCTGTATTTAAAAAAAAGATAGGATTCAAGAGGAATTTCTAAATGTATATAATACATGCATTTGCACCCGTGTGAAGCTGGGGCGGATCGCTAGTATATATAAGGGGACAAGTATGTACTTTCACTGGCAAGTTTCATGCACACCCATTTGCATCGGAAGCGTCCTGACTTAGAGTGTGGATTAGTGCTCCATTCTGCTAAAATGGAAAGTAGCAGACAAGAGACTTAGGTAAACTACGAGCTTTACACGGGAGGACTAGACGGGTGGTCCTGGCACCTAATCCTTAGGCTCACAGCTGGAATTTATCACACGTAGTTATCGGGCTAGCGATTTTACAACTTCCTTCCTTGTTGAGAAAGTGGCAAGAATATGGACTACCTAAAACTAACCTTAACTTCGAAAAAGTCCATTCAAAAGTTTTTGGAAGATTTTGGGTTATTTCTGGAGGGTAACATAATTACCTAAATTGTAGGTATAACCCGCGTACTCAAATAATGGAATAGAGAAAGATGTCATCTTTCGCGATGTCTCGCTCAGATCGAATTCAAACTGAACGGGACGGCGGCATTGCAGATTTTTCAATGTAATTTTTTATTTAAGCAGATTATACCTAGGTACTGTTTTCCTCGAAAATACCTATATACCTCTGTTTTGGTAAAGTTTTAGAAAAGTTTGATTCTGGCAAAATTTTAAATAAATGCAACAAAACAATAGTTATGTTCCTTGCTCATCATATATTTGTACATGGTGCAGAAAAACTCCTTGTAGAAACAGTACTGGGTTTCAGCTCGCTGCGCTGGTTTGACAAAGACCCTCCAAGCAACGTCAGAGGTAACGTTGATTAAAGCGTATTTTTCAACCTGTAACTTCATAAGGACAAGAAAAACCACAACCAAAACCAGCCGCGAACATCACAAAGATAAAAATTATTATGAAAATTCTCATACACCCATCCGATAGCGTAATAAGCAATTCCCGAGTACGTGTGATTGCAGGACCGTTAGCCCGTATCGTTGTCGTTTGCATAATCGACTAGATGGCAGGACAGGCGTGTTAGTCGTCATGAGACATGGATACCTGCTAAGGGGCTTTGAACTGAGTCTATGTGACTTAAACAGAGATTGTCAGTTGTTTTGCTTTCCTCTGTTGGGACTTAAGGCTTTAGTGAGTTTAGCGGCACGGGAAAATCTAAGGGGCTGGATTATTTTAGTATACTTACCTATAGATGCAACATAGTCACCATCTAAGTCATAGTGATACTCCTAAATAATGAAAATGGGTTTATAACGTAGTTTTACAAAATAATCATCGAAATCGGTTGGCGTGATATTTATTGGTCCATTTACTTCGTACATACTTAATGTAAAAAGACTTGTATGGTTTTATCATGTATGCCATTGTCAGAACTGAACCGAATTAAAGTGGGACCACACGGGAAGCACCACCTTTCAAATAAAAGAGGAATCATCAAAATCGGTTCAACCAATCGAAAGTTCTGAGAGGTAATAAACATAAACAAAAAATAGGTACAGTCGAATTGAGAACCTTCTCCTTTTGTGAAGTCAGAAGTTAAAAATGAAATCGGCACAATTGAATTAGGTATGGGACTTGACAGTTTTATCCTTTTGGTCCGAATAACTAGATTGCAATGTAAGATAATATAAATTGTAAAATTGAGAGTGTAATCGAAAAGCCTAAATAACCTATTTCTATACAAAAGTAGGTATTTACACCTTCTTACACGCTTTTCTACTTTGCCTGGGAAACGAAATTACGATTGTCATATTTTTGCATACGAATGCAGGAGCGTCCACCTCAGTCAACATTCTTGAGATACCTACCGACTTTCCTCTCCCTATTATCTTATAAATATTAGGTACCAACCAACATTCACAAAAATTGTAAGTAGGTTCTAAGAAAATAAATAATATCCCAAAAAAACGATTTCGGGGTGACAAGAACCCGCGACCTTACCTCAGTACAAACTGAGCCACGTAATCAAATAACCGCAGAGTCGAACATTTTTGGGAAACCCTACGGAAACTAGCGCCGTTGAGCTGAACATTGTAGTTTATCCAATCCTGTTTAAAGAATAAAGTTACATTACATACATAGTTCGTTTGACGAGAGTTGTTGCCGTTGCTCAATTCAAAAAGAGACTATTAAATTTCTTAGAGATTATTCCAACTGCGGGGGCTTACGCAGTATAATAACATAAACCTAAGGTTTTTAATTAGAATGAAGTCAGAATGAAACCACTCGGAAAAACACTACGTAATAGAAACTGAAATTGCAATTAACATTGTAGCTACTAGGTACCCTTTAAGGTTACATTACAATCCGTGATAGCGAACTGCTGGCAGTTTTATTGAATAACATCTGTGCTATTATAGACAAAGGGGAAACAACTGGGCCATTTATGAAAAGCGTGTATGGGCCCAGTCGCCTGTATCCTCGCGAATTGAACGCAAAAGCATTTGAAACTGAATAGCACGTTCACTTGTTGGCGTAGTCATTACAGATGACCTTTGTGTTGCCATATTTGACAGCCAATTAAAGTTTTGGTCTCTTTATCGGGACTTTTCCCGCTGGCTGTCTGTCCCTATGTATGCTTCTTAAAAATTACGCAACGGATTTTGATGCGGTTTTTTTTATTACAGTGATTCAAGAGAAATGTTTTAGGTATATGTATATAATACATACATTTGGACCCGTGCGAAGCCGGGGCGGTTCGCTAGTATTAAAATAAAACACGACTTGAGTATTACTTTCGACGATATTTAGATGATTTTTTTTAATTTAAAGCTTTCTTGTAAGTAATTTAGGTACACAGCTTGCAATGAGTTAGCTACTGGTGTTTGTCCTGTGATAGGATTATAACTGGGATTGCGTCGATACAGCGACACATGCAAATCATTCCTAATGGAAACCGCGTTGGGTCCGCGTGTTCGTGTTTATAGACTCGATGGTATCTATTTGACAAAGCTGTTCGCTTGATGGTCCGGTATTCTAGATCTACTCAGACATTTTAAAAATAAATTTACGGTAGGTACGTTTTTTTTTTAAATTTCTGTCTGTCAGTCACTTTGATAGATTTAGATACATATGTCAGTTACGTCATGCATTGACAGTCAGTATAGTCAAGCTGGGTTAATTTTACTACCATTCAGATGTTCCTCTTATTAGAGCAAATGCCTACTATCCTACCGGGCAAACGGAGGGCGATTACGAAATATGTTAATTTTAGTTTTAGAAGTAATTTTATGAGTCTTATAAGCTGAAAAAAATATATTGAGAGTATAAACTTGTCGCTTCCGTGTGAATATTCCACAAGAAACTACTCTAAACAGAATTTCTAGGCAAAATTTATCGCCTCTACAAGATATTCACCGCGAAAATTTAATAAATTTCTTCCAGGTTTCTCATAAAGGTCTTATATTGCGCCTTGTGAGAAATATCTACACAGCAGGCTAAGGAAGGCCCAGCGGGGAATCATTATCGCTACACTTACAGGCTTTCCTTTAATGTGCTGAGATATTTAGCTCAGATTTCGAGCAAGAGAAGGAATAAAATTACCCTGAGCGCTCTTGTTATGAAAGAATAATTTGGCAAAGTAAACCAAAATTACGCAATTTGAGATCAACAGGGCATCCAGCCCAAGTTGTTTAGTCATTGAGTTTCGGGAAAGTTTCTGGGGATTAAAATGAGAAAATCTTTATGAATATCCCACATGCAATCAAAAGTTTACAACCCACCAACGCAGGCTCATGTCCTTTACTGTGGTGTGAAGGCTTCAGAACCATTAAATCTCCAATCTTCTCACGAATTAATCAAAATTATCGCTTCTTTTTGGAGCTGCTAAAAGGCTATCTTTAATCTCTTAATAGCCCCCGTTAGAGCCGCTGTGATGCAAAGTATAGAGGGCATTAGCAGAGGTCTTTGTATGGGTATCAGAGACGACGCATCTTAAGCAATGTATTAACTTTCATCACATTGCTTCGGACAACATTCATAATAATGTTGGAACTGAAAAATTGAAAAAATCTTTAACTGAGTGTTTTTGAAATTTTCTTCTTCAGAAAGTGGAAAAGCGTTCGGAAGCAAGATGAGCCGTGGTTCAATGAAACTGACGAACGAATGGAATTCCCTTACTTCCAAAATTATCTATATCTCGATTTCCGGTACAAGACTTGAGTTCTTTGATTTGGCAATATGTGTCTGGTTTGTCACTTTTCTGCCAGTGTCATTTCCGGTTTAATCCATGCTTAGGTGTCCTCAGTGACATTGACAATGTTGCTATATTTAAAAAAATATCTTTTAGAAAAGGATCAGAATTTTTGGACAATATCCATAACAAATAAAGTCATATCCTCTTTATAACATTTGTTATCGACGCGGTATCGCTTTGTCAACTACACCGTTCATGTCAAGGTAGAGCAGTAAGGACAAAACGAAGACATTCGATAAGCCCATGGTACAGGTAGCGTGGGGTGTCGAGACAGGTTTGTCCCTTCTTTTTGCTAATGCCGAGGCATCTCCAAGTTCAATACTCCGATTGTGAGACATATAAGGCAGGCTTCGTGAGGAAATGCCGCGTTGGACTTAGGAAGTATAGACACAAATGGAATGGACGAAGAAATGAGTTATTATTCCTATTGCTTTAATGGGAATTACAAACATGATTTTCTTGGGCATATGGGGACCATTTATGCTTTAAGTGTAAATATTATCTACGTGAGATCTTGTATGTGATGTCGATGTTCATACATTGAATGAACGAATGACATAATATTGTATAACATAAAAAAAACAACTCAATCTTAATAAAAACTAAATGAAGTACAAAAGGCGGCCTTATTTCAGAAAGCGATTTCTCCCAGATAACCTTGACCCTCATTGTCCATACGTAGAGTAGGTACAAGAAAGTACAGTACTGCAATTACACAAAATATATTTGTTTTTTAAAAATAATTCCTTTTTCGTTTATATCGAAATTGTGTACGTACTTTATCAAACATAGTCATAACTGTCAATTAATACAAACATTTACGTTACAAATAAAAGTTATAACTGGTTTTAAATCTTGTTTTATCGCTATTTATGTTTTTGCAAAATATAAATACATATTGGTACGACCTTACTTCACTTTTACGATAAACATGAAAGGATAATGAACGTAACCAACGGATTCACACATTATATTTTTATAACAACAACGTCAGCCCAATGCTGGACTTGGACTCACCTAATAAATTCCGAAACTGTTATTAGGTTGTAATGCCATAATCCCTACGCTGCTGCTGGGCATGAAGGTTAAATAATTTTATTTTCACAACGGTTACACGTCACGTACCGTTGTAAAAAAGCCTTCAAAAAGCTAGCTAAAACGTCTAATTTTCAAAAGCTAATTTTTAGTTAAAATCTGCATGTGTGCACCAAAACGATGTAACTAACCTATTAGTTACATCGTTTTGGTTAGGTCTTTCAGTTTGGTCAATATGAAAAAAATTATCGGTAGCTAGTAGCTACCACCAAGTAGTTAGTTTCTCTACCGTATTTATTAGTAACCGAAACGTTCGAACGTTGTCTCCGCAGGGGTTTAATAAGGTTTTCGTTAATGGTGCTAAAGTACTTAACCACTCTCGTGGATATGTTAATTGAAATATTTATTTGGGAATATGAATAGTGTTGGATGTGAGAAAGATAGATTAATTATGCAGATACTTGACTACTGGAGAAATGTATTCATTGGGAGAATAATGGTCGATTGGGACATAGTATTGGAATGTCTTTGGAGATGTATCAAATAGGAATGTTCCTTACAACATGTTTAGAGTGAGTCATTTAAGACTGATAAAACAAAAGATTGTGAAACATCCAGTAGAGCTCCTAAAAATATTTATGTATTTTTAGTTCTCCATTTTTTATCAAGTGGGATAGATTTGTCGACGTAGGTAACTTTAAAGTCGCCTCCACTGGAAACTGAGCGTACACTGCGTCGGTATTTAATTTACAATATAGAGGGTGCGCCTATTGCTTTCGGATTTCGCACTGGCAATATAGGAGGTTGTCGATATGCCGATCCAATGCACGTTGTACTGTAGAAATCAAAACAAAGCAACAGATCCTTACTCTCCGATACGGTGGACGCGTAACTTTACGGTTTGGTTACGTCATTAAAGTTAATCTAGGCGATTTTTATAGACCCTGTGCAAACTTTATAATTATTTACTAGTAGGTTAATTTCTTAAGCAGTCTGCACTAATTTAATCCACACTCTATCAAGATCTAGATAACGATACAAAATACCGTTGTCGACAACCATGTCAATGACGAATGCTGGTCTGACTGCGCCACCACCATATACGGAGTGACCATTACATTACCTTACCTTACATAACTGACGTGGAAATATTGAGCGACTTTGATAATAGGTTTTTAACTTCCACTATCAAAGTCACTATATACAGCGACCTATAAAATGTACGAAGAAATTGTATCGAACCAGACGCAGAGTCATTTACCAAGAAGTTGAAGTCGAGAGCTTGACATCATACAGCAGCAAGGCTTCCACGCTATTTAGCACATAACGTACCGCGCGTCATGTGCTATAGCGTGGTAGCCTTTCAGGGCTGGTTGTGGTTAGGCTAAGGGTATAATGTGCAATACAGTCCAGTAGCAGTTCCTTCACTTAGATGACAAATAAACCGTGATGCTTCGAAACTAGAAAGAACGAGTGTGAAGGTGTATCTAGTTCTCATAATTGGGTACCTATTTATCGAGTTTATTTTTACTTTTCCCGACGGTTCAACAGGTTTACACACTGTCGTGATCACGGGTCGGTCATGTGGTCGTAAATACCCGTTAAATAGTAATAGTAATAATAATTATGTGCTCAGACCGCGTAAGTTTATAAAATATTTATTGTCTCTAGTTGAGTCTCTGATTGAGAAAGTAATATCGATTCACTTTGGTAGGTAATGACTAATGATAGATTAATTATTCCTTTAGGTCAGGAAGTTCCTTTCCTGCTGATTCCCCAGAGCCGGTATTCAGTTATCCGTCTAGGATGGGATGGCTTTTAGCAGTTGTATACTGCATTTTTATATATCCAACTAGAATCATAGAACCTTCTTGCTCCTTGGGCGCTTTTGTAAAAATCCTCAGACAACTTTGCAAACAACATAATTTTTTACCTAGACATTATTAATAAATTTCTAAGAAACATTATAAAGTAATGTTTTGTATAGTTCATAATCATGTACAACTGTCTCTAAAATTAATTATGATGGGGTCAAAGCACTCGATAGAGGCGCCGCGTAATACTTCTTACTAAAATTAACACTACCGGCCTGGCCTTTATGAGCTCTATCGCGTTATCTCGGGAGATATGTTTGCAGTCTACGGATATACTGGTGTAAAGCATCCGAGGGTTCCGTGTTAAGCTTTTGAAGAGAATCTGGGACGTATCCAAGACTTCCATACGTTGAGTATCCTATATAGAGTATCATAATTGTACCTCTATGTAGAAACGTTCTGTCGTGAATCTGTAACGCAGCCAACTTAAGAAATCATTCTTACTTCGAAATACTGTCTTTACAAGTTTTTAGTCTATGTAGAGAAGATTTTGTCCTACACAAACTAAAAGGACAAGCCTTTTAGTTTGTGTAGGACAAAATCTTGCAACTGAAATTTAGACTGTGTAAGCTTACACAAGTGAAGTGAAGTGTAAGAAAACACGGTATGTTATTTGGATTTACGCATCTGGAGCTCGTATTTCAACGGTCACAGAGGTAGGTCCAGGTGCTTTGGGCGAACGTAATGCTGTAGACCTCAGGGACGTAGCCGTAGCATTTTAGACTAGTTATCCTCGACCGATTGTGCTAAAAGGTATACTTATGAAGTTCGGTGTCAATGCAATGTTCTGGTAACTTCCATCGAGCTGGGCTTATCATAGATACAGAAGGTGGCCATAGGAACTCCTAAACAAAACGACTTAAAACCGTCGAATTTAGGTTCGTTGGGAAATGGAACCAAAATTCGACGGTTTAAAGATTTCTTTTCTTTTTCTTCCGAAGCACTTAGGATCAAAGTGATTATAAAGCTTTTTTGTAACAATGTTTTATTGTTATATTAAAAATGCATTGCACATTATTGTCGTTTATGAGTTTTTAAGCTGTTTTGAGAAAATTAAATACCTACCTAACAAACATCTTAGCATTTTTCTCTGTTACGAAGATAAAACAGCAAAAAAGTGTTCGACGATGAATCACAAAGGGAAGGAGTAGAGAATATTTGCGATTGAGAAACTACTTTACCTAAAAGTAAACGATTCTCGAAGACTTATAAACTGAATGGTGGTCCAGCAAACTGCGAACTAATAAAGTTGCAAGACTGAGGAGAATCGAAAAGCGTGCCAAGTCTCCTACATGAACTGATAGAAAAGTTAGTTCTTGAACTCAATACTTTGCTGTTAGCCAGAGACTTATAAATCACGAAGTTTATTAAAACTCTTATAAAAGTTTCTTATTGGTACAAAAAAGTCATTCGTTCAGTCGCGTCGCTTAGAATTCTATTTTTCGGATGTTTGATTTCTTATAGTTTGACCGAAACCGCTGTACCGCGCCTGAGGTATGCGAGCGGCGAGACGGGGGGGAAATATCGGCCGCTCCGAAGCTCCGATCCATCAGTCTGCCGTCAACGCGCACTCTTGCTCTTTTTCCTCGCCCTCCACCTCGCCGCTCTATCCTAAGGAGCGGTACAGCGGTTTCGGTCAAACTATAACCTAGGTACGAAATTATGTTGTTTTCGCTATTAAAAAAATATTTTGCTAGTTCAGATTGCCTAATTATTCCTACATAGGTAATTATTGCAAACATTTGAATGTGTTGATTCGATTCAACACCACGAGTACGTGCCTAGGCTACAAACAAGAAATGATAGTTTCTCCGAAATAATATACGCTTTTAGAGATTGGATTATTAATTATGTCTAGATAGAGCGTCGTGCTACAAAGCAACCATAAAAACGGGCCAACTTTTTTTCTACGCTTTTATGACTTTGATTTTTTTATTTTATTTTACAATTCTGGGAAAACGAATAATTCGTTAACTTTAATACAGAAATAAAGACTGCAAGTGACGGCTAATTATATGTTTCTACATTATTTTACTACATTTAATCATTAATAATCAACGTTGTAGAGATGACATGATGATCCATAATTCTAGCAAAACATAAAACATAAATCCTACTAATATTATAAACGCGAAAGTTTGTAAGTATGGATGGATGGATGGATGTTTGTTACTCTTTCAAGTAAAAACTACTGAATGAATTTTAATCAAACTTTACTATATGATATAGCTTATACATCAGAATAACACATAGACTACAATTTATAAAGATATATTGTATATTATCTGTGAGATACTACTTGTAATTAAAGGGATTACGCCCAAGCTACCCACACGTCACGCTAGACGGCGCTAGACGGTCGGCGCGTGCGGTGGTCTCGAGTGCGATCACAAATTATATTCCTGAGTTTCTGTTCCCGGTCCCACCCTTGAGAGTGTGACTGAACCCCACATTGGCGACGAAGGATAAAACAGTATGTACCTAGTTACCTAATTAAAACCCCAAAAAGTTTCCCCACCAACTTATTAAAAAGGAAGGGTAGATGCGTTGCGTGGTTGAGGAAATTTTGATGACAAAAGTTTTGTTTAGATCACAGTACGTAGATAAGCTTCAACCGTACCCGAACATGTTCGAACTTGAATATCTACTCGCTCACTATATGCCTACGATGACGCATCTACCGCAACATTTGCAGTTTCTCGTGGTGGTTATTCAATGTATAGATGTACCTACTTATCTAAACATTGATCGAAGGGTAACTAAATTGACATTTATGTCAAAGAGATAAGGCATAATTTACCTGTTCATAGCAACTATTTACAAATTGTAAAATTACTTATTTCGTAATAAGTATAAACTGTACCATTGCTATGAACCAACTCCATGGAATGGACACAAGTTTTTACAAGCCTTTATATTGTTCCACAATGAGTCAATAACAACTTTGGGTCAATTCTTCAGATCTACATACAATATAATGATGATATTATGATTGTATGTTATGTACCTACCCTAAGTTGCCTGGTTCCTACTCATTGCTATTGTGCCACGTATTATGAAATACGTTATTTTGCCATATTCCAAAGATTGATAAGGAAAATTAAAAATATTACTAAGATATATATTGTTCCACAATGAGTCAATAACAACTTTGGGTCAATTCTTCAGAAATACATACAATGTAATGATGACGTTATGATTGTATGTTATGTACCTGCCCATACTAAGTTGCCTGGTTCCTACTCATTGCTATTGTGCCACGTATTATGTAATACGTTAATTTGCCATATTCCAAAGATTGATAAGGAAAATTAAAAATATTACTAAGGTACGTAGGTACCTACCTACCTAATCTAGTGGTTCTACTCATTGAAATTGCCTAACAAGGTCTTGCTACTTTGCCGTAATCTAGAACTGTAGAAAGTTAAAACTGATCAAAATATCTAGGGCGTAGGTGCTGATAGTACATACCTACCTAAAAGGTAGTTAAGCATTTCAGGTGATAGCATCACCGAATCCTGTCTTTCATTACGGATCGTCCCAAATGCCTCAGTTATCCATTCTGGAACCATTGGACTGTGAAGAAGATCTGTCTTCATTGGGATCGCGTTGGGAAAAGTCGAAAAGGGCTCTAGAAATCTTTTTGGTAGCTATAGGTATAGAAGATACTATAAAACAACGAGCTACTTTACTAAACTCAGGCGGGCTAAAATTACAAGAAATACATAGGTATATTACAATATTCCACGTACGCCCACGTGGAAACTCAAGAAGTAGTTTTGTCAACAGAACTACTCAACAGAACAAGTGAGAATTGTATTCCCATTTGTTTTGTGGACAGAACTAATCAGAAAAAAGATCCCAGTAGTTCTGTCAACAGAACTACTCAACAGAACAGGTGGGAGTAAACGGTCTTGATGGCATCAAAGTGGCAAATGCAAATTTTCAAATGAGAATGAGAACCTAGTAGACCAAATAACCGAAAAATGTATCTCGGCAAAGCTATGTAAAATAATTCTATTGATGGGTGATACCGTTGACATAGAAAAATATTACCTAACAGAAGCGAACGCCCTTGAAGTCGTCTAAAGGCAAATTACCAATTTTGAAGGTCAATCAATGGATAGCAACACACACAAAATTGAAATCAAAAAGAGAGGGTCAGAAAGAAGCAATGAAACTGATTGCAATAGGTGTGTCATTCAAAACCCGCGTTAGATAAAACATGTAGGAAATGTGGGTATCGAGGACATTTCCAAAGGCACTGGTCCATTAGACCCTCCAAAAGGAAAAATAACTCGGTTTCACCCGAAAACAAAAAACAAAACTTAGCACAGCGAAGGTGGTAAAAATGCTCATTGGTTCTGGAAGTATGTACAACATTATAACTAATGAAGTTCGGGAACTTTAAAAAGTCGCGAGCATTCATTACGAATCAAAACAAAGATCCATACAAAGTTCTTATGGCGTATGGCTCAAAAGAACCATTGCAAATTATGGGTTAATTTGATGCATCGGTTCAAATTGGATCAAATTACCAAACTGCAACATTCTATGTCTTGAGAAATGGTAAACGAAATTTAGATAGTCAGATAGTCATTTTATTTGTAAAATAATTTACATACAAAATAAGAATTAATTATATGTACAGTAAAAATTATAAGCTATACTATGGTAAAATAGTATTAGTAATATAATAACTTATAATTCACAATAAAAAAAAAACACAATTTTCTGTCGAAAAAATCCTCGACTTTGTAGTACGCCCTCTCGATGAGCCAACGGTTGTTGATAGCAGGTCTGCAGGTCCCAGCACATGAGTCAGCCTGCCAGATTTGGCCAACCTGTGCTGTACTGAGGCGAGCTTGTCAGCCCCGCGGGTCCTGTACCGGTGAGTGTTCGTCTCCACGTGTTGCGAATGCTCCATGGTTTGCCCGCACGTACATTGCAACTTGGTATATGACGTATGTATTATATGTTTGACATATAAGAATATTCTTATTAATAAAGAACTTAAATGAACTGTACTGACGATACCTGGCCGCGTGAGTATCCCCTTTACCGGGTAAAGAGACATCACTGGCTTTGAATGTCTTGAAACGAGGTGTTAGTATTAACACCACAGATATCAGAAACAAAGATTAACACCGACACTACACAAACGATTCCAATTTCCCTAAATTTAACGACATTGCATTGGATAACTATTGATTCATTACGATTGGTATCACCAATCGCACCTGTTGATTCTAATAAAGAGATAGAAAAAAAATATCTATCATGATAAACAAATCCAGTTACTTGGTCATGCACTGTCAGCGAATGGCATTAAGCCTTTCGACAAATATACTGACGGGATAAAATCGAGCCTAAGACTGTAGCTAAAGTTCAGATCTTTTTAGGACTAGTAACTTACATCGGGAAATGAATCCCAAATCTAGCAACTCTAACCTAGGGTAGGTAAGAGTTGACAATCAGACAAGTACTTCGACAGAAGCTCCATTCGCATGAGATACTTCAAGTTATTGGGGCAGTAAGCAACAGACTGCGTTTAAAGCAATATAGAACAAACTTGGAGATTTTAAGATCCTGGGCTATTATGGCCCAAGTGATAAAAACGTAATAGCTGATACAAACCCTGTTGGACTTGGAGCTATCTTAATTTAGATTGACAGTAATGGACATCGTTTAATTGCTTATGGAAACAAAATATTAACAGATGCAGAGAAGTGCTACTGCCAGACAGAAATAGAAGCCTAGCTCTGGTATGGCCCATTTAACATTTCAGGATATAACCTCTAGAAGTCATTTTTGGCCTACGATCGAAACTAAGCGCCAGAATTGAGCGGTGGGCTTTACGCCTCCAAAGCTTAACGATATACCGTCCTGGGAAAATAATCTGGCTGATCCTTTATCTAGACTATGCGAAAGTAGAAGCA
This sequence comes from Eupithecia abbreviata, assembly GCA_943735965.1. Classification (NCBI taxonomy): domain Eukaryota; kingdom Metazoa; phylum Arthropoda; class Insecta; order Lepidoptera; family Geometridae; genus Eupithecia; species Eupithecia abbreviata. Next base: position 3,369,850 of record OX030986.1, read on the forward strand.
CACAACCATTCGAAGAAGACTGTTGGGCGAATCATAGAGTAGAATTTGCTGAACCAGTCGCGGTGACTCAATGAAATAAAGTCGGCCTTACTTGAAGATCCGGAAATAAAATTTGCTTTGAATGGACTGTTTCAAAATAATTAAGATATTAGTAACAATTACTACAAAGTGTTTCAACAAGAACTTAGGCCATACGAAGACATTCTGTTGAGAGGTACCAACATTGCAGCTGAACGAAGGCCGTCGTGGAATAGTTAGCATGACATCCAGACTGAGGACTAAGTTTGGTGGCCTAAATCGATTGAGATGTAGAATCATGTGCTAGCTGCAAAGGTTGCATTATCTTACCTTAGTATAAGGACCGAGTCCACCAAGTTTAATGAAGAGACTCGAACATCCAACACAATCTTGGGTGGATATCGCTTAGAATTTTCTTGGTCCACTATCAAGTAACCACTACCTGCTGGTAGTTATTGATTATTTCAATAGATATACAGAAATAAGAATCATGGAAACTATAACGACAAAAGACCTGACGTCAGAGTTAAAGAAAAATTTTCAAGACTGGGAATTCCTGCCAACATCACTGCCGATAATGGGAGACAATTTGCATTGGATGAGGTTAAATTATTTTGTCTAACTAGCGATTAAGCCGTCTAATACTATTTCGTATTGGCCACAGCAGAATGGAGAAGTAGATTGTCAGAACCGTGACATTCTGAAACGACTCAAAATAAGGCAATGACTGGGAAAGCTACCTTCTAGAATATTTAATTATGTATAAGAGCACTTCACACAGAACAATCGGAAAATTCCAATCCGAACTTTGCTTAAACAGGCCGTTTAGAGACTAAATTCCGTAAAATAAGAAAACAGAAGGCAAAACTTTTGACAGGGACCATGTCATGAAAGAAGAAGGGAAAATACATGAAGATAGAAAAAGAAAAGCAAAAGAACCTGAATTAAGTGTTATAGAGAAACGTATTACACTTGAAAATAGTTGAAGGTTGAAAGAATTGGAAAGGCCGTAATGATGATGATGATAATAGTAACTAAAAAGAAGAAGCCGAAGAAGAGATGAATTTATCTGATTAAATATAAGGCTATTTTAATTTAATTCTTTGAATTTGGAAGATTGTCTTTGAGAATAGAGTTAGAAATTTTAGTTCATTTCGTAGAGATTTGTTTTAGTTTCGAACATAACTTGTCATACGCCAAAATATCTATCACCACGCGGGTGAAACCGCGGGGCGCAGCTAGTATTCTATATTCTTACATTTTAGTGATTTCTGGTTAGTGTTTCAATTTGTTTCAATTTACAGTGACCCCGCACTAGGCTAGGCCTGTATCGCGTGTTTCGCACTATAGATTAATACTAAAACTACTAAAACTTCAAAACTAAAAACTACTAAGATACTAAAACTTCAAACTATAATAATGTAGATAATAAAACATAAACAACCTAGATATGTAGGTTAGGGAAGAATTTCCACTGTTCCTTTTGCACCTAGTTATTTCTGTTTGTATGTTTTATTATCTACATCATTATAGTTTTGTGTTGTATCTATCATGAGCTGGTTTTTTTTTTATTTCAGTACAACCTTTTAACAATGTTTATGTCGGTTGCCTTAGTAACAGTGAAGAAACTTAAATGTTGGTTGTAAGTATTTCGTCTCTGACGTCCGAGTTATTGGCACAACGACAGATAGTGGCGAACCGAGATAGCTTTTCATTTCAATTTGTACTGATAAAGGCGGAATTAGACCGACTGTCCCAATTCTCGGTGATAATGATAACGCAACTTTCCTTTAGATAGGAATTAGTTTTGAGTGTAAATAGACAATAGACACCAAATTGAAATGAACAGAAAACCAAATACACCTACATATATATATAAAAAAAGTCATGTTAGTTACACTATTTATAACTCAAGAACGGCTGAACCTATTTAGCTGAAAATTGGTGGAGAGGTAGCTTAGAACCAGGAGTCCATAAGAGAACATAGGATACTTTTTATCACGGAAACCACCCACTAAAGGGGTGAACTTTCACCCCCCTTGGGTGAAAGTTTGTATGGGAAATTAAAAACTGATGACTGGATTTGGATGATTTGACGGGCATAGGATACTTTTTATCATTTAATTAAACCTTTTGACACAGATTCCCACGGGGGTGAAGCCGCGGGGCGCAGCTAGTTTCTTATAATTTGCTAATAATTTATGGTATTTGACAAAATTTTCCTTGTCTGATTGCTTATTTTGTAAACCAAAAGAAATAAATAAATTTGAATAACAAAAGTATTGAATTTTGTAGGTATTGGTGGAAAAAAATACCACTGTGGCAGTTTAAAAACTTTCAGACAACTTTTTTAATCACCAACGCCATTGTAAAATGAAAACGAATTAAAAATATCATCATCATCAGCCTATATCAGTCCACTGCTGGACATAGGCCTCCCCCAATGAGCGCCATAGCGCCCTGTCTTCAGCTCGCCGCATCCAGCATCTACCTGCAGTCTTTCGCAAGTCGTCATCCCACCTGGTCGGAGGGCGTCCTACACTACGTTTACCGAGTCGCGGTCTCCACTCAAGAACACGTTTGCCCCAGCGGCAAATATGTGCAATACAATCCCGTTTAATAATTTTACATCTTATAAAAAGTATTATCTACAGGCTGCTTATCTTTTCCTTTTTACGGTGACAGGTATAACTATAAAAAAACCAAGACGCCTCTAAGAACCAGTTCCAATAGTATCATAATAATAACCTTATTGAGACGTTGGAAAACTCGGAGACCGTGGGTGCCTAAAGCATAAGTTTCTATCACTACCGATTCGAAAATCAACAGCCATAAATGATCGCAAGTGGTATAAGTTTTAGCCACCCACGAGCACTTATTGGCTGCGACATTTACTGCAGTTTCGATGGCTATTTAAGGCAGAAAATACTATCATTATATAAAACTCTGCAGTGCAGACGTAAACTCAAGTGATATAGTTTCACTACCTTCCGTTAAAGTACCTTTTACACAAGGAAGGACGCAGTAGTAATAAAGGTTTTCATGACATCAGGTAGTAAATAGTGGTATAGAACTTCTTAAAGGTTTTTCTCGTACATAAAGCTCAGGTTGTCTTAGAGTACAAACACTTTTCCTGCTTCTGATCATTGATGGGTGGTTTTGATTATATATACCTATTTTGACTTTTTCAGTCTTTCCCGATTTGTTAACATATTAGAGATATATGTTATAAAGTAGGGGAAAATAATGAAGAAAAAAAGTAAGCGATAAATACCCTATATTTATAATCTGATAGAGATTTTGGATTGGAGCACTTTCTTATAGTTTTGGTAACAAACCTTTGCCTTGAAATAACTGGTGCACGAGCCTCAAAAGTCAACACCGTAGATTGTTTGTTTATTGCAAAAAATTGTTTTTTTTTTCTACTCAGCTAGCACAATGTTAGTTGGTATTGGATAAATCTTGAAAATTGAATTTTATCCTCAGCCGAGATGAAATTTGGAGTTAGTGGCGATTCGCCATCGGACCCTTTTTGCCATACTTATGAAGTTCAGTGACAATGCAATCTCATGGTACACCTAAACGAAACGAGTTAACCCGGTCGAGTTAAGGTTCGTTGGATTTGTCATCCCAAGCACTTGGGTCCTAGGTTTTGGTAATAGCTTGTTTTTGATACAGTTTTTTAAAATATTGCATGATATTTTCTGAGAATATCACAGAGAAGATATTTCGTCCACGAATCAATACTACGTTTGTGGACACGGTTAGAACGGCAGGTGGTGTGGTGACCACAGGAGATCGCTTTCACACCTCTAAAGCGTCGTGTTTATTGCTATTTAATAGTCATAGCTAACTATACCGATGTTAATAAGCTGAGAAATGAACTTAGTACCTTTTTAACACTTTGAGTGCTGAAAACGCACGGTATGAGTTTTCTGCAAGTGACTAATATGCGTAAATCCACACTAGCGCAGCGGCTGAGAAAATACAGATCTTTGTGACTCAGCAGAGCTGTAATATTTTTCGAACGAAACGCATGTGCGGCGCAACACAACCGCTGTGTAGAGTGGCAGCACGAATTTTGTAGGTAAAAAAAAAGATCGCAGTCATCGAAAAAAAACCGCAGTCAAAGTGAGGCTCCATTTGTCACTGGCGTGAAACTCACCTTAACCTCAACAGCCTATACACTTCATCATCATCAGCCTATATTAGTCCACTGCTGGACATAGGTCTCCCCCAATGAGCGCCATAGCGCCCTGTCTTCAGCTTGACGTATCCAGAATCTACCTGCAGTCTTTCGCAGGTCGTCATCCCACCTGGTCGGACAGCGTCCTACACAAGGTTTACCGAGTCGTGGTCTCCACTCAAGAACACGTTTGCCCCAGCGCGGCCGTCGGTTCTTCGCGAGATATGGCCGGCTCACTGCCACTTCAGCTTGCTAATTCTTAGAGCTATGTCGATAACTTTGGTTCTCTATCGTATTTATTCACTTATACATATGTATGTATATACAGCCTATATTGGTGGTCCACTGCTGGACGCAGGACTCCCCTAAGAAGGCGCTCGCAACGACCAACGAAACTGATTTTAACACCCGGCGTAATATGTGCGAATAACATTACGCCTCGTAACACCGGTAAGTACCTCTACACTACGTCTACCGAGTCGTGGTCTCCACAAAATTCGGTTTTAGTTTATTTTAATGAGAAGTCTCTGTGTCTCTGTGTGTCTCTTATATTACAGTTTCAGATAATTTGATCTGTGACACATTTTATGGTTAAACCTAGTGGTTTTACTATAAAATGTGGACAAATTACAATAGTTTTAAAAACAGTGTGATATCCGACAAAACATATGCATAGCTTTTAATGACTTTCCAAATAGTTTAGAGCATAATGTAAATTATAATGCATAATGTAATATATATATATATATTTATTTATCTTTAAATATTCGTGTTATGTTCATATTTATTCTAGCTTATCTTTGGTACACCCCCATCTTAAATTCACATAATTCTTTCCATCCAAAGGTTGCCTGGAAGAGATCGCTTCTAAGCGATGAGGCCGCCCATTGTACTTGTATCATGTGAAGTGTTTTATAATGATCTGTAACTGGTGTACAATAAAGTATTTTTGAATTGTATTTTTTTTGTATTGTAAATTAGGTTGCAGCCAATAAAGTAGTTTTTTAAATTTGTAGTTACTGGATAGTTTCTGATAGGATTTTCATATTTTTATTTGTTATTTGAATTCCCATTTTCAGTTACGTACCTATATTCACCTTCTTTTTTATTCTCTCATCCATATAGAGACATCCTACTTTACCCAACTAATAATATAAATGCGAATGTTTGTGCTGTTGTAAATATGTTTGGCTGGAGATAGCGCCAAAACGACTTGAATGGATCGGGCTGAAATTGAGCACAATACTTTTTATTTAAAAAAAAGCGTGCGAAGCCGCGAGCAGAATCTAGTTTCCAATATTTTAATTTGCTACAAAGGAAAACTGGTGAACTGATCTCAATGAAATTCACATATCCTGGAGAAAGACAGGAAAGAATTCGTTGGCAGGAGCTAGTAAAATATGATAGACTAGCTGCGCCCCGCGGTTTCATCCGCGTGGTGATAGATATTTTGGATAATATAAAATATATCTTTATGAATTGTAACTCATGTGTTATTCTGATATGTAAGCTATATTATTGTGAAGTTTTATCAAAATCGAAACGAGTTAACCCGGTCGAGTTAAGGTTCGTTGGATTTGTCATCCCAAGCACTTGGGTCCTAGGTTTTGGTAATAGCTTGTTTTTGATACAGTTTTTTAAAATATTGCATGATATTTTCTGAGAATATCACAGAGAAGATATTTCGTCCACGAATCAATACTACGTTTGTGGACACGGTTAGAACGGCAGGTGGTGTGGTGACCACAGGAGATCGCTTTCACACCTCTAAAGCTTCGTGTTTATTTGTATTTAATAGTCATAGCTAACTATCCCGATGTTAATAAGCTGAGAAATGAACTTAGTACCTTTTTAACACTTTGAGTGCTGAAAACGCACGGTATGAGTCTTCTGCAAGTGACTAATATGCGTAAATCCACACTAGCGCAGCGGCTGAGAAAATACAGATCTTTGTGACTCAGCAGAGCTGTAATATTTTTCGAACGAAACGCATGTGCGGCGCAACACAACCGTTGTGTAGAGTGGCAGCACGAATTTTTTAGGTAAAAAAAAAGATCGCAGTCATCGAAAAAAAACCGCAGTCAAAGTGAGGCTCCATTTGTCACTGGCGTGAAACTCACCTTAACCTCAACAGCCTATACACTTCATCATCATCAGCCTATATTAGTCCACTGCTGGACATAGGTCTCCCCCAATGAGCGCCATAGCGCCCTGTCTTCAGCTTGACGTATCCAGAATCTACCTGCAGTCTTTCGCAGGTCGTCATCCCACCTGGTCGGACAGCGTCCTACACAAGGTTTACCGAGTCGTGGTCTCCACTCAAGAACACGTTTGCCCCAGCGCGGCCGTCGGTTCTTCGCGAGATATGGCCGGCTCACTGCCACTTCAGCTTGCTAATTCTTAGAGCTATGTCGATAACTTTGGTTCTCTATCGTATTTATTCACTTATACATATGTATGTATATACAGCCTATATTGGTGGTCCACTGCTGGACGCAGGACTCCCCTAAGAAGGCGCTCGCAACGACCAACGAAACTGATTTTAACACCCGGCGTAATATGTGCGAATAACATTACGCCTCGTAACACCGGTAAGTACCTCTACACTACGTCTACCGAGTCGTGGTCTCCACAAAATTCGGTTTTAGTTTATTTTAATGAGAAGTCTCTGTGTCTCTGTGTGTCTCTTATATTACAGTTTCAGATAATTTGATCTGTGACACATTTTATGGTTAAACCTAGTGGTTTTACTATAAAATGTGGACAAATTACAATAGTTTTAAAAACAGTGTGATATCCGACAAAACATATGCATAGCTTTTAATGACTTTCCAAATAGTTTAGAGCATAATGTAAATTATAATGCATAATGTAATATATATATATATATTTATTTATCTTTAAATATTCGTGTTATGTTCATATTTATTCTAGCTTATCTTTGGTACACCCCCATCTTAAATTCACATAATTCTTTCCATCCAAAGGTTGCCTGGAAGAGATCGCTTCTAAGCGATGAGGCCGCCCATTGTACTTGTATCATGTGAAGTGTTTTATAATGATCTGTAACTGGTGTACAATAAAGTATTTTTGAATTGTATTTTTTTTGTATTGTAAATTAGGTTGCAGCCAATAAAGTAGTTTTTTAAATTTGTAGTTACTGGATAGTTTCTGATAGGATTTTCATATTTTTATTTGTTATTTGAATTCCCATTTTCAGTTACGTACCTATATTCACCTTCTTTTTTATTCTCTCATCCATATAGAGACATCCTACTTTACCCAACTAATAATATAAATGCGAATGTTTGTGCTGTTGTAAATATGTTTGGCTGGAGATAGCGCCAAAACGACTTGAATGGATCGGGCTGAAATTGAGCACAATACTTTTTATTTAAAAAAAAGCGTGCGAAGCCGCGAGCAGAATCTAGTTTCCAATATTTTAATTTGCTACAAAGGAAAACTGGTGAACTGATCTCAATGAAATTCACATATCCTGGAGAAAGACAGGAAAGAATTCGTTGGCAGGAGCTAGTAAAATATGATAGACTAGCTGCGCCCCGCGGTTTCATCCGCGTGGTGATAGATATTTTGGATAATATAAAATATATCTTTATGAATTGTAACTCATGTGTTATTCTGATATGTAAGCTATATTATTGTGAAGTTTTATCAAAATCGAAACGAGTTAACCCGGTCGAGTTAAGGTTCGTTGGATTTGTCATCCCAAGCACTTGGGTCCTAGGTTTTGGTAATAGCTTGTTTTTGATACAGTTTTTTAAAATATTGCATGATATTTTCTGAGAATATCACAGAGAAGATATTTCGTCCACGAATCAATACTACGTTTGTGGACACGGTTAGAACGGCAGGTGGTGTGGTGACCACAGGAGATCGCTTTCACACCTCTAAAGCTTCGTGTTTATTTGTATTTAATAGTCATAGCTAACTATCCCGATGTTAATAAGCTGAGAAATGAACTTAGTACCTTTTTAACACTTTGAGTGCTGAAAACGCACGGTATGAGTCTTCTGCAAGTGACTAATATGCGTAAATCCACACTAGCGCAGCGGCTGAGAAAATACAGATCTTTGTGACTCAGCAGAGCTGTAATATTTTTCGAACGAAACGCATGTGCGGCGCAACACAACCGTTGTGTAGAGTGGCAGCACGAATTTTTTAGGTAAAAAAAAAGATCGCAGTCATCGAAAAAAAACCGCAGTCAAAGTGAGGCTCCATTTGTCACTGGCGTGAAACTCACCTTAACCTCAACAGCCTATACACTTCATCATCATCAGCCTATATTAGTCCACTGCTGGACATAGGTCTCCCCCAATGAGCGCCATAGCGCCCTGTCTTCAGCTTGACGTATCCAGAATCTACCTGCAGTCTTTCGCAGGTCGTCATCTCACCTGGTCGGAGAGCGTCCTACACTACGTTTACCGAATCGTGGTCCCCACTCAAGAACACGTTTGCCCCAGCGGCCGTCGGTTCTTCGCGAGATATGGCCGGCCCACTGCCACTTCAGCTTGCTAATTCTCAGAGCTATGTCGATAACTTTTGTTCTCTATCGTATGTATTCATTTATACATATGTATATACAGCCTATATTGGTGGTCCACTGCTGGACGCAGGAATCCCCTAAGAAGGCGCTCGCAACGACCAACGAAACGGATTTTAACACCCGGCGTTATAGGTGCAAATAGTACATTACGCCTCGTAACACCGGTAAGTACCTCTACACTACGTCTACCGAGTCGTGGTCTCCACAAAATTCGGTTTTAGTTTATTTTAATGAGAAGTCTCTGTGTCTCTGTGTGTCTCTTATATCACAGTTTTAGATAATTTGATCTGTGACACATTTTATGGTTAAACCTAGTGGTTTTACTATAAAATGTGGACAAATTACAATGGTTTTAAAAACAGTGTGATATCCGACAAAACACATGCATAGCTTTTAATGACTTTCCAAATAGTTTAGAGCATAATGTAAATTATAATGCATAATGTAATATATATATATATATTTATTTATCTTTAAATATTCGTGTTATGTTCATATTTATTCTAGCTTATCTTTGGTACACCCCCTGCCTTCCTTAAATTCACATAATTCTTTCCATCCAAAGGTTGCCTGGAAGAGATCGCTTCTAAGCGATAAGGCCGCCCATTGTACTTGTATCATGTGAAGTGTTTTATAATGATCTGTAACTGGTGTACAATAAAGTATTTTTGTATTGTATTTTTTTTGTATTGTAAATTAGGTTGCAGCCAATAAAGTAGGTTTTGAAATTTATAGTTGGGTTACTGGATAGTTTCTGATAGGATTTTCATATTTTTATTTGTTATTTGAATTCCCAGTTTCAGTTACGTACCTATATTCACCTTCTCTTTTATTCTCTCATCCATATAGACATCCTACTTTACCCAACTAATAATATAAATGCGAATGTTTGTGCTGTTGTAAATATGTTTGGCTGGAGATAGCGCCAAAACGACTTGAATGGATCGGGCTGAAATTGAGCACAACTTTTTATTCAAAAAAAGCGTGCGAAGCCGCGAGCAGAATCTAGTTTCCAATATTTTAAATTGCTACAAGGGAAAACTGGTGAACTGATCTCAATGAAATTCACATATCCTGGAGAAAGACAGGAAAGAATTCCTTGGCAGGAGCTAGTAAAATATGATAGACTAGCTGCGCCCCGCGGTTTCACCCGCGTGGTGATAGATATTTTGGATAATATAAAATATATCTTTATGAATTGTAACCTATGTGTTATTCTGATATGTAAGCTATATTATTGTGAAGTTTTATCAAAATCCATTCAGTAGTTTTTGCGTGAAAGAGCAACAAACATCCTCACAAACTTTCGCGTGTATAATATTAGTAGGACTAACAAAATAGCATTAAACTGATGGATCAAGGTCCGTGCCGACGCATATAAAATGGCTATAACTCACAAGGACGGGACCTGAGGATTGCTACGTCAATAATGTTGAAACGTCTGCGTCCGAGATTTATGTATGCTTCCTCTGAATAATTGCTGACACCAGTGTCTGTATTAACATGACCAGAATTGTATTTTAAACAATATTATTGGCTTCAACGACAGCTTTTCCTCGAAGACGATAATAATGTATATAATATCGTATTTTCGCGTCTTCTCACCTTTTCTCCGAAAAACATTGGCGACATAAGTTTGTTTTGGAATCAAAATGAAAGACAAAATGACAGCCAGCGATACAGTTGTTGCGTCGTTTCAGTATTTGAATGAAAATGAAAATGAAAAGTGGTGGTGATAATTAGGTATGTTTTAATGCAATTTATAATGATTTCTACGAGGAACATTAATTTTAATTAAGGGTCCGGCGACCCTCGCTCTTAAGAGCATTTACTAATATTACAACGTATATATGTATGAAGTAAGATTGTACAACAACCAAGACCTGTAACTATGTTCCCAATAAATAATCTGAATCTACTTGTTGGCAGCCAGCCGACTTTAGTGTATAGGCTACATAAGGGCTACCTGTACCTACATATATCTGGAAACATATAGTTCGAAATACCATACTAAAGTAGTAACCCTAAGCTTGGATTGGATCCTTGGCTTGGATCCTATAGGTAGGATAGGTAGTATATACTTTCGTCGGAATAAGCACGGTCAAGGCGAGCGTAAACCGACAAATACATGTCCAATATACATAAGGTTTACGAGAAAATATCAAATAAAATGCTTGTATAACTTATTTGTAATAGCACTTTTAAAAGTACGAGGATAAAAAGGTGTCATTTCGCATAAAAGTTGGCATTTAGTGCTAAAAAGATAGTTTATGTAACAACGAGTGTGGGCTCTGAAGAAATAAATACATATGTACAGGGTCCGGCGACCCTCGCTTGCAAAAATCGCTCCGAATATCGCTGTCCCTGTTTAACCCTTGCGCCGCGCCATATGCGTGCGCGATAGCAATATTAGCCGTTCAAAATTTGGTTTGTTCCGTAATACCAAAAATTATGACTGAAAACTTTTTGTATTCTTCACTAAGTATTGTTATTCTGTAACTAGACAATATAAGCTATGTTCCTTAATAAATAAAACGTAAGATATTGATGTTTTTAATACGAAACAAATAGCAAGAAAACTTGTCCATTTTCGCATAAAAATGTGCAAAATGAGATTGGCTGTCATTTCATTTTAGGTAAGTATTTTGAAAAAAAAAACTATTTGGGAACCTAGATAAATACTATTTTAATACAAATAATGCAATATTATAGTGGAAATATGCTTGAATTAGAAATAATTTTGGTATTACGTTTGTATGAAGAATTCGTCCCTCCGGAGGCCCCTTAAGAGGCGAAATGCGAGTTAATAATGCCTGAAACCTAAGAATTATGCCGCTGTGTATTACTATTGATATTACGCATAATCAGTAATTTACTTAAATCATATAAGTATTATAAATTATCTATTTTATCAACAGCTACTTTATCTTATGCTTTCTGAACGTTGAATTTACATAGCATAATAACTAAATTGATTCATATACTGATGGATGACAAAGATAAAACCATGGTTTCATTTACGTCCTTTGTCAAACTATCGAACCAAATAACAGATATAAAATATGAGAATAACACATTTTAAATATACAACTGTGATATAAATAATATTTAACTACTGACGCTATGTTGATACAAGAACCAATTTAATACAGCCTAATAAGATAAACAAACAAACCAACACAACTGTTTACGAGCAATAAAATCGATAACATCACGATACACGAAAAATCCATTTATTATCTCGGTCTATGAAAGTTATTACTAAATAGCTAATAATATATACAGAAGGAGAAGAGTGCAAAAAAGCGGTTGAAGACCTATGATTAACTGACACAGGAATATAGAAAAAATATTAATATAGCAGAATTCTCGAGAGTATAAGCGCATACTGCGATATTATAATTAAAATCAGTTTGTTTATGGGTTTTAATAGCTTCTAAAGCCATAAAAAAGTCATAGCTAATGAAATAAGTTTTTGTTTCGATAATAAATCGATAACTTTGACTAAGGCGGGGTGATGTGTTAATTAAATATTAGTTTTTGGATATACTAAATTAGGGAGAATGATTTTTGATGGAGAAGCATTAAAATAGCAGCCATACTTTTCCACAAAGCTAACATTCTCCAAGCATCATACCTAAAATAGCTTAGCCTTTAGAAAACACGTCAAACTTATGCATGGAAAATACGAAGAAGTCACCGACGTTTCGACGCCAATAACCCCAAGATCCCTAGGCTATCATTTGCACTTCCTCAATACTCATTATAGCTACAAAAAGAAAAACATCGTTTATAGTGACAGCATGTGCTCTGCGAAGCAAAAACAGCGGAGCTGGTTCCCAGAAAGGACTGGTTTTGGAGCAAGAAATAAGACGTGATGAGCAAGCCTGCTTAGAAACTGTCAATTGAGACCTGTTTTATATTCCACATGGATTTTGATTTGCACTTTTGAATGATTCTTGAGATAAAACTGCATCAAGGATACTAGCATTTTAATCGCGATTATTTGTAATATTGATGGTTGATAGCACTGAAATGTTAAAAAAATGTGGACTATACGTAGATAAGTAGGTTTATCTTCTTTTGAGCATAATATTAATAAGACATAAACCAAAATATTGTTTTTGCGAAGTAAAAGCTCTTCTTAAAGGTATGTAGATAAGAACAATACGATGACTGCTATGTAAATCTTCTTTTGAGCATAATTTTAATAAATATAACTAAAGTAAATGAAATAGTCTGCCCGAAGTAAAGCTTTTCTTCCTCATTGCTGAACTAAGTGGTCGTGGTCATTATGTAGGCAAGATACATATAAGAGTGTGGCACGTCTCAAAATCAGTCGCCATTTGTCTCTGACTTTTTTTACATAGATTCGTACGTGGATTAATGGCCAAACGGCCGCTGGGGAAAAGTGTTCTTGAGTGGAGACCACGACTCGGTAAACGTAGTGTAGGATGCCCTCCGACCAGGTGGGATGACGACCTGAGGATGCGGCAAGCTGAAGATAGGGCGCTATGGCGCTCATTGGGGGAGGCCTATGTCCAGCAGTGGACTGATATAGGCTGATGATGTAAGTGGAGTAAAAGATGCCTAGCTTAAAGCAAGCATACCTATAGGGTTCTATTCACCTATATGTAGGTAATGTGTAACATACAAATGAAAAGGCAGATAAAGCAACCGAACCGTATAATTAGAGTATCATAGGGTAGAGATTGGATATGATCTCTGAGAAGCGGCCTTCAATCATGCCTCTAAGATTCTCGGAAATAAGCGGATTAGTTGAATCAAATATCCGAATAAGTGTTTTAGAGTTGTTAGCCCATAAAACGGAATTCGTGAGAATTTCACGAATCTAATTTGATTTATGTTTCGCCGAGCCTGTTTCTTTTTACATCACTATACAAGACGGAGAATTATTAACTAATAAATTAAGTTTCTTCTAGCCTTTGTTATGAGAAAGCTAAACTAAATTGTTTTCTTAGTTGGGAAAAATTAAACTTAAAGTCATCTTCATCAGCTTGCACTGCTGGACGCCCAAAGCTGGACACAGGCTTAAATAATCATACAAACTTACTAAACAAAAAAAATATATCTTAATTATTGACAGGGTATTTATCGGGCACCATGTAAAAAAAGGTATACGATTAATAAATAATCATAAACCACATAATTATGGCAACAAATCGCGAAACTTTATAAATTACATATATATAATATGTACGTATTTTTTTTTTCTAGACGTGTAAAAAGTTGTAACATTTTATTTATTCCATTTCATTGAGTTGTGTACACTTAAAAACTAACTTAAATTATACTTTTAACAATTTAAGTGACCGTGGATGGATGTTATAGCACAAAATATTTTAAACATAAACAAACCTGAGGCGTCATTAAAAGTTAGTGCCCAGACTTCTGACTACAGAACCACGTTGGGTATATCATTGAAGAAAAAAGGTAAGTTTTCACATGTATAAGTTTTTATGCCCTCTCAAATTGAGATCACTATCAAAATAGTAGCAACAAATTACGATTGGTTATCGCATAACTTGTTTTCATTCACAACTAGCCGATAATTCCAACAGGTGGTATGTCGAACATTTGGCCGTTCAGCTATAAAAAAACAGTACATGTTTTTTGTTATGTCGGCTATAAATGTGCGAGTTCTCAACATACCTTTACCTACTTTGGCATAAGGCATTCCGTGGTAATATGAGATAAGTATTTGCATTCACAATGTTGGATATATCAAAAATAGGAGTTTATATTCAAATCCTCTATAAGTTTAACTGTTATTGCCATTTTATAAAAAAAAACAAAGCTTATATTGTTTCAGAATCGATGTAACAATTTTTCATCATCATCATCAGCCTATTGTAGTCCACAACTGGACATAGGCCTCCCCCAATGAGCGCCATAGCGCCCTGTCTTCGGCTTGACGCATCCAGCATCTACCTGCAGTCTTTCGCAGGTCGTCATCCCACCTGGTCGGCGGCCATATATTTCTACTCTTCAAAAATTTAAAACACCACTCTTGATGACCCAGGTTTCTGTGTGCACTTTCGAGAGGTATAAAGCTGCCAAAAGCTCCCTCTGCCAATCGAGAAGGCAACCTATTGTTTCTAAATCCTTATATTAAGCTTTATTGTCTCAATCCGTTCAAACATCAGTTAACTCAATGAAATCTACCATTCTACAACAAAAGGCCACGAGCTTCTTCTTACACAACAGAGTCATACAACACCTTAAAACTTTGTCTAATTTATTCCCAGACCAATTCACCAAGCTCAGAGCTTTAAGCTCGTAGCTCTCCGAGTGCCTTATTCGCGGATTACACTGAATTAAGCCTCTGTCAAGTGGAGTTCACGCCCAAAACCATTTATTAGCTTAATTTTAACCTGATCAAATTATAACTCGCAAACTCTAGTTTATTACTCGTATCATGAGAGTGATACGTCTTTGAGAGCAGAGCAATCAAAATGGTATCTATATTATAAAGAGGAAAGGTTTGATTTTTTGTTTGTTTGTATTGAATAGGCTCCGAAACTACTTGACCGATTTGAATAAATTCTTTCACCGTTGGGTAGCTACTCTATCCCCGCTGAACATAGGCTATATTATATTTTCAAAAAAGTTAGGGATCCTTACTAAAACTCCAATAATGTAACCCAAGGTGTAAAAATCTCTCAACTAATAAAGTGAAATTCGAGTTTAACGTGGGTGAAACCGCGGGGAACAGCTAGTTTGTAATACAGAGAAGAATTCTGGCAACACTGTGTGTAAGACCAGATGAAAATAAGCATCGTAAATATTCTGTTGGACCTTGGTCATTTGATACAATACAATACAATACAAATTTGTTTTGTATTGTATTGTATTGAATGAGTTTTATTGCATATCAACACAGAAAAAAAAACAGCAAAGAACAAACAAACAAAGATACAGATGCACAATGGGCGGCCTTATCGCTAAGAGTGATTTCTTCCAGGCAACGTTTGGATGTGTTTGAATCTATCTCTATTAAATTAATTTTTCTCCAACCCTTCGGTCACTTATTCACTAGATTTTATGATCTATTTATTATTATTTATTTATCCAAGCTATATTTCAGACTGATCATTTTCACTTTTAGTCGCATCGCATGTCAAGTCATAGTTTGAAGCTAAGTGGCATATTACTACTCCAGGTAGAGTATTAAACCGGATTTATTATATAAGTTGGCACTTGGTCCGACTAAGCCGATAATAAATAGATTCACTCTGCTGATTAACTACTGAACTTTAATTTGATCTGACAACCAAGATTAGCATGTTCATTTTGTATTTATAATTGTGGAAAAATAACTATTTAACAGGCAACTAGAGCCTTCAACCACGCTGAAATCACTGATTTATATATTCATTTGTTTTTTTAATGTAAGCTTGCTCAGACATTTGCCTTGGTTTGAGTTTTCTATGGCAAAAGCTTTACTCAAGCATAGATTGATTGATTTGACGACCGATGTGGCGCGGTGGGCGAAGGTCCGCCTGCGACGCAGGAGGTTGCGGGTTCGATTCCCGCCTCCGAACAATTGTGTGTACGCTCTGCAGATATTTGTTCCGGGTGTTCTGGTCGTTATATCAGTTATCTAGTACCCATAACACAAGCTCTGCTTACCATGGGGCTAGATAATGCTGTGTGAATTGTCCAGCATTATTATTAATTAATTATTAAGATTGATGACTGAGCATATAATGGGCCTAATAATACCTAGGTTTAGTGAGATAATTACATGAACCTCTCTGGGGCAGGGAAATACAGAGACTTAAACATTAATTAATGAAAAGGGGTGAGAGTGAATGTTTCTTAAAATATACTTTTTATTACTTTCTTTTTGGCCTTGCAAGTTATAAAGTAATATTTCCAAGTGTACTCGTATCGTAATACCTATTTAAAACGATGTTTGTGAATAACCTTAAATAATTTGGCGTTTATCTCAAAAACAACCTTTCCAAAGCGAAAGCATGTCCAATTTGTCCAGTTTTTATTACATTAATAACAATCTTATTCACTGGGAGATAGGGTTGAGATTAACGAATGGTAAAGGCAGTATATAATGTGTATTTATATGTGTAACGGTAAAGTCGCAAGTCGAAGTTCCACGTTTGGTTGTATCTTGACAAGCGATTTGCTGCATTTTATCTCGAGGCTGTAAGTATGGCAGGTTGTATGTTGGCCGCATCTGCCTTTCCAAATATTTAGGTAAGCGCTTTTTGAGTTTACGGTTCGACAGAGTAATTACTTTTTATACTTTTATCTTAAGTGGGACTTCTGTAAGCAAATATTTTGTGAACATACCCAAAATGCAATACAGTACAAAAATAATTTATTGTACACCATATACAGATCATTACAAAATACATTACATGCGACAAGTACAATGGGCGGCCTTATCGCTTAGAAGCGATCTTTTCCAGGCAACCTTTGGATGGAAAGAATGTTTTCATAAGTACCTACCTACTTGTGAATAAAAAAATAATTGCTGGATAACACAGCAGGAAGCCTCATTATACTGTCCTAACAATTAGGTTTAGCGATTTGACGAACAATGTGGCGCGGTGGGCGAAGGTCCGCCTGCGACGCTGAAGGTTGCGGGTTCGATTCCCGCCTCGGAACAATTGTGTGTACGATCTGCAGATATTTGTTTCGGGTGTTCTGGTCGTTTTCTATGTATAATAAAAAATATCTATCTATGTAATGTATTGTATTATGTATATCAGTTATCTAGTACCCATAACATAAGCTCTGCTTACCATGGGGCTAGATAATGCTGTGTGAATTGTCCAGCATTATTTATATTTATTTATTTATATTTCTATTATAAGCACTACGAAATTTTAGCAACGATATGGTCCGTTTGAAAGTGAAAAGGTCAAGTAGTGACGGAACTCAGTAATTGGCGTGATGTCAGCGGCGGCCAATGAAGCTGATTGCAACACCAACGGACCAGGACCTTTAGCCTTGAACTTGACTCTGGCACGCGCTGAACAATTGCCGAAATGTGATTCTGATTCTATACCAAAAAGGTTATTGTATCATCAGCTATCATTTTGTTTCTTTCGTTCCATTGGAATCTATCGCCGTAGTACATATAATCGATGGTCGCCACTCACGCACTCTCATCCAAACAAAAAAGACAGTCTTAGCAGAAAAAAGTCATTTTTACATGTTTTGAGGAGCTACTCAAAACATGTAAAAATGTATCTCTATCAATAAAAAGAAGACTTATCTTTTCCGACTGCAGGAGTAGCAATTAAATAAAAAATAAAATAAATAATGCTAGACAATTCACACAGCATTATCTATCCCCATGGTAAGCAGAGCTTGTGTTATGGGTACTAGATAACTGATATACATAATACAATATATTACATAGATAGATATTTTTTATTATACATAGAAAACAACCAGAACACCCGGAACAAATATCTGCAGATCGTACACACAATTGTTCCAAGGCGGGAATCGAACCCGCAACCTCTTGCGTCGCAGGCGGACCTTCGCCCACCGCGTTACATCGGTCGTCAAATTGAAGCAAAATCGACTAGAGCAATAACAAATCGGTAATACAATTGAAATTAAACCGTAATGCTATTGTTAAACTGATTAAAATAGCTCGAAAATTCTGTAAACACATTCAAAAAACCGCGGCTTCGAACGAGTTGCTTTGGAAACGATTTAAGGTTATTTCTATCTCATGGGAACTGATTATTAGGATATAAAGTAGTATATTTAATTCCAGGCTAAGAGTACATCTGTGCAAAATTATAAAAAGTCTAATCCTTTAGTACTTTTGGCGTGAAGAATTAAAGTAACAAACATCTATCCATCCATCCATCTAAACATCCAAACTTTCGTATTAACACTTTGACTGCGGTTTTTTTTCGACGACTGCGATCTTTTTTTTTACATAAAAAATTCGTGCTGCCGCTCTACACAGCGGTTGTGTTGCGCCGCACATGCGTTTCGTTCGAAAAATATTACAGCTCTGCTGAGTCACAAAGATCTGTATTTTCTCAGCCGCTGCGCTAGTGTGGATTTACGCATATTAGTCACTTGTAGAAAACTCATACCGTGCGTTTTCAGCACTCAAAGTGTTAATAATATTATAGTTTGATTGTGCAATCCACTCTGTTCATAGCTACATCCTGTGTAACCTGAATGCAAACCGTTATAATAAGTGGGTTGCCTTGAAAAAACAAAGACTAACTGGTTTCCAATTCGCATTGTAGAACTTACTGTACGAAGATGGATTATGCACGACTTACCTGCGGAACAAAATAAATAATCGTTAGTTATTGTACGTAGTGGTAAATAAATAAATATAAATAAATAATGCTGGACAATTCACACAGCATTACCTAGCCCCATTGTAAGCAGAGCTTGTGTTATGGGTACTAGATAACTGATAAACATAATACAATACATTACATAGATAGATATTTTTTTATTATACATAGAAAACGACCAGAACACCCGGAACAATTATCTGCAGATCGTAGACACAATTGTTCCGAGGCGGGAATCGAACCCGCAACCTCCTGCGTCGCAGGCGGACGTTCGCCCACCGCGCCACAGAGGTCGTCTACAGGTCGTAAATGCAACAACATTTTACAAAGCTTTTGAAAGACACGGTCTTATTAAGAGCAGGGTGATCTTGCAGATTTGAGATTATTGAGATTATTTGTAACTTATTATGAAGTATTCCGAAGTATTCCGTCAAGCCGAAGACAGGGCGCTATGGCGCTCATTGGGGGAGGCCTATGTCCAGCAGTGGACTAATATAGGCTGATGATGATGATGATGAAGTATTCCTGTTTGAGCACCTATTTTTTGGGCACCTATGCATTGACTGAAGATTCAGTGACCTAGAGAAAGTCATTTTAACAGACATGTACTCAGCAATATTGCTATTTAAATAAATAAATACATATTATATAATGCTGGACAAACTACACAGCTCCACAGGCCCCAAGCTAAGCAGAGCTTGTGTCGTACTATATGACTAATATTATTTAATAAAATAGATAGATACATTTTATTATACATAGAAATACGCAAAAAACCCGGAACAAATATCGTACAAACAAATTTGTTCCGGCGGGAATCGTACCCGTAAGCTTCTGCGTCGCAGGCAGACCTTCCACCAGTTTATTTTGGAAAGTACAATTGACCGGTCATCATTTCCGGAAACAAAGTTAACTCTATTAACTTTCCACAAATAAATACACAAAAAATAAATTATAATCTCTAACTACGACTAGTACAATTATTTAGCCACAAAAACAACAATGATATTATTTCCCAACCAACTCATAACGTGTCGAAGTACCATCAAACCACATGGGGTTATTGCTCTATCACATTTATGATTATGTGTGTTTTGAAGCCATCAGTTGGGCAATACCCTGAACTCAAGGCTTTTTGGGCTCGTAACGCGAAACCGTAGCGAATTTTATGTGAGACATTGTTAAATTAAAGCTATGGTAGAGTTACAAGACATCGTAAAAATTACCTAAAAGTTTTTAGATGACCTTCACGCTAGGTTTATCTTGTAAATTGAGATGGAATTTGACTTGCGTGACGAATATTAAATGTAGAAAATTCACAAGAAATAGCTAGAAAAAACAAGTGTTAATTTTGAGTTAGATTAAACTTCCAGAACTTTTATCAGACTGGACAAACATATAGATAGATAGATAGATAGAAAATTCTTTATTGCACTTGAACTATAAACGATGTACAGTAATAACTTAAAAATTAAGTACAATTGGCGGTCTTATCGCTCAAGAGCGATCTCTACCAGACAACCATGGATGGATAGGATCGTGGACAGTACCAGGGGATCTGTGTGCTTGCATATATGTAGTTTTCGAAATGTTTTCCAATCGATTTAGTATTTTTCTATAGTATTTTCAAGCTCTTGGAAGAAAGGATTTATTCATCGATACCATCAAGCCAAAGATCTAGTAGTCTATGGATACGCCGTAACTATAAAATTTGCGTGTAAACAAATAATAAAAAAATAAGTACAATATGGCTAGACCATTGATATGTCGTGCATTACCAAAAAACATGGTAAGACTGTCACTATGACGATAGTGATCTCCAAATAGGTTTTCTCTTTTATTAGAAATTGCTGATAAGTTTATTCTAACTTACGTTGATAAGTGAGGAAAAAAGGAAAAAAAGAAGAAAACAAAAGACAATTGCTAAAAGTGGTTTATTAGGTACTAGTAAGCAAGCGGAAATCTAATGCTGCCTACTTAGTCCAGCAAGCCATTCAATCTTGATTTACTTCCAGATGAAAGTGATCGGGCAACACGCAAGGTCCACACAGAGCTTAAATCGCACGCAGACTTATCGGAATCAGCTTTAAAGCCTAAAGCTTAGTTCACAACCAACTCGCTACTAGAAATTCACTTTATCAAGGGTATAAGAAGGTTTTAAGTCAGAAGAGCTTGGCAAGGCGTTTCAGTTTTGTCAGCTTTGTGTGAATACACCTTTTGTTACATGGTCTAGGAAATCAAGGGAGTGTAGACTAACCCTAAGTTACAGTATAAACAGTAGTAGCAGGTTAAGCGGTAATTAGACAGGCATATTTGCAGCCGGGACTCGAACCGGCTATCTGCCGCCATCACGGCGACTCCATACATTGTGACCAACAAAAGGTTTTTTGTGTTTATTGGGCTTTAAATCTTGGGACAGATTTCGAGATATTTTTATAGTTGAGGTGGATGTCGAATTCGTGAATTATGTAAAAAGTTACGATAAAATCGACGATATTACATGTATAAGTCGTGAAAATTAAGCGAATGTAGACAAACTTTGACATGCTTGAAAACGAAAGTTTTCAACCAGTGCGTCCTACCCGTTATGACCTACGGAGCTGAGACGTGGACACTCACGATAGGGCTGGTCCACCAGTTCAAAGTCGCTCAGCGAGCTATGGAAAGAGCTATGCTCGGAGTATCTCTGAAGGATAGGATTCGCAACGAATACATCCGACAGAGAACTAAAGTTATCGACATAGCTCTGAGAATTAGCAAGCTGAAGTGGCAGTGGGCCGGCCATATCTCGCGATGAACCGACGGCCGCTGGGGCAAACGTGTTCTTGAGTGGAGACCACGACTCGGTAAACGTAGTGTAGGACGCCCTCCGACCAGGTGGGATGACGACCTGCGAAAGACTGCAGGTAGATGCTGGATGCGTCAAGCCGAAGACAGGGCGCTATGGCGCTCATTGGGGGAGGCCTATGTCCAGCAGTGGACTAATATAGGCGATGATGATGATGATGATGAGACAAACTTTATCACAAAAACAAAGAGGTACAATCACCTTGACCCAAAGTACCAAAAACTTCTGAGCTAACAAAGTCACGAAGAACACCTAATAAATTGTCCGTAAGAAACAACGTAGGCAAAGTATTATTACCCAACTAGCTCTCAATGTCAGGTATTAAAGCCTTAAATGTGACAAAGCCGCTTTATAAAATCCCATTAAATAGGTAAGTGGTTCCAAAGAATACTAACTACCTGGTGTAGGATGCGTCACTGCAAACAGTCTCTGTTCTTAGAATCATCCACGCAAATGAAAGTTTCTTGTGTGTTTTTGGCATTTTTGCGATGTTTTCCTTGATGCAATATTGGGCAAATTTTGCCACACAGTGACCTCGCTATGGAACAGACCAATCCTAGATTACTATGCGTATTGCTTACCGTAACGCATTTATTAACCGACTTCAAAAAAGGAGGAGGTTCTCAATTCTACTATATTTTTTTTACTTTCGACTGTGTGAACTGATTTTGATGATAATTTTTATTTCAAAAGTGGTGCTTCCCGTGTGGTCCCTTTTTAATTTTGTCCAGTTCTGCGAATGGCCATCAGAAAACCATATAAGTATTTTATTTGCATTAAGTATGTGCGCGACAAATGGGCGAATAAGTCAATATCACGCCCACCGATTCCGATGATTTTTTTAAAACTTAGTTTAAAACCCGGTTTATAATTTTTTAAAACACGCCTAATTATTTGTAAACCTCGACTCTCACTGACGTGTCATATGCACCTCTACCACCAGCTGCGGTTCCGGCGGCGTGCCCCTGCGGGTCGCACCGCAGAGGCAGTGAAAGCGTTCATCAATTTCCGAATACACTTTCTACGCTAGTCACCGCACTGACCGTTGTAGCTTGCATAGGTAAGTTATCTACCAAATGCGCCTTGCAACCGCACGAAACGACCCATAAACGAAACAAATCATCTTTCACCGTGCTGCCAATAAATACTCCACCCAAAATCAGCGTTGGAATGTTCCGATGTCATTTCTGGCCCACACTGAACGGAATGCACTGCCCACGCGGCGTCTTTACATCAAAATGTGGGGTATCAATCTTCCACTATTGTGCATTTCTCGCAGTGCTGGTTTCGACAAATGCTTGACATTTCCGAGTTATTGCAGCGTTGCGTGGCGGATGTAGAACATGGGTCCCAATGGTGCTGTTAGATGTCTTTGATTTGGGATGTGACGTTATTTGGGAGGAGTTGAGTTATAAACTCAAAATGATCTTTGCTTCAACTTGAACCAAATACAAAGACCGACTTTTGTTCATTTTCTCTGATAGGGGCAGAACAATGCTCCAACACTATTACTTAAATGAAAAAGAAAACATTTTAAAGGAAAGCATTAGAGACAAATCAAATAGTTTATTTTAAAATATTAAATATTGCTAATAATTGAGTCCCAGAGTACTTATGTTAAATGTTAAGCGCGGAACTCATTTATAATCAGACGACCATACAAGATTTCCTAGATCATTTTGCGCTTGAGCGTTGTTCTGCCCCTATCAGAGAAAATGAACAAAAGTCGGTCTTTGTATTTGGTTCAAGTTGAAGCAAGAGTGTTACGCATTTTAAACAAATCAATTGCGATCAATCACTTCTATACCCACTGGACGATTGCTTAAAATATTAGTTTCAATTGTCGTTAAACAGGAAGCTTCCTCATTGAAGTACTTGAAACTCGACAGGACGAATAAGTAACCATCAAGAAAACAGACAAATCTGTTTCGTATTGTGCTGAATTGGGGTCAACGGGTGTTAAAAAGGTTACAGTTTGGATCTGTGGCAGCGAAAGCGTTATTTTGATGGTTGTAAAACCGAAAGTAGCGCGTAAGCTTAGTAGTTTACGCCAGTGATTGGTGTTACCAACTCGGCTCACACTCAGCCGTATTGGCTCGAAATCACTTCCAGAACACGCACATCCAGGTATCGTAAAAAACGCGAGACTATTTTATTGAAGGGACCGAATGTTTTACTGACAGTCGTAAAATAAAAATGGTGTAAAATTCACGCATTGTGCCGGCTCCATGTATTATTTACGGTTTTAGTCCATCCCTATTGTTGTTATCGATTCGGGTATCAATTCAATTCGTATCTCATCCAGTGTCGTTTTGTGGTCGCGTGACTTCGCATAAGCCGAGCGCAAGCAGAAAGGTACGCGGCCATTTAAATTATGCCCAATTCTAGAATTGCCTCCAGACATTATTCTGACAGAATATTTGATTTGTAATTTGTTAAAGTTTACGATTCGGTTGCGTTCGAAGTCGCAAGGAAATGTGCCTAGAATGTTTGTAGTTCTTATAAAAATAGACCTTTTATTGGTTTAGAATAAGCCAGATCGTAAATGATTTTTTCTGGACTGGAAGGATAAATGTCAGCGGGTTTCCGATCTGTTTAGTAATTTATTGATGGCCATAAGAACACCCAGAGCTCAGTATTTTTATACTTATTTTATTGAAATGACGTGGGAAGATAACCGTATTGGGTCAGATTATATTCCTATTCTTTTTAAAATTTATTTACCTCAACTTGATTACTTATAGCAAAGTAATACATTAGCTGTCATTGTTGGTTAGCAACTCCAATTATACAGGGTGTTATTAAATAAAAAGCCTTCAATTAAAAGGCTCCAGCGGTCGATTACCGACTGTAGGCTATTGGCAGGTCATTAGGACTGGGCCAGATCACAGGAATTGAGTGCTGTGAATCATGATTCTAGAAATCAAACACATCGATGGGATTTATGTCGGTAATTACCAAAATTCACGGACAGTTCATAAAATTAACATTTGTGATTTTTTTGTTGAGGAATAAATTTAGATTTACAATCGGTTAGAAGCTATTTCTCATCATGTTTCATATACGCAATTATTATTCAACGAAATTAAAACATTCCACTCTTGACAAATACGTAAATAAACACTTGTCGATAAGCCCAGCCCTAGCATTTTTATCGACATACCGAGACCGATTGCAAACACTAGCCACCATTCAAGTTTGTGCCAGTCCGCCTACTCGCAGTCAAGTGTAGCTTGTCGGATAATCAGCCGAGCGGCGCCACTGTATCAATTTGTGCATTTGCGACAACCGATTAAACGCTTGAGGCAGAAACAATTGTATTGTAATGTCAGTTTAAACAATAACATGACACCTATCACTTTTTAGATTGGTAGCCACTATTTTGTAACTACCGTTTGATTTGTAATTGTAACAGAATGTTAATTTTATCTTTACAATGTTTAAATATTAAGCACTGTAACCTAATCTATTTCAAAGGTTTGTTCTGTTTCTACGAAACAATCTAATAGATAGATAGATAAAGTCGTTATTTGCAACTTCAGATGCACACATACAAAATACAACAATTTTACCATAATAGTTTTGAATTATCGATATCGATATATGTCAAAGTTCGATAAACAATCCTGGACATCACTATTTCGATAAGCGCCGCGACGTCGTCTGTCAAGTGTAGATATAACCACAGATTAAAGAGTAATTACTACTTGAGCTAAGATATAAGTGCATTGCTTGGGCATAATGAGTGTATAATCTAAGCACCAATGTTTTAGTATGTAGATGTTGGTAGGTAATGGCGCCAAGAACAGAGTCGACACGGTAACCATACGTTAGGCGCGTCTAAGTATGCATTACAAGCAATAATCAATTAGGTTACGGTTCTCTTTATTACAAGACTGCCTTGGATAGGCCTTTCATGTGAACTAGAATTGAAATTAGACACTATTAGGAAATATGCTGGAACTAGATTCTTATGCTCAGTCTGAGGTTTATTCCGTAGCACGCAAAATAACGCAAATAGTTGACATTATAGATTGCTTTGGTTTGAAAAATATGGTAGTTATGCCTCCTATATTTATTACCTAGAAGTATAGTATGTAGAGGTCCAATAAAGAATAAAATTAAGATACTATACAATACAGTACCCTTGGTCAAATTTAAAAAGTCGGTCCAAAATAAAGTTTTCAAGTTTAGCTAGGTACTTAGTACATTCTCTTATCAATATTGAGGTCTTGCAAAACTAGCACTAGTGGCGGGCGCCGAAGACGACGTTGGCGCGGTGTTGGACGAAGGATCGGTGTTGAGCGCGATACCAATATCAGATTAAAAGTTATATACACTAAACAAAAACACAAAATTGATTCTGAACATTTCGTCTCATAAAGAGGTGTGTGAAGCTCAAAACTAAAACTAGTCGTGTGTATTAACCTAAGGTTTTTACAATATTAATTTACAATAAAAAAAACATCTCCAGGAACTACATAGTTTGCAATGACCGTAGACAAAGATATCCTCTTTATCGGTTATATCATAACTCATTTCATTACACTACAAAAACGGGATCACCATGATGAAATGAATAGTTCGAATACGGTTCGAACATAGCTTAGTTTACTATCCCATAACTTATTGAATTGGTTTTTGACGAGCAGCTGACATAATGCGAACGTTTGTGATGGATCTCGTCTTTGGGGAAATAAAGTTGAGTAAGAATTGTGTGGGCTGTAGGTTTCCGGGCCGAGAAAGGAATTTATCTTGGAAGCCGTTAAAATGTTGGACGAGAAAAAACCACAATATGGAAGCATCGGTAAAATGAACTTTGACCTATTTATTTCGTACATTATGTATATATTTTACTTTACTTTCTCAATTTTAGGTACTCAATTGGTATTCTATTGCACTACACCTGAATTTTTTTCTTCCACCGAATCGGCCCAATCTTCCAAACAATACAGAAAGAACCAATTTAGAGACCCATTCGTGTTATCACTTTTGAAAATAATACACCGTTATCAGGATCGAGGATTCCAGTCACGTAGGACGTTTACACCGACGTGTTTATTTTTAAATTAGGTTTCTAGAACCCTTTGGATGGTTCAGAAGAATGAAAAATTTAAGTTTGCGAATTGCTTTGAGAAGAATGAAAGACCCTTCCGCTGTGATTCAAAAAATATAAATAGAAATTTATTATTAGGTGAATGAATAGCTCTAATGTGGGTAGGTATTAAAGTTACTGACGAATTCAAAGTATTTGATTCCTCAATTGTATAGAGCAAAGTTACAAACTCCAATCTAAACAACATTAACAAGTTTGAGAACAGTCACACATAAATCAAATATATTAATAACGATACAAAATTAGTGTCTCGATCAAAGACGGCACGGCACCAATCTAATCCAAGAACAAAGGCACTAGAGTCCATTCATAGCAGCATGCAATCCCATGTTTAACATTCGGAATTTGCAAACATTAATCACTGGCAACCCGATGGTTCCTTTCAATGTTGCCACAACAAATTAAAGGGGCTTGGAATCATTACGTTTCGACCGCACCGTTTCGCCACCTGTCATAATTCGGGCACAGCTTGTTGGTAGCAGCTAAATCACTCTACTCCGAAGTTAGGAATCTGAGCACATCTGTTTCTAAAGCTGATGTGAGAGCAATTATTTTTAAGTACTCGTAGCAAGTTGGGCTCTCACCAGAATAGCATTTATAAACTTGCCAATGATAAAGAACACTCTTTTTTTATTGTCAAAAAAAACCTCAATCACCTAATGGACAATGACGATCTGACTGACGATGTCATGATAAGTAAGGTCTTGAATATACCTATTCACTCTTGTCTTGACGAGACCCCGGTTTTAATTGACCGGAAAAACAGCAGTAGCGACCGTGTTCCAAACCCCAGCGTAACGAATGATGTTTGACTTGTCAATGCCCAAATAAACTCAGAATAATAATCCGAAATAATGTGCTTTGCAGAGCTTCTAGACCAGCTGTTTATATGATCTATGGTGAGATATGGCAACACCAGCCAGACGCTGATTCTCAAGGAATCGTCGGTGAATAACTAATGAGAGAGGAAAGTGGGAAATCTATTGTGATCACGATGGATGCTATTCATTTTGGGTAGTTAATTGATATTAGGTACGAGCATTATCATTTATTCAGAGAATACTAGAGTGGTTTCGCGTGTTCTGAATGTATTAGGGCATTAGAGGAATTACTGAAAATCAATGTTGTACTTTATCTGGCATATATTGTGGTCGACCATAAGTACGATGGCATTTTGTTAACAGTCACGACTACGAACATTTTAAAGGTGTAGGTAGGTAGAGTATTAATCGGATCCTAACGATAAATGAATTTCAAAATAAAACAAAAATATCGAGCGCTCGTATGTTCAGCGCTAAAAGCCTTTACCGAACAATCAACACCGTTCAAATTAAATTTGCCACAAATGACAACAATTCCACTGGTGTGAAACTGGCGTGAAGCAGCATCCATTTCCCCAGGGCAAAGGAATCGATAGTCCATTGTCATTGTCATTCCCCTGCATTGAATTATGGAGGGGACTTCTGAACATCTGCGAAGTCTATCAGCTTTGGGAGTTTGTTATGTGATTCAGTTGTTCGTTTACCCTCGATTCAAAGTGTTGATTCCGTTCAATGACTTTCACTTTTGAATGTTTTGTACAAAAAACGTAAGACTTGTTTATTTATAGTAACAATTCATAGTCTAAAATGGCTTCTTTTGAGTTGCATCGATATCCTAAAGATGGTCCTTCAACTTTGTTTGTATTCGTTTTCTCATTAGTAATTGAATGGTAATAATTATTCATATTAATTCATTAAATGACTCCCATCATCATCATTAAATAAATATGACATATTTAATTTCATCGTGGAGTATTGCAAGCAAAATACTTGACTATATCAAAGATCTTCATAGCTTGCAAGGATTTACAGAACCACTTGCAAATAATAACGCAATGAAGTCATTGAGATAATAAATGTATGAGTAAGATAAACAAGGACATGGTAGCGAATCAAAACAATTTGATACCACTTTGTTGATAAAATTGATAACAAAATTATTAGGAACAGGATAAAACAATGAGTCTACTATAAAATGGCTAACAATAACATAATTGTTGTAATAATAGGTATGTTATACACAAGGTTATAATAAATCAATGATCAATTATCGTTCAAGTAAGGAAAACCTTATGAGATTAAAAACGACAGATATTAGGGCATACGTACAATAAAGCAGAATGACGGCTTTTTAACGAGGAGACCACCTTAAATTTCTGTATAGTGACCATCACAACTAAATAAAATAAATTGGAAGTTAACATGTAGCTTTACAATGATAGCGGTATCAAGTCGGGCAGAACCAGAATACAACAAAGTAAACTTAAACGAAAATAACGTTTTGAGTTACGACCAAGGTGAATGAATTCAGAGGACGGTAAATGTAGTTGCAATCATTATTAAAGTATTGTTGTGTAACTTTTTGAAGCGTGCCTTCAGATGTAATGGCACTCTCATAGTTGTGTTTACAATTAATTACAGAAAAGCGAGTTTATGCTCATTAAATATTTGGAAAATGAACTAGGTAGAGACTGAAGTACTGTGAATTAAGAACGATCGGGACCGCCGATCAAGCTAGCGGCTAAAAGAGATCATTATCCAGCAGTAAACGTTAATGGATTTAATGATATTCATGATAAAACATTGAAAACGCCAATGCAGGGCATCAGCATGCCATACAGCAGCGGGGCAATGCAGCCAGCGTCTTGGGGACGCTTCCGATTTATATGGATCACTTAAGCTACCTGTAAATTGTTTGCAACTGTCTGCTCAACTGTTTCAATTGTAAATTCTAGTTCTAATTTGTTGCTATTATTTGGTTGTAATTTTCTTTGTTAATTGAATAAACACGAATGAAGATGGCGATAAAAAAATAATATTGATGTTAAAACACTAAAGTCATTTAAAACGGGATATTTACCATGATTTGATTTTTGAGTTATCCAATATTTCGGCACAGTTGCATGCGCCATGATCACGGAGTAACTCCCGTACCGGTTCACAATAAAACTTTTGAAACTATCATGGTTATTAATACTAAAGTCATTTAAAACGGGATATTTACCATGATTTGATTTTTGAGTTATCCAATATTTCGGCACAGTTGCATGCGCCACGATCACGGAGTAACTGATATTGGATAACTCAAAAATCAAATCATGGTAAATATCCCGTTTTAAATGACTTTAGTATTAATAACCATGATAGTTTCAAAAGTTTTATTGATGTTAAATCAGTCTAAGAATCCTATGAACAGTTTAATTGTATACAATACAAGTAGAACATCATTGGAATGAGTAGTAAACACAGTAAAATTCCTACTACAGAGTTGCACGATAGGTGTCAGGTATTGCAATAAGATGTAAATGTTACGACAATTAAAGTGCACTTTTAAGGGCATAACGATATTTATGTTAACTATTTATTGTTCTTTATTAATATGCGGTTGTAATGGGCTTTTATTTTGAAGAATATAGTGGCAGGGCGTCAACAAGAGATCAGAATTCTTATAATTTTATTTCTTTTTCTTTTATGTGCTATTTATTATACAACGCTACTGTGCGCGTTACTATGATTCATACATACCACTAGTTTTCCATTATAATCTTTTGAAGGAGTTTCTGACTTCATTGCTCTGCTTTTGCTTACTGTCTATAACTTGGACTGTAAGGCTTTAATCTAATCCTCGATTCCCAATACATCTGCATCGTGTCCAACGCGGACAGATTTGGGTCACTTTCGTTTGTTTGATGTCTAATTGACTTTATCTATCGTGTCTGCCGGGGTTATATCACTAATCCATCATATTATATCACTTTTATTCGGTACGATAATATCTATAAAGTGTTGCAAAAAGGTTAAATAATATTATCGTCAGCGCATTCACTTTGTTGTAGGATCTAGGTAGGTATTATTATTTTTATTGAAATGATCAGTAGATCAAAATTTAGTTGCATTTTATAACTTTTGGGTAATGTGGTAAGTCAAGACATTAGTGTTTACTAAAGAACATGATTGCTTATTTCCCTTTTTTATGTATTGGGTAACATAATAACTGGATACTAATTGAAGTTCCTCGGATTTCACCCACTTTAAATTTACACGACTTTAAGAACCAACGGCCGATGGGGCAAACGTGTTCTTGAGTGGAGACCACGACTCGGTAAACGTAGTGTAGGACGCCCTCCGACCAGGTGGGATGACGACCTGCGAAAGACTGCAGGTAGATGCTGGATGCGGCAAGCTGAAGACAGGGCGCTATGGCGCTCATTGGGGGAGGCCTATGTCCAGCAGTGGACTGCTATAGGCTGATGATGAAATTTACATTTATTTTAATAAACATATTACAAGGCTTTAACCGAAAACTTTGGCTGTGTGTAATTTATTTCAAGAAAATGAGTTGAGTCAGTTTTATCCCAAAAAGGTAGCGTTCATTTTGTAATTACGAATCCACTGTATAATAATAATATGAATTCAGTAAACTTTATAAAGGGAAATGTTGAGCAATCGTAAATGTTCTTACAATTGGAATCTGAAAAAGTAAAAGTACTTATACGAATTTTGTATGAGATTGTGATCTTCTAATATTGGTTGGTCTTAAACAAATATTAAGCCAATCTGAAAAGTATTTACGTATATTAACCCATTAGTTAGAGGTCACCGTCCCCATACGAGTACGGCCATATTTCTAAGTGTCACTTACGAATTTCATAAAGTTAAGGTGGGTAACCGTGATATTTTACTTAATCACAACACAACCCTATTCAAGTATATAGATCAATATTTTGCGGGTAATTGCATATTTTTGGATAAAAATTTGATCTCTAATGGGTTCAAAAACGTTTGATAACTCTTAGATGATTTTTGAAGTCGCTATTTCCCTGTATCAATATTTCTTTTTAGTGATGATTATACATTTTATAGAAACTTACGAAGCAGCAAATGGATCGCAAATTACTTTTAGGTGTTTCATAATACTCAGTTTATTCAAGCAACAATAATCATTTGCCGGTGAATTAACACACTACAAAGTGTTAATGTATTTAAATTGCAATAAAACCAAATAAGACATTTTACGATAGTCGTAATGGAAAAATGTAATTAAGTCGATACTTGTTGTTTTGCAACCTAATAGGAGGAGGAAAGGATATCTATAATTATTAATTTAAAAAAAATAGGAACTCGCGTTTGATAAAGCAAGATAAAACCCCTCGCTCGCTTTAAGCGATAAGGCCGCCGAATCAATTGCTTTTCTCTATAATAATGATTATTTAAATGCTTGTAGGTGATGATGAATATAAATATTATCTATATATAAAAACTTAGGATTCTAACAGAGATCGATGTAGTATCGGATCATAGTGAACATTTAGTTTAATTTTTTAATTTTTATGAGGTATTTATGTATGGACAGTGTGTATAAATTATTTAAAAAAAAAACACTATTCGAATACGCAAGGCTTGTTTTTTGGACATCAGATGATGATCATTGCACCAACAGTTCGCCTATTTTAATTAAGAACCCACTTTTATATCTCTTTTCCTCTTTCTTTTCCCCTGAAGCAGTATCTTGCAGTGATGTCAAAACCTATCTCCAGCACGCCAAAAGCTCTAACTGGTTAAGTGGACCCGTTTTTAATCTGACCACTTCCTACGCCGATAATACCACCGTTTCTGTGTCTGTTACTTTGTAAATGTCAATGAAATTGTAATATAGAACGTTGGTCTCTCTTATATCCAGTTAATATGCAAATTGGTCGTAAAAATCAACAAATTGCAATCTACGTGTAAGAATGTTGCAAACTTTCTAGGAATGAAATTGTCACATAAGGGAAAAGTGCCACCAAGTTACGAATTCAATTTCTTGCGAAGTCCTGCGAGCGGTAAAAGGGGTAAGTGAAACAAAATACGAGCGGTTTTAGTAACCTTTCGAAAAATTTAAAATGCAGTTTTAAATAAGGAATACAAACTTTTTTTTATATAAGTGGCCTGTATTTTTTCGCTTCGAGATACGGTGTGAAGTGAATCTAAGGTTAGTACTTTCACTATCAAATTAGTGTAAATTATAAACTTTACTTACAAACAAAATATTAGACCAGTTTCAAATAAAAGCTCGAAAAGTCGCGCGTTCGCGTCCCGTCGTTGGTCGCTGCCAGTTGCTGCCATTCCGGAGTGAATTTAGCATAACCGTCTATAATTGTTCTAACATTTCATGTCCATCCAAAGGTTGCCTGGCAGAGATCGCTCATAGCGATAAGGCCGCCCATTGTACAACACTTTCTATATTTGTCTTTTACCTGTCTTGTGTATTTGTTTTTAATTGGTGTGCAATAAAGAGTAATTGTATTGTATTTGTAACCTCTTGCATATCCCAGTAGTTGACTAACGCAAGAACTATAGTCCACATTTTAGTCTCTAGACAGGCGGACTGCATTTCAACTGCAAAGTGCAGTCGTGTGAACGACGGCGACTGCAATTGAACTGCAATCGGACTGCGCGGTTGGTTTGCAGTTCTATTGCAGTCGTGTCAACTGCATTCAAACTGCAATTTGCGGTTGGATTGCAGTTGAAATGCGGTACCTCTGTCTAGAGCCTTAGATAGAGTAAGGTGGTAACTTATAAATTGGAGGAACTTTTATGGACTCCACAAGAAGCCCACATTAGATCAGCCAAAAAGCCTGCCAAGTAATCTACTACAACAATGTCCTTCATTATGTTAGGGATAACGAATTTTCCGTAACAATCAGGGATACGTTCCTTTTCTTAAGATTTTGTCCTGTACCGCCAACTCTAATTATAACCTAGAAACATTTGTGTGAGCATATTTTGTATGGTTTTATTATATGTCCAGAGATAACTGTTCCTATTTGTTTCAGGGGTTCACGTTACATTCATTACCTATTTTGGTACAATGGTGAAATATACTGCTAGACTATTCTTATTATTATAATTTAAGTTAATTTATACTGCCTTAACACTTTGACTGCGGTTTTTTTTCGACGACTGCGATCTTTTTTTTTACCTAAAAAATTCGTGCTGCCGCTCTACACAGCGGTTGTGTTGTGCCGCACATGCGTTTCGTTCGAAAAATATTACAGCTCTGCTGAGTCATAAAGATCTGTATTTTCTCAGCCGCTGCGCTAGTGTGGATTTACGCATATTAATCACTTGTAGAAAACTCATACCGTGCGTTTTCAGCACTCAAAGTGTTAACAGACATAAGAAATGTTAGTAAGCGGAAGCTACATTATGTAGTCGATTATAACAAACAAATGTAGTCTAGGAGTGCATAATCATACTAAATATTAACGACCGAGGACTAAGAAGTAGCATAATAAGTAGCATCAAGCCCGAAATTAGTGGTAACAGACAGCCACTAATTTTGTACTAAGACGGGTTCTACGCTCTGTATAGCTCTAACAGGGTTTAAATTACCAAATCACTTGCAAACGCGGTAGGTTATAATCATGTTGGTTAAGCGTCAAAGCAAACAGTTGAGGATGCTGGTTATCGGGATATCTTCGAGGCTCGTGGGAGGAGCGAAGCTATGGCTCCGAGCTACGTTTGTGTGATGGATGGTCTATGTTGATAGCTTATAGATATACACTGTATATAGGATTTGAGCGCCACTTTTATTTTCATTAACACTTTGACTGCTGAAATCACACGGTATGTGTTTTCTACAAGTGACTAATATGCGTAAATCCACACTAGCGCAGCGGCTGAGAAAATACAGATCTGTGTGACTCAGCACAGCCGTAATATTTTTCAAACGAAACACATGTGCGGCGCAACACAACCGCTGAGTAGAGCGGCAGCACGAATTTTTTAGGTTAAAAAAAAGATCGCAGTCGTCGAAAAAAAACCGCAGTCAAAGTGTTAAAGGCTCATGCAGATAGTTTTTCTTAACATTTTATATACGCGTTGATGTGCTTTTAATATAACTTTGAATTGAAAACATAGTATTGGCACCAACATTCAAAACTCAAAGTGCTTAATTTCATTTTAGTAACTTACAGAACTTTGGACACGTCAGGAATTTGAAATAACAATAACTAGCAGATAAAGTTATCACTTTGATTTTTGGTTCACCACAATCATTTCTAAAGAAATATACAGGACAAGAAACCTTTACTTTGTTAAGTTGTTAGTTCATCATCAGACTCGCTACGTCTGCTGACTTGTAACAGCCGAACCACCGTCCATCGATGCAAACATAAAGATGAGCAGCTCAACCAGCGCTGTATTTACAATAATTACAGCGATTACATTGCTGACGGGTCAGGTGCAAGATGATGCTTGATCTCCGATAATTTGACGTAATCTCTCGACCCATATCTTCGCTTTCACTTCTATTGATTTGTGGTTTTATGTTTTAGTGGATTGATAAATCATTGGCCAATTAAAGGTTTTACTGTGTACTGCCTACTGTCTACGTTTACAGACGTACCAAGGCATGTATATTCGTTCGGATGGATTACGTAATTCGAAGACTTACGTTACTTCTCCAACTCCGTAAGTTTACACAATTATCACGACGCGATACTTACCTGAAACAAAAACAAAGCCATGAGCACAAAGAACTGAGAAATGAACAATGATTTATTCAAAAGCTCGAGTTACTGATTTCCGAACTCCAAATTCAATAGATCAAATTCTATGGGGAGCCTTAATCCATTGTAATCGCGAACACGTGTGTCGCGAAACTTCGCCTAATTTAGCCTAATATCCTTAAGTAAAAACACAATACAAAAACACCCTTATGAAAAGGGTGTAAAGAGGGATATTGCTTGGTTGCTAACCGGCTCGGCAGCTGCGTGCATAACGTGCTAAATCAAAGATCGATATTTTGGGCAGACATTGGAAAGTTTCTCATTGAATTATTAGGGTGATTGTTGGCAAGGAAACTCATTTTATATGTCAAGAAGTTTCGCAGGTATGCTATTTTATTCAATCAGTTCACGCGACAGAGAGGGCATGGATTGGATAGGGTGACTGAAAGGGTACTTAAAAAGGGTATAGAGTTCCAACTAACCTTACAGAATAACGAGTAAATCTCGCCATATTTGTCTTTCTTTGTGGAAACACAGCAAACAATAATCGCAATCAAAAAACCCAGAAAAAAACCTCCACGTAAACGAGCGAACCTTTTGCGACCGAAGGGTAGACACAAAGGACTAGCCGTGTGGGGACAGACCGAACAATAAAGGGCATTGAAAGCCCTCTCCAAAAGGCACAGGTTTTAAATAATAGTTCGGAGAATTCGAACCGGCATGCCTCCCGCGACTTCGACCAAGAATTTACGGCAGGGATTTTTTGTCCGATTCGTCGCCTGCGAAACGGCAAAACAAATGATGCCAGATTTCTCATGGGGTCGGGAATCGGGATCCTTATGCTTTGATTGACCTTTGTTATCTTAATGCGCTAGGGCCAAAGAATATCTGACTTATAAGTATCGCATAGTAGTAGTATACCTAGTAGTTTTTTATAGTTAGTTGAAGTTCACCAACAGATGGTCAAATATTAAACAGTTGTTTTGATATTTTAGACAGAAGTTTTCATACATTAAACGTCAAAGTTAACTGACGAAGCTCCCTAATTGTCCGATTATCTTTTGGTGAACATGAAAACCGTATCCGTGAAGCATGAAATAAATCTTAGTTAGGCATTTAGAAAAGAGACAAATATTTTGAAGAAGGTACAAAATAATCTTTTCGTATTTTAATTTTGTCGTAATGTTTGTCTAAACTAAAACAATTTCAGCAAACAGCCTGAGCAAAGTTCTATTAAATGCAAATCTGGAGGCCCAGGCAAAAAGAAATGCTTAACTTTTTATAAATGTTTGCACGAACGCTTTGTCCAATGTCTGAATCACAATTGAGGGGGAATACTTTTTTGGACACGACAAAAGCCATTTGGGTATTTATTAAAACATTTTCAGAGTTTTCTTTGAAAGGGAAGTATTGTTGTAGGAAGTTTCGGTGTCGTCTTATTTTACTTTGAGTGACTTTGAGTGTTTCGTTGGTTTTCTGGACTTTGCTTTTCATTGAAAGGAATTAAACAGCTGACAAAATAATAAAGTGATAGCGATACTATAAAGTTATTCTGTGGTGATATCTAAACGGTACTGGACTTTAAGCCTACACACAATTTAAAGTGTGTTAATAGATTGGATGGTTTGACGAAAACAACATAACATTTAATAATATGCGTGATGCTCTAAGTAATACGGAACGTAGGTGTCAGACACTGCACTCACCCTGACGATGTCCTAGCTATTAACACTTTGAGTGCTGAAAACGCACGGTATGAGTTTTCAACAAGAGACTAATATGCGTAAATCCACACTAGCGCAGCGGCTGAGAAAATACAGATCTTTGTGACTCAGCAGAGCTGTAGGTAATATTTTTCGAACGAAACGCATGTGCGGCGCAACACAACCGCTGTGTAGAGCGGCAGCACGAATTTTTTAGGTAAAAAAAAAGATCGCAGTCGTCGAAAAAAAACCGCAGTCAAAGTGTTAATTATTAGGAAGGATGAAACGCTGGTGCTTTAAATAAAAAATCGTGGTAATCTCGTAGTTTCCTGCAGAAAGGTAAGTCGACGTTGATATTCCAATCAAAAACCTTATTAATATGTTTATTGAGGAAAGAAATTACTCTACTACATAATAAGCCCAGGGTCCTTAGAAGCCATGCGATCAATAGCATGTCGGAAAATGTCAATTACACAGCAATTCGACACAAATTACGTGTAATAACCGCAAATCACTACCTCATTATTGACATGGTATGTACTTATGTTTATAAAGTTGTTAGGAAGCATAGGTTGGCGTGTCATAATTGATACAACTAACCAACTACGCATGGGGTGATACTATTGAAATGGAAATTAATATTAGGTATTTTTGATGGTAGGTAGTCGCCACGCAAGAATAGTAAAAGTAAAGTAAAAAGTAAAAAGATTTTTATTTTGTCAGAACAGAACAGAGACTCTTATAATCTAAACTTAGCTTTATTAACAGACGACAGAGACTGACAAAACTCGGTCTCCACTCAGCATGTGCTATGGTAGAGCAGATCGTACCATAGCGCTGGTCTTCCGTGGAAACCGTGGTGCGCAAGGTGGCCTAATATAGTGAGGAACCAAAAAAATATATAAATTAATCAACAGAAACTAAAACTGTATGAATCGACACTTCTAACTCAGTACATGGATGTCGTAAGTCCAAAAGAGAACAAATACGAATAGTCTTCGTAAAAAATCATATGTATTTCTCCCTTATACATATCGACACGTCAATATTACAAGAATTCATAACATCCACTTCGTAACGTAACTTCTTGAATAGCCCATTACTGAACCACAACCGAAACCATACAAGGTAGCGCCTCGGCGGCGAAATCATTTCAGTTTAAAGGCGTATTGTTCCCAAAGATCTTTATCGAGTCCTACATTTACATCATGCCTGGTGCTTTACACGAAACACATATTGCTGGTCTGCTTTTAGTCTGAAAACTTGTGCAGCTGGCATATTGTTTTGTAATAGATCAACGTCAACTGCCTCAATCTCTCATTCATATTTCTTGTCTAACTTAGGTTTACCTTAGTTAAAATTGAGTAAATTTTGTTTCTTTTTAACTGACGAAACCTACCGCCTACGTTCCTATCGTATTTAAAAAATTACTACTTATCTATACTTATTGCAACTCGTATAGGACTCCTGTAAATCTAACTTATAATTAAAGACACTATTTAAAAAAGATGCTGAACAAAAAACTGTATAAGTACTAAGAAATGTTAAGTCGATCATTTGTTTTTTCAACACAATCAAATAATTTTCAAATAATCGAAGTTTTAAAAGCTAAATATTCCGTTGTCTTGTCTATCAAGCTGTGTCGTCAGCATCGTTCCTATAATAACGGTATGAGTTCGTTTTCTTTTCTACTTTTGCTGCGAGATCACGGTCTATAAATGATTGCATTGAAAAACTGTTGCCCAACGCCCGAATGCAATCCAATAAAGTAGCACAGTGTAACATACAACGGGCCCTATTGTGTGAGACTCATATAAACTCATAATTGACACTTAGCGTTCCGCGTACAGATGATTTACACCCAGATTAAAATGAGATAAGTGCAGCAAGAGGTTTATTGAGAAAACTACAATTTCGAATTGCGCTGATAGACAGTTAATGGGGTGATATATTTTATCTTTGAAAGGGCTTATCGTTAAGAAATCTGAAAGTACCTTTAAATCTTTTTAACCGACCACCGGGTTAAGAAGTTAGTATTCCAAGGCTGTGCAAAATGAAATTGGGGGAAATAAACTCGGTTAGGCCCACTGAATCGCTTGTTCCGGTCACACACTCGGAACCGTCAAAGTCTATCTAGTCCTAATGATATACTAGACAAGCGGATGTTCTTAATCAATAGATGACACAATAAAGAAATTAAAATAAACCTGTCTGGCATAACATTAAGAGGATTAGGCGAGGTAAGGTCCAAGGTTAGAGTGTCATCATGCTTGTCTAGCTGGCCGTCTGGGTAACTGGTTTCTGTAAGTTTTAAAAGTCAGCTTTGTCTCTATGACTATTATCTATTAATAAAACGTACTCATCGGATAAAGAACCGCAAACAATTGTAGCTATCATGGTATCAAACCCTCCAGTTTCGGTTTTTAGGTAGATAATTATTAATGTCCTATAAAACTAGCTAGTCTTATTATTTTTTTTATTACAAGGGTTTGTTAGTAATGACTAATGAAGTATACATAACAAAGTCGCTGACACAGTCCAGCGGGTGCTGCGTCATTTCAGTGTACCTAATGTAGGCAGCCGACGCGACAGTGTTTTGTCGTGGCGGGCGGTCCGCCGATTTTAATGTGTATAAAGACTATAGGTACTGATTGAAACCTGGGGCCGAATTCTGCTAACCAAACGCTTTTCCATGACAGTGATATCGTCGCAGAATCCTCCATAGGTAAAAGAAATTCAAGATAGGTATTGCGTACGGCGCTATTCGCACTTCATCACTTTCATTTCAACCTTTTCGCACACGTCCCAGTCCTGTCCAGTTTCTTTCATCAAAGGTAAAATGCCAAAATGTGTCATTCTGCGACCATACCATTTGGAGAAGCTATAAGTTTAGTGGAGCCTCCGTTAAACCAGGAAATCTGTTTCAAATGATACAAAAATCATGTAACTCTATTTGTAACCCTAGCAGTTTTTCTCTCTACAACGTTACGTAGGTAACGAGGTAGACCGCAGATTGATTTCCACAAAATCCCGCTGCAAATGATATGATGCCGCGTACGTGCGAGATCTGATAACTGACTGGTACGTGAGGTGGTGCGACCTACACATTGAATATCTGCGACCAAATAATGTTACTCACTATTTTTGAGGTGAAAATTGGTTTTAGACCGCTTTTTGGGAGTTTTCAGATACGTTTCGAGCGTTTCATCCATTAATGAGCAGAGCTTTTTTAAATGTATTATTTACTATTCTGCCCATGGGCAGTGCTAAGCCATGGCTTAGCACGCGTTCTTTAAGGTTATTTTTATTCCATAGGAATTGATTTGTGGGATAAAAAGTAGCCTATTTTTTTTCCAGGCCCAGAACTACCTGTATCTACGCAATTTCAGCATGATCTATTCAGTAATTTTGACGTGAAGAGTTAACAAACACCCATACTTTTATAATATTAGTGTGATATTTCACTAACTAAAAATTTTAAGTAAAACGCGCGTTCTTCAGGTCAGTGAATATCATGTTTAACATTGTTAACACTTTGACTGCGGTTTTTTTTCGACGACTGCGATCTTTTTTTTTACCTAAAAAATTCGTGCTGCCGCTCTACACAGCGGTTGTGTTGTGCCGCACATGCGTTTCATTCGAAAAATATTACAGCTCTGCTGAGTCACAAAGATCTGTATTTTCTTAGCCGCTGCGCTATGGTGGATTTTCGCAGATTAGTCACTTGTAGAAAACTCATACCGTGCGTTTTCAGCACTCAAAGTGTTAAAGCATTTCTTAAGTTAAATAATTTTTATAGGCTTGTAGCAAGACTAGCAAGAATATCATCCTAATACTTTGCTCTTAGTTTACTTGTTCCATTACCTACCTACTTAAAGTAAGTGCCCTAAAACCTCCCTACATTATACCTGCAAAACTTTTTGCTTTAATCTCAAAAATTACTCTCGCACAAAGCCCCTAGCTACTCAGCTACTGTAGGTACGTATACCAAAAAGCAATTTGGCTTAAGAGACAAACGAACCAGCTGTCATCGTGGCCGTCAGAAATGCATGTCGGATTGTCAAGACCCTCGGCTCCCCTACGTCATGGATATTGTTTAGGATGTGGATAGAAATGACATTAATATAACGATGAAATTGAATTATGAGCATGGGAGAGTAATATTTTTTAGGAGTATGAAAACTGTGCTTAAATAATAAAATAAACCAGCTGTTTTAATCGATATCATATTACTAAATCTTGTTCAGATTCGTACAAGTCAGATAAATCTACGGAAAACAATTGAATATCTCAAAATTTTTCTTTGTAGTTCCGTTTTAAAAATTATATTTTGTAACAAAAATAAAAATGCATCGTAACTTAACCGCAGTAACACACAAACCTAGATTCCATTCATAGAAATCTCTGTAAAATGTGGGCAATTCGCAACATGCATGATTTTAATAAAGAAACTAGAACA
This sequence comes from Eupithecia abbreviata, assembly GCA_943735965.1. NCBI lineage: Eukaryota > Metazoa > Arthropoda > Insecta > Lepidoptera > Geometridae > Eupithecia > Eupithecia abbreviata. The sequence goes on from OX030986.1 coordinate 3,411,602, forward strand.
ACCACCACTTAAGGGCAGTATTGTTGTCGAGTTGTAAGCACGGCGTTACGGAAAATTAAAACGGCAATCTTCCTAATGAGACCACAGCTACTAGAGGGTTAACAAGCGGGATAATATTTGTACGGAACATAAAAATGGAGCCGAGATTACAGAAAATGTGAAAGTGGAAATAAAACGAACAAAAATTATAAAGCAACGTCGCGCAACAAAGCTTTTACAATAACAAATTGTTTCAACACAAAGCATTCATTTTGTTAATTGATTTTAATCTCCGATTAAGGTAATCAAACAATTCAACAAATCGACATACGTTTTGGTTATTTTAAACCCCAATAAAGTGCAGAGTAATTATAATATTAAATCCATTAAAATATAATTTGAGCGCCCATATGTTTGAAAATCCTTTAGTCGGTATAAGCTGGCTATTATGCAATTATTTATGCGTGCTTCCTACACATGGGTGTAGGTGTAATGAGTTGATCGCCAGATGTTCCGATTTGATCTTATAAACGGAACCTATACTAACTGTAAATAAGATCTTACCACTGAATTGCTTGCGTAGGTTTTAGGTTATTGGGTTTGAACCAGTAGCTTCCTTAAGTCTTCTATGTATCTAATCTACTACGCTCACATTCACTTAGGTATGTGTACCTATACTTCTGTATTTGTTTGTTAGTATTAGTACCTTTAGTATTTAGTTTGACGACCGATGTGGCGCGGTGGGCGAAGGTCCGCCTGCGACGCAGGAGGTTGCGGGTTCGATTCCCGCCTCGGAACAATTGTGTGTACGATCTGCAGATATTTGTTCCGAGTGTTCTGGTCGTTTTCTATGTATATCAGTTATCTAGTACCCATAACACAAGCTCTGCTTACCATGGGGCTAGATAATGCTGTTTGTATTTTCGTGCATTATTTTCGTGCATTATTTTACATATTATTTATTTTAGTCACATACCTACTCATTAAGTAAGCTGTTAATTTCCTGAATATTGTTAAAAAATAAGTTCCCTTTGCTTTTAAAATGACGTCCGATCCTGATTTTTCTTAACTGAGCCCTTCAATTATTAAGTTTTAGATTTATATTTTGGTTTGGATAATTTTTATAAAAATATTTAGGTGAAGTAACATTCATTCAAATAACAAAATGTAGTCTAAAATCGCTCTGAATTTCACGATAGAATGCAGCACCAGCTCGTCATCTAGCTTAATAACCAGTAGCGGAGGCGTGAGCGTGAACAGCCTTGATATCATTGCAATATATGGCAAGAACTCCACTTTGATTCGGTTATTCCTATGCAAAGATGGCTATTAATATCAGTATTGAATTCCATTGATGGTCGTAGTAAAGAAGATTGATAGTGGCGGTTTATTACAAAAACTGAAAACCGATTACAAATTCATGAGTATAAGTAGGTACTTAATTTTTTATTTATAGTAGAAATCGAACCTTACCCTTGGACTATATTGAGATCATTTTTTTTACATAACAGCGAAAGATTCGTCGGTTAATAATCGGTGAAGATATCTTATACAATATATAGGTATAATATATACCTAAATTATATAGGTTGCCTAGAGAGATAAAAAGGCTACCTGAGAGATATTGCTTCTAAGCGATAAGGCCGCCCACTGTACTTGTCGCATGTTATGTTTTTGTTATGCTCTTTATCTGGTATACAATTAAGTGTTTTTGTATTTGGAATAACAAACATACAGTCCAAACGAATTGCACTCCTCTACTTTCATTCCTGTCGTCGTCGTCGGTTAAAAAGTCACATTTATATCCTATCTCGTACATATGGGATTGCCCATATGTACGAGATAGGATATAAATGTGTGAAAGCATTGGCTTTCGAAGCCCTATTATTATTAGTTGACACTCTAACATAATGAGATTTTACTAAATGAGCTAATTAATAATTACGGCGGACGCCATTTTGACCGTAAATCATAATGAACGTTAATGAACCATCTATAATTCAGCTATTATGTCAAACTTAATTAACTGGTATCGTTTTCCGGTGAAATATATAGCTGAACGGTCACAGCGCTTTTAAATGAGCTGGGTCACAGGGCTTTGTAGGCTGGCCACAGGGAGGGACCAGGACAAAAATAACGAAAAGCTAATCTGGTAAGACAAGACAAAAGCTTTTGGCTGTAGCATTTCGGATGGATAGTAGTCAATGTCTGGGAGGAATCAAGGGTATTTTGTTTACCAGAGTTGCTGTCCTTGTGTGCAAGCACATTGACCATTAGCAATATCTTTATATTTATCTACGCTTTGGTAATATTTGGTAAGCTTTTTTGAGATGAACCAGTTACTTTATCAGTGCCACGTCACAAACTAATCTAAGATTAATTACCTCCTCCATCACAGTACAAACAATCAGTTAATTAACATAAAAGAAAGCGTTTAATACGGTTAAGCTCCGCGGTTAATCACAGGTTTAAAGTAACCGAACTCCGCTGGTCATTTGTACCCGTCGCTCTAATAATTAGCTCAGATGAGAGCGGTAAACGGTTAACTACCATTAAAATAGAATAATGAGGTAAGGGTTAAGTTTACGCAATGGTTACGTTGATGATAAGTGCTCATTGCGGACGGATGAGGAAGCTAAGCGAGGCGCAAGGCTCAAGACTCACATAGCAGGAGGTTCTTCCAGCTACCGCCCAGGGCCCGAAGACAGCGGTGGAGGCGTGGAGTCGGTGGCACTGGCGGAGCACGTGGCAAGTTCATCCTCACATCCCCTTCTGAAGAACTCCTCGCGAGCAACGACGATCCTCTATCTCTAGACAACGAACGACGCCGTCCAAACGGCAAACCCCTCACAGTTGCGAAATTCTCCTCGTAATTAAAAGTCTCCAGAGGAATCGACTCTGATTCCCTCCTCCCTCTCACAGAAAAAGTTCTTCTAAACCCGTTAGCCAGACTATCAATAGTCTTTCGCTTCGGTCTTGGAACTTCTTCTGAGCTGATAACGGTTATGTCGTCCATGTTTTGCTGATCGTACGATCTGTAGGTTCTAGGTTGTTCGGTTGATAGGTCTTCTATACCTCCGTGTCTGTATTTCAGGGGTCTTTCTGGTCGCCGTTCGATGGCCCCGAGCTCGTCATAACTCCTGTATGTGGAGGTGACCCTGCGAGGGGCGGGGGGCCTGCCCGCTCTATCAATAGTCATGTTTTGAGCCAATTCAACCTGACGAAGAAATACGAGGTTAGAGATATTCTACTCTTTGGATGACCGGATGATCTTGGCTCGAAAACGCGCGTATCATTGACAATTTTCACAAAGCACTGGGTCCTGACTTGGTTACATTTGTTTACATTTGTACTGTATGTGTTAATTAATTAATCGAGACGAGCGAAGGTCGTGAATAGGCATCGTAAATGGCACATGCATCAGCTGTATTGTTTACGATAACCTTCATATACAAAGTTCCGTAATAAACTTGAATTGATACATTCACTTTTATTTTATTTACTCACGCGAGTAAAACCATTTTATGATCACACACAGCCTTTCTCGGTTCAATGCCACTAGGATATCTTCATACAATGTATGATAATCCTATTCTTACTTTATTTTTAGGAAATTGACACAAAAGCTTCCTTCGACGTGTCAATAACACCTAAACTAGGCAGCACCGGTGCCCGAATGACTGACACGCTTAAATGAACAAAGTAAAGTTCTATGGATTTAAATGATTTAACATACCAAAAGCACAAAACAACAAAGACTGCTTTACATTTTTATAAATGCGGGACTAGTGTGAAGAGCGTGTATTGGTGCAGTTCGAGAAGTATTGTCGTGACTCGTGTACCACAGACTAGGTAACAGCTACTGAGGAATATCGCCATAAAATTTGTTTACCAGGACAGGGTGCGATAACCAGGATGAATTGACGCGATCACGAAACGAATATATCAATCCACCAATTTGGAGCACAAAAGACCTTCATAATACAAAAATACGAAGAGTTCCGTAGATCTACTGTACAAAGTCTTACCGAACACGCCATGTGATTTGTGAAACGATTCTTGTAGTTTCGAATTTTACTTGTACCAATAGACTCGACGAACGCACGAAATAGAAGGCGTTTTAATTTAATACGGCACCCTAAAAAAGGAAGAATAATCGTGACAAAGAGAAATATTGTTTAGGCAACTTTCTTTCAAAGTAAAAACGTCCAATTAACTACGGAAAAGTTTCACTGTTAATCCGAAAAGGGGAGATTTATGAGAAAAGAAACACCGGTGTCGACAAAAAATACAAATTAGGAGTCTACAACAAAACGTAAGAACCCTAAATCAGTTCTAGTTAGACAAAAAAATTTGAAAAAGAAATTTCCGTGAGAAGTAATGAAGAAGAGTCTTGAGGAGAAGTGGTTGCTGTTTCTAATAAAGTTAAATAGGTAAGTGAAATGAAAAGACAGGACATTGCACACTCAATAACGAACTTCCTGACAGCTTGCTAAAGTGCTCTAGAAGCGGTCGAAAGGCGTAATTGCTACATTCGGGACGTGCACTGTCCCATTGTGGAATTGCCTGCAATTGTACTGCCACTTCGCACACAGCTACAGAAGGGAAAGCTCGCACAATTATCGTTATCATGTTAATAGGAAAATTAGGTGGGAACTTGTTTGGTCTATGTGATTTTGTCTTTTAGGTTGTCGTGTTGAGCTGTCGGATCAGTGCGCTAACCAGTTTTAAAATCGTTGTCAGGTCACTATCAGCTAAACAGCTGATTTGAGCTAGATTTCATTTCTTTCATCGTTTCGAATGAAAATAGTAATATTTTATTTGCGGTTTATTACATCAATCACATCACATGCATGACTTGTAAGGAACTAAAAATCTAATTTAATATGAATTAGTCATTCTAATTAAAAGACAACTCACTACAAGTTTTAGAATAATATTTTCATAATTACAATTTTTAGTACCACCAAGTTAATAACAAAATACATTTATAACTTTTATATGAGAGTTTATGAACGAAATGAACTGCACTTTTTAGTCTGTGCCTAGGGACAGCTCGATTAGCGACAGAATCCGAACAATTATCGAATTAGATACCATTTCCTGTTAGTTTGGGGACGCGTTTGACCTCATTGAAGCCAGTTAAGGTGACTCTAATTCATTTAGCGGCGGTAGTTGGGGCACCTGTTGCCTGGCTTTTCTTTAAAACTACTTTACGGAAATCTTTCTTATTATTTTTAAGCTTAATAGTTGTTATTTGTAATAATAGTGTTATCGGTTGAATGCAATTTAGACATTCAGGAGTTATATATTACTTTAGTTGGTTTTCGATTTACTACGAATGCTTAGTTTTTAATTGATTCTCTACCGTTACCTCCCATTTTTTCTACTCCCAACGTCATCTCCGCTACCAAATTGTCAGTTTTTACGCAGATAACTTCTTTCAACGTCTCGGTTCTCGGACAATGGTTTACATTGTTACTGGTTGCTCCAGTTTTTTAATCCCTATTAAATCAGATTTGCGGTTCATTAGACCAACAATAGCAGCTGGTGGACCGTGAAATTGCTGCACTACCTTTTGAAATCTGAGCGTGCCTGTTGACGTCAAAACAAAACGATAGACGATAGACTGCTTTTTACAGCAGCAGATTCAATATCGTTTGATCATTGTTGTGTAAATGTTCAGGTTAATCGAATGACCTGAGTGGCTTCTGATTGGCTAGAACGGGGCTGCACAGTAGGTATAGAAACAAAAATTTTTTTTTAATACTGCTTGTCAAAGTTGACAATGTGGTACTGATTTAATGCTTCTTATCAGACTCAAGAAATTCCATCTCTCTCTCGTTTTCATCAGTTAAGTAAGCACCTTAAAACAAACACGCATCAACAGAAGTGGGTAACACTTCATAGCTAAAATTAATATCTGAGAGCAAATGCCACTTAACCCATCTCAGACAAACAATCAAATGTTTTAAAACAGCGATTAAACAGGAAGCTGCTGTTAATTGCCAAGACAAGTTGGTAATGATGCTTTTAGCTTTTAATTCGAGAAGAACGTAAACATTGATGTAAAACAAAACATTGACTTGGAGAGGTTAATGTTCAGCTTAGTGTTGTGGGGAAATCTGGGGTTAAGTTCTTAGTTATTGACCAATTTGGGCTTATCTTTCTTGAAGATGCGACCAATTAAGAGACAATTTAGTTATCGCGATTATCTTTGCGAAAACTTTAAACAATCTCAGATGACTCATCATCGCCTTAATTATCTATGAAGGATGGCTTGTGCAATATATTATTGGTATTTATCTCTAATCATTATGTATGACCCATTATTGAAAAGCTTTAATGTGTACATAGCTATCGATAAACATCTAGTATATGTTGTATGTGGTAACATAGAATAAAATACACAATTCTATAATATGTAATTATATGTAAAACAAAGGAAATTTCAATCAAAGAATAGTAACAAATAAGAACTAGTAATTACATTTGAAACTGAACCATAAGAATACCAGTCGGACGCGTCTTGACTCCTAGGGGAGCAAATGTATACTCTGTCGAGACCTGCATACAGGGTAATTATTAGGGTAATTACCCTAAAATTGATAACTTATAAATTTTTAAACAACACCTGTAAACCTGATAACTCAAGATACCAACAAGAGCTGGCGCAAAAGCGTTCTTACATACCTTCATTACGAAAACAAGTCGACGAGTAATGCATTATCATGCATGCATTAGGCAACGTACTCGATGTGCTCCCTATATGGACGGATTACCAAATAATGACACTTCCTTTGGGCTTGATAAGAGCAACAGATTGACAGCTCGGTAACCCAAAACATAATGTGAGAATTGAGAACCATTACTTGGTGCATACGACCTACTTTCCTATTATAGCTGGAATACTTTATATATCATCATCATCATCATCATCATCAGCCTATAGTAGTCCACTGCTGGACATAGGCCTCCCCCAATGAGCGCCATAGCGCCCTGTCTTCAGCTTCCATCCGCCGCATCCAGCATCTACCTGCAGTTTTTAGCAGGTCGTCATCCCACCTGGTCGGAGGGCGTCCTACACTACGTTTACCGAGTCGTGGTCTCCATTTTTTAGATGTCCAGTATTAATTAACTTCTTGTATGATGTATCTTGTGCGTGCAATAACGAATTTAAAAAGAAACTAGTACGCCGATGAAGCCAAAATGCCCCATACCATCGATTGCATGCATTGTTCCCGAATAATAATTTATCAACGAAAGATTAACTGTAGGTACAATAACTGTAATAATAAAAACTATACTCATTATGTACTGGATTTATTTCCAAATATCAGACAAATTATTTATGTTACGTGTTTGTAATGAATTTTTTCGCAATTATTTTTTATAACGAACTATAGCTTACGGAATAATGTTTTTTAAAATGGCTATGATAGCCATGTGCATCCAAAAATCAACCTTTGTAAGAACCCCTAAAATGTCAAAATGTCAACCAACTCTTGTTCACCACTTAACCTACTTCAGGTATCACATAAAGTATTATTAAAGCGAATACCAACTCCTCCGCGTGCTCAATAAAGGATTGAATGGGCTTAATGACAGTTTCTCGATATAAACTTGCGTAAATCAACAGATTCATTAACTTAAATCAATTAAACAAAGAACCGTGAAATTGATTCACTTGGATTACAAAACTTCGTCTTTGTGAAGGTGTAAGGTGATTTTTGAATTGAAATATACACTGGAAGGGTCATATTTTGCTGGGTTTTTCGAATTTAAGGGGTTTTCGGAATTGTCGACAAACTTGGGCTGTATCTTCTGTAGACAGCAGAATCTAATTGGAACAGATCTAAAAGAAATTTTAGTAAAAAAAAATCTTTTTCGTTGTCAATTCTATAGCCGGAGGGGTCCTACACTACGTTTACCGAGTCGTGGTCTCCACTGAAGAAGACGTTTACTCCAGCGAGGACGGTTCTTTGCGGGATATGGTCGGCCCACTGCCACTTCAGCTTACTCTCAGAGCTACGATGACTTTAGTTCTCTGTTATGTCGGTTGTACTCGTTACGAATCATATCCATGAGAGAAACTTCTAGCATAGTTTTTTTCATAACTTGCTGAGCGACTACATGGCTATATACATAAAATGTATATATTGTAGAGTTTCCAGAACGATGTCAAGCGTAGGAAGTTCTAAACCAAACAGTAAAATGTTACTCCAAACTACCGTAGTAAGTTTACTAAACTTATTGTCAACAATTATCGTGTACACGCTAAGGAGCACGATGACGACAGTAGACTTAAATTTAGTTCCGTGATCGGCCGTGAATCGTACTAACATGATAAGTATTATCACATTTTATTATGGAAAAAATCTATCATCCTTGTTGAATATCAAGGCCATAGTTAAATACTACGTGGCAACTGGCCACGGCTTCTTTAGATACGTTGTTTTGTTGTTTGAGACGAAGGGAAGTCATATTCATAGCTTACTTCCCTAACCGGGAAACAAGCTATCTCCTCGCAGAATTTGGTAAAGATCTGATCAGATGTTTAACCGCAGAGCAGATTTAATTCCTTACTTGTTATTAATTGGATATGAGCGGGTTAACTACGAACTTATTTTGTGTTGAAGAACACCAACGTTTCAACCCGTTACGAGAAAGAATTCCTTTCGCATTAATAATATCTAAGATACAAGACAAATGTGAACAAAAAAGACGGGCACTTTCTTCCAAGACTCGCTCTACTATACAAATAGATCCACCCCACTCTCGCGATAACAAATGACAGGGACACAAACCGTGCAAACGAGGCGGTCAAACCACATCCATCAGCGGAGAAACTACTAGTTAGTTCCACTCCTGCACCAATACTACTCGACCATCACCTGCCTCGGCCAATAAAACAATATCTGACCCCGGAGAAAGTGACTCTGCAATCGATTAATCTAAAACCCCCGAGGCAAATTACGATAATAACAGATCAAGTAATTGTTGTACTGATAATTCGCAATCTGACACGCCAATTGCCGGTTGCGATATTTTATCCGCTGGTAATGTATTAGCCGATCAATGAACTATCATTTGAATAATAATCTTGGATATTTCTCACAGCATCATCTCACTAGCCTAAAAGCTAGTACATATGTTGAAAACTTATAGTATGGGAACGAGTGATTGATTTTCTAGTTGTTTAATTCCAGTTTTCTTGTAATCATTATCACTCAAATAAAATAACACAATTACCGAAATCAAATATTGGCAGTTCATATAAACTTTTGAAAGCGGAACTTTCATGCACTCATTTCAATGCACACAGATCCCCATGTTCAATCCAACGATCCTATCCATCCACGGTTGTCTGGTAGAGATCGCTCTTGAATCGCTCGATAAGACCCCCAAATTGTCACATATTTTGTAATTTTTAATCTTGTTTTTATTTTTAAGTGTGCAATCAAATAATTATCTATCTATCTAACTTTCAGCGTCTCATACGGCACAAAGATTTGATTAAACTAACAAATGACTCATTTGAACTTAGGATAATAACTATCAGGTCAAAGAGTTAGTAAGATTCACCTTAGCAGGCAGATACATACATGCAGAATATTAAATTCCCGCGGAAGCTAAAACGAGAGGCTTTTAATGAATTTCCTACAAACAAGGTGCGATGAAAAGGAAGCGATTTGCGAGCTTCAATGGACGTGTGCGAAGGAACCTTAGGTCATTCATCACGGTGAAAGCCAGGGCCACCGATATTCCTAAATTACCTGAGGCCAGACTGAATACTGAAAATGTCACAAATCAAACATCTCTCCATAGAAAGACCTCACATTGAACGGACTCTAAGGGTCACTCTGAGATTGATTTAGTTTTGTACTGGTTAAATGTTGACAATCAAAATATTAATGGAGAATCTTACTATATGGAGAGTGGAAATATAGGTGTAAAAGTCAAAAAGGACACCAATATTCCCTTTTTAACCAAAATAGGACCATGTCAACCTTCACAGCATGCAACTGAATTCGGCCACTCTCCACGGTCTGGTTTGCATTTCGAGTGCCTGGGAGGGCTTCATGTCTCTTTACAACACAAATGTTAAACGAAATCAGTTTTTGCGCATTTCTCTCCATTTTTAACGAAGTTTTTCCCAACAAAAACCCTATAACTAACCGATATATAAACACTCCCTCGTTGTTTGACATCCTTTTAGTGTTTTTGTCACAGGAACTGATATAATTTGTCATGTAGTTATTGCGACTTACATAAGATATGCTTTGGAAGTTGTCGTTTGTACTTTCTATTACTTATTATACTTTGGTCCGGCTGGCACATGATTATAAAGACCCTCACGACATGTTCGTAATTATTGTCCCGATAAATCAGATAAACACATAGGATGTAGTCACTGGCGTCTACATCCATCATCTCACAAAGCTCGTTTAGAAAGCAGAGTTTCCATACCGTGAAGAATGCGACCGGCCTAACAGGCCAAAATGTATAGATTTCGCATTAGAGTCGTTAGCGGTAATTGCTTCTCATGCAAAAAGCGGACATGAAAAAGAGTTACAAAAAATATTCACGCACCATAAACCCTATAGGATCAATGTTCAGGGACATTAATTAAATTTGATTAATATCTGCTTTGATTGTATGTGTCCAAGACGACCAAGCTTCGTATCGTTTGATATCTACCTACGTACCAACTCGTTTGTTGAGGACATTGACATCAGAACCTTGATGAGATACCTAATGTACCTACTGGGCTCCTCGTACCTACTAACGCTTGATGGATTAGCCTGTCAAGCAGCGCGGAAGTTCAATCCAAAGTAATCTAATTTTAAAAGCTAATATTACAGAGGCACTATTATTATGTTTGTTTAACGATCAGAAAGTATAATAAGCTATTCAATAGGCTGCTGATCTATAGTTACCTTATCCTATTCAAGTCTTTATACCTAGTATAGCTTTATGATGTTAATTTCGTGCATTTGATGCAAATGGAAAAGGTAATTCTTTTGATTTAATTCGTGCATAACGAATTCGAATGCTATTGGTTCATCAAGGTCCATTTGTGTTAATGCAGACGATCAAAAAACCAGCAAGATTGAAATATCCCAATAACTAAATGCACCAAAATTGCTTAAAAGAAACCGAGAGATCAGATAGAATCTTAAGATTTTGTGTTAGCTAATCATATATCTGACCCTATGTTTTATGAATCCTATTAAGACCAAAGGCATAATTCACTTAGAACAATGAATCGATCCAAAAAACTCAATGAAAAACGATGCCCTAAAATCTAAAGGTCAGATAGCCGTGAGAACAAAACTCCATAAACATAGAAACCCGATGACATGACTAATGCTTTACCAATGGACCCAATGTTCGAATGCGCCGAGATAGGTGAAGATATTTTTGAGGTAGATAGAGATAGATGCGACACCGACGGTGTGGCCAATGTTACTCATTATAAATCTACGGCTACGAGTTACGAGGATCATCTAGGGTTGACACACCTCATTATACACATAATGCATGATTTAGTGTCGGTTCGAAATTCATATTTCTAATTGAAATATAGCAATCGTGTATCATATACAAACGAGTAACATACGCACAGTACAATCTAGAGAAAGTAAAGCGTTTATATTCAAAATCATTTATACTAATTGCGATGATTAGAAATACGAAGTGATTGATTTGGATTATCAAGTGGTCTGAGCTTTTATTAGTTAAATTACTGACAGTGCCAAGTTAAATGATGAGCAAAACAAAAAATAAAAGATATTTTCGAAAATGTTTATGTTTACACTGTCCATTACCTGCCAACCCTTGACACTGCTGATAGGCGACACGATTATAATCAGTCGTTGGGTTGGTTGACACTATCGCTCGAAATATATTGTGTATTCACTCCGTCTGTTGTGTTCTTAATAAATCATTAAGGTGCTTTCAGAATAGACCATTGTAACGAAGCATAATGGAGAAGTATAACACAATATTGAGTTGTCGGAAGAAGTAAAGCCCTCGTCGCATTACTAGTATAATGCGATAGTGTCAACCAACGTATACTATTTTGTGATCGAAAAATTATATTAAAATAAAATTAAAACGCCAAAAAAAATATGATACGAATCCTAATAGGTATAAATAAGACTTATTACCAATATTTATTCAAAGAACAAGGACAAACAAGAAAAGCAGGATTAAAGGTGATTGTACTCTACTTCAGTATAAGATGGTTGTCGAACATGCAACGCTGTTCTTCCCTGTACTGAAATCTAAGTCATCAAATAGCTTTCATGTCTCTAGGAAAACACAGGGATGGAAACTTAGGAAGTAGATGCAAGTGAGCCTCGTAAACACGAAATACATTGCATTGTTCTAGCGTTTTAACTTCTCGTCATCCATACCGCAATGCTTGAAAACGAAAGTTTTCAACCAGTGCGTCCTACCCGTTATGACCTACGGAGCTGAGACGTGGACACTCACGATAGGGCTGGTCCACCAGTTCAAAGTCGCTCAGCGAGCTATGGAAAGAGCTATGCTCGGAGTTTCTCTGAAGGATAGGATTCGTAACGAATACATCCGACAGAGAACCAAGGTTATCGACATAGCTCAAAGAATTAGCAAGCTGAAGTGGCAGTGGGCCGGCCATATTTCGCGAAGAACCGACGGCCGCTGGGGCAAACGTGTTCTTGAGTGGAGACCGCGACTCGGCAAACGTAGTGTAGGACGCCCTCCGACCAGGTGGGATGACGACTTGCGAAAGACTGCAGGTAGATGCTGGATGCGGCAAGCTGAAGACAGGGCGCTATGGCGCTCATTGGGGGAGGCCTATGTCCAGCAGTGGACTGATATAGGCTGATGATGATGATGATGGTTCTAGCGTTTTAACACCAGGAGGTAGATATAAAATTGATATGTTACAACGGTCCTAAACGTTGTGAACATTGTCTCGTGTTACCGTGTATTAAACTTGGCGAATTTGTAACGTCTATTTATACATCAACTGACTTTGTGGCTTAGTTGTTTTGAGTCAAGATTTGACTACTTACTTACCTACCTACATACATAAACGTGTGTAATGTACTTTATAGTATTTTTACATGGTTCGTGCATATTAGCTATTTTATTTTCTTAATGTTTTTTCGTCGTTTTCGAAGTTATCTATGTTAAAACTTGTGTACTTAACCTGCCGAGACACAAGCGTTGACATAACCCTAGTCATTGAACCTCACCTTTCGGTCGTTGGATCAGTGATTACGATGTCATTGTTTACGCTCCGTTGAGCTCATGGAGTCATTACAGCTTACTTACATGCATCTGCCTGCACTACAGTATCTGATTGAAGAAGTGTGTTACGATGTTATTCGTGTGTCGTATCTATCTATAGAAGTTGTATGTACATTTATTTTATTGGAGGTTGTTGTTTTATGAAGACATATTGCATAGGCTGAAAACGGAAATCAATTGGAATCAAAATTCAGTACAGTTTTTCCATGAAAATTTGTGTGTTAGGTACAAAATTGCAATTAATTAGATGCCAATGTGGAAAATATTTGACATATCTTATGAAAAATTCATTAAGAAATCACCGTATAGTGCTTATCTTACAAAGCATCAATACTTACATACACTCTGCAATGCTTCAGTCAATTCATTATGTCATCATAACATAGGAGCTTAGTCCATATTCTTTGTTTCGCTTAATTAGTTTTTATGGTTCAGCCAGCCAGCGGGGCGGAACACGTGTCTACATCGACATAAAACAATAGAACAAACAATTAGAATTGTAATTGCTTTAACTTTTAAAAGTTTTCTTTGATGAACCGATCGATTGATATTATATGTTATAAATAATACATTTATGCTACGTATATACCTAAAGGTACGAATTGATTTATGAAAATTAGTTGATTTATGTTAAATCTTCTTATTAAAGTACATACTGCAAAACGCATATACATGGCATGTATAGGCATTTTAAAGAAAATTCTCACACAATTTAAAGAAGAGGCTATTGTTGCCGACAACATAGTTTATTATTGATAAACAAAAGCAACACATTAAACAGTCAAGGCACAAAGGAACAGTATGACAGCTAATTGTAGGGTCCAAATATGGCACGGAGATTACACAGTGTCAGTGTGCCTGATATGGCACGGAGCGTACCCAAATGGGCACCTTGACTAATCGAGACCACGACCGCATGGGGGTCGAAGTTCTTGAGATACTTGACAGAAACTGTTATGAAGACCGCAATGATGAATGGCAAAGAAACTCTCAAGAAAGTTCGAGCAAGACATTCCTTCAAAGATAATTTAGCAAAACTTATACATTCGTAGAAGAGAAACACCGAGAATTTTCCAGAGATACTATCCGAGACCATCAAGCATCACATCTTTCTTACTAATTTAGGGGCTATGTAAATGAAAGCGGTTTTTATCGTGGATCTAAGAAAGAGGAACGAATTTAGCTGACAGATAAAAAGATAAAACTGTAATATGATGAGACAAGTATTTCTATACAACTTTCAACATTAATTTCGTTAAACATTAATTACAATTAGATGGCTTCCATTAATTAGCCGGTTCACACATAAATACACAATGAAAGCTATGAAACTAAGTAGGAACGTGATCAATTTCTAAAAATATCAGAGAGAAAATTGAAAGAAGTTCAAACAAGCGCAGCTGATTCGTTAAAAATGATCTTGGATATTTTTAAGTATCTGGTTTACGTTGAAAAAGAGAAACAGGCAAAGAGAACAAAGACTTCCTTACAAAGTAATGTGAGACCACAAAATAGAGAGCAGTACTTGTTGCTAGTGTCTGGCGGGTTGCCAGACATTAATCGCAGACAACAGCCACCTGCAATTTACACCCGTGAAGCGAATCCCAACAAATGAACGAATCAAGAAAGTCATTGACTATCACTTTTGTTACCACATGAGAAATTGAAGAACACATACTTACTTTAAGAATACTTACTTCGGGAGACAAACAGACACGTTTCATGGAATTTTTACAACAACAAGCACAGGAAGTAATTTTAGAATTATTTGTAATACAGCTAAT
The DNA here is from genome assembly GCA_943735965.1 of Eupithecia abbreviata. NCBI lineage: Eukaryota > Metazoa > Arthropoda > Insecta > Lepidoptera > Geometridae > Eupithecia > Eupithecia abbreviata. The sequence continues at coordinate 3,426,670 of OX030986.1, forward strand.
GTTGTGACATATTCAGATTTATGTTCAAAGGGGATGCAGCAACAAATTGTACAAAAAATGTATCCCCTAACTAAAACAGTAAGTAGTAAAACACAAATAAACGGAGGAAATTAAAAAAGGTAACATCTGTGACGATTACTCAATCCCGTTTCAACTAAATTTATTCCAGGCGAACAGGATAACAAAAAACGCGACCCTCTGGGAAAGTTTCAAAATTTAAAAAATATACCTATCTAAACGGATATTGCCTACATATATCACGAATATAATTGCTCCATTATCGAGCACGGCACGGTAATCGATCGAAACGTCTAATTAACCAACGTCATTTATCAAGAGTATTGGAGTAATCTCGGTGGGCATTCAAATTGAAAATCAAAATTTTCTTTGTGGAATGATTAACGATGGTATGTCACTTGGCCCTCCCCTCGACAGCCACAATGTCCAAGTCATGCGATATAATAGCAATATTGTAACGCTTGGCGTCAAGTAAATTACCCACCACACCGTAATTAACAGAAATAGGTTTATAAATGATTATATCTCAAAATCATAACTTTAGACCACCAATAGCTACGTATCTATTTGTAAACGGATTGAAATTATTGATCCATAAAATCTCAGTGGTTTTAATAATATATTTTTTATTGAGGCTGGAACCATTCTGGACGTCTTTGTAATACTTTCTAAGAATGATCCGAATTTATTGTTACGTAATCATTGTTATTGTCTGTAATAAATTCGGAAGCTCGTTTGGCTACTAGTTTTTATTTACAAAAATATTTCGAAATGTTTCGGTTCGAGATTTAATGTTATGGGCACGCGCACTCCAACAAACATCTCTCGTGGCACAGGATATGGTAATGGTAGCAGAGAAATGGAAGGCGTAGACTACGACTATTTTAGTATAAGTTCGGTGTAAGAGCCATTTATTTCTAGCTCTATTTCCTTTTGAGAGGTTTCATAGACGGCGAGTCTTTTACTTGATTGGAAACCTTGATAACAAAAAATCTTCTATGGTAGATAATATTTTATTCAAGCTACGACGAATGCCTATAGTTTATAATCTCGATGTATTTTATGAGCCACGGTCTAAAAAGTGCTAACAGATCTACGGACGCCTATATAGAAGCCGGGTTAATGAAATTAAAAGGTGGATTAATTATATTCGGAACGGGTTCATCACGCAGCTAAGAGGTTTCCTCTTAAGGGACCATTCTAGTTTAATCTTCTAAATGAATTCGTCAAAATGTCTGACAATAATTAAGATGGAAACGAAAAATCTCTAATAAAAATTCTGGAAGTGTGTGACCAATACTTTCGTTTATAATACGTTTATAATACTTTCCTGTTCAAATCTTCAAAATGCGAAACATTCACCTGGTTTCCATAATTTTATTAGCATCTGCTGTATGTAGGGTACCATCAAGGGAATAATTTTTCACCGTCAGTTGTACACAGCTGTCTGGCAGGTGGTGGTATCGTACGTGCCACGTTTTGACAGATCTCGTCCTTTTGTGGGCTTTCGGAATTTGTTTGGATTGGTTTGTTTGAATATTTCAAATTGATTTGTTTGGTCAACTGCTCGAATGTTATTTTACTTGGATTTGCATTTTTTGATGCTTCTGCTTTCTATTCGGAAAACTACTTTTTCTACTCTTAGCCGAATTAATTGTTAGTTTACGTATACGTTTATTTAACTTTACGTTATTTAGAACATGTAACTTCTTACTTGGTAAACATCGCATTAAGCTCTCCCATGTCATCACCCGGATGCTTGAAATCTGCGGTAATTCTCGTTTACACGCACTCTGCGCTTATTAATATTCATAAAACGTTGTCAGCGATTATTCTGAGTCCTACGCTTGGGTTTACCGTTTATATACTAAGTGGTACCTAGAGTATAATATTTCAAAAGCTTTGTGCCGTAGAATTTTTGTCAACGTAGAATTGTGATTGTTTAATTTGTTTTACAAATCGTGACTGCTAAAATTTATCAGGAAAGTCAGTATAACACACATTGTATGTGCTATACTATACTGACTGACTTACTACTCATATATGCGAATAAAATCAGTCCATGTAAGGTTTTTTTCAAGTTATAAAACCAGCTAATTTAGTCAAGTTTCCTTACAAAGTGGTAAGCACTTTGTTAGGAGTATACACACACATAATTTGTTACTATTTGGTACTTATTTTACTTGCCCGTAAACTCCAACGTAACTATATATCATCATCACAGAATAACTCAAACAAAAGAAAGTATCTCAAAGCCAAACAATGTTAACACTTAAGTCTGCAAGGCGTAGCAAATAGTAGTACATAATATTTAGTTATACTCCTTGTTTCCTTCTACTTGTACGTAAGCTTGTTACAAACCCTCGATGCATAAAATTGTTTCATTGCAGCTCGTTTTCTACGAACAAAGGTATACTATCATTATGCTCAATAAAGCACGGTGTGAGTTTTATTTTCTGTTGCTGTAGAACTCTTGTTTTCTTTCGCTGTTTCTTTGCTTTTATTTACCTTGGAGCGGGAGGATTCGATGCTAATGAGATAAGTTAAAAATTACCTTCGAGCAAATATTGTACATAATTTATTGGTGCTTTTAAAATCGATGGCTTAGCTATTTTATTATCTTTACTTTTCTCGAATAGAAAAACAAATTCTGTAAAGAAACCTCCTAACTTGACCAACTTTTCAAACTTCTTTTCTATTTTCTCAAATAAGGCTTCAAGCTTATCTACAACCATAATTTAACGTAAATTTAATTCAAAATCATACACATGGAGTGTTATGTTTTAACACGGTCGGTGAAATTAAAATCACCTAGAGATAGTTATCAGCACTATCCCACAGTTGTCAGGGGCCGACTGCGGCAGGTTGCCATAAATGGAGATCAGCGACCGACCGATCATAATCGACGGAAAAACGCAACTTTGAGCCGGACTTGACCCGTTTCGAACATTACTGAAGAATTATGAGATTCCCAATCTAAGGTTTGACACCATTGTAATATTACTAAAGGTTTGAAATGAAAAGATTTTACGAGTTTCGCATTCAGTACGTCTATGGCCACATATGGTTACAGGGTCTTTATTGTCTATTGTCAAGCCTTGTGATAGAATAGCATCTTTTGTGATGTTATCCAGATTTAAGCGAACAATAATGGATATAATCTCAGCTGCACGCAAACTTAGCGAGATTGTGAGATAAAGGGCCGCGGGCTGCGCCAGCGCATCTGCCGGCCCACGTGCCGCCCGCGCTCTAAAAGCTTTTTTCTTGTTTCCGCTACGAAGCATTCATCATCAACAGATGGTAATAATAATAGGGTTACCTTCTCGTTCTTTAATTAAATTCCCCCTTTTACGTAGGTGTCGAATTGTTTGCTTCTTATTGTTTTTAATGATACGGTATTGTGTTACGGCTTCGTTAGATACGCTGCGCCCTAAATTTCCGGCGCACATGTGCGAGCCTGGTTTTTGTCAGACGCCATCTGAGGTCTATTCCGCAACATGTGCCAAATTAATGGCTTCAAGAGCCCATATAAGCGCTCTTAGAAGCAAATGACTCTATTCCAACGCCAAATTTTCTTAATGAAAACAACATCCCACGCTGTAGACAAATTAGGTCACCTTGTAATCAGATAGTATGCGCTGCATCAATAAAACTGATGTCATCGCATCAATGAACGTACGTCCAGGCTGTATTAATGATTAGTACCTACTCTAACTACTAATAAGCTTCTGTCTACTGTATCGAAAGCTTTGTTAGTCACTATTTTGAATGATGTTATTGAATTCTTCGTCTACTCGAGCCATGGGCATGCTTTGTTGTGTAACCTCTATGGCGGTGATTAAATCTCACCAATATTATTAACTGGCTCCATTCAAACACCCACTGCAGTTCTAGGCGGATCAGAGCTATGCCGTCCACCCACCGGGGCTGGTCCGTAGGCGCTCCACGGCCACACGAGCCTTTATTCATACGACTTCTAAACTCACTCGATTGTTTGTGCTGAGCTAACTTAAATTTACATTCGGAGAGTCAATGTCGCTACAGAGCCAAGGTCCGCCATTGTTTTGACTGTTTTGGTGGTCTGTACAGAATACAGTCGCGCTCATTTGAATAATGCTAAGCGAGCCGATGTTTGGATCCTTTCGTGCTCTCCCGGTGCAGATGAGAAGTTCGTGCGCCGTGCAAGCCAAGATCATCCGACCATCCATTCGGCATACCCAAGTGACAATGAACAATCACATGCAGAAACTTAATCAACTTTACCATTTATTCTCATGTTATTTTTCAAGAGGACCATCTGCTAGTTTGAGTCCAACAATCCTTTATCAGCACTAAAACAATCACATCCATAAAAGAACGTCACAAACACTGTAAAGTATCCAATCCACTTATGACCGGTAGTAAGTTTATTTCACAAGTTGCCGAATACGTCTGTGGTGAGGTGTGGATAAACTGAACACACGACCTCGCGCGGACTAAGCAGGCGGCAGACTGGCCGGGCGGCGGTGGCGGTGGCGGCGGCGGCGGCGGCGGCGGCGGCGGCGGAGCGGAGAGGCGCATGGGTGCTGCCGGGGCGAGCGACTCGACCACCACCCACTAACTGTTCCCCAATCTATGTCTAAAGCAGGTAGCAGTTATAGTAACTGTCAGCTTATCTACGAGTACGCGGTAGCTGCCTCCCCGCTGCAGATCCCGACTGCACCCAGCAACCCGAACACAAAAATGTCGTGACTCTGCGATAGATCGTGTAGAATTACATATTTTTACGCGGGGATTGTATCTTTACTGTATTGAGAGGTTGTGATTTGATGTAGGCGTGCGGGCTTTGCGATCGCTGCTCCATGGCATTACACAGATTGTGTACAATTTATGCCCGACGTGTGACCGTTATCGGGCGTGTGGCACTCCACGAAGCATCGGTGAGTGCAGATAACAAATCACCGACGAACGTTATAACGCATTCCAAATTGATATCACATTGAATCAATCGATACTGGCAATAAAAATCGAAAATACTGTAGGTGCATTACCTATATGAGCTCTCGACAAGCCAAATATATCACAATTTGAATTCCTTTGATAGAAAGCTAAGAAGATTTATGAAGCTCCACTTGATTTTAAAAGTTTATGAAGAGATTCGATTTAATAAATCATCAAACGATTTGAACAACCATAAATCTTATATCAACTTTATGTAAATTGTAACACCAAAGGCTCTAAAGGACGTGAGATTGGTAACGATTTTGCTGTTAGATGATACAGTATTCTACTTAGATGTAGGAAAGGAATCCTGTTTATATAAATTAGCATCGCATTTCATAAGATAGAGATCACTTTTTCTGTATACATTCGATATTTTAAATTCTTTATTTTCTACCTTAGCCCCTCGCTTTGATATACCCGTTATTATCCTCGCGAGTGTCTACAAAATCGAGCCCTTCTTGTGGATCAAAGTCTCTTTCATCTCAAATTTAATTTAACTCGTGATTCTCAGATCCATATTCTATAACTCGGGGCTAATCGTAAAATGGAATCTCTCACTTTAGTAATTAGATATATTATCCTTTACCCTGGAGATTGTACTGGAGCGATACGTTTATAAACTAGTTTGAAGCTCGTCAGTGAGGTAGATTTGCTTTTATTTGGGAATATTTTCTGGAAGGTCGGCTCCCAAGGACGTTAGGCTGATAGGTCGCTCATTCCCTATATTATTTTTATTTGATCGAGGGACCGCAGCTCTCGAAATGTTTGGAAGTTTTTTTGGTTTGAGCTCGTCTATGTCATCGGATAGTTTTGTGAACAAGTTTCGAAGATTTGAAAATTAATAAGAAAGTCTGTTAATATCGATATCAATCATAATCAAAGGACATAATATAATACTGAGAAGTTATCAAATTAAATATAATAAAAAATAGATTAAAAAAGACTTCTTTACAAAGTGCAAAATGCAACTTAGCACACTTTTTTATATAAGTCCGAAGGAGTGTTTTATGCGAAAATCTTATTGAAATGTAACTTTTTCTACACGGTTTGGCATTTAAAGTATCACATAGACTTTAATGAATGGTTTAATGGTGCTAATGAATACCTTAAACGAGAAATGGTTGTCACAGAACTTAACAGCTGTAAATGTACTGTCTCAATTGAATTTACCTTTTTTTACCACTTATAAGGCTAGGTAATTATTACCATGTTCTTTTACTCTACTTTATCTGTGTTTTAATGAGCGTCGATACCTGAGTGTTTACTTTATCAGTTTCGATACTTGTCAATTTATAACAGCATAATTAATGTCTTAATTGGTTTAAATTGTTAATCCAAGGTTACTTTTATCTTGTGGTTCTAGGACTTAATTGACAATTACTATGTTTTTAATTGACAATGAGTAAAATGTCTTAACCAAAGTCATTTTTAACCGACTTCGATGATGTTCAGCTGTATGTACATATGTTATTATTAATTTATGTGCGTCGATTCCTCCGATAATTAAGGACCGGTTTTGAAAATTATTTAGTAGGTATTTGTATAGAATGATCTCGAGGTGGTTCCATAAAATGTGATTCCCGAGGAATACATCGGGAATAAGCATTTATACATATATTCATTCTTATATTCCGCAAACTTAAAAGCAATGAATAATTAAAGAATTCGGAGCTTCGATACCTCCGAAGTCGATTTTTGATTTTATTAAAACAATTAAATTATTGTAAATTGTGTACAGAATTGCTAGTAAGTAGTTATTTCAAGTGGTGATATCGCTGCCATTTAAGTTGTATAACTCAACAATTTATGACAGACAGATTTCTGTGAAAGCAATGCATTATTCGCATTTACGGCCCAATATTTCATCAGAGCTCATAATCGTGCCTACGCTCGTGCCACTTGTCACCGGGCCCACACATTTTGTCAAGCGATCCTTTCACGATGCATTCTTTGTTTCTCTACCTTTGATGTGAGCTTGTTGCAATGATGACCTCATTTAGCTCAAGATGCTATGCGAGACTTTGCTCCAAAAACGAAAACAAAAGACGATTTGCAATTAGTTTTTTATGTTTATTTATCCCAAAAACAAAACACCATCAACAGGAAATATTCAGCTAAGATGCTAAGCGAGACTTTGTAAAAAACAAAACACGAGCTGCAATTGTTATAACTTTGTTCCTAAAACGAAACACTAGCGACAGACGGTAGGTATACACTCTCGATTGAGTCTTACACTGTATTTACAGTTTATGTATTGTAAACTAACGGATGTTGAAATTGATACCCATAATAATGGATTTGTAGGCGCTTTTTGTACATCAAAAGTTTACAATACCGCGAGTTTATCAATGGTGTTATGAAATCTCGAGGATGAAATTACACCATCTGTAGTAGATATTTGTGGATATACATACGTTTTCAAAACAATGTGTTGTAAGTAATTCGTCCTCGTTTACACGCCTTAAGTCATCTGAGAATGAAGTTTGTTCAATACATGTGCTAACATGTGGTTTCAATTCATTCAGTAATCAAAAAGCAAAGTGCTTTATTGGCTCTTTGTTTGAGATCATTAATTTTGTAAGTATGTATTACAAGATAATGGTTTTAAGTGTTAGAGAGCCTGAAATTGAATTTTCTAAATAAGGTTTATAGAAATCTACGAGAAATCTTTGTGGTCAATTTAATTAAACTTTTATTAAAGTTAATAAAGAAACAATTGTTTTCTATAAGCAATCAAATAAATATCTACGGAGTTACTAGCCTGCGACGCAAGAGGTTACGGATTTAAATCCCGTCTTGGTACGAATGTTTGTACGATCTGCAGATATTTGTTCCGGGTATTCTGGGTGTTTAATGTATTAATATATTATATCTGTTATCAAGTACCTACCCATAACACAAATTCTGCTTAGCTTGAGGCTAGGCTACAAAGCATTATGAAGCTTTATTTATTAATTCTTATTCTTTTTATTTGTAGTAATCTAGGTGGCAATTTATTATGAAAAAAATCAACAAAAAGCTCACGAGACTGGTAAAGATTTCATATTTAATCTTCATTCAGATTTTGCAATTAAGGTGCCGTTCTTTTTCATGCTAATTCGCCAACGTGGTGGTGCATTTCATATGTAAATGTCTTCCCGGCTGGTACCTCCAATTATTTCACGTGTTTTTGAAAGATTAATCTCTCTTAATTTGGACGCTGAAAACAGGTAATGATTGGTTAAGAACTCCAGAGATAATGATTTTAAGGCTTGAAAAAGTTGTTGTAATCACACCTAATATGTTAAAACCTGTTGTAATTGCGACCGAATGAAACATATCTGAGTCCAAAAGAAAACAGCAAATATTTGGTGCCGCCTTGTCTGATGTTCGTAAGTAAGATTAAACCAATATTGACTACCATTGGGCAATGCCTCGGATACGGTATCAAAGGATTGATTGGTTTTATCTGTATGTTTTTGTATGATAAAGAATGCCATTGAAATTCCGACAGACAAGGTAATGGAATTTGGATTGTCCTTTAAGTTGTGAAATATCAAGGCACAGATATTTGTAACAATTCAGACCGTATTTCCATATCATGCTAGTAATAGATAATTTAATTTATTATTAGTAGAAACAAACGAAAACTATGTAGTATTTACATTTGAAGCAATTGAGCTGCCTGCAGACTCTTGCAAAAAATCCACAGGATATGAATCAATAATATCTATAAAGATAATTAAAGAATCAATAAAAGAAAAGAAAAAAAATATCCACATCATCACACAGTAATATGTGCGTGCATAGTTATATTAAACAAGCAAGAGAACGGCGTTGCTGATGCGCAGGGTACGCGGCAGCGCCAAGAACTACCAGCAGGAAGGCTGGACACAGCCTCCCCTTCATGCAGCACTAGACGAAAGTTCTCAGTCTTAGTCTTCTAGTGTATTTTAATGTTTTCTGTGTATGTTTTAAAATGAGTCTTGCTATATGGGCTGTGTATGTTATCTTTCTACTTTGTCTGAAATATATGAGCACATTTATTTCAGACTTAGTACAAAGTTAACAGTCTTCAGTTTGATTAGATTTAAAGGTACGAGTACCTCACAGTACAGTCTAAACGTAGCGGGTGTCTTCAATACTTTCGGTCACATCGTAACTGAACCATCACGTAAGGTGTTCAAACGAAGTTTCATTAATGATAAAAAGTCAGCATTAAAATAAGTTTATATCCGGGAAAACATTACCAACAGCGGAAAAAAATGTCGGACGTAGCGACCTATTAACGCAACAAAAGTCTACAAAGAACAAAACATAATTGCTCGTCTCATTTGACACAAAAACTGTGCAATTCGATCCGAGGCTTCCCGCGGCTAATTGCTCGCTCCTTTCCAGTGTGGGGTTACGTAGGGCAACACTGATTCTAACATTCTTAAAAAGGATATTGTGGTAATCGAAATCAGTAAAACAAAGTTAGAGATATTTTACTTCTTTTCTCCGGAAACGTTTAAAGGGTATTGCTATCCCATGGGAACTGATTTATGGGATAAAATTATGGTAGACAACCGCTGGGGTAAACGTGTTCTTGAGTGGATACCGCAACTCGGCAAACGTAGTGTAGGACGCTCATGGAAAACTCAAATATTTGCGCTCTCGAATCTCGAATCACAAATGTCGCTCTGGCTCGCTTCCGTTTCCAATTAAACAGAGTGTATGTGGTCACTATTACCCAAATTATAAAGTTACAACTGGAAATCCGGAAATTTAATGTGATCGTATTGTCATGAATTTCGATCCTCTGTCATATAAATGTACCTATAATAAGCTATTTAGAAAGCCTTGAAGTAAGTATGGTTACCCTACACTACCATAGTGCCTGCGTAGCTATTTTCGTCCATTTATTTACTTATTTTAACGCTCAATTGATAGGGGTTGATTAATTTAGTGATGCAACCCATCCGGCTGTGTAATAAATGCATAACTTAATAGCACTTTAAGCTCTGGAGCAGTGAAATTAACATAATACTGTCAGCAATTACACAATTGTTTAAACGCAGTTTGGGAGGGGTTTTGTAAATAATTTAGAAGGGGCATCGCTCATCGGAATAAACAGCAGGTTTATCTGATGCGAGCAAGTTCTAGTACTACCTCCTTTTTTAACAAAGGAGTTTTAAGAAAGGAGCGGGTTCTATGTTTTATGTAGGTACGTAGGTTTCTCCGCTAATAGACCAATTTTGATGATTCTTGTGTCTCTAGGTACTAATTTTTTATTATCAATAAGAAAGAAAATGTCTGTCAAAACTTAAAAAAAAAAAACAATGTAGATATAAAGGAATTCAAAAGCGTTGTTAGTTTTTTGACGAATAGATAGGACAGTATGGCGCTAGTCCACTGTTGTGGATAATATGTATGTACAACAGTGGACTAGTATTAGTATACTGGGGTATTATTGAACGCGGGGTGAAAACCCTACTAAATGAATTTACGGGAATTAAGCCATATTTTCAACGACACCATTTAATGGAGTGGAAGAAAATATCGACAGCTTTAGAAAATATGGTTTAATTCAGCTAAAATTAATTTTATACGGTCCTCAGCCTGTGTCCGATCATACCCCAACTTACCTTATATGCTGATCATGATAATATGATGCTATGTTTTGTACTGTTGTCGGAGAATGCAGCTTATGCGAGCTTACTCCGATTGATGTGGAAAGCTAACTCCGGGTTGCATGTTATCCATCAAATCAATGTGCGATTTCGCAATAGAAAAGTTACCTATATAATTTAGCGATGTTTGATTGAACGCAGCTTTCTACAATGATTGAGAGGTGTGGTCATGCCGCATTGTCTTTTAATTAAAGTTTAGTTATGCCAATTTGATCCTCTGCGTGCTGCATGCTTATGAAAGTAACGGATTATTCTAGTACAATATAAGATATCATTATGTTTTTTAGTATACTCAAGACTTGCTGGGCAAAACTCAAATTACATAAGTGAAACTAGGAAATAAATTGATAACTTTGATTTTTTGTTCACTTCAATCTTTTTAAAGTAATAATAATATATAATAATAATATATAAGATGCTAACCTCGTTAGAGCTGAGAAAGATAAACTTAGCAAATATCTTGACTTGGCTAACGAGATTGTCAGCATGTGGGATGTAGATTCAGCGACCATAGTCCCGATAGTCGTTACGGTTAACGGCGTAATAGCGAAGAGCCTCGATCAACACCTGAAGAGACTCTCGCTAGGAAGTTGGATCAAGGGCCAGATCCAGAAGGCGGTACTCTTGGACTCGGCACGTATCGTCAGGAAGTTCCTTTCTCTGCAGCCCTAGTCACCGGCCGCTTGAGCCTAGCTTCGCGGTCGGTGATCTACCGTTTTGATATATTTTTTACTGTAGAATAGTTTTTTACAATTTTTGTATTTTCTATAGTAAAAAATGTATTTTATACGAGAATTTTAATAAATGAGTGTATAATATATAATATAATTGTCTGCCACTCTTCTTAACATTATGATTGACTTGTTTATGGCAGACGTCCGCAATCTCCCCTATAGCCCGATTACCCAGTCCATCCATCCATGACAATAGCCTGGTTTTATTTCTTTCATTTTTCTTTGCAATAGTCTCTACACCTGGCGGATACCATCTTTAGGTATCATATTGTGCACCCGAGGATCGTACCCGCTATGTGTAGCCATCGCCTTTAGATTACTTCTCAAAGGGCCTCTGTGCTGTTGGCTTCGGCCGGGCCCCACGCAAGCCTTCCAAAGGACCGGATCACTTTATGGCCGAGATCATGGTAAATGAGAGACATAATAATATAATATAAAAATAATATTTCCTTTAAGATGGGTAGTTTCTTTTAAGTTTTCACCAGATGCTATGAGCTCTGGCGAGACTAACCCCCATATCGTACCTTGACTACGATTCAACCTCTACTAAAACTCCAAACGCGGTTCGGTACCAATGCTTGAACGTAAAAAATCCCTTCACTCGAACTGAGTTACCTAAAGATATGGGGGTAAGACCATCATTTGCTACTGCAACTATAGCAACTATTTTTCGCACCAAATCATCACCTTCTGGTGTCTGACTCATTATATTTCACCAGTAATGTACACCGGATCATAGCTCACCCTCGACTTCATTTATGCTGTACAACCCCATCATTTTACGAGGCGGTGTTTACAATGCCTGCAGCACACAGAGCCTGTTAATCAATTTATCTGATTGAGTCTACGTGTCTAGCACATGGCGTAAAGTCATGAATATTGAAATTGAGTGTTTTTGAATATGTAAAGGGGCATTTTTTTTATGTTTCCGCGCCTGGTGTGATTCGCCCTCTTGGATTATATCATTTGAAGTAGTAGAGCAATACTTCCTACACTACGGGAACCTAACAGAGGAATTCTAACGTTTTGTTACTCGAAGTAATCTTTAAGAAATTAGACAATATCCCAAAAATTCCTGCGCTAGAGTCGTAGGAAGTCGCAAAGATTTTCGACTCGTCGGTCACTTGATTTCGTTGCGGGTTCAAGTCCTGTCGAAATCGAAATATTTTGGGATATTATTTAATTTGCCGATATTGCAGCAGCTTTAATTTATATGAAGAAAAAAGAATCCTCTCTAATTGTACGGTTTATTTAATATCTAGTTTCTGCCCGCGGCTTCGAACGCGGGGATTCTGGAACCACTATTACACTGGATAGAAAATTAAAACTGATATAAGAAATAAAAAGTAGCCTATGTTTTTTCTAAGTTCTAAACATACATCACTGCAATTTCAGCCCATTTAGTTTAGTAGTTTTGATCAAAGAGATTTTACATATGACGTCATACTCATTGTAAAGAAATAAAAACATTGCGATATTTTACTATAGCTACATACCTAGCGTCGACGTTCGAACATACAACGCCGCATGACATTATCTCTGTCACTCATAAACGTAACGCATTGCTGCGGTGGCAAAGCGGCAACAGCGCGGAAGTGATTTTAGTTCGAACAGACGAGACACCGCACGGCATATGGCCTTATCTCTGTCACTCATAAACGCAATGCACGAATTACTTGTCTCGTTCGTGTAGGTGGCAAAGCGGCAACCGCGCGGAATTGATTTTTGAGTAAAATTAAATTTATTTCATGATTTTCCATTTTAAACAGTACAAAACAAATAGAAGACATAAAAAGACACATCCTTGTTGCTTTTCACAACCGTCCCATGGTAAGTATTGCACTTTCTAAACGCGCAACATGGCATTTTAATATTTTTCATACTCCAAAATCCCGCTTCAACGTACGTCCGCGTCGCGGCCAGGAGCAAGACGGACTGAGTTCAATTCAGGCACGTACCTGATTTTCGTCTTGTTAGGCAGACCTCGGTACAACGTATCTACGTATATATAACATCATTGGTTTTGATTCGGTAATTAAGTAATAAACAGCGACAAGCGATATAATCATCTTCAACTTAATGTTACAATAAAATATAGGTAAAATTTCCCAATCGAGCATCAAATGAAACGACTCTCGTATACCTACGACTTCCCTACATCAAAGAGCTCAGCGACATGGAACGAAACCAATAAGCTTTTTCTAGAAAATGAAAGACGAAGTAAGTCTCATTCCACACTAATTAGCCACTTAATTGAGAAAGAAATATTTTGTGAGTTTATTTAAGGAATTCAAAAGAAAAGCAATTTTATATATTATTTTACTCAACAGTAGGTACTACAACATAATAATAATTACAGTCTACCACAAGTAGGCAGGAAATCATAGAATATTTTTTTTATTATGGATATTTCATGGTTTATTGTTAATTGTCTAAAAAAAAAACGCAATGGAACATCCTGTCTGTAAGAAGGGCAATGGTGTCGGTCGACACAGTTTTACTTTCAACTAAAATAAAAATAAATAATGCTAGACAATCTACACTGCATCATCTAGCCCCAAGCTATGCGGACTTATATGGTTACTAGATGACTGATATACCTCATCATCATCATCATCAGCCTATGATAGTCCACTGCTGGACATAGGCCTCCCCCAATGAGCGTCATAGCGCCTTGTCTTCAGCTTGACGCATCCAGCATCTATCTGTAGTCTTTCGCAGGTCGTCATCCCACCTGGTCGGAGGGCGTCCTACACTACGTTAACCGATTCGTGGTCTCCTCTCTAGAACATGTTTGCCCCAGCGGCTGTCGGTTCTTCGCGAGATATGGCCGGCCCACTGCCATATCAGCTTGCTAATTCATCATCACATGTTTTGGTTATCAATTCAACTTTCGAGCGGATATTTAGACCGGCTACCCCTTTGATATACCTAATACAATACATTTACATAGAAAAAAAAAAAGTTCGAGGTTTTACATAGATATAGATTTTGTATTATATAGATAAAATACCCAGAACACCTGGAACAAATATTTGCAGATCGTACAAACATTTGTCCCGAGACTGGAATCGAACCGGCAACCTCCTACATCGCAGCCAATAAACACACCTAAGAATAATAATGTGCCTGAATCATTGTTATTCTTATTATAAAACCGACGGCAGTAAGAGCAACCAAAGTAAAACTATTTTCGAAACACGTAGCAGGACGGTCCCGCCCCAATTATAATAATGGATATTATTTTAACGACACATCCGTCCGCACAAACCGACAGACATTCCGGCTTCCCGTGGAAATAGCAAGAAATAGAACGGGAAGCTGAAGTGGCAGTGGGCCCGGCCGGACATATCTCGCGAGGCACCGACAACCGCTGGGGTAAACGTGTTCTGGAGTGGAGACTGTGACTCGGTAAACGTAGTGTGCGACCAGGTGGGATGATGACCTGTGAAGGACTGCAGGCAGATGCTGGATGCGTCAAACTGAAGACAGGGCGCTATGGCGCTCATTAGGTCCAGCAGTGGACTAGGCTGATGATAATGAGAAGAGTATTTAGGGATGGTTGAGTTCTAAGATGAGTTCGGTGTCGAAGGAAGTGTGAACTGAATCAGTTTGAATGCTTTTCCTCTCAAGGCTATTGACAATCTTCTTTTTACATCTGGGTTTCATTTAATAACGGATTTTTGACAGTTCCTCAAAAGTAAGCCCACTACGCGCTTGGCTAAGTGCAACACACTTGAAAACTTTTCTTTTACCAACCGCAGAAAACAGTATCCATCCATTACGTCAGAGTGTTTAATTAAAACTGCAGCGTACATATTCACGTTAACCTACAAACGTATTGTTATCATACATTTCCCGATAAAAAGGTAAGTAAAGTAAAGTAAAAGTAAAAAGATTTTTATTTTGTCAGAACAGAACAGAGACTCTTATAAACTAAACTTAGATTAACAGACGACAGAGACTGACAAAACTCGGTCTCCACTCAGCATGTGCTATGGTAGAGCAAATCGTACCATAGCGCTGGTCTTCCGTGGAGACCGTGGTGCGCAAGGTGGCCTAATATAGTGAGGAACCAAACAAAAATATTAATTAATCAACAGAAACTAAAACTGTATGTACTAAGTAAACAATATTATTTAAAATAAAATACGTATATAAATTTTAGAATGATCTTTGTACATTTAAAATAAAATAAACCTGTTAAAACTACAATGAGATTGTTAATATGTAAGTAATATTATCTATTTTTTTTTAAAAGGAAGGCAAAGAACGGCTTATTTGAAATGGATGTATGTGTTGAGACTCAAGTAATACTTTTTTTAATAATTTTTTGAAAGTGTAAACGGATTGAAGGTAAAGTGCATACATTTTTTATCGGTACAGACAGACACAGCGGCGACAATGAAGGTCCTTACATTGTAAACGAACTAAAGATAAACGTTTCATGCATGGCTAAGCTTTATGCATTCAACTGTATCTATCTGTATGTATCCATATTTAGGGTGGCCACCTCTTTGCGCTTATGCTATCCTTATCTATAAAACTAAGGTTATTAACATAAGTCATTAATAACGGTAACGTTCGTAGCAAAGGACAAAAAATGAGGGTAGATCGGTATGTCTGCCAATAAAAACTTACTCGCAGTGCCTTCAGTTATTCTTTGAGCGCTTGAAAATGTGAAGAAATATTAAAAAATTCAGAAATCAAATCATGGTAAATATCCCGTTATAAATTTCTCCTTGTCTATTTGCACAATTTGCACATCTTTGCCAGGGTGGCGAAAATGTTGATAATTTTAATAGTTTTTTTTTTTTAGTAAATCAAAAACCAAACTTATATTATGGGGTTATAATAATTATGTCATGTCTCTGTAGAGACTGGCCGCCGCCGTGGGCGAAACTCGGCTTGGAGCACATTTTCAAAAATACAATGACGGGACAAAGTTACGTACAAATAATCAAATCATTTATTTGCTGTAACATAGGTACAAAAGTTCTTAATTAAAAATGGTATTTCCAATACATTACTACCTCATCGAGGCGTGCAAAATTAAGATAGCATGCAAATGTCACAGTAGAGTTTACTAATGTTCTAACCTAGGTATATCTTCTTATATATAAAAATCAATTGCTGTTCGTTAGTCTAGCTAAAACTCGAGAACGGCTGGGCTGATATTGTTGATTTTGTTTTTGAAATGTTTGTCGTAGTCCAGGGAAGGTTTAAACGGTGAGAAAACATGGTAAAATTGCGCAGAATTTCCACGAGGGCGAAGCCGCGGGGCGCAGCTAGTTGTAGATAATTTTAATTTTAACATATATACGTAATTAGTAAGTACTTAAATGTGACCTGATTACGCCAACAGAAGATTGTATTCTGAGCCACATAGCCCACTAAACTAAAACAACACGCCGACATGACGAGCACGCTAACAAAACATTTATTACGAAATGTCTGAACAATATGTACTCTTTTTCCTCACAATAAGAGAGATGAGATTTCTTATCCGTTGATAGATGTCATCATCATCATCATCATCAGCCTATACTAGTCCACTGCTGGACATAGGCCTCCCCCAATGAGCGCCATAGCGCCCTGTCTTCGGCTTGACGCATCCAGCATCTACCTGCAGTCTTTCGCAGGTCGTCATCCCACCTGGTCGGAGGGCGTCCTACACTACGTTTACCGAGTCGTGGTCTCCACTCAAGAACACGTTTGCCCACGCGGCCGTCGGTTCTTCGCGAGATATGGCCGGCCCACTGCCACTTCAGCTTGCTAATTCTCAGAGCTATGTCGATAACTTTAGTTCTCTGTCGGATGTATTCGTTGCGAATCCTATCCTTCAGAGATAATCCGAGCATAGCTCTTTCCATAGCTCGCTGAGCGACTTTGAACTGGTGGACCAGCCCTATCGTGAGTGTCCACGTCTCAGCTCCGTAGGTCATAACGGGTAGGACGCACTGGTTGAAAACTTTCGTTTTCAAGCATTGCGGTATGGATGAAGAGAAGACTCGACGTAGTTGATAGATGTGACTACTGAAAATAGCTACAGTGGTCTCTAACACCCACGACCAATTTAAAAGTTTCAGCTGCAAGTTTACCTGCCCATCTAATTCGATTAGAATCTATATTTCTTGTCGAGGACTCAAAATCTTAAAATGTATTCGCGCGAAATTTTAATATTTTTTTTGCGGTTTTTAATAGTATCTGCGTTCTTTCAAGGAATAAAACTAGTGGGAAAGTAGTTTTCAGCAGAGCGATAACCATTTTCTACGAAACCGTATTTGAACCAACTTCGACCGACATAATTTTCAATATTAGGAAGATATTTAAAAACCTAAACCACAAATAAACATTAATTGTTATATTCTGCTTCTATGCTCTTGCCAGCCAGCATGTTTTCTTTGCTCTGCGAGCGCCAAACCGAAACCAATTACTCGAAGGACCAGACGAGTTAAAATTTTAATTACTCCAAAATGCCCGGGAGTAAGCGAGTCGCTACAAAAGAATTAACGATAAAAGACCTATAGGTTTTTGTTTAAAGATCAAAAGCGGCCGAAAGGTAAATATGCTGAAATTGAACTTCAGTCGACTGTGTACATTCAGAGTTCGTTCTTAAGACTACCAACCTTATTTTTTTGTTGTAAAATTTGTCTCTTGAATTAGTCACTCATATAATAAATGTAAAAGTTTGAATGGATAGCTGGATGTTTGTTGCTTTTTCACGTCAAAACTACTGAACGGATCAGACTGAAATTTTGCATTTATGGAGGTAATATGTAACTCTAAGCCTTGAATCAAATACTTTTTTTTGTCAGAAGCGTCTTCGAGAAGCTAGCTGCATTGGCCTCGCGCTGTATGGTTGAATGCAATTTATTCCTTCTAAATGGTTGAAATTTGATTGAAGTTATGGGCTAACAAGCTGTGAAAGCTATCAAAAACTCATAGAGAACGATTAAGTTTATTTATGAACTTCATAATCATCGTGTCCAAAATAAACATACCACACGTTTGAAGGTCGTTATTTAACATTTTATCATACATCTGGTAACGTAATGTTTAGAAAACAGCTCAAGAAGCACAGCTAGATCAATTATTTAAAACAATAGGTACCTACCAGTATTTCTAACTTTATATTTGACGACTTCCGGAGTCCGTGGCGCGGTGGGCGAAGGTACGCCTGCGACGCAGGAGGTTGCGGGTTCCATACCCGCCTCGGGACAAATGTTTTTACGATCTACAGATATTCGTTCCGGGTGTTCTGATCGTTTTCTATGTATAATATAAAATATCTATCTATTTTATGTATTGCTTTATGTATATCAGTTATCTAGTACCCATAATAAAAGCTCTGATTACCTTGCGGCTAGATAATTGTGTGAATTGTCTAGCATTATAGCATTATTTATTTATAGTTGTTTAAAACAACAGATAACAGTATTTCTATCGAATTCTAGTTCTTACGGAAAATTTACCAAGTAACACTGCAAAAGTTTTAAATGTTTAGATGGATGGATGTTTGTTACTTCTTCACGTCAAAACTACTGAACCGATCAGGTTAAATATTGCATAAATGTCTCTAAGCCTGGAATGAAACATAGGGCTACTTTTTATCCCATAAATCAGTTCACATGTTATAGAAATAACCTAAAACGTTTCCATAGAAACAACGTGTGCGAAACCGCGGGCAGCAACAAGTTGATTATGAAGAATTGAAAACTGTACCAGATAAAGATTTTACTCACTGTGGTAATATATCACAGATTGTTAAAGTTGTTCACACGACGGTAAATGTTTTTAATCGTTTAGACAAGCTTATTGTTAAATAATGAGGATACCGGCTTGAAATGTGTGAGGAATGGAATACTTGTTGAAAGTATTAGAAGTGTTTTTTAACCGACCAACAACAAAAGAGGAGAAGTTTCTATGTTCGGCTGTATATATTTTTATGTATAATGTTGGTGAGTAGCGACACCACGGGTACCGAGTGCTCCCGGGGAAGTTCCTGGTTCTCGTCTTCGCTTGCGGAGTGGCATCCCAAGAGAACCAGATCCCACCTCTTGCTTGCCTTCATTGGCCGGTCTGAGTGGAGTCGCGAGAGATGCATCTTAGGATGTAGACTCGGGGGTGGAAGTGTCTAATGGCGTAATAGCGAGGAAACCTGCTCACGACCAGTCTTCGTGATGGTGAAATCGGGGCCGCACCTCTAGACACCCCTCAGTCGTTTGCGCCGATGTTGTTCCTCTCCGGTAATTTACTCCGGCTTTTTAAAGAACCCATCCAGCATTCGGCAAGCCACCGTCTGCCACTCTTCTTAACATTATGAGTGACTTGTTTATGGCAGACGTCCGCAATCTCCCCTATAGCCCGATTACCCAGTCCAATGTAATATATTGTATTATGTATATCAATTATCTAGTTCCCATAACACAAGCTCTGCTTACCATGGGGCTAGATAATGCTGTGTGAATTGTCCAGCATTATTTATTTATTATTATTATTAATATAGATCAGTTGAGAGTTCCTGTAGATTACTTGATTTCAGTTAGCTTAATTGTTTCAATTGTAAATACTAGTTCTAATTTTTTTACTATTATCTGATTGTAACTTTCTTTGTTACAATCAAATGTAATAGTAACCCCAACTGAATTTTCAAATTTTAGCTTCACACGATCCTAATATTAAAATTCAGTACAACTAAGTCAGCTCTGTTCTTAGTTACAAGTATTAATGGGCCGAATACGTGACCGACAGACGAACAACGCCGCTATTTATAGACAGTTTGTAATGACTCTTATTTCCTTACACTGTCGACGTGGCTGACTTACAGGAATTTAGAATAACAAGCAATTATGAACTGAAGGTTTGGTTGTAATGTCAATATCGCCGCCGGATCGTACAATCAGGCCGTTTGTAGAATGGCTAGGCAGATTGCATAACGGTGCAGTTTCATGAATTGCATTATGCTGATTGTTAAACAATCAACCCTTAACAATATGGATAACCGTCACATAGCCATCTTGTCGAATGAAATGAATTAGGTGTAACAAATCAGCGTTGGTTTTGTAATTTGCCTTGCCATTTAACAAGCTGGCTGATACGACCCGGCGGCGGCGGCGACATCTAGAACCTTTAACTTCAACATCATCAGGGGCGTCTTTCACCTTTGAAACAATGAGCAGAGCACGCAATAT
Organism: Eupithecia abbreviata; assembly: GCA_943735965.1. Taxonomy (NCBI): domain Eukaryota; kingdom Metazoa; phylum Arthropoda; class Insecta; order Lepidoptera; family Geometridae; genus Eupithecia; species Eupithecia abbreviata. The sequence goes on from OX030986.1 coordinate 3,447,250, forward strand.
CGATTCTAATCGAAGAAATCGCTTTCAGCGGACAAGGCTACCAATTGTGCCACACTACATTTAATTAGTAGTTATAGTTACTGCTAGTAAAAAAAAAAGGTGCAATAAAGATATTATTATCGAATGGCTGCAGAAAACTTATAGTAGGGGTATCGTTGCGAAACTGTATTTATCCGACTAGATAAGGAGGGTTATGTTTTTCGAGAGTATCTATGTATTTATGTGTTTTTTGATTTTCAGTTACTTGCTAATAAAATGCAGTAAGGTCATATTTTTTTATAATTTATATTCTAAGATGTGTAAGTTACCTCATTCAGAAAAAACGTAGGAAAAAACCTACTTAATTGTTGTCAGTTTATCAATTCTAACGGCTATGTGAACTTGGCACCCGACTTTGGAAAATCGATTTTTTTTTTATTTGATTCCTATAGGTAATCGTTTGTAGTTGATTGTAGTGAATTTGTTTTTTTTTTGTAGTAGCTCACTAGTAGTACTACAAACTAAAATAATTTCACTACAAACAACTAACTACAAACGATTATCTATACGAATCAGTTAAAAAAAACATCGTTTTTTCTAAAGTCGGGTACTGCGTTTTTTTCAAAGTGGCCAAACTTTTTTTTTGAGCTACTACAAAAAAAAACAAATTCACTACAATCAACTACAAACGATTATCTATAGGAATCAAATAAAAAAAAAACTATTTTCCAAAGTCGGGTGCCAAGTTCACATAGCCAATTCTAACCTTGCTTGCTATTCTTTCCCGCCGTGTGTCAGAACTATAATGAGTCGCATTTCCCCAGCTAAACTCGGCACGCACTACGAATCCTTGTGTTCAACTGCATCTCACAACTTCACACCAAACTGTCCCTTATACCCCGACGACGTCTTAGAACTCACAATTGATTGAGGTGGAAAGCGTGGTTTTGCATACAAATCGTCTAAAGAAATCAATGGAGAGAAGATCGAGGTTTATCAACGCTTTGAGGTCTCAATGATCAGGCGTTGGGTGAATTTTAATTAGGCAGGGTTTTTTAGAGTTCATGTTTTCCGATTTTTATTATGGATTTCATTGGAAGTTCGTTTAACTGCCTTAGAAATAGGAATTGTCTGACGAAGACTGAAGACTTATGAAAATACAAGATTTAAGCCGCCACCATTTTCTATTCAAAGAACTCGTACCTACCGCCAAGAGCCAAGGGGTAATAATCCTATGAAATGGATTTATGGGATAATTATGGGTAAAGTCTTGTCAATATAAATAAAACACCTGAAGCAAAATTTTAGCCCAGTCCCAAAAGTACCTAGTTTGGGCATGAAGTGCTAACAAACATCCAAACATTCGCACGTGTAATATTAGTACGATTTGATTTAACTTCTCTAGTCGGTGATTTGAGACTCTGGCTCTGACCATCATGAGGAATGACAGAATAGACAGTATACCGATACTTGATTCTTAAATCTGACCTTGTACAGAATGGTCATGACACTGGGAGTCATAAATTACTCAAGCAATGACAGCCATTCGCTTGATTCTCATTAAATGTATGAATGTGAAGAACGTGGATGGATGTGGTGAATTATTAACGTAGTTCATACAAGGTTGGGGAATGTCGGACCTTAAGGCCAGGTATTCTTGGACTAACTTCCTCCTAAGACTGATCGCGCTATCAAAATATCTATAGGATGGCTGTTCCTACCTAAGACACGTAAAGAACGACGAGAATCTCAGCTATGTGAATAAATGTTAATATTAAAAATAAAGGTGCCGTTCTTGTATATTTTGTACTTACAAAATACAATTTAAATATATTATAGTGATTAAGAAAATACTTTTATCAAATCAAACTTTGCTAATTTGTTTAGAAATATTCAGTGCCTTTAATAGTAGTCATAATATTGAACAAAAATTACAAAAAGGGGAATCTTTGGATTTTTTTTTCTATTGATTGAAGTTCATTAGATCTGGAAACGACTTTTTTTATAAAGTATAATAAATAGGTACATAGAAAACAGTAACAATTTTGAAAACTGTTTTCTATGTTTCATAGGATTTCGTAATCATAAAAACACGGCATCTGTTGGAACACCTAGCCTTAATTAATTTATGGATTCATGTAACATTTCCTTGTCCTATATAAAATAAATAAATAAACAATTCACACAGCATTATCTAGCCCCATGGTAAGCAGAGCTTGTGTTATGGGTACTAGATAGCTGATATACATATTACAATACTTTACATAGATAGATATTTTTTATTATACATAGAAAACGACCAGAACACCCGAAACAAATATCTGCAGATCGTACACACATTTAACCTCCTGGGTCGCAGGCGGACCTTCGCCCACCGCGCCACATCGGTCGTCATATTATAAGAGAACCGTTATAGAATAAAAGCTTCGCTCGTAATTGAAATTTTGGTGTAAAGCCATTGACATTGCATTACAGTTGCATCAGGAGGTTACTTTGAAAAACGAACGACGCCAACTGACGATGTCAATCGCACGGATCGGAAAATCTTACCACCAAGTGACTTCGAGCGCGTTACTAACATTTCGTTACGGATCTCTAAGAAATAAATGCCAAAATCAATCTAAGTAAATAATATTTCAAATAATTCATCAAAAGAACGGATCGGCTGTCTTTTGTTTAGTGTGATCCGATTCAGACGTCATCCGTTAACTTCGTTCGTTTTTCAAAGTAGACCTCCAAGTAACAAAGGATTTTATAGGTTTTATAGGTCTTAATCGATCGCTTGAAGCTTGCTCACGAAGGGGTAGGACAGACCCATCGACGACGCGACGCCGACGCGTCAGACCTACACGGACTCAGGACACGGACGCTGTGCACAAATAATAAATAAATAAAACAGCGTTCTGGATACTGGATGACTGATAAACAATATATTACATAAATATTTTTACTATACATAGAAAATAAACAGAACACCCGGAACAAATATCTGCCGATCGTACAAACATTTGTCCCGAGGCGGGAATCGAACCCGCAACCTCTTGCGTGGAAGGCAAACTGCGCCACAGAGGTCGCCAAATGCTCCACGTTCAAGTTTACACGACACAGACAGCCCTATGATAATGATTAGCGCGTATTATTAATGACCGACGAACACCCTTCCCCGATACACTAATTTGTTATTCATAAAGGTTTCCTCGACGAGCTTTTTGAGCGGACGAGCTTGCCCGGAATTTTTATTTAGAGGATGGAGTTGTGAAGATGGACCATCTTGATAATCTTACCTTTAGTCCAACTTGGTCTAGTTATTTTTGCCTTTGCTCTTAGTACCAATTAGGGCGCAATCAAACGGTATCCGTTTTACAGGCTCCGTTTTTTTGTAGTACGTGAGAAACGTATAATACGTCCATGTTTAGAAGAGTCAAATTCGATTATGCACAAATCGATTTTCGTTATGCGTGCACAATATGCCTATACCTTGATTTCCGTGTCTGTGAAGTTAGCAGAGCATCTTCCAGAGCATGAATAAATTAGAGTTCTGTTCGCACGCAGGTGAGTTCTACAGTTCCTGTTCGATGTTTTTCACAATGATGTTGAAAAATTACCTGAAACAAAAAATATATCTATGAAAACAAACATCAACTAATCGAAAAAAAATAAAACTAGAAATTATCTGCAGTTCAAACAATTTAGCTATGTGCGGACTGTTGCAAACAATGTACAGAATATCTCAACTCTATGAAATTAACTGAACAAAACAGAAGAGTCCCAAAACTTCTGACAGCGGTGGGGTTCGAACCCACGCCCTTTCGGACAGGTGCCTAAAACCAGCGCCATAGACCACTCAGCCACGCTGCCTGTTAGATGGCGTCTTGAATTCAGCATATTGAATGTTTTTGTTGTTAAAATTATGTTTCTGTCAAATGAATGTGCGTGAAATATCCATTATCTCGTTAGCGTTCAGGTGAAAAGAGGATTTACTCTGTATCTAATACATTGGCAGGTTTCTCTTGAAGGCAATACATTTTTAAATACACAAGCTGCTAAGCAGCTCTTAGTACCCAAGGTGTCTAGAGGTGTAATCACATAGCTAATAGGTAACCAGTGGGCGTCGTTGTTCGAAGCTATTACGTTGCATAAATCTGCGATGATCGGCCTCGTCTATAGCTGCTTATTACCTCGTATTACGAGTGATCGGTGCAAATGAGCGAAGGATTATCGACGACCGATGTGGCGCGGTGGGCGAAGGTCCGCCTGCGACGCAGGAGGTTGCGGGTTCGATTCCCGCCTCGGAACAATTGTGTGTACGATCTGCAGATATTTGTTCCGGGTGTTCTGGTTGTTTTCTATGTATAATAAAAAATATCTATCTATGTAATGTATTGTATTATGTATATCAGTTATCTAGTACCCATAACACAAGCTCTGCTTACCATGGGGCTAGATAATGCTGTGTGAATTGTCCAGCATTATTTATTTATTTATTATACCTACCTTAGGTCTTATACGAGATAAGTACTATACGTAAGGTCTAGGACAAGAGGACATTCCAGATAGGTGCCTTGCTAGCTGCTGTTTGCGACTTCGCATGCCTCTGTTTGGGATATAAAGTAGCCAATATGTTCTAGGTCTAGTTAGAATAAATCTTTGCCAAATAACCAGATCAGCAGTTTTCGCGTGACGAGGAAAAAACATCCATTCAAGCATCCAAACTATCGAATTATTCATTCAGACTTAGACTTAAATAGGCAAATAAACATGTATGACAAGGGAAGGCAAGAAACCACTAGCATGTTCATCTCTTATATGTCTACATATAAGAGATGAACATGCTAGTAGTTTCTTTTCCACAACTTCCACAATTTAAATGAACAGTAAAATAATTTTATTTGATAATAATTTAATGTATAAAATATGATTTGTCTAAGTGCTTATTTTGCAAGCCTTTTCTATAAATGATTTTTGACTATTGAATCCATAATAATTTATAAATTCGAAAGAACTTATTAATTATTTTTACGCCAAAACGGCTAAACGGATTTCAATGAAATTTGGTAGAGAGGTATCCGGAGACGGTTATAGCCTACTTTTTCCAGGAAAAGCGCATGCGAAACCGTGGCAGAAGCTAGTTTACTGTACCTATTATTGTGATACTTAACTTATTAATTCTAGTGCGAGAGAGTATTCTAGAAGTGTAGGTTGAGGTAATATCCAGGTACCTTTCATGACGAAGTAACCAATTAGACGACGAGGCGTCATAAATAGAGATATTTAGCATTGCAATTTTAAACTTGACGTAGGTATAGGTACCTCTGTAAAATTGAAGTAGCAACTAGTGCAGTTGTAAATCAATTCTGCTTAGAAATTACGGTGGTTCATAGAGCCATAGCCAATGAATCACCGTACACTGCAATAGGTTTATTTACAACATAAAAAAAAATCGAAGTTCTTTGTTCGGTTGTCTGTATTTTTTCTAATGTATGTTCGTTAATTACTCTTTACACTATAAGAAGATAAGACATGATAATTTTCACAATCACTGGTTTCCACGGCAACTTTGAAAAATCCTACTAATATTATAAACGCGAAAGTTTGTAAGTATGGATGGATGGATGGATGTTTGTTACTCTTTCACGTAAAAACTACTGAATGGATTTTAATGAAACTTTACAATAATATAGCTTATACATCAGAATAACACATAGGCTACAATTTATAAAGATATATTGTATATTATCCAAAATATCTATCACCACGCGGGTGAAACCGCGGGGCGCAGCTAGTAATTTATAAAATCAAGGACGAGCGATCATTTCGATGACCTTTCTATGAAAATGTTTAATATTTGTGTATTGTTTTTTAATTCTTTCTTATTATGTAATGTGTCGTGTTATGTGTTATGTATGGTGTCAAATAAGTAAATGTATTTTCTCTCTTTCTTCTATTTATTTCACAGAGATCCGAAACTAACTCTTTCCTTGACCAGTAAATTGAGATTGAGAGAGAACACCGCTTCAGAACAACCAATTTTGTGTATCTTCCGGCTGGGCTTGAAGATGGCAGGAAGGAAGACGCACGTGGGCGTCGTCATACCTACGTAATGATAAGGTCTTACATCCGATACTGGTTATTACTAGTGGACGGTGCGAATAAGGCGCTACACGATTATACCTGGTTAGTTATAAGGCCGTTAGATTATCCTACGCCTAACATGATCCACACCTCAATATATGTACAGTATTCTTCACATAGCTTGTGGTAAACTATATCTAAGGTTACTGTTATTGTGGTATATATACCGTCGAAATCGAACATTTTCGGGATATTATTTATCTATATCTAATTTATAATTTTTCGTGTTCGGTTTGGGTCAGCATGTAATCTAATTTAAGCAATGTAGTTCTAATTGTTTGTTACCTTTTCTTCTGTCTTGTTTTAATAACACAATACAATACCTACTGATTGTGGAATTCACATTATTACAATTACATATTTATATTATATAGCATGTAATCTAATTTAAGCAACCGTAGTTCTAATTGTTTGTTACCTTTTTTTCTGTCTTGTTTTAATAACACAATACAATACCTACTGATTGTGGAATTCACATTATTACAATTACATATTTATATTATATAGCATGTAATCTAATTTAAGCAACCGTAGTTCTAATTGTTTGTTACCTTTTTTTCTGTCTTGTTTTAATAACACAATACAATACCTACTGATTGTGGAATTCACATTATTACAATTACATATTTATATTATATAGCATGTAATCTAATTTAAGCAACCGTAGTTCTAATTGTTTGTTACCTTTTTTTCTGTCTTGTTTTAATAACACAATACAATACCTACTGATTGTGGAATTCACATTATTACAATTACATATTTATATTATATAGCATGTAATCTAATTTAAGCAACCGTAGTTCTAATTGTTTGTTACCTTTTTTTCTGTCTTGTTTTACTTACCTGTAATTAGATAGTAATAACTCTACCTACTCGATTATATGTATATTATAGCAGCACGTACATGTGCTTATGTTGCAATCAAGTTCTGATCAAACTTTATGTAACCTCATAATTTAATGTGATTGTGATGTGTTTTGTACGTTAAATAAATAAATAAAAAAAAAAGATTCTGGTAACGACAGATTCGTTTTATTTCATGAGAGATTCGATTTAACACTTTCATGCAGAAATACAGTCAAAGGAAAGTATTGGTAGGACCTATGACTGCTTCAGTTTTGGTCAGATTCTGTTTAGGACAAACTGTATAAGACATACTTACCACTGGGGTATCATAAACGTTAAAGTTACTTCTAGAACTTCCTGCGTCTGTTTTCCCGGTAGAGCATCTACAATCTCAGAGTCTTCAAATCCCGAGAGAATTTCCTTCTGGATAAGCGTGCTTCATCACAAGCCAAGCCACATCTTTACTTTCTTAAGTGGGATGGTGGTCTCAAACGCGTTACACCATTTTCGTTAAAAATATAAGTAAGGCAACTAACGTGATTTTGAATGTACAATACAGTACAAAAATACTTTATTGTACACCAGATGCAGACCATTACATAAAAGAAATTACATGTACAATGGGCGGTCTTATCGCTTAGAAGCTGCATCTCTTCCAGGCAACCTTGGATGGAAAGAATTATGTGAATTTAATGTACCGGTGCGGCAGTTGGAGTGAATGATTGGCAGGTCTTCTACCAAATGCTTCAATCTTGATTGGATACACAAAAAAACACTGGTAGATTGAAAAAGACTCAAATCAACGTGAACTTATTAAAGCTTTATATTCCATAACGTATACTACCAACTATTGCAATAAAGAAACAAATGTAATCGAAAGGTTATGTTGATAATAAAAGAAACTAATTCAAATGAATCAACGGCTGGATCAAACACTGCAATTTCATCCACCATTGCTTAAGAAATAAGCTATGGATCCTCAGCAAATAACATGAAAAGGGATATTGTTTAACTCGTTCGTCTCATCTACAAAGAGGGAACGGCAAAAACCGCGGAGCAGACAAAGGTCGAATTGTGTCGAACACAATTTGTGGCTCCGGCATCCTATAACGATAAATCTTGACATAAGCAGATTTACAGCACTATAAATAGGAAGTGGACGGTAAGAAAGCCGGAACCTGTTTACTGGTGAGACTGGCTGCGAGTAGCTAAAATAAGATTTTAGAAGCCGATGAAGAGCAATGTGATCAAAGAAGGTGGGAAGAGAAGTCTTTGCACTGCAGTGGGAAAGTACAGGTTTCTGGCACTGTACGTACATGAGCAGCGCTGTAGAAAGACTACAGACGCACTGTGTAATGTGTATGATTATACGAGAAAAATAGTTTTAGAGAGAGAGAGAGAGAGTATGTGTTAGTTGGAGTTAGAGAGAGAAAGCGACGCAGAAGACAGATCAACGATAGCAGAAAACTGAATCTCTTTGATGACAACTGCAATCAAGCCACTGAAGGATATGATAAAATTAGAAAACACAATGTATCTACAATATTTATATACATATTGTAGATTCATGTGAGAGATTCATTATATAATATTATTTATTGGTATTTTAAGTTAACCAGTTTGTACTCTAGCAGGTTGGTCGGTACCGGCATCAGTTGTGTGAACGAACCCCAAACTATAAACATGCAATATCATCAAAACTGATTTAACTGCGTATGGGACATAAAGATTTTCAGGATTTTTAATGTCTTCGACCCAAATCTCGTACGATAATTGCCTTAGGTTGCCATAAAATCGGAAGAAAGAAATAAACTGGTAAAGATATTGTTTTAATGCTTTGAACGAGTTTTGCTGAACTAATAACTTCTTTAGATTATGTTAGTAATAATAATATTAGTTTAGCTTTTTGTGGAGAGGGTTCCAATGAAGTAGGTTTAACACCGCCCGCATTGTGTACTGTTTGTGATTAATTACATCGAGTTGATGCTTGATGTGCGTAGATGCTTGTGTTGATACTCACCACCTACGCCTCAGAAGGACGGTCATGGGGTAAAGCATCGTAAACCGCATGTGTTACGAAGATTATATTATTTTACTATAAAACATTAGTTGGGCCATCTCATTTATAAATTATTATTGAAATATACTAATCTCTTTTTGATCTTGTAGTTCCATTAGTTACCTAATGTGTTCATGTCGCTTACACCCACCAAGATTCCTTTAAATGACAGTTTTTGTGGCTTCAGCAAATTGGCACCCCTCGCATTTGCACCCCGTTAATCGTCATCTATCCATCAATCTTAGTGATTTACTGTCATCTTGAGTGATTCTGGCTGCAATGCAATGCATCGTGACTCATGGCTCTGATCGATTTGAGCAAAAAGTTAATCGCCTACGTAAACAGCTAGAGCTATTTGCTATTAGAGTCTATGATCTGTCTTACGCAAATCAGTTAGCTGACGAGCTTTGCCTAAACAGCACCAGGTTTCTTCATAGAGTACACGGGGGTTACGTGGAAGCACTTGTAATGGCTCAGACAGAATTAGTGTTTCTGTTGTGATATACTTAAAATCATATGTTTCACAATCAAAGCAGCACGCCTGCCAGAAGATCCTGCCAACTGAACTTCCTGAACCAGAGCGTGTCACTTAAATTATTACAAATAAAATGGGCGTAGAACAAAAAACCTCGCAAAAACACTGCCGCACAGAAAACTCTCCGTCTTGCCGCAGCTTTACTTCCTATCCACATTAAGGTTCCTGTTTTGCGAAATGGGGTGACTGCAACACCGGAAAATACGCTCAAACATTAAAGTGTTAAGGTTGATTATTGAAGAGCGGGGTGAATAGGCCATCAACAACACGCATGATAAAAGCCAGCGGGGCACAAGTGATTAAAATAAGTACGGATTTAGGTGGGGCTGCAGTTAATGGGGGCGAAGACCTGCCACGCCCGCGGCCGGCCTTGCGCCTTGCAGCCTCGAAATAAAAGGAATGCTAACCGAAATTCCGCTAATGAGCGTTGAGGGGCCAAATTATTTAGACGTCTTGCTTAATTTCTGTCCACAGAACTAGAGTGGCTATGGCTGACGACAGACAAAATGGTGGCTGACACTTAGTTGATTTGGAAAGATGTTAAGGAAATTCAACTCATAGAATCAGCTGAACTGAGTCATGGTATGATGGGTCAGTCAATTCGTACACATGAGCTCTATTCAATCAAATCCAAATATTCGGCTGGCAACCGTTCGACCCTTACAGGTCTAACAGATTACCAATCAGTTCCTTGGCAAGTCTCGTTAAGTTTTCGCAAGCTGGCCCCACAACGCTTAATCATGCGATGGCTTGCAAATGCGGGTAATGATGATCGATGGCCCCGCGACCGTGACGGTCGAAGCCAATAGTTAGTTTTGTAGCGTTTTGTGAATGAGATATTATGTGAAATTGAGTCCTCTATATATTTAGTTCGTTCCTGAACTACAAATGGATTAAAGAATGTTTCATTAAGATGTAGGAAATAAGAGTTTTATTAATTCTAATGAATTCTCTTGCGTAAAAGTTATTTTTATGAACATAATTGTTAAGGTCCGTTACATTTCTGCAAGGTACAAAATTTTGTTCGAGCCGATTTGACTGCAGACGGATATTTTAAAAACTCACATGCTCCAAGTGGTGGCGATATAGTAGCTGTGGTTGCGATGAACCAATCTTCCATATTAAAATACTGTTAAGACTGCACCATAAGATACGTGCAAAATTTTGCCAAGGAAGGTGAGTTATGTCGAATTCTCAAAATAATTGAGTCTTCGAAAGTTTGTCTGCTAGTCCGGACTAAGAATACATCAAATTGCTTTATTTCTTTTCGACCTTAAAGAAAACTCTTGGACGCGTATAAACAAAGGAAACTTAAAACCTAGGCGTAAAAACTGCCAATCAGAATTAGCCTCGCTCCCAAAGTGCAAAGGTCAATCAGAAGTCCTGAAGACCTCGTACGGTGGAATCTAAATCGAAAGCAATATAGGGCAATCAGGCGAGCACGGACGATAGCGTATCGCATCACCGATAGGTACCGCTCTCATTAATCACCGAGGTTTAGTTTCAGCCCCTTGTGTACACTGATATAGGTAAACTAAACACGGGTAGCGGTAAATAAACTTGTGCTGCGTGTGCTGTAGCTTGATTTTGATCGATATTCAAACTATGATTTCAAATACAGATGACTAAATAATCTGGACAGGAACAATTTCATCAAACTACATTTTGCTTTTGGGTTGTGTCTGGGACATACAGTAGCCTACTTAAAGATCATACGTTATTCAAAGTCAAAAAAGTTGGAATATTGTTTTGATTGTTGCAACAGTCTGCAGTTAGCTTCGGGTGGCTTAGGCCCCCAGTGGTCGACGCACCCTAGTAACTACTATACATTTGTTTAAATATCTGTGTATTGTATGTATTTTTTTCTGTGAAGAACTTTGCTATAGTTTTAATTATTATTACGTATATGGAAAAGTCAGAATTGTTTTACTTAGACCATTTGTGTAATAATAATAACGTATGAACATATGTGTATGTTATAATGTTTGATTTCGAACATAACATGAATAAGTAACAAAACCAAACCTGAATAATGCCGTGTATGTAATAAAATATCCTTTCACATAAATACTCTTCGTGAAGTATCTTAGTCTCATTATAAGTGCTTAGTTGCATACACAGTTAGACATTGTATTCGAAATTCTTTAAAGCTTTGGTTGCATTGCATTCCTAGTTAGGCATGGTATACAAACCCGCTTCCGAACAACAATCCTACGATAGTACACGCTCAATTTTAGCGAGAGGTAGCCCGGAGGGAAAAAACACAGTACCGGCTATACAGCCCTGTACACAGATTGTCAAACGACAGGGGACTGATTGTTTTTGTAATGAATGCGGAAAAAATGTAAAATTGCTTTGTGCTCCGTTTTATCTCTGCAGCGCGGACTGTGATGTATGATACCAGGGTACTGGCGAGTCGGCATGTTTTTTAAAATAACATTACTGAGTACTTTACATTTTGGTCGAAAATCTGAATAAACGGATCGGTATCCCCCGATTTAAATAATTTGCAACAGAGTACGTTTTTCAGGTAGTCGATGGATGGAGGCGGCTCAGGCATGACGCCACAAATACTGTGGCATCGTCGTCGAATGGGGTATGCATTTGTCGAGCAGTGGGCTGATATTATAATGACGTTTTTCAGTAAGTACTTATTTGCACCGCAATATTAGGCAAACCACTATTCGCTTGCCTTCTAGATTTTTTCTCCACATCAGTAGGTATTTTATTTACTTAATTATTTATCTACCGATATCGATTCGTTTGTTGAAAGAGAGGAGGACGGAGAGAATATGATTATTACGAGCAGGAATATTTTGATTCGACCGCATCATAAAACTACCGAAAAAGTGCCGACTCCTGAGATCGTAAACTGGATGAGATCATACGAGGACGTCGAGGACATTGGAACTAATAAACGACAAGGGGCACTCGTACATCTGAATCTAATTTCCGAATTCACTTTGAACTGACATTTGAGCTGGGGGAGCGGAGGATCATAGATTTGTGTTATTACTTCCTTGGAGAGGTGAACTCTGTTCTTAGATTAAGACGAAAGTGAAGCACAAATTGTATTTTGAATTGCAAAAATGTTTGACATAATCCATCGATAATTTTGTTACATGCAAATTTATTTACACTGAAACAATAACCTTTTGTGTTTATAAGGGTTAATTAATTAATTATATACACATATCCGCGTTTGAGAATTCTATTAATTCACAAAAGGGTTAAAATAAATGAGCCGTAAAAGGAAAGAAAAAGATGAGAAAGGTTTGAAGGTTTAAGTCCGGAAAAGGTAAAGAAAAAGTAACGATGACAAGGGTAAATCGTTATAAAATGAATAACAAAAGCTCATTCCCCTGCCCACAAATCAATATCTCACGATCATGCATATCTTTATCTAAAAACACAATCTACCTCTTTTTAAAGTTCGACAACAGCCGATAAGCCTCGCGCTGTATAAATCATTTTTACAGCGTCTACGTCTCCCTTGTCTATGCGACAAGCTTTCACGGCATGAATGAGGACCTTTATGCTTCACTGGCAATACAACTATGCCATCTTTTCTATACCCAGAGTGGGTAACACGCAACCCGTTGATATAGAGTTCATTTTTGCGCGTGTGGGGTGCAGGTGGCAAAATATGAGCCTCCGAGCCGAAATGCCTAAACATGGCCTATAAATATCGTACGCTGCATATGCTTACGTGTGCAGTGGCCACGGGTGTGATCGATGAAATCTGTTCTGAACCTTCGGAAGGCAATATTTTCACTGGTGTCGACATGTGTAATATTTTAGAGGTATTATTTTTTGGAGGTTGTTAGCGTTGTTTATTTCTGTAAGTTTGGGAGATGGTGGAGATATGGAACGAGACTTTTGATAAGAATTTGTCTAATGAAATTACGAAGCCATTAGTTTTGTACAGAGTTCGTTGACCTGCGTTCCTACAGCGTGATATAATGTATAGAGCTAATGAAACTCGGTAGATAGTTACCCAAATTCAGGATACCATCTAATTCGGCTGTTCCAGAGCCTGGCGGAGCGCCAAGGTCAATAAACCTTTTGTTTATAGGCACATACCAAAGCCTCAAGCTATCGACGGAGACAGTCAAATTTCAATTTAATACTCATAGCTTCAGGATTTACATTCGCGTGAAGAAGAGGCTTATATAAATGGGGGTGTATCCTAAATAAATACGGGGTGTCGCGGTAGCAGATGGATTGTATGGCGGCGAGTATACGTATGCTTACAGCAGTATTAATTGCTACTGACAATTTAAAAAGTCGGCCGCAACGAAACGTTTCTAACTTTTTTCATGATTGCTGTTTGACAATTTTTAAAAGTCAGCTTAACGTAACATTTCAAACTTTGTTCATGAATGCTTTTTGTCAACACAGTAAAAGGTTAGAGACCTAGATAGTCATTTAATAATGTCTAGAATCGAAATTATTTATTTTTTATTTTATCTATATGTCCTCCTAGCCAGGTGCGCAGGATATATTATAGTGCACAAGAGTGTACGCAAACACAGGTGCACTCTCTCTATTCCCTCACTCTCATACACTCTCCTGACTTTCCCCGGTCGTGTCGGTCTGGTCGGTCTGCTGTTCCATCAACCTCTATAGTCTATGGAAAGGTTATATCTACGATGTTACGCAACGCAGCCTAAAAACCTTAGAACCTTATTACTATAAAAACATTTTCTCCAGCAAAATGAACAAACAAACCCTCAACGAACGCAGCAATTTAAAATTTATACCTTTAAAAACGGCTTTCATCTCGCTAATGTAATCCATCGCGATAACTAGGTAAGTGACACCCTTCTAAGTATGAACCAGCAGGGTTGATGCTCTGCTGTTTATTACCTGGTCACAACAGTTTTAGGCAAAAGCAAAATTGAGGGTATCTGATGAAACTGTTTGCATGTTGGTGTTCACCACAAAAGATATTCAGCGGCAGCTTCACCGGTTAACTTTGATAGTTAATGTACGGAAACTTTTGTCGAAAACGTCAATTAAGATGTAATTGCTCGTCGATAATCTTTTAGAATAACACATGCCCAAATGTAGGTTAGTAAGGCGTCAAAGCTTTCAGAAGAATCTGGAAGCCCACGACGTCCGACGTCAGTAGAAAATGAGAGTAACGTTCAAAATCCCTATTAAAGTTTTAACTGACTATTCTGATAGGATTCTTAAATTGCACCACCATTGTTGGTCCAAAAGCCAGGAAGAGCAAGAAGTATTTCTAGCAAGCGCCAACCCTAAGATCTTCTACAGCGTTCAGTGCTGAAGAAAACTTTGGCTTAAATAATAAATTGACAAGTATAAGTAACATGCCTAAGTTAGCAGTGCACGCCATTCGCTCAGGGAACATTGTTGAAAGCTGATTCAATATTTTAGGCCTAGCTGTCAGCCTACTTCAGATTATGTCACAACTTGACACAAGAGTGGTTCAGAATTGTTTTTTCACTTCTCTTGCTCAAAAAGTGTGTCATCTAGCGTAGCTTATCCGCGGGCGTAGAACCCGAATAAACGCCCTAGAGATTAGCAGATAGCAGTCCACTGCTGAACATAGGCCTCCCCGAATGAACGCCATAGCAGCGCCCTGTCATCAGCTTGCCGCGAGAAAGATTAAATGTATTTTTTCTTTAAAAAATTGTCTGGAAATATCGGCCATCACGAGATTCTGCCTCTTACATAAAGACTCGATTTTTTGGTGTTCCAACACACTGGGTAAAACACACACTTGCGCATTACAAATGTTCTGCGTACTCTGGCTATTCTCCTGGCCAAATAATTCGACCAGAAAGACATCATCATCATTTCAGTGAATTGTTTACAAGCCTGTGCCCCTTACTACGTGCTTCTACAAGTTTTAGGAAATACACATAGGGGCTATTTATGCTTAAAAATCCGATTGGTTCCTTCGGACCCATGAACTATAGGAAAACTTAACTTCAGGTCCATTTAATATCAAATTATTAACCAAGACTCCAAAATAGAAGTTGGTTCTAAATAAAACTCATCAACTATTCCCGGGAAAGAGTAATTAGACATTTATTTTCTTGTTTACCTTCACACAAGCTATCTTGCTCTTCGCAGTAATTTTCCTAAGACGCTTTGTGATGCAAATGCGTGTCTTTAGGCCGCGCACACAAGAATTAGGCTGGAGCATATTGGATTCTTAACATGTGAATTAAGCGGAGAAATTAAGGCGAAATTACACGTCGTGACTGTAAAGGCTTACGTGCAGAATTGGAATGGATAATTAAGTTGTAGCTGAGTTTACCTGTTTAACCTCGCTGTTTTGCTACAACTCGTTAACTCTATTGTTCGGGGGAAATTTATTAGGATACTTTTTGAGGTCTGACATGAATTGGCGATTTAAAGATCATAAAAAATAATTGTTGTCTTTTAAGAGTATCATTGCTGCTGCAATCGATTGACATGTGAGTTATTGTCATTGCCAATGAGGGAAATTGAAATCTGACAGCTGACTGAGATATTATTATAAGCTAGCGGCTAGAGTTATAATAGCGAACTATTCGTGTATCAGCAAAACAGCCAAAAATGCTCGAATCCAGCAAAAAATTATGGCTGTAAACCTAGATGCGAATATATACAACTTTTTAATGTCGAAAAGTCTCTTATATTCGGTATTTATCGCGTACTTTTGGTTTTATTTTCCCTACGTCTCTCTATCACGTTACAGCGATCGTGGTGACGGATAAAAACCTCATAAATAATATTTAATATAATGTTAAAAAATCGCGAAACTTTAATCTGATTAAGCCAACAGGAGCAAGTTATCAAAACAAAAATAAATAAGCTTTTTCCTTTATCAAAACATCAAATGCGTATCTGTATTCTATAGATAGGTTTCCATAATCGTGCATAGCCCTGGACTACTGGACGTACCCATAAAGTACCCTTCGCCTTCGTGACGGCGGCTAATATACGTCGATAGTACCATGCTCTATCCTTAATTGGATGGTGTTGTTTTTTAGCGACAAGTAAATAAAGCTCTACATACGAAGGCTTTCACGTGTTTTGTTTTTGTTAAAACTAGCGGCTCGATAGCGCGTATACATAATTTTGAGCGTGATTTATTTGTGCTTATTAGTCACTGGTTACGACACTGGTACCCATACTATAATATTTATGCGTTCTATTTGTAGATAGATAGATAGAATATACTTTCTTGCATAAAAGTTGTACGTAGGCGAGCATAATGCTAGATAGCATACTTTACCTGCTAAACTTTGGGTAGTGTGGACAACAATTTCTTAGGTAGTATTTGTTGGCATTAAATTGGCAAGTGGCTATAATTTATATTGCGAATAAACCATTATTTATAAATAATTAAGAAACTTACGACCCGGCCCCGGCCAATTGATCGATTTAACGAATACGGGGCCATATTCAAATTAATTTTAATCCTTTGTATTTTTTCATGTTCATAAAATAATAACCAAACTCACCGTTTTGCCATGTTATTATTATTATTTAGTTATAGACGAGCAGCAGAGAGTTTATATCTCTATATCAAAGTGCTTTTGTTTTTCACTACACTAGTTTGTCTCTTTTAGAGGTCAATTAAAACATGTTTAAATTCTAAAGTCATTTAAAACGGGATATTTACCATGATTTGATATATTTATTTTATTAAAAACTCAAGTGTTAATAACCATAATAGTTTTAAAAAAATTTAATGTTTATATTCGTCATTTCTCATGTAACGGTAGCTTTGTAAGAATCTCTTACCTTACAAACCTAAAGCCCCCGCTACATATTTTATTCAGCAATTTGCACCGAGATATTTGCAGGCGTTACAAATTGCATCTGGCCGGAAGCGGACGCGGCGGCGCCGGTGCCGCTGTGTGGACGGGGTCTAAGGGTGCCTTGCCACCAGAGAACTGCTAAAGCTACATACTACAAATGCGCGGGAAATGACCGCAATGCTCATCATCTAGCCGCTCTGACAGAGTTAGGAGGAGGAAAAGGACTACGTAGCTAAGCGGTGGAAGCTGTCAGAACTGAACCACTAGCATCTCTAAGGCCGGATACTCACTAGCTACTTGGCCGTAATCGTCGCATGTTTCGGTTACCAAAGATCAAAGTGTACCATGGTTCGCGAAGGAAATTACTTACTTATAAGGTTATTTCTACCTATAGACAAATTTTATTGATAGTTTGGACTTCATAGCGTGGCGACAATATGGGCGAAAAAGTATTAACTTATATTATGATATATTTTACATATACCATACACAACATATAGGTACATAGTAATAAGATTTTCCGCCTCTTAATAACGTAGCACTAGATTCCAGACTATGGAATGCATTACCTACACCAATAAGACAAGCTAAATCCCTCCCTGTATTTAAACATATGGTCTATGAACACTTTCTTTCTTCGACCTCAAATAGTTAATATTTTATGTATTAGTGTCTATAATCAGTATTTATTTCCATTAACGTTTATACACGTATTTATGTATTTGTATGTTTTTTATTGTATATAATTAATATTTACATTAGTCTAGAATACGCCACCGACTATACCTATACTATAGCTACGTGTCCATCCAAAGGTTGCCTGGAAGAAATCGCTCTTAGCGATAAGGCCGCCCATTGTGCATCTGTATCTTTGTTTGTTTGTTTTTTTCTGTGTTTGGTGTGCAATAAAGCGTATTTGTATTGTATTGTATTGTGGCACATATCTAGTGTATAGGCACCCTTACCAACAGGTAACGTAACGCGGGACTGCAATGCAGTTTTATTTTGTAGGCATTTCAATAACCTCCCTTACACCCAGACGGTATGGCTAACAAGCCTCGTCGAGTTCTATTATGATATAACTATTTTCTTTGACTGTCGGTTTAGAAATATGCGAAAACTTTTGATGAGTTTAATATTATTTCAATAATTTGATGTAACGAATTGAAACCAACCTCAAATTCCTTAGTATTTACACAGTTTTTTAACACTTTGACTGCGGTTTTTTTTCGACGACTGCGGTCTTTTTTTTTACCTAAAAAATTCGTGCTGCCACTCTACACAGCGGTTGTGTTGCGCCGCACATGCGTTTCGTTCGAAAAATATTACAGCTCTGCTGAGTCACAAAGATCTGTATTTTCTCAGCCGCTGCGCTAGTGTGTATTTACGCATATTAGTCACTTGTAGAAAACTCATACCGTGCGTTTTCAGCA
This sequence comes from Eupithecia abbreviata, assembly GCA_943735965.1. Classification (NCBI taxonomy): domain Eukaryota; kingdom Metazoa; phylum Arthropoda; class Insecta; order Lepidoptera; family Geometridae; genus Eupithecia; species Eupithecia abbreviata. The sequence goes on from OX030986.1 coordinate 3,466,018, forward strand.
CTCAAAGTGTGAATCTTTTCGGAAATAAAAATAATTCTCTATCTATACAATAGCGAAATAATTTTCGAAATCGGTCCATGATTCAGTGAGAAATTGACAAACATACAAAAACAAATACATACAGCCGAACATAGAACCTCCTTCGCTTTTGTTTTTCGTTTCGTCTATACTAATATTATAAAGAGGAAAGGTTTGATTTTTTTGTTGGTTTGTTTGTAATGAATAGCCTCCGAAACTACTGGACCGATTTTAAAAATTCTTTCACCGTTGGGAAGCTTCACTATCCCCGGTAAATATAGGCTATATTATATTTTCAAAAATGTTAGGGATTCGTACTAAAACCGTGCGAAGCCGGGAGAGTCCGCTAGTCTGTGAATAAAATAATAGCAAACTTGTGTTGCACATAATTGTTTTGGCTATGTTTGCAACACTTTTCTAAAATTGTTATGTTTACATCTACAATCTGGTTCACTACTGTAACTCTATTATTTAATGCATAAACGTGATTGTAAACTGCTTTGTAAACTTATTACAATAAATAAATAAATACACATATGCAAAAATAAACATTCAAAATCATTTATTTCTTTTTAGGCTCACAAAATTAGTACATATAAAATTAAAATTGAATACAACAGCATCCTGGCGACTGTGGCTGCCTGCCTATCATCTCCAGTCTGGAAGTGTTTTGTGCGAAGGGTGATCAATGAAGGAAGATATAGCTTCTAGCTAAGCCTTGATTTATTATCCTCTGTTTCATCTCATTTTGTCACAAGTGCCTATTTTTGTTATATTTGTTTTTTTATCTTTATTTTTAGGCTCAACTCACACCAAAAGAGCGTCGAAGCGCAGCGCAGCGGAGCGCAGTTTCAGTGTCATATGAATTTTAACTTTATTTTCATTACAATAAAACTTATTATCGCATGAGAAACTCGAACGAGTCGAATTTGCCGGAATTCCCGCGGCGCCGCGGGCATCCGCGCGACTCGCGATCGAGTTTCTCATGCGATAATAAGTTTTATTATAATGAAAATAAAGTTAAAATCACTGAAACTGCGCTCCCCTTCGCTGCGCTTCGACGCTCTTTTGGTGTGAGTTGAGCCTTAGTGTGTTAGTCATAAAAACTCGTAGCATATGGACTCATTAGGTATGTTGTCTGAAATAAAATATTTTTATTTTATTTATAGGATTTCATATAGACCTGGGACACAAAACACCTAATCAAAACCAGCCTAGCCTCTATTCGTCAGAGCCAATACAATGTCATACTCAATCCGCATTCGAGCTCACAAGGCATGCCATTGATTCGCAATCCATTCAGGATGCACCGAGGCCCATTCACAAAAACCCCCCAGTACAGGTTCAATACCTCGTCTGCACAATCAACTTATAGCCGTGACAGGTGGATGCTCTCAACATACCTAACCCACAAAATGTTGTACGTAAACCATACAACCATACATGCAAGGTTGCCTGGGAGGAATCGATCTCTGGGATAAGGCCGCCTCTTGTACAATGTTATTGTTGTGTCGATTGTACCACTAGATATAGTTAGTATTAAGTTCCTTTATTTTTTTTATTTATGGTGCAATATATTTATATTGTATTGTAATCTTTTTTTTTTTTTTTTTTTTTTATTCTTCATTAATTAAGGGACGGACTTATGAGTCATTGTTATGACTATGTCAGTCCTGTGTTAAAGCAAACAAACTAAAACTTAAAGCTGAAGTATATTTAAAACTAATCGTAATAAATTGACTGCCACATCACTCATTTAAATAAGAATATAATATTTTTATGAATGTTAGTTATTAGTTCCTATATTAAACAATTATTCATATATGCTTCAAAATAACATTATATTTGGATTTATTATATTAATATTTAATATAATATATGCATGTACTAGTGGGTTAATAATTATTTTATCAATTATTATTATTATATTAGCCCGGGGTGTCCCACTGCAGGGCAAAGGCCTCTTTCCCCTTCTTCCACTCATCTCGGTCCTCAGCAAGGAGAACCCACTCCTTATTGTATAGATCGAGCTCATCCCGCCATCTCCGCCTAGGCCTTCCTCGTGGCCGTTGTCCGTCCGGGACCCAGTATTTTATCAATACATTAAAACAATTCTAGAATGAAGTTTGACTTGTATAAGTGCTTATTATGGGGAAGGACTATGTCCATTTATGCACTAAACTAACATAGGCTGATAATGAAGTGCAATTTGGAAGCCTAAAGAAATAAAGGATTTATAAGTTTTTTTAAATATTTAAACTAACAACAGACATTTTCAGTAATCTGCAACACGTTGCTAAACCCAGACAGCATATATCTATCGCAACATTCAGATGTAAGTTCTTTAATATTCGATCGCGGAGAGTGCGCTCGCCGGAAGAACATGTCGATGCCTTTCAATAATCATAAAGTCTGTATGGATTTAATGGATTTTGTTGAATGCAATTTTGATCTGCGGAAACGGGGTAAATGTACGGTGAAGAACGAAGTTCAACGTCTTTGCCAAGCAGTTCCAGGTACTTACTGTTTGATTTTATATTACCACTAGCTGCGCCTGGAAATCTATGTGTCAAATGGTTTAAATGACAAAAAATATCCTATGTCCGTCTCCTGGTTCTAAGCTACCTCCCCACCAATTTTCAGCCAAATCGCTACTTTCCCAATATCAACAAGATATTATTTGGAATACTTGAGCTACCTCTTCTTTTTAAATACTAGTTCTAATTTGTTCCTATTCTTTAATTGTAATTTCCTTGTAAATAAAGAGTGCAAACAAACCATATAAAAGTTAAAATCAATAAACCAATGTATCCAAGTTAGTTTGTAAAATTATAACTAGATGTCGCCACAGGTCAAATTAGAAGGTGCTATCGAAGCGTTTCACGTTTTTAGCGACTTCTGAACCCATAATTTGTAAAGTCAATCTCATCTGCTACAACCCTCGACGTGGCATGAGCACTACTTCCACCCTTGTTGGGATAGTGTTCTCATGTTCTGAAAACGTTCGACCTCCTATTGTAGTAGATAGCAGTTATCTAGTACACTGTACATCCGTACCGCTGTGGTTTCACTTCGACACCTCCTCCCCGCGCTTTACCGTTAAAGAGTAATTATTTCTAACAGTAGGTACTGCAACCGCCGTAGCGAATCATGCTGCTAGTATTATTCGCTACGGCTCTATTTCAACAAATTCTTAGAGATATCCTCATGATATCCTCGGATGGCTCCGACCAGACCATGACGTCCCGAAATACCCTGCACCCCAGACCGCCAGGTGTCGGATACACGTGACGACTATTCCTGGACTCGAGTGCATTCACTTTTAACTTCTTTACCGACCGGACTTTGTCTGACGTCCGATAATCGAGAAGAGAAAACAGACAGACAATATTCCAGACTATGGAATTTCTAAGAACTGGACAGGAAAGTGTCAAACCTGACACATATTGCCAAATCAAAGAAGTCAAGTCAGACAGACAATGACACTTCTCGGACATCTATCGTAATCGGTACGAGAAGAGAGACAGTTGGTTGTGTTTTTTCTGTCACTAATCTTATGGTGCTTCCTTTTTCAAAAACTTGTACCAAATTAAGAACTTATGACCTTCAGTTGTTACAAGATGCATGCGTATTCAATTTCCGGCATTATGAGATTCAGTCCTATTGATTAGCTAGACATTTTGGGATTAAGTTCTTATGGACCGGAAGCCTTTAACGAAATCAACGTGACACGTGTTCATACGGCGGAATAATACTGAATACTAAATCACTACCTTCAAATGAGAGAACTGAAGACGATAAAATCTTCTTAAAGTGTGTTTTTTTTTTAAACAGAACAGTAATGTCCCATTGTCTTATTTTCTCTTGTTCCGAGTCCTATACCTAGTTAAGAATCAGATAAATATTCAAAAACGAATTCACGAGAGATTTGTGGATTAATTCAAGTAGGAAATCAACACTTATGTGGTTCCGGTCTGGCTGGACATTACAAAATTAAGCGATGTTAAAAGGGGGTCCCTTTTAACATCGCTGCAAAATTTTATTATACTGAATTTATTGTGTGAATGGAAATTCATAATACGATGGTGATCAATTTGTATAACCTTTTACGCTCGAAATAGTAGATTGTGTGGATCGAAAACATTATTTTAACCCTATAAAGCTAACGTTCGTAAAATTTGCACACATCGAATGAATATCGTCTCGTCCCTTTCGAACAGTTACAACTACGGAATTGCGGTTTCGTGCCAACTTACCGTTCGTATATTGATTTTTATGGTAAATATCTTTCATTTATAACCTATATTTATGAACGCATAAAAAATATGATACTAAAATGTATTATATTTTTTATATTCTCCATTTTATAATGATCGTAATAATTACGAATGGTTAGCTTATCAAGATAGTTTAGGAACGTTAGCTATCTAGGGTTAAGACCAATTCCTTATTTATGTATTCAACTTCCTATTTCGCAGCGAGTCTGTGCTGGCACAACTCTGCTAGTGTCCATGTCCGAGACCTTTATGTATTACAATCACAATGAATTAATACTTCAATGGTCATGCACACCTAGGTGTAAATTAGTTTTAATGATTTTAGTCTGGCGGGAAAATAGTATGTAAAAGAATTGAAATTTTACTAACAACACAATGTTTAAACTGCAACATTACAGTTTTGACCTCATTATTGTAATCGTCGCTCGCTGAAAATCCTTTATAAAACAGCTTCAAAAAGAACGCTCAGAAAAATAAACAACAGCGCGCCAAATCGAGGAAACGGCGGGAAAGTCGCAATGGCGGCGCGTCCGGTACGAGCTACAGCTACCAACCCCGATTTTCTCTATGGCAAATAAATGGAAAGTTGTGAACAACTGTTAAATTCAAGTTTATTTGCATAGGAATTATTACGGGCTGGGCGATAGTTACTTTATTCAATCGATACGCTTTTATGCGACGCTCTAGATTTATCATCTCAGACAAGCTCCCGATTCAGACGGTCTTATCATATCTCGTAAAGACATAATTATCTGTTCTCTCTTATTGAAAATCACTTAAAAGTTTCAAAGGAGTCCAGGTTTATTGAGCAGTAAGCAGGTGATAGGGTCCGAAATGAGTTTTCATCATTCTGATCGTTTCCTCATTCCATCACATTTCCATCTTGAATTCACTGTATGTTTCGCTTCTTCGAATTTAAAGGCAAGTTTACGAAAGACCAGCCTTGCAACTTTCCTTGCAATTGCAGTCGAAATATCCAAAATCTTTTTAAAAAGGATAACACAAACAACAATTCCTTTTACACGCTATCTCTGGAATTATTTATTTAACTAATGAAGCCATCAGGCGCTCCATTTCCCAATCCGAACGAGGAGAAATAAAAAAGATAAAACAAAACCCCAAATTACTTACCGCGAATCGTAATCGACGGCATAACTCTTATCCATAAGATCGACATCAAGTTAATAAAGGACTGTACCAATCTGCAAACAGAGTCAAAAATAGCCTGGCAGATAGTACGACAACCGGAATCCTTAAGCCCAGTCGATACGAAGTTTATGACATGTCGAGTTTTAATACAAATATAGCGAAAATTCCTCGTCGAAGCAACTTTCGCGGACGAATATGGCTGGGCGAGTGTTTCAACACCCGCCAGCTGGCTTCGACTCCCTTCTTTGTTCTTGATAAGGGCTCTGTGCTTGTAAAGGTGTAAACAAGTGCAAGGTTGGAATAACATTTTGTAGGAAAATAGTTGTGGTGATTGACAAGTTCTAGAGTTTTCTCTCTACCTTTCTAGATTCATGTCGTGTCCAGCTTGGTTTGTAATTTCGGTCATAGGCCCTAACTTTATTTATGACGCAGGTTTTTAGACAAATGCATGCGTAAGCCCCATAGCTCAGCTCGGAGTCTACCTATTACCATAGACTTGCTTCTAGTGTTTTGTGTTTATTTTTAAATCTTGCGTTTTATTACTATACATACATACACACACATATACTTCAGTTTCATGTATGGCTGTGGCATCGTAGCACCTAATTAAACAATAACAAAGTAAATAATGCTGGACAATCCACACAGCATCATTTAGCCCCAAGCTAAGCAGAGGTTGTGTAATGTTATGAGTACTAGATGACTGATATACATAATAATAAAATACAAACTAAGAAATATTTTTTATTATACATAGATACCGACCAGAACACCCGGAACAAATATCTGAAAATGACACATTTATCCCAAGGCGGGAATCGAACCCGCAACCTCCTACGTCACAGGCGGACCTTCGCCCACCGCGCCACAGAGGGTGTGTTCTGAGGGTTCTGATCGTTATCTATGTATAATAAAAAGATATCTAGTAAGGTATTGTATATGTATAGTATATCAGTCATCTAGTACCCATAACACAAGCTCTGCTTAGCTTGGGGCTAGATGATGCTGTGTGGATTGACCTGTTTTATTTATTATTTTTAATTTATTTACATAAGAGAGGGTTTGTATCGCTGTGTAAACTTTAAGTTGAACTCAACCTATAGGTACTTTTACAGCAGTCTTCACGCGGTCCAAGTTTGGTTTAATTAAATGGAGCTAATTACTCCACCGCGCTGCTTTACAACGTAATCAACGAGGCGTGCTTTCAGTGCGTGCTTTCAAGAATTATTTGTTTACCTTATGTGAAACAGGTAGTATAAATAAATAAATACATAAATAATGCTGGACAATTCACACAGCATTATCTAGCCCCATGGTAAGCAGAACTTGTGTTATGGGTACTAGATAACTGATATACATAATACAATACATTACATAGATAGATATTTTTTATTATATGTATATAGAAAACGACCAGAACACCCGGAACAAATATCTGCAGATCGTGCACACAATTGTTCCGAGGCGGGAATCGAACCCGCAACCTCCTGCGTCGCAGGCGGACCTTCGTCCACCGCGCCACATCGGTCGTCTGTCAGTATGTATGTTTCGTAAACTTAAACGAGTTTGTGACAGCGTGATTTGGGATCGCACGGTCTAAAATATGGAATTAAAAAATATAAGTAGATAATGTAATAAACCCGAAAGTTATTTTGTTAAATTTGACGTGACATTTGGCGTACCTTTAGAACATAGCCAAACTCAGACAATTATATCTAAAACTCGACGCCAAGCATTCTCATTAGAAACCACGCGTGCGAAGCCGCGGGCAGAAACTAGTTTACAATATTTTATTTTTATTTACAAAATTTTGGGAAACTTACAACTAGGTCAGTTACAAAAAAAAAAGTTATTTATATAGTAAATACCAACGCATGTGCTGAGGGCCAATTTACAAGTTTCCGCAGATATATGTAAGTGTATTAGATTTTTTTTACTATGTGGTGTATTTATTCTGTGGTGTTCGCTCAGTTTCGCACCGACGCGACAATAGTATGTAGTAAGTAATTTGTTGTTGTGCATAGCTTTACTTAAATATTGACATGTATCGAATCATATTATATTTAGACTTAAAATAGGCAAATAACCATGTATTAGACATATAAGAGATGAACATGCTAGTGGTTTCTTTTCACTTCTTCCACTAGTGGACAAAAAATTGAAGTGAACAGTAAAATAATTTTATTTGATAATAATTTATATTTAAAATATGACTTGTCTAAGTGCTTATTTTGTAAGCCTAAAGAAATAAATGAATTTTTACTTTTTACTTTACTTTTGTTACCTGAACTCAGAAAGTGCTGTGATGTTCTTACCTGCAAAGAAAGAAATGAAAAATTTGAAAATCACATCACTTAGTCGAAAAGCTGGAACTTAAACCTTGCTTTGCTTATCTATAAAATCAGTTCACAAGACACCTTACAAACTGGCACTTAACTTATTTTTAATAAGACCACCAACGGGCAGAGAAATGATAAACCAGCTTGTGTAACGCACCTTCGACCTTATTTCGACACGCTACATAATTCGAGGCGTCAATGATTTCAATTTGTTTGATTTATTACCGAATACCGTTTAAAGTTTCTTTTCAGACTTTATCGTGTTACTAGCTTTGAAATCTACTAGACTAAAAAAAAACATGCAGGGCAGTCTTTGGGGACTGCCGATAGAAGTGAAAACTAAGTAATTTTATATTTCATTTCTCAAATAAATGTATTTTCTATCTATCGATCATTTATACTGGGAAGCGTGCGGTGACGATGACGCGAGTTTCACGCTTTTTGTTCACCCAAAAAGTGCTCAAGACGCCTAAAGAAGTTTTCACTTCAAAAAGATATTCAGAACCTATCAAAAACTCAATCATCAAAACCTTTAGGAGTTCTTCATTCGCAAAGAGAATGGTTTCGACTGATAGAGCCGCCGACAATAGCGTTATAAAGTTTGATTTATGTACACGTGTCGTGGGTAGATAACGCGTTTTATGGGACCGGAGGAATTTGTTCAATTATGGACTTGAGTACGATTGGGTGATGGATGGAGCGGACGATAAAAGAAATGCGACATGTTATTGATATCTTTTATGTTCGGGAAACGCATTCGCTGCTTCGTCTCAGCTGTGGATCTGATGGATTCGGTGCACAACATGTTGAGCAACGTCAGTGTTGCATGGGCACTAATATAAAAGCGTGATTGGAAATGTTGACAAAACAAAAAACAAAACAACGTTTTGCCAGAACCCAGCTTGTTTCGCAGATTATATAGCTATGGCTTTCCAGCTTAACTCAGCTTCAAGAGCTTTCAGATATGCTGATCCCAATAATTAACTATTTTGCAAACATGCTGCACGTAGTTCAACTAAACAAGGTAGCCAGATCGCTGTGGCTAGGATTGCAAAGTCTGCAATGCAGACAATATTCGAGGTCCTGAAAATTTAAACAATGCTGATAACCGGCAATATCGGAGCTTGCAGTTTTTGTATAGTTCGTGGAACGAAAATGAAGCTCCAGGAGTTTGCATACCAAATTCAGGATAGTTGGGCTGATATTTTATGTCTACAAAAATGGTGACTAATTCTTAATCAAGACACCTCTAAAGATGGGTGCTGACCGGGGCGTTATGTAACGTTTTACACAGAGGAGGTTCGTGCGACCAGTACGGGGAATGAAGGCGCTCGCAACGAGCAAAGAGACAGCTTAGCACACGGCGTAACGTATCATGCTCGCTGCGAATGGTATATTAAGCCCCGTAACTCCGGGCAGAACCCCGCTTATAGCTTTCGTATAAGTTAGTCATTTGATTGAAGAGCTTTTTCTTGCCCAGAAAAAGCTAGAGAAAGACGGCTGCAAACATCTTTGAAAAATCACAAACGTCGAGACAAAGCCAGACAAAGATCTCAACATTTTAATTCATAATATTTTAAGTAGAGATCGTCCGATGAAAAAACTAAATTTTATACAAGAACTCTTTATATTCCTGAACTTTACTTGCAGAATGAAAATTAGCATGTAGACTACGCTGTAGAGGTGCTTCAGACAAATAGCTGTTCTCAGGATGCCTGAAACGCCGGCTGTATTTATTATGCTAATGAACGTCTGTCTTCGGTACCATGGAAACAGCTTGTCCACTTTATGCGACCACTCGACTTTTACGACTATCTATTATGATGGTGATCAGCCGGTGTTGATAATCCAATTACAGATGGTTAGATAGACATTTATTTGGATCGCTTTCACAAACAGCATAGAATTTTAAAAAATGCTGGACAATTGACATAGCGTCATCTAGCTTCAAAATTACTAGAGCTTGTGTTATATGTACCTACTAATAACTGATTTATTTACCTAATACATTACATACATAGAATTATTACATACACTTTATGTAGTGGGTGTTTTTTTATGTATAGCAACATAGAAAACACCCACTACATAAAGTGTTGTAGAGTATCCTTAATGTGACCTGTTTCATCATGGTTTTCAACAACAACCACATACGACCCAAGCAAGTCTGAACATACGCGTCACTCTTAGAGCACTATAGCTCCCTGTCTACAGCTTGCGAGATCCAACAGATGCTAGACTACAGGCAGATACAGGCCTGTAGTCATTCTCATCTGCGATAGCAATGGTCGGATGAGGATCTCTTTATCCGGCCATTGGGACCCAGTAGTTTACCTAGTCTGTTTGCGCAGTTTCAAGGCAATAAAACAAGTAAACACAGCTCCGACAAACTGAAAAAGCTTTTGAGAGGCAAGTGCATTTTCTGTTCTATTCCAACATGCACAAAGCTTATTACCGACTCTAGTTACGTAGAAACGACTATTGCTGACTTTTTGTCTACTTCTCGACACATTCTTGAGCGATATTCGAGTGTTCATTGTATATATTGACGGATCTACATGAAGAAGCAGTGCACCTCTGTGGCGCGGTGGGCGAAGGTCCGCCTGCGAGGTTGCGGGTTCAATTCCTGCGTCGGAACAATTGAGTACGATCTGCAGATATTTATTCCAGGTGTTATGGTCGTTATCTATACATATGTTTAAAAAATATATCTATCTACCTATGTAATCTATTGTTTTAAGTATATCAGTTATATTTTACCCATAAGATTAGCTCTGCTTTCCTTGGGGCTAGATGATGGTGTGTAGATTGTCCAGCATTATTTACATTTATTTATTTCAAGCAGGTCCCAGCAATGTTTTGCGACCTATAAGTGTAGAGCTCCTGCCAGATTCTATGGATTGCTATGTTTAAGGTTACTTACCTACTACGGTGCCTTTGCTCTCGTAGTATTTTGTAAAACAAACGCCGTTGTATTGTAACTTAAAGTTTCACAGTCGAACGGTTTAAGTGCACACTTAAATTGTGGATAATTTACGCTAATATTTACGCTCCTGAGTGCTAGATGGCTGTAAGATATTGGATTTCAAAACTATTTTCCTTTAACAGAACTTTTAGTAGATACTTTTATAGAAAATCAGAGGTAGTAAGTGATTTGCCCTGAGAATAATAGGTACTATTAAAATCCAATGAAATAAAATTGTTAAAATCGATTCTAAACTAACATTTCGTAAATAAATGTGAAGCTCTTTGTGTCAATATAAAGTGTGGCACGAAATAACTCAATTCGGAAAATAACCATTAAAACGGGAAGCTCGAGTGAAAAAGACATTATCATTATATCCTTCAAAAGATTCGAGAGTGCCATTCGTACGAAAGAGTGCTATTCGTACGTAGGAAATGTTTTCACCCACTGCGTCACAAAGACTCCCCCTCGTCGTCTGTTAGAATTTGTCTGAGAAGAAAAATTGTAGGCACCTGCAACTAAATGCATTCGGGGTTTTAGTACACGGTGCGGAAGCCAGTGGTGGATCTCTCATGGAGTCTACATACAAAAGTCGGCGGTACCCTCCGGTGGGGCGGTGGTGGGATGGTTTATGAATATTTAGCTGACAGTGTTTTGGTAATTTGTCGGCGGCTTGCCGACTTTGGCGTGTACTGTACACTCCATCGAAGGTACTATTGCTTGGGAAATCGTTTTGATACAAGATCATTATTTTAGTGAATATGGTCTGCTACGCACTAGCGGTTGATATTTGTAGTGGTTAAGTGCGTACAATTACAAGCAGTTGCATATTATACTGAAAAAGCGCGGTTAGCCGCACATGAAATTAACCGCTACACTAACGAGCACTAACTAATTTAGACATTTAATAATTAATTAGAAAGGCGAAGGTACCAACTACACATTTAATTATATCTACATACAAGCAATGAAAATATCAAACTAACATTAAAATTTAATTAAAATGCAACAGTAAAATTATACATGATACGAGTAGAATTAAAATTAGTATTTAAGTGTAATTCTATTGTTTGTAATTATGACTTTGTTTCTTTTTTTAATAAAATAAATAACAACTCAGCCCAATAAAACACAAATATTCCGCTAGGTTTACAGAATATAGAATCGAGTAGGTTTTGTTGCGTTTCACATAGCAAAGTTCAATCCTACAATTTCACCTTTTCACTACTGTGACTTTGATATTTAAGTTGCTCTGAAACTCTGAACTATCAGCTGAACTAAACTGGGTCTGAAAGCCTCAGAAACAGATTACCAGGCCTAATTACCTTCTGTTATAAAAGACATGTTCGTGATATTTTAGCTTGACGTAAGACAACCAACACCAGCTCCTGATCTACGGGAAGGGGAGTTTGAAGTGCGCTCATTTTGCGCTCGAGGGTGACATGTCACGTCGTATCGTTACAAACATGTGGCGGGAGAATTCAGAAATAGTAGTTGGACGTCGGTACAAGGTTACGTCGACGTAAGTGGGATACCGTATAGCAGTGTCCAGTAAGGAATGCTAAAAGACTTAACAAGATGCTACCTGATTATTAAAATTGCAAACTTTAAAAATAATAAATCAGAACCATAAATTAAAAATACAGCATGTTACAATAAAAACTAAACTCACCAAATAAGTCTAGCTAGGCTAAATTTGTAGGAACTTTGAGCTACTATCAATGAAGCACACATACACAACCTCTTTTGAGTTCAAAATATGTACTCAAAGGAGGTTGTTTGGAGCACATACTTTAACAACGTATAAACATAGCAAAGCAACAAATAAATAAGCTAAGTACTTTGAGCAAAAATAACTTTGTAGTATGCTTTGGGGAAGAACCCCATAAATAACAAGTGCATGTGTAGTGCAGTGACAACCCTGGAAACTCGCGGTAGTGCATTCTATTGTCTAGTTTACGAGGACAACCCTCGCTCAAAATGAGGAAGACCGTGTTTTACGCAGCGTAAATTATGATATACTTTTTGTAACCTAAAGAGGTTAAATATTCCTAAAAATTATATAATATTTTCTTTCTAAAAAGAGAAACATCTCGAATAGGATATAACATATAACATGAATAGACATTTTGACATTGCATTATTATAATAGACTTTGAATCTGTATAACTTCTCATAACATTATAATAGACCTTAATAATACTGTGATTACAAATACCTTGCTAAATTAATTATACCTTTTAAATAGACATATTCATACGCCCCTAAAGTAAGATGCAGTGAATCTAATAGCTACTTATTGATAAGACCCGACATTGTATACCGAACATCTTTATGAAGAAATAATTTGTATTTGTCAAGGCTTATTCTTGATCTTTTGTCATGGGCATAATATTTCCTTCTACATCAAAGGTGTTGCTTTGGATTCAAGTTAAAGTAAACGATTCAGCTAATATGCAAGCGATGATAGGGAGGAGATTTAAAAATAAATATAATCCGTTTTCACAGTCCTGCGAAAAAACAAACACAACCAGAAAGACGTAAACAAAGCTCTCCTGTGAAACTATAGGTAAATCAAACCAGTTCAGTACTGCATTGTCTAAAATCCAATTTCCTAAGCACAGAGACACCACAGCCTTTCAGTGCCAATCTACGGACACCATCCCAAACACAAATGGTCGACGATTTCTCAACGATTCGTTCAATTTGCACCGGCATTGTGCACCGTCTATCATTTTCACTGAATGAAACTTGACGCACACTGCACAGTTCAGGGCCCCGACTTGGAAAAACGAATTTGGATTTTCCAAAGGATACGACAGAAAACTTGACATACAACATAATTAAAATAAATAACATCCATCTATGTAGGTAATGTTTTGTGTATAATATATTATAATAAATCATCTAGTACACAAGCTCTGCTTAACTTGAGGTTAGATGATGCAGTGTATCTACACTGCAATAAATAATACTGGACAATCTTGTCCAGCATTATTTATTTATTTATTCTTATTTATAATTATTCTTATATTCCGCGAGGCGCAGCCCGCCAGAGCGCGCCACCGCCGCGCCGCCGCGCCGCCCGCCGCGTGTCGATTACGACACATTCACTCAGTCTCGTCTCAGTCACCAGACACAAAAGAGTAGCCGGATTATTCAGCTTAGAAGGCACACCCAGGGATGTTTTTTGGGTGAGCTATTCGATAGAGCTTAAAGAAATAAAAACTTTTCATTTTCATTTCGTTGCCTCGTAGTCGGAACCCAGTACTATTCTGGGTCCAATTCCCAACTAAACCAAACGTGTTTGTTTTCTAAACAGTGTAACTTGCGGCGTGTTAATAACACTGTGTTGCTTGCTCGACGCAGTTGTTTCGTTGTTTGAAACTTTGTAAATGTTGTTTACAAAAAGATATTTATGGATCCTAAATGATGACTAAATGATTAGTCAAATACAATGATGATAATATATTAAAGGATATAAGATCTTCGTGTATAGACGGCACGCTCAACCAAGGCAGAACTCTTTTCTGCTGCGAACCATCGCCAAGGAAGCATCTCTATGCACGTTTGGCCGGACATATTCATCGGTGTTGTTGGATAGAAAGAGGGTCGATGGATAGATGTGCTTTTGTTAAGGAGATGTAATTTTTCACGAGAGAGCTTTTTGGCTGTTTACTTTTTAGTTTGATAAATGTGCCCATTTAATTCATATTTTATTAATTAAACAATTATATATTAACAATTGATGCTAAATGATTTTAATATATAAGGGTGAAAATATCAGATGATTATGAACAATTTCGCGTAAACCTTTCTCTGATTGATAGGATCCAACATCCAACCAAATGTGGTCGAGTATTGTGGTGTGGTGTCCTTATGATGTCTCGTGGAGACACAAAACTAGTTGTCAACTTTGATAGTTTTCATTTTGCAGTTTTTATTGAATAGTTGGTGTAGTTTTTTCTTTTTCAAATAACTATAGGTTGTGTGTGTGCGTTAATTAGTGGGCGGTGTACACGACTACATTTTGTTGGATTTCAGATTTTCAATAACGTTATTTCTTTAGACTTTCAAAATAAGGTGTTTTTTATTTTCTCTGTAGTACTCTTTATTTCAATATTTGGATTTTATCCGAGAAGGTTTTGCGCGGAATTGTGATAAACATTTCCATCCTTATATTTGGCAATGGATTTCCGCAATGTAACGCCTGAAATATGTAGTTTATGTAAATGATATATGATATGTTACAACTGCGAACTGCGATCGCCAACCCGCCTGCCAAGCGTGGCAATTATGGCAATCCGACCCCCCAACATTGACCTTTGGAGGCATTTGTCCATTACTGGAACGTCGTTTCGCTGAGATGTTGCTACAAACCATACTGATATAAGCTGAAGCTTGAAAAGGTGTGCAAGCTATTTGAGCTAAACGCGCTGAAGGAACCGAATAATTTAAGAATGTGTTCTTCGAAAGCTTTGGAAACCACACACACCTGACAGAAAGTATAATCGGAGCTCATTGATTTCAATTTTAAATTTATTTTTAGTTAAATTTTCTGTAGTTCTTCCGGAACTTAGGTACGGCTCGAATATTTCAGATTATAGCTGACGACAGCAACAGTTCATCAAATAATCAAAGCTTTGGAAACCACATACACCTGTCGAAGTCGATCGGAATTCATTTATTTCAATTTTAAATTTATTTGTTATTACATTTTCTGTAGTTCTTCCGGAACTTAGATACGGCTCGAATAGATCATATCATAGCTGACGACAGCAACAGTTCATCAAATAATCAAAGCTTTGGAAACCACATACACCTGTCGAAGTCGATCGGAATTCATTTATTTCAATTTTAAATTTATTTGTAACTAGCTGCGCCCCGCGGCTTCGCCCCCGTGGAAATCTATGTGTCAAATTGTTTAAATGATAAAAAGTATTCTATGTCTCGCCGTAAAAACCATCCTTGAACTTCAACGAACATTTAAAAAAAAGATTTGGCCAAATTGGTCCAGGCGTTGTTGAGTTATGCGCTTACCAACACATTTTGCGATTCATTTGTAAATTGTTAATAAATTTTACAAAGCCATACATCGTAAAACCTTTATCAAAAGCTTTGAACCGCATAATAAAATGCTTTGATAAAATGTTAGTGGCGAAACGAATTTCATCGGAACATGTCACTAGCAAACCAATTTAGCAACAGACCCGCTACCTTTATAGCTTTATATAGACATAATGAGGTAAATACACGTTGAATGGGCAGTGGGCACATACCCATATGCTTCATATATGCCATCATAATTTTAAGGAATAGGCTAAAGCTGAGAGAAAGATAATAATAATAATACACATAAATAATTATCGAAGCATGAAAAGTCCTAAAAACTTTTCAAAGTGCGGCTACCATCTAACGATCTACTCGAACGGTTCTGCAAAATATTTAAAATTCATCGCCGCTATTTGTCCCTCCCGAACAAGGCCAAAATAAAACATTGTCTCCATCGATTTTGGCATTAGCCGCACTTGCTCCTTCCTCCGGCTTCGCTCGCAATAATCTTCTTTACGCGAATAATTTCCGCCGTTTCATTTCGGTTATTGGATTTTCCTGAGCATTCTCCGAATTTGCCTTCAAGTTGATATTTGTAATAAATTTTTATTCGCCCTCATTGTGGCTTTTTGTTTTTATTGGATCATCTTTATTTGTGACCGCTTTTGACAGAGTAATTAATTACTTACCATTTTACAAAGAAGTTTAGTATTAAAGAATAACTTACCTGGTACATAATTTATTTTAATTAATGTAAAGGAGCGGAGAGAGTCTCACCAATAAAATTCTATACTCTATTCACCTTTACATACTTATGTGAGTGTTACTTACGTAAGGATTAGTATACTATTACAATTTCACTTGAAAAACGTTCCATAACCAAGGGCTAATGGTTTGTTATCAATTTATCAATTAATAACTTCAATAAAATATACCATTAACGTATTAATTTCACGCTAGTTATATTCCTATCGATCAGATATCAGCCACCTAATCTGCTTTCACTTCTACAGTTTCATTTGAATGCATAATGTCGTTAATTGGGGCAGTTATTGAAATACAGCCTTAGCTTAGTTAGATATCAAACAGATTGCAAACATTTAGTCCTTACTTATACCTAATTATACGTTTATACCTGTCTTATATAGTAATATCTTTTAATCTTAAAGTTTATCTCATAGATATCTTAAGTCAAAGTTTCAGTCGCCATTAAACACTTCGACTGCTGCGATCTTTTTTCGACTGCGATCTTTTTATAACCTAAGGCTCAACTCACACCAAAAGAGCGTCGAAGCGCAGCGAATCGGAGCGCAGTTTCAGTGTCATATGAATTTTAACTTTATTTTCATTACAATAAAACTTACACTCGAACGAGTCGCGCGGATGCCCGCGGCGCCGCGGGAATTCCGGCGAATTCGACTCGTTCGAGTTTCTCATGCGAGAATAAGTTTTATTGTAATGAAAATAAAGTTAAAATTCATATGACACTGAAACTGCGCTCCGATTCGCTGCGCTTCGACGCTCTTTTGGTGTGAGTTGAGCCTAAGCCATTCGTGCTGCCGCTCTACACAGCGGTTGTGTTGCGCCGCACATGCGTTTCGTTCGAAAAAATTCGTGCTGCCGCTCTACACATTACGGCTGTGCTGAGTCACACAGATTTGTATTTTCTCAGCCGCTAGTGTAGATTTACGCATATCAGTCACTTGTAGAAAACACATACGGTGTGATTTCACCAATCGACGTATTAACAGGATGAAGCCAAGTCAGATTTCCTTGACATCCGTGAAAACTTTCCCGCGCTATAAAAGTGTTCGTTAGATATGGCATATAATATTAACTAAGTAAAGATTATATTATTAGTAAAGCGTTTTGGCCACCATCTCCAATATAATACGGTAGTAAATAGGTAGCGAGTATGTTTAGTTGTATGCGTGTGTATAAAAGCGATTGCTACCTACAACTCTTTCAGGAAGGCAAACCTTCATTTGACGGGAATGGGCTGATTTCCGTCTTCCACTACGTAAATCATTTTCACATTGCGGCTGCCCGTTGCGTTTACTACATTCAGTCCAATTTTCCAAGTACTGTTGAACTTTAACAAACAAACAACACTTTAACAAAACGATAAAATATTTATTTGTTAAAATTATTAACTTTTGAATCTTTGCGCAATATTAAATACTAGTGGACCGTCCCGGCTTCGCACGGGTAGGTATTTATTACTTTTATTATTCATAATTTATTTGCGGCTGTTTATTTCTAACAAATCTTTCCTCTTTATAATATTAGTATAGATGCGCTATAAACTAAGCTGGATTTTCTATGATATCACAGCAAGATGCATTTTGTACTTGGTTCGTGGATCTTTCCTAAAATATTGGCTACAGTAAACAGGAGCGAGATAGGTAGTCCAAAAATACACGGTGAATTTTTGTTCGCTGTCTGGCTTAGCAGCCTTGTGTGTACATGTGTCAGGGTCTTATTTGGCAATTTAGCGTCAGTTAAGCTAGAAAAATCTAGGCGACTTGCTTCGCAGCCGGCAGGGGGTGGAAACTGAAATAGCTTTACTGAGATTTGAAATAAAGTGGATTTGCACGAATCGTTAGCTCTCGAATTCAGCGAGGTAGATAAGTAACCTGGTAGATACGTTTTGCACGTACAGGCTTTCTTATTACACTAATATTACAAATGCGAAAGTTTGGATGGATGAATGATTGTCATTTCTTTACGCCAAACTACTGAAAGGACCGGGCCGAATTTTGCATAGATATAGCTTTAGGCCTGAAATCAAACATAGGTTTTTTTATCCATAAATCACTTCCCATGGGATAGAAATAACGCATGCGAAGCCGCGGTCAGACAATAGTAGTTCATTCTATACTCATAACTTTTCCGATTTTTCACACATGCGTGCCGTCATCGTTAACTTCATTTTGATGACAGATTTGATAGTGTCAACCTAGAGGTACACACCTCTAGGTTCTGACTCTGTCAAGATATCAACGGCCCATACAAAAAATCAACAGCATATTCAGTGAAATGGACGATGTTCCATTTTACCATGTTTCGCAAGTTTTAAGACATTGTCGGTCAAGACGACCGATGTGGCGCGGTGGGCGAAGGTCCGCCTGCGACGCAGGAGGTTGCGGGTTCGATTCCCGCCTCGGAACAATTGTGTGTACGATCTTGCAGATATTTGTTCCGGGTGTTCTGGTCGTTTTCTATGTATAATAAAAAAATATCTATCTATCTAATGTATTGTATTATGTATATCAGTTTTCTAGTACCCATAACACAAGCTCTGCTTACCATGGGGCTAGATAATGCTGTGTGAATTGTCCAGTATTATTTATTTATTGTATATTCGTCATTTCTTATAAAAAGTTGCGCATTTCTGCCTGAAATCTCTCAAATCGGATGATTTGAGAGTTTCAGCGTTTGTTTAATTAAAATCTGAATTTGAGAGGTTTCAAACCAACAGAATTAATTTCGCATCAATTTCGGTGCGCGGTCACAGATGGAGCAGCTTATTAATTAATTTATTATTGTAATCCTACCCAATATAGCTGGATGAATGAAGGAGATCACTATAGTTATCCAAAGAAACAAAGGTAAGTTCCAGCAATTTTGCCAAATACTGGTAAAATCTCAATTCGTCCAGCCAGTCAATATCATATCATTCCCTAAATGCTTTAAGCTTTAAATTTCATTAGAATCAGTCGAGTCGGAGTTTTGTTACAAACACTGTGACATAAAAATGTTAATATACGTATATTAAAAAGATGTACCTTGTCTTCAAGTCTGTATGTTACTCATTATCATCAGCCTAGGTTAGTCCACTGCTGGACATAGGCCACCCCTAATGGGCGCCATAGCACCCTGTCTTCAGTTTGACGCATTCATTATCTCCCTGCAGTCATTCGCAGGTCATCCCACCTATTCGGAGGGAGTCCTACACTACGTTACCGAGTCTTGTTCTATAGGTACTAATATTATAAAAAGGAAAGGTTTGATTTTTTGTTTGTTTGTTTGTTTGTATTGAATAGGCTACGAAACTACGAAAGCGATTTGAAAAATTATTTCACCGTTGGGAAGCTACAGTATCCGCGGTGAACATAGGCTTAAATTAAAATTTAGAAATGTGAAATTTGAATTTAACGCGAGTGAAACCGCGGGAAACAGCTAGTGTTATTATAAGAGTAAAATAAATATTTTTCTTTCTTCTTTCTTATATAATTAACTGGCTGAATAAAGTCCTATAAAGTATGCCTCTCGTAGTGTAAGCGTGCAGCATGTCCTATCTCGCGACCCACCACGTACGCAAGTATTAATTTACGAGGCATTAATCGCCGATCTCCCATATATCTTGCTGCTGAGTAATATTTAACCATTTTGTTATTGCTTTAATAATTCAATCCGGATCATACGTATCTACCGGGAGTTTTATGACTTTACTTTAGCTCTTATGGGCCCAATTCTGCTAACCAATCGCTTTACTTTGACAATGTAAAATGATTATTGGAGGAAGAGAAAAAATATATTATAACGTTTATTTCTAAAAGATACATTTAAATTATATTTCTCAATATACTTCTTATATTAACTTATTTCATTTATCATTGACATAAATTAATGAAATTCCGATTTATAAATTATTATAATAATAAAACTTTTGAAACTATCATGGTCATCAACACTAAAGTAATTAAAAAAAAAATAAAAAAAAATCAAATCATGGTAAATATCCCGTTTTAAATGACTTTAGTTTTTATTATAATAATGTTAATGATTGTTTAAGTTAAACTTTTATCCATGTTTGGATCAATTTTAGGCTACATTTTAGGTATATTTTTTGTACAACATTGGTCCACTAAACCCGATAAAGTTCTTATCTGGGTAAACATTCTTAGAGCAAGTTTGATAGCAAGTCCTTCAAACGTAACAGACTAACAGTAACAGTTCAAAGTACCTTTATCAATTAAGGTAGAGCAAGTCCAAGCACTCTACTTATCGAGTGACATACCAACGATAGAAGCAATGCTTACATCGATAATGTTATCGAAGGCGTAAGTGTTACACTAGAATTGAGTAAATCATTCATTGTGATAAGGTAAGTCCCCTAAATAGGACAAGTGGATAAATATATAAATAATAAAAATAATAAATAAACCATCATCATCAGCAAATATTCGTTCACAGCTGGCCTCCCCTAATGTGCGCCATAGGGCCCTGTCTTCAGCTTGACGCATCCATGATCTATCTGAAGTCTTTCACAGGTCGTCATTCCACCTGGCCGGAGGAAGTTCTACATTACGTTTGCCGAGTAGTGGTGTTCACTCAAGAACACGTTTACCCCAGCACCGGTTATCGGTTCCTTGCGAGACATGTATCAGTAGAGAAAAAAAACGTTCGCAACGCGATTCGTCACGGGAGCAAAACGTCCTCAATTGAAAAACTGCCCTTACAAAGCGAAATGTCAGAACAACAGTAGATAAGTACCCTAAGAAGAGCTGGAAACTAAATATAGAACAATTTGGTTATTTATTTCTTCTTTCGTCGAAAAAAACCTTCAACCCCCGACGAAGGCTCTTGATAAGGGTTAAAAAGCATTTGCCTTTATTGGCATGCCGGTATGTGAAAACTGCCCATTTAACAAAATTAACGAGCTTATTGGGCTATACGGAAGCGTGAAATTGCGACTAGAAGAAGAATAGGATGACCCTTTCGATCTACTCAGGCTATGATTAGGAGAATTCTCTGAAAGAAAGACATTATGGTGTGCTTTAACTTACTTAGACTTGTTTAGACTGTCAAACCAACAAGACTGACGACTGGATGGACGTTTGTAACTTGTGGAAATTCGAGTATTTCCGCCTTAGGACAGGCAAATATACAAGACCAGCTTCTGTCCGCGGAATCCCCTGTTTTACCGGGTTATTTTTTTTCCGACTTTTGATGCATGGTCAAGAGAGATACATAGGTACATAATATATGCAAAATAGAAAGCCCGATCCGTTCAGTCGGAGTGAAGAACTTTTGTATTTATAATAATTACTAGTGTCCGACTGCGGCTTTCGCCGACGTTGTTTCTATAGAAATGTTTTAAAGTTATTTCTATCCCATGGGAACAGATTTATCAGATAAAGTCTATGTTTTATTACAGGCCTACCAATGTGCAAAATTCCAGCCCTATCCGTTCAGTAGTTTTGACGTGAAGAAGTAACAAACATCCATCCATCCATCTAAACATCCAATCTAAACATCCAATCGTTTTAGCATTTATAATACTAGTGTGATTGTATAATGTAATTTCCAGCAACAAGCTGATTTAGATTGTGGAAGTAAGCCGTGTCAAGCCCGATTGACGGTTGTTAGCGTTGACAGATTTACTCGCAAACGCAAACATTGCCTCACAAACGTCTTTGTCATCGATATTTAGCCTGAGGCAGTGTTATTACGAGCAACAGATCAATCGATACTGTCACGCCCGATCTCATACTTGGTCTGGTCTCCTCGATATAATAGATTGCGTTTTTGTCACAAATATAGAGGAAGAGTGCAGGAAATTCGTAGAATACATTATGTAACGTACATTTTGTTGGTAAATCACGCAATCATTGTCTTATTTTCAGCCTTATTTCCAAAGCAAAATCAAATCTTTCATTCATTTCATTTTTCTTTTGATTCTGAAGATACTGCTGTCAATTCTCGACTGTAACAGCGCAGCGGTTAGATCCAGTCGCCACGTGACTTCCACGTGACCACGATCTCTGTAACGCGATAGAAACGTAGGGGAAATTCATACAAAAGGAACGCGATACATATCCGATAAATTATGTTAAATAAATATTTCATAATTGTATTAGAAATTTATACGTCAATGTTTAGTTTAGAAATACTCATAAAATACTGTTCTATCATTTTACCATTGAAACCACAGATAATTATCTGTGTTCAGTTTCAAGTATTATATTATAATATAATACTTGAAACTGAACACACAAAAACCCAAGTCGCGATCTCCGATAAGCGTTCTACCTCTACATAGATTTAGATCATAGAAACAACAGATGCCTAGTAATAAAATCAGTACGGAGGGCATACCTCGCAAATGTCGCAAAGTGGGCCGTTTGTCAAGGGGACAGAACTATCTCAGCTGGGACGGGACATGGGTGGAACGACCCAACTTAGCGTGTTATCTGAGGGAATGGATGAAAATATTATACTCTAGTTGGTGTGGAAAGCGATATTTTCGACTGAGGGCAGGTCTTTGTACTAATAATGATGGTTGGGCTTATATCTCGCGAAAATAGCTTTCATGGGTTTTACTTGACTGTTTTGTACAGTGAGGCTTATGACGAGATTTCCTTAGATATCTTGCTAATTATGTATCTCTTTGGACATGGAACTTCAACGAGTTTTCGATGATGGAGGTATCTGAGGGAAACTACGCTTGTTTTCTCATACGTATAAACTTCTTTGAATGACACCGTTGAGAAGTAGGTATCTTTGATTCAATTTCAATGTCTTTCTTCTGATTACTTGAGCTTATGTTAAAGGTACTAGATGACTGATATACTTAATAAATATTTTACGAAATTCAGAACTCTCGGAACAAATATTTATTTGCAGATCGTACATACATTTGACGCAAATCGAACCCGCAACCGTCGCAGTCGGATTTTCACCCGCGGCGCCATATCAGTCGTCATAGATCATGCCACATCGTTAGATACACATAGATATTAACGGTAACGATGTTCCATAACACATTTATATCGTCTATGTACAAGCGACTTAACTATCTGCGTGAGTGCTAAGGTGCTAGATTCTGCTTTAACACCTACATACATAAAATCAGACACTCTTCCCCTAGATAGCATAGCCGTTCCCCAGGGTTCAATTATGGGAAACAACCTATTTTTGATCCTAATAAATGACCTAACGGTAGCCTCCACACAAGCGGAACATGTCATGTACGCGGATGATGGATGCTTAATAATATCTGCTAAAAGTAGCTGGATGGTTCTCCGCGAATGGAATGGCACTAAACCTAGAGAAAACAAATATTGTCCACTTTTACTTAGGTACCAACAATAACAAAGGCCAACTCGATGTAGTCCGCAATGGTCTTAAGGTCCCCATCGTAGACTCTGTTAAGTACCTAGGTTTCACTCTAGCTAGACCATAGACTAACGTGGGAACCCCATGTAGATATAACCTGTAAAAAACTTTCTTCTGCGTGCTTTGCACTGTCCCGCCTAAATGGAAGCCTTGACCTGAGCAATAAGCAAATGGCGTATCACGGGTACTTTCATTCTGTACTGACGTACGGCGTAGAATTTTTCGGACAAGCGGCTGAACGTCTAAGACTATTCCGAATACAGAAACGTGCGATCAGAATCCTGTGCGGCGTAGAGTGGGACCATCCCGCTCGGGAGCTCTTTAGGGAAACTAAAATACTGACGTTGCCAAGCGAGTTTATTCTACAGGCGGCCAAATTCGTCAGAAGTCATCTTAAGGAGTTCCCGACGTGGGCTGATACCCACAACTACCCTACTAGACATCGGCATCGACTAAAACATCCCCAAATTAAATTAACCAAACTAAAAAACAAAATAGAATATATAGGAGTGAAAATATATAATAAACTGCCGGATTCTATAACCAGCGCCGCGTCAACTGCAATATACATTAACAAACTGAAGAGAATCCTAGTGGACAGGGCATACTACAGTTTAGAAGAGTTTCTAAATGATAAATTAGATAACGCCAATGTCGCTGATCCACACTTATAATATTTATTATAACTTTGGTTTGAATAAGTCACGATTGGTAAAATTACCAAAAAAATTATAGAATTATTTATTTTAAAAAACTCTGTACTTAAATCTTGAACTATTTTGTATTTTTCTTGTTTTTGTAATGTATTTTCTTTGTTTGCTATGTATTATTTATGTTTGACATATAAGAATATTTCTTATTAATAAAGAACTGAACTGAACTGAATACATTTTTCCTAAGGCGGAAATCGAACCCGCAACCGTCGCAGGCGGCCTTTCGCCTGCGGCGCCATATCGGTCGTAATAGATCGCGCCACATCGTTAGATACACATAGATATTAACGGTAACGATGTTTCATAACACATTTATATCGTCTATGTACAAGCGACTTAACTATCTGCGTGAGTGCTAGGTGCTAGGTTCTGCTTGAACACCTACATACGGCGTTATTACCATGATTCGAAGGCAGAGCCCGGGTTATTACAGGTTTATTCCATGGTATTAACTTGAACGTGTGGCACTGCGACGTGCCTGAATCGTTGACGTTTTGCTGGCAATCGTAAACTTCTGCCTACGCGGCTGAAGCTACGTTCGTAAGGCGAGGTTTCTAAAAGATGACTGTTCATTTTCCTAGCGGTGATTTGGAACGATTTCTCTGGAGACATGACTGCCTATATGACTGTTATTAGCAATGAAATGTGATTGAAGAAAATATCTATCTATGTAATCTATTGTCTTAGGTACATATATCAGTCATCTAGTAGGTACCCATAACACAAGCTCTGCTTAGCTTGGGGCTAGATGATGCTGTGTGGATAACTATATTATTTATTTATTTCGTCTTGGGATGTAGTTAATCAGTTTATAAATATTTTGGTATAGGTACTCAACGATTAAAAGTATAAAGATATCGTGTAGTATATACCACATGTCCTTGGTCCTTGGGGGAGGCCTATGTCCAGCAGTGGACTGCTATGATGGTATAAGCTGATGATGATGTCCTATGTGTGAAGAGTGTGCGAAAGTTCTTATGATTAACGCTTATCCTATGCATTCCGCGCTAAGGCGAGCAAAATTAAAGTTATTATTACTTACAATAACTACGTGGCTATTTCACCGTAGAAATATCAATGGTAAACTAAAAACCGAAAAAAATACAATTAGATGCAAATTCGCCTAACATTATTCTATTATGTAACATTATACAATTACAAATAGAGGAGAAAATTAGAAATAGGAGTTCCATGTGTATACCGCCTAACACAGGTGCTTCTAACTAGGGATTACTCCCTGTTATTAGATACACCGGGAAGGCCATAAAATTAGTCTTGAACAAATGTTCTGCATAGGCATGTTGGGGAAATGTACCCATTACATTTGATGAAATACAAAAACCTACTAATTGCTGCGAAGAAATAATTTCTTCGTAGACTAATTGAGAATGCTGACTGAGCTCGCGGGTCAAGGCATTGATCAACTAGATTGATAAAAACGGGAAAATTCTTTATTGTAAATGGAAAATCTAGTTTACAATGTATTGAATTCGGTTTTCTTTAACTCGCAATTTACATAAATCAACTTAATAAACTGAGTTTCGCAGCTTATAAACAGGTGAAGTTATATTTAGGAGCTTAATCTAAGTCTGTAAAATTTAAAGCCTACCTCGGCGCCGCCAAGCCTATTTTAAGCTATAAAGAAGTTGTGGGGATATATAAGACTGGCTTCAGCTTCGCTTGTTTTTACAGGAAACTTATATCTTACATTTTATATATATACAAATAGGGAAAGACCAGTTTTCCTTATTCTTGGGACTCTACTACACGCAATTGTGAGGGCGTGCAAAACCGGAAGGTTTTGAAAACCGGTTTTGAATTTCGGTTTTGAGGGCCCAAAACCGGAAACCGGTGCTAGCACCGGTTTTGGCAAACTTTTTTTATTTTTTGTATAATCTATTTTGATGAAGAAAACGATATTCTTAGATACCCACAAAATCTACAAATAGATCAAATTTTATGATTTACCTGTTTTTAATTAACCATCTATGCCTACTAAGTAGACCACATTAATAGATTAGTTAACTACTTAACTTACTAAACTTAACTGACATCAAATCAACAACAAGTAAGAATGAAGAATATTATTTTTTAAACATAAAGGGTGTCTCATAATGTTTTTAGTTTTTGAGTTGAGTATTATGCGCCACCATAAACAACAGGGGGTGGGGAGTGGTCTCAATCGCTTGATGGGCTTTTGCAGTTTAATAGTCATGGGACACATCGTGGGAGTGCAGCGCATATTTTGCATGCGAGCTTTTAATAAAAACCACTATTCTTACATTTCTTACAAACTGTTCGACGTCTCTACAGGACACATTTCAATTTAAACTTTTAGTGATTTCTGATGCAGTTCTATCGGATAACTGCCAGCCCTGGGTGGAGTTTTGTTTGTTAACATGACCATTTACTTATGTAATAATCGATTTGTCGGAGAGTCGGACGATATTGTAATTCCTAAAACAATTTCTCACTGTCCTACAGAATTTAAGTCATTCAATGAGGTTCACCGGCCTAATTGCTTGAACATTTACAATTTTATATGGGTTAAAATGTTAATCTTTATGAATAATGCGACGAAGCGCGGATTCATTCAAAATAAACGAAGCTGCGCGTAATCATAGTAATTGTCATGGTTGTTCATAACACACTGGCGTACGCGGTCGACATTCATGCTCCTTCTCGAAGTATTTAAGCACCCAATTGATTAATCCGGCATTGTATTCTAAGTCTCTTTAAACTTGCTCACTCAATGCTTGTTTAAATTTGCACTTGGCAATTTCTCGTAGTCGTTAAATTGAAATGTATCATGTAGTGACGTCAAACAGAATGTACGAATCGATGTTTCTATAAAACGCTTGCACGCAAAATGCGCACTGCATTCCCGTTAATAATTTCAACTAACAAACTAAAAACGTCCACCAAGCGATTGAGCCAACTGCACACCAGTTGTGGTTGGCGCATTATACTCAAATAAAAAACGAAAAACATTCTGGAACACCCCTTACAAAACATAGTTATCATCTTAACGTTATCGCTGTGCACGTGCACACCCGGCAAGTGTATTTGGGCAACAATGCAGGCAGGAGGAACGCAGGAATCGCGTCGCGGGTGCGGGGGTCGTAGAA
Source organism: Eupithecia abbreviata (assembly GCA_943735965.1). Lineage (NCBI taxonomy): Eukaryota > Metazoa > Arthropoda > Insecta > Lepidoptera > Geometridae > Eupithecia > Eupithecia abbreviata. Next base: position 3,493,783 of record OX030986.1, read on the forward strand.
GGAGGAGTGTAGGTGGGCATATGTGTCTCATGCCCACCTACTTTGGAAGATGCCCTAAGCTTTTTAAATAACGTTACTGTTAAGCAAACTAGTTTTGAATTTAGCTCTATATCTAAGGAAGAGTTACATCGACTTGCCAGAAACAAAATAAAAGGCTCAAGTACACTAGATATTTTCGATATATCAGGATCTTTCCTATTTGATATGACGCTGTTTCTTTCAAGCCATTTTATTTTTCTCATTAATAATGTTTTACACTCTAATTCTTATCCCAATATGTTGAAAAATTCACGCGTAACTCCACTGTATAAAGGCAAGGGTGAAATGTCTGACGTAAGGAACTATCGCCCCATTACAATTGTACCCACGTTATCCAAGCTGATAGAGTCAATCATGTCGGAATCTATAATGCAACATCTATTACATAACCAGCTCTTATCTGACTGCCAACATGCCTACAGACCCGGCAAATCAACTACGTCAGCAACCCTGAAAGTCATTAATACTATAAACAAATGTCTAGAAGACAAAAAGCAAGTAGCAGGCATATTTTTAGACCTTTCTAAAGCTTTTGATTCTGTTAACCATAAACTACTACTAGAGAAGCTCAAGGTCTATGGAATTCAAGGCAGTAGTCACAATCTTATAAAATCTTTTCTAGAGAAAAGGGAACAGACAATAGAAATTAAAACAAATGACAAACGCGTTAGATCAAAGCCGCAGTGTATAAGTATAGGTGTTCCGCAGGGGTCCTCGCTTGGAAATACTCTATTTTTAATATTTTTGAACTACATTTCCCATGTAAATACCACAGGGCAGATAATACAATATGCTGATGATACAACCATAGTGGTTTCATCAGATACTATGGAGGGACTATTGATTACCATTAGCGACACAATTACGACTTTAGGAAATTGGTTCTTAATGAACGGACTTATGTTAAACGAGGATAAAACAAGTGTTATGGTCTTTAATGCAGTTTCCGCTCGACGACCTTCAATAAATATTCCTTTGAAAAGCGGTAGATCAATATGTAGTGCTAAATTGACTAAACTATTAGGTTTTGAACTAGATCCGGCCCTAACGCGGAAAAATCATATTGACTCGACCTGTACAAAAATGGCTAAAGGCATATATGCTCTCAAACAACTGCGTCCTATGACATCTCAATTAAATCTTAAAGACATTTATTACTCATATATACACTCTATAATTAGTTATGGCATTATATTATGGGGAAACTCTACCGATTGTGAGAGAATCCTAAAGATGCAGAAACGTGCAATTAGAGTGCTGGTTTGTGCCAAATTCAAAGACACCTGTAGAGAACATTTTAAAACTCTCAAAATACTTACCTCTTCCGCATTATACATCTATGTGGTATTAAAGTTTGTAATACAGAATATATCTCAATTTAATGTAAGAGGAAGTCAAAGCAGATACAGCAATAGGCATCAAATGTATCTAGAGTCAACTGCTCATAGACTCAGATACATGTCTAAAAAGCAACCAGAAGTAATTGGTCCTAAACTTTTTAATAAACTTCCATTGTGTATTAGACTCATAACATGTGAAAAATCATTTTTATGTAATGTGAAACTTCTTCTATTAGATAAAACCATATACTCTGTAAGCGAATTTCTTGACAATGATTATACAAAATTTGCAATTCCTCAAAGACGAACCTTTCCTGATCTCTACATGCCTAATTCAAACGAACTTATGTAATTATAATTAATTTAATTGACGAGAAATTGATAACACCTGACTTAAGCTTAACATAGAGTTAACCATTGTTATTGTGTATTTCTCTTTTAATAAATATTTTCATTTCATTTCATTTCATATGTTGCATTCGGATATATTTGATGACTCAAAATTACATATTTCTTGAGTGCATTCGAAAAAAGTGGATTAAAATCAAGATTTAATTCATTAACGGGAAAACCGGTGTTGGCACCGGTTTTGTCTGTCAAAACCGGTTTTCAAAAACTCGAAAATTTAGTCCGGTTTTCTGGTTTTCAGCAAAACCGAAAACCGGTTTTGCACGCCCTGTGACATGTTAAAAGTTTAAATCCCTACGAGTTATGTTATTCTGTATTTTTGTGTGTTGTCCTTTTTTGTAACTATAACATTGTGTGTGTGGGCTATCAATAAATTCTTTTTTAAATTCTTTATAGAGCTCGACCTTAAAACACAATTCTGCTTATGCCTACTTTAAGTTTAGCTGACCGATAAAGTTAAAAAGTTCTCTTCATGAAAATCAACTCGGATTAAGTAAAGACAAAATCATGATAGGTTATACTTATGAACGCAGATGTGAAACTGGTTTCACGTCGCAAAAATATTTGTTTTTTATATGTAGTAATAAGCTTGGTCTTTATTTACAATTTGATATATCAGTCTGGACACGAGACGATCATAATATCGTTTGTAAGAAACAATCAGTGTCAGATTGTTCACACAAAACAGAAAGATGTTTAGACAGCTCATGAAGTTAGAACTTCAAACGATAAGTAAAAGCGAAATGGCTTTCCTGTTACGGATGCAGTTTTCACAAAGTCTACGTTGATTTCCCTTATTATCCCCTTACGACATCCACCATTGTCCATTCAGAGTAAATCAAAGATTTATCACTTAGTTTATTACTCTTTGAACGGCCATTGTTATTGTACAAATAATGTCTTGTCGTAAAGTCTTTGTGGTAATAGTTTTACGGTTGTGTTTGTCATGTAAATTGAATGGCCGTTCGTTATCTTGACACCTCTTGTGTGAAACTAACTGATTTTAAGTGGTAACTAAAGCCTGAGGCGTAACGCAATTGGGAGTTATTCACTGATTAATTTTGTAAATTAACTAGCTTGCTTTCTAGTCTACATAGCAACTCTGAATTTCACTTCTATGGGAGTTTATAAACAAATAATGCTGGATAATCCACACAGCATCATCTAGCCTGAAGCTAAGCAGAGCTTATGTGGGTACTCGATGACTGATATATTAAATACAATAGATTCCATAGATATTTTTATTATACATAGATAACAACCAGAACCCCGGAACCAATATCTGCAGATCGTACACACAATTGTCCCGAGGCGGGAATCGAGTCCGCAACCTCCTGCGTCGCAGGCAGACCTTCGCCCACCACGCTACATAGGTCGTCAAAATCTTCTGGAAGTTCGTTACAAAATACAGGGATAGAAAACAAATTTGTCTTACATTCCATGTAGTAAATAAGTGCGTTATATAGTATACCGAAGTATTACTTTTAGTCGATAACTAATAGAAACATTTACAGGATGTTTCTCTCCCATGGGATCGCATTCCTGGGATAAAACCTATGTTTTATTCCAGATCCCTAAAATTGTGTCAAAAATCGAACGCGATCCATTCAGTAGTTTTGGCGTGAAGACGAAACTCGACAATTAAAAAACCATCCAATCTTTCACCTGTAGGGAATGATGAAATGAGACGATAAAACAAAACGTCATTGAAAACCAGTGACCGCACATAAAATAGGCAAGGCAATAGGACAGGGGTCCATCATAGAAGCCCAGTGAAGCATGGATCGCCATCAAAGCTATTTGCACAGCAAGCACGCTAATATAGGAAGCTAATCTAGATAAAATAAATAAAAATAAATAATGCTCGACAATTCACACAGCATTATCTAGCCCCATGGTAAGCAGAGCTTGTGTTATGGGTACTAGATAACTGATATACATAATACAATACATTACATAGATAGATATTTTTTTATTATAAATAGAAAACGACCAGAACACTCGGAACAATTATCTACAGATCGTACACACAATTGTTCCGAGGCGGGAATCGAACCCGCAACCTCCTGCGTCGCAGGCGGACCTTCGCCCACCGCGCCACAGAGGTCGTCAGATGGCGGAGCCGTTTCAATTTATACCAGTAATGGCAGCGTGTAGCGTATTTACAGCCATCGATCTTTGTGAAATTGCTGCTAGTTTTAATGATTTACAAACTACACATATGTGGCCGCGGCTTCGCTTGCGTAGAACCTAAAACATGGTTTATTTTTGCGCTCTAGGTTAAATATCTAGATCAAAAATTATAATAAGGGCAACTAATATTATAAATGCGTTGCGCATTCGGATGTTTAAATTCATGGATGTTGATGATGTGTAACTTATTCACGGCAAAACTACTGAATGGATCGGGCTGAAATTTGCATACTGATAGGTCTAGGCCTAGTAATAAAACATAGGATATTTTTGATCACATACATACGTTCCCATGGTATAGAAATCACCGCGGTAAGCCGCGGGCAGAAAAAAGTTTGTAATAAAATGCTGTTCGGTCAAAAATAGGTTCCAGTACGAACTGAGAATACATTCTTTACTTATTCACAAGATTGTCAATGTCTTTGTAATCCCGTGCAAAGCAACAAAAACAACTGCTCTAATCCAGACAACTAGTGTCATCTCCATAAACCGACTCATCCTCGCAAGTCGCAATAAAGACAAGAACAAATGAAATCCAGACAAAAGATTACATTTTAATTCTGGGATTCAATCCGCGCGCGAGTAGAATGAGATGGGACCATTTCGAAGTAAGACACGGAGAGAAAACGATAGGTAGCTTCGCGTTGATACTTGCAAGAAAATAAATAAATGCTGGACAATTCACACAGTATTATCTAGCCCCAAGGTAAGCAGAGCTTGTCTTATCGGTACTTGATAACTGATATACCTACTTAATACAATACATTACATAGATATATACTTTGTATTATACATAGAAAAACTACCAGAACACCCGGAACAAATATCTGGAGATCGTACAAACATTTGTCCCGAGGCAAGAATCGAACCCGCAACCTCCTGGCCTTTGCCCACCGCACCAAAGATGACGTTGAAGGGAATGACGTAATTTTTCAGTCTCAATTATTTTAACAGACAATAGCGGAGGTTTTTACACAGCATCACAGCACCTGGCCCAAAGCAAGCAGAGCTTAGGTTATAAAGGTACCAGATGACTGCAAAACAAAATGAATATAAGTACATATGTATGTATTACCAAACCTATAACAATTTTTTGCATATCATACAGACATTTGTCCCGCGGCGGGATTCGAGACCACGATTTATTGTCTGCTACTTCTTCATTAAAGTTAATTCACTATAGAAGAACTGCGCATCATTTTCGATTTACTGAATAATAACTTTGACAAGGTTCAATCCCATTCTGAAGGCGCACAGAATTTAATAGTAAAAACGTGAGTAAAACAGTGGAATGATCGGCAATAGTGCGAGGGGATTGAATGTCGATTTCAAAGCCTTCATAAAGTTCAGACCTTTTTAAATTGCTTTAGCTTTGTGATCTCTTTGATCTTTAGTTTCAATTTTGCAGTCTATTTCTTTGTTGTCGATGATGTTTGAAACTGTTGAAGCTTGCATCCAAACTTCGAACGAACGGTTTTTCAATCAGCAGATAATTTATATTTGAGATATTTATTGTTTACTATTATTACTTTCTATTAAATATGTCAATGTCCTTTTATAGAAAGACCTGCGAAAGACTGCAGGTAGATGCTGGATGCGGCAAGCAGACAGGGCGCTGTGGCGCTCATTGGGGGAGGCCTATGTCCTATAGGCTGATGATGATGACGATGAACCTTTTATATTCTTATATTATGAAATACTTCAGTTTCTCCAGTCAAAATTGTCTTAAGTTGAAACCATTCTGTCAATATCTCCCTGCAAAAAGCACCGCACACTAACTCATATTTTTTGTAACATTTAAGAATTGAACGCGGACGATCTGAGGCCATTGTCATAATAAACGATTGGTTAGACCTAGGTCATAAACCATTTAATTTCATAGATTGGTGCATGCTCCTATGCCTATAAATTTAGGAGCAATCTATGAAAATCGATGGTACTATCAGAGTCTTAACTTAGGATAGCGTTTTGTTAAATATGTACTATTACATTCTCCCAGTTTTTTAAAAACCTTTTTGCTTTGTTGCCTTCTTTTAAAACATGTTTACCTACTAACTCTTCTGCAGAGCCTGTTAAATCCGTCTGGGCAGCAGCGAAGAGGCCTATAAACAAAGTTCACGGTCCAGCCGTTAGCTTTACGATCATCCTCGGACTTGTTAATGAAACTTTCGAATTACTTTAACTTAGAAAACTCGCGATTTGGATAGCTACTTTAGGAACTTTGGCAGTTTGATTAGTTTACGGTACTTTATCATCATCTCGGCTCGTGATTTCGATGGATTTCACACACTACCGAGGGCTGAATACCATTTAATTAATCGCTTCAGAATTGTGCGGAAGATTGCAGGCATGAAGCTGGATGAGGCAAACTGAAGACATGGCGCTATGGCGCTCATTAGGGCAGGCCTATAGCTCCTGACCGATCAGAAACAGCATTGTCTTACAAAACCTGCCGGTAGGTACCTTAATTTACCATATTAATATATCCTTCTTTGAAGCTTTAAGGTGTGGTGCACTCAATGATTGATGCATATTACGTTCTAGCTAAGTCAAATTCACCTTTATCCTGTGTCTGATGGCTCAGTCATGAGCTAAACTTCAAACAGAACCATCAGCAACGGCATTACGCCTAATATACGACGGCATGCGATGATTGACTTACAAACCTGGCTGCACCCGACCGCACAATAAAGGAGATAGTGCCATATAAAGGTTTCCGCATGTCCCATGCGTGCTGTAAATAATTCCTTTGCAGGCATTTTGCAGGTTTATTATACGGGCGTGTGTGCCCGCGACCGCAAAGACCGATTTGGCGCGACTGCATTATTGAGTGAAGTGGAACGGTATTGGAAAACAGGGACGTATCAGGCCAGGGGCATCAGGGCAGGAGCATTCAAGCATTAGGGGCAGGAATCTACAGGCTAAAATAAATTTGGTATCTACTTGTATAAACACAGAATCGCGTAAGGACAAATCTGGGTGACTTTACATCATGCCTAGCATCTGCCTGCAGTCTTTCGTAATTCGTCATCCCACCTGGCCGACGGACGTCGTACACTACGTTTGCCGAGTCGCACTCAATCGTCTACTCAAGAACACATTTATCCCAGCGTTGTCGGTTATTCGCGATATATGGCTGGCCCACTGCCACTTCAGTTAAATAGACTCACCCCCTGATAATTATTAAGTGGCATTAATGTGCAAATGAATCCAGCCCTGGCCAATAAGTGCGAGTATAACGAGTGGTGACGATCTGATTGAAGCATGATATGACGGATGTCGAGTCATTTGTTGCGTCGACACGTTGATTGTATAAATCATGTCCGGAGCCGGGAGAGCTACATTTATTACCATTCATTACCAGCTTTTCAATAATGACGCTGTGAGAATCGACAATTTATGTCGATGATGCTGTGGTGGAATTTTGACGAAATGTTCATGAGCAAACTGATGAAGAGTAATGAAAACGTGTGTGTTAAGAATGTGTACCTTAAGTTGTTTAATTAGTACCTATATATTTCAAACTATTCTCATTTTGTTTTATGTATTTTGCTGTAATAATTACAATTTTTACTGTACTATCTATATTTTTACTGTAATTATTGCAGTTTTTGAAATGTATATGCAGTAAAATGTACACTTTTTACGATGAGTTTACAAACGCGTTTCTGTGGTTTACGCCCACTATATGGTAGCATTATGATAATCAGTGAGTTTTATCGTCTCTGTTCGGCGACGTATGTACGAGTATGTAGATATCCGTAACTAATGAAGAATCAGCCCGTATACGTCCAATGCTGGACACAGGCCTCCCCCAGAACGCCACGAATAGCGGTTCTGAGCCGCCTCCATCCATCGACTCCCCGCGACCGCTACAACGTCGTCGGTTCATCGAGTGGAAGATCTTCCCACACGCATTTCGCACTGCAGCGGGGTTGCCACTCGGGAACCTTTACTCCCCCTTTACGGTACCTCACGGTTATCGGTTCTGCGAGCTATATGACCTGCCCATCGCCATTTTAGCCTGCTAACTCTGCTTAATTATGTATACGGCGACAATATCCTCAACGCAGGAAAACTTTTCATCGCCTCCAGTAGCAGGTTCCATTGAATTACCTAACAAAGGGCAACTTTCCATTAGAAAATTGGTATATTAATACCATTAAGATGAGACGTAGTTTCCCAAGACACCGAGAAAGCTCAACTACTTGCAAATGAATTAATATCTTGTTAAGGCTCGTCGTTTGCATACAATAAAGAAACGCTAAATGAATTAGGTTCTGAGCCAGGGTTCATGAGACACAGGATTTTGAGCTTTATTCATTGAAACTTTGAAATCAATTTAGGTCCTGGAGCGATTGAGACCATAATGACTTTGCAAGTTTCGATTTTAAAGGCTTAAAATCTCGTTTAGGTTAAATTAGCTCAAGTTTTTCCTGCAAATTTTAATTCACCGGTTCTTAAAACAGAGTTGAAATTTCTTCGACATCGAAGAAAAGCGAAAGATTGCCTGGTTTCTGTCGAAGTATATTTGCTTCATCCATTGCAGCGTTATTCATATTTTGACAGGCAGGTCGACCGATAAAAGTACCTTCACTGATTATTAAGATTTCTCCAAATTCCTTGGACTTTTACCAAGAGACTGGCGTGGAACACAGGATGTCATATTATGAACCTTCTTTTTATAGTAGGTGAATGTCATTAAAAGTCTTAAAAGTTCTAAATCTTGGCTACTTGGATACCACCATCAGCTAAGTCTTCACTTGTTCAACAGCTCACATTACCTGAAAGAAAAAAAACCTCAAATGAAAATTAAATAACCTTTTAGGCATCTTCGTGCAGCCTTGGAAAACTTTTTTCGATTGGAGACAAATACGTAAAGTACTTGAGAAAGCCAAGACTCTTAAGCGAGAGATTTTAAGGGCATCAAGCAGAGGAAAATCGGGGAAAATATTCACAGAAATCTTTGATACAGTGTGGGGTAAAAATATATGGACCTTTTTTCTATACAATATAACAAAATATAAGAATGTACATAGGTAGTTAAGGTTTCTTCCAAGTCACTTCCAAGTGTTAAATGTTTCCCAAGAACAAATCCTAATTACACTGTGATTTATTAGGACTTTAACGACAACAAGTGTTACATGTGTACGGTGGAATAAATCAATCTAATATTATAAATGCGAGTGTTTAGATGTTTAGATGGATGGATTACTTCTTCACGCCAAAACTATTGAACGGATCGAAAAAAATTAATGAAATTTGTATAAAGGTAGAAACTAGGCAAAACATAGGCATCCCATATATCAGTTCCCATGGAATATAAAAAACCTTTAAAAGTTTCCACAGAAACAACGCGTGCAAAGCCGCGGGCAGAACCTAGTACTGAGTAATGAACACGAAAGTTTTAATGAATGGTGATGTTTTGTAATTTGATAATGAATTTGCATAGGGTGAACATACATACTATAAAAAATTTATATTTCCCGCTGCATATCCGGCTCTACCCTTTGTAAAACCGATACAAAAACTTTTCCGTAACTAGTGTCCCAAAGGAGCTATGATTTGACCGCGCCACACTCTTCCAAACTTCTTGTTTCGTTACCGGACTTGTTCAGATAAATCGTTCGTTTTATTAACTCAACAACTTTACCTTCATGTATCTATGTTTTTATTAGGTGTTGTTTTTTTGTAAACATTTACGTAATGAGGGTAAGGTTAACTTTTTCTGATAATTATAATATCAAGGCATCTTCTAGTACTCTACTACTCAGCTTTCCACCGCTATACCATCCACTGTTGTACATGTCTCCCAAACACGGGTTTGGTAGGCTTATCAGCACGCTTGGTGGATTGCTGATGCAGTGGAGGTAGAAGACATTCTGGGCTTCAGCAAATTTTATTATTATGTAGATTGGATAGTCCAGTATTCAAATGTATCAAAAAATTATCCGCTAAAATTTCTTTTCAATATTTTTAAACTTGTGTGATCCCTCGACAGTGTAGAAAAATAGACAAATAAACGCGATAAATACCCGTTTTATTATACTCACAATTAAAATTACTTTTAACAGGATAATTACTATGGTTTGCGTCAGGTTTTCTAAATTTATTAGTGTTTATTCATGATTTAGTTTCAAAAGTTTTATCGAAACTCCCTAACGTATTTCAGGTTAATCCGCAACTCCCTAAAAAAAAGTCCCACTCATTCCACTGTATTTCTCATGAGATTTATCAGCCATTCCTGCGTCAAACTGGCATCGATTTCCCGTTCTGGCCACATTCCAACCTCTTTTCTTTACTGATATATTTGCGAAAAGATTTGACTTACTTGAATCTTAGCTGACCTCAACTTCCGAGCTCTTACAAAGCCTTGAAAGGATATCTATTATCCAGATATTAGACCACTATCATTAATAAACTAGAACATCATTCCTGATATTTACTTCACTTCCCTGGCTATTACGTGCTATACTCGTACATATAGTTATTCTGTTCGATTAGAGACAGTTTCTTCTTTCACTGCCGCATGCCGTCTGGATCTGCAATTCGAACTTTATCTCCATAGAAACAAAGATTAGTTCAATATCCGTGACAGACTACCTACATTATCCAAGACTAATAAAAGATATGCCAGTCATACCCGCTTCATAACGCGGTAGAGGAAAAGGAATGTATGCTGTGAAAAGAACTGAATAGGCTCTTTCTGTACTACGAAGGCTACATACCTTCGATTAGGTTACTAGGTCAGTCAACCCCAAGCTATCATCGGGATTTGCGACCTTCCAATCAAAGTCGGGTCGGACTATATTACAATAGATGTAGTTTTTTTCGACTGACGTGGCGTGGCGGGGGAAGTTCCGCCTGCGAAGCAAGAGGTTGCGGGTTCTGTAGTAGTAAGTATGATCTGCAGATCCGGAACAAATGTTCCGGGTGTTCTGGGTATTTTCTATGTATAATCAAAGAGATATCTATGTACGTAATGTCTTTATTAAGTACGAGTATATCTGTCATCTAGTACCCATAAGACAAACTCTGCTTAGCTTGTGGCTAGATGATGCTGTGTGGATTGTCCAGCATAATTAATTTATATAATTGTTTGTATAACAACGAATACAGCTATAGGTTGTTGTAGGTATGCTTATTTTAACAGAGCAAAGCAACCACCCTAAGCATGGCCCCGTGCGAAATTCATCTCCTCACACCCTTCGCAAACGAGTCTGCACATAATTAGCAGCTCGTTGGTTATTCACCAATCAATATGCAGGTACTGGGGCTTATTTATCAGAGGCTAGGGTAGACTTAGGAGACCGGCTTTTCAAAAGGAAAAGGGTTCACCGGTTTACGTTGAGCTTGATTAATAAGTGTATATACGTCAAGCTTGTAAAGTAAGGTTATTCTCTTTTAGAAGCTTGAGGATGTGTTTATCTGTTTTTTTTTCTTCTATTCAGGGTGTAACAAAAAGTGAGGATCAAACTTTATTCTTAGAAAATAGAAAATTATTTAAATAGGGTCCCGTTTTTCCCGTCCCTTTGTGTACGAAACCCTAAAAATTAACATAATTTTTTTTAAACAACTAATCAAGACAGGCTATTGATTTATTTTGGGAGGCTAAAACCGGCTTATTGCCGATTTGTCCGGCTAAAATCTAAAACATGTATAGTCCAAATAATAAATAATGCTGGACAATTCACACAGCATTATCTAGCCCCATGGTAAGCAGAGCTTGTGTTATGGGTACTAGATAACTGCTATACATAATACAATATATTACATAGATAGATATTTTTTATTATATATAGAAAACGACTAGAACACCCGGAACAAATATCTGCAGATCGTACACACAATTGTTCCGAATGCATAAATAATTTCCATAAATATGATGTTATCATTTACAGGAAGTATTTTCAGGTACAGTGTATTCAAGCTCTTTCAAGGTTCTCTTTGTAGCAGTATATGTAGGCATGACTTAGATATATTCTACCTTAGTATAGCCTGAACTCTCGAGATGCCTCCATCATTTAGCACGAGGCCGGGACCGCTCGTGGTTTCGGGACAAATTGCCAGGCGGTTTCACGGAGCATGCTCATTGATTTTGGTTTAACCTGTCCTTGTTTATTAGAAATCTCTACGATTAGGGTTAAGACTGTAAAGAGTCGTTGGTAAGTTGGTGCCAGTGTTGGTGAGTAAGTGTCAATGTATTAATGTGCGCCTGAGAATAAACATCGTTATATCATACTTCTTCCACCAGTGGACAAAAAATTGAAGAGAACAGTAAAATAATTTTATTTGATAATAATTTATATATAAAATATGACTTGTCTGAGTGCTTATTTTGTAAGACTAAAGAAATAAATGATTTTTTACTTCACATACGCAATGAAATGGGAACCTAAATTAGAATTATTGAATTATTTTCTTAAAAACTAATATCAAATTCCTTAATATTTATACACCTTTTTTTTAAGTTTTCTACCTCGGGATAATTTTTATAATTTTATTTTATTATACAAAAGCGAAATAATTTTCGTCTACTGTATAAATGACCGAAAAATCGACGCACATACATAAATAAAGTAAAAAACAAACAGCCGAACATATAACCTATTATTTTTTTTAAGTCGGTTATAAATAGTTACAATGTTAATGTTTTTTTTGATGCAGTGAATCATGTTATCAAATACATGATTCACTGCATCAAAAACAAATTTTTTGATGCAGTGAATCATGTTATTAAATAAAATATATATATAAACATGCTATCACATCGTGAACGCACTCCTTACAAAGAAGTCCGATAATTAGTCCCCTGAGTAAATACAAACTTTTATCAATTCCAGTTTCAGCAAATCCTTTTCCCCAACAAAATGTCAGTCCTCAAAGACACATCGTATAACAGAAGGGCGATTAAAATACCTCTATTGTGGTCGGACAGCCATTGTTTTCCCGTTTTCCATGTACCTGTGAAGCTGACGTCATCAACACTGAGCTTATAGAAGAACTGTAGAATGGAGGTGGTAAAGAGAATGATCAGTGAAGCGGCAATATAGCACCATAAATATTTTTTAATTTACGCGCTCTGAACACATTACGCACGTTAACGTATTACGCGTATTTGTCGTCGTCGGGATTTTTCAGTTATATTAATTTCGTATATTTTAACGTCGGGAAAAATTGGTTAATAATCGCGATAAATACACGTTGTATTAATACGTATAAATACGCACCGTATTTTATTTTTTGGAACCAGATCATTTTGACGAAGCACGCTAAAAACTAATTTACCGGAGAAGATAATATTTTTTTTTCATATATTTTCTCCGAACCTTGAGCACAAGACTTATTTCCTTTTCTTAATTAATGAAAATTTGTTGATGATTCAAAATTTTGATTCAGGAAAGGATAAATACAAAGTATAATACGCGTAACACAAACTAGAGAAAGAAAACTTATGACAATAGTCTGCAGATTTCAACAACAAACGACAAATTCCTATCCTTAGTTCATTTTCAGTGTGCATTTGAAAAGTTTTCTCTATGCTCTCACGACCCCTGATGCATTTGTATGTTTTCTCTGTTCCGTGGTTTTTCCATTTCCATGTTCCTGTGACGTCACAACCCTTACTATTGTACGGTCTAATTAAAGCGCTTTAATACGACGGTATGAACTTGATTGGATTTAAGGTGTCAAGGGTCGATTCAATAAAAGGGTTCTGTAGGTCTTTATGAGTTTTCGGTGGGATTCAGAATGTGGGTCTACTATTGTTATGTGAAAGGTTCATTCAGTGCTTTGGGATTATGCGTGAGGGTTTATTTGAGATTTATTAGATATTTGATTCTTTTCTGTTGAATCCAAATTATAAGAAGGAAACTACATACAAAAATGTACACTTGATTATATATTCGTTAAGCCTTATAAAATTAGGGTTTGGTTACATAAACAACTGCAGTAATAAATGTAACCACTAAAACTTGCCATAGCAGAAGTCGGGCGCGGCAAAAATATGGGTAATGTCTTGCCGGCACCCGGCTCTGCAAAGGCCCTGGCATTACTCCAAAGTGGCCATTTCAAATAATTTTTAAAGAGGGTAACCCCAGTGTGAATGAGCGTGGACCTGTTTTAATATTATGAGATCAAATGCTGTGAGTTTTTACACGTTCTGTTTCTTTAAAAAGTTATTTCAGACATTCTTCGTCTTAAAACAGGGTCAGGCAATTTTGATAGTAAAGGATTTTCCTGGCCTTTGTGCCTCAGTTCTACCTACCGAGATTATTGAAACCCATTGAAACCCTTTCAAAGATTATGATTTATCTTGTATCGTCTGTAGCCTCTGTATGTAAATGTATTCTTTTCTGAGCTATACATATGTATACAGCATAGCTACCCAACAGAATTTCTACGTAAAATCTTTCATCCTCAATCTAGGTTGAAATCTCTCCGTATTTCACTATCTTATAAACCACACCACAAAAGCTGTCACAGAATTTGTATGCCGACAGCATTCGAGGAATCTATGGAAAAAGGTCCCGTACAAACAAATGCAAATATTTTAAAAGGCCCGAGAGTGGCGTGCATACAAAACTTTCACCGAGAAAAACGGCATAGCAGCCTTTTATGGAAACCTATCAGATGAGCTCTTATACAACTTGGCAAAAGCCAGTGTGATGTATGATCGTAATTAAGATATTGGTGTGTCGCTTATGGGCAGAGAATTATTATGTAGGTAGATGAAACAAAATAAACGTGTGGTGACCATTACACATTAACATTACTTATTGCGATCCCATCCCACATCTAGGTTTGCTTTATTATATGGATTTCAATTTTCATCTAGTTTTATAAAATCTTCCTTTATGTTAGCGGAAGATTAAATTAAATGGTAGCTAAACATTTTATTTCGTTCGAAAACTGAAACTGTCTACGAAGTTTTCTCCTCGAAGCAAAGCAAGTGTTCTTTCAAGTTCTCGACTGAGACGAAATATTTGATGTTACGTTGGCATTCGTCTAGACTACAAATTTTTTATTTTTTATCAATTAATTGTTATAGTAACGTAATAATTACATGTCACACTAATATTATAAACTGCAGTTAGGATGGATTTATCATGTATGTTGGTTACTTCTTCACGCCAAAACTACAGAACGGATCGGGCTGAAATTTTGAATACATGTAGTTCTATTCCAGGCCTAGCGAGAATAAGACACGGGCTGGCTACTTTTTATCCCATAAACATTTTTACATTTCAGTTCCTATGGAATACAAATAACTTTCAAACGTTTCCATATAAACAAGCGCGAGCAACTAGTTAAATTGTAATACAGAGGCAGAAACCAACGTAGTTTTATATTATCGAGATTAAAAGAACATAATGTTAAGTGCCTTAGCAGAACTCCTACGCTCCAAAGAAATATTGTGTGGAAGGGCCAAGCAATATTTCCCAGTCCCTGTCAAAGTCTTTTCATAGAACTAACACAAAATGTACTGGATCCCAGCAACAGATTTCTCCGGCTCTCCGCAATTTTTTCGATAGTGCCTTACGCGAATAGGTTATGAGACGGGTTGAATGGCTCCCGACAAATCCAATAAAGAAGCGTGCCTTCAAGAAATTTATGTTATTGACCGGATTATACGGAGTGACGTGTGAGAGGGAATCGACCCTGTAGCACTCGCAGGAGACTTCGATTAGAAATGAGCTCTATTAGGGGGAGGTTTGGATTCAATTAAATCAGCTAATACTTCTCTTGAAAGGCTTCAGTTCGCTGACACCTCTTGCTACGTCATCTTGAAAACACAAGGTCAGCTCCGACACGCTGGACATTGACTGCGGAATTCTAAGATCTCTATACTAGTAACTTGCTATTTATCTGATAATTAAACAGCAGCAAGAAATTATAGCCGAATAACTTACAGCTAAAGACTACGCTTGGCGCTCATTAGGGGAGACCTATTTGAGTACACGCTGGATGTCTCCAGCGTTGACTTAAATATGATGATGATGAACCTACAGAATTAAATCCTTTGTAAGAAAAATGTCTTTGGCAAACTGATTTATCTTCCACCCAACCAAGTGTAAGTATATTCTAAAACCTACGACTATTTCTTCTGTGATCACCAGTTTCATCGGAGCCCTCGTCTCTAAGAACCGCCCTCTATTAGTCATAACATGTAAGATCTACCCAAAATGGCGGGTTTATTGATTGTCCCGCCAAAAGCCTGCCAAACACCTTTCCCGATGCGTCAGCTCGAAGGGTCCTACATATTGCTTTAAACGGTTCATACGCCGTTCATGTTTTCGTGATTTATTGCTTTCGACAAGTTGGTATCATAAACATCGTAACAAAATCCGTTCTTGATACTTATACCCTAATGTATGCTGCCCTAAAATTTTCATGTTTGATAATATAATTTACTGGGTGGTATTTTCTGGACCTTTCGAATTGGTCGGGGAATTTTATCAGTTAATAACGGAAAAGCTGCATCTCTATGCACATGGGCTAAAGAAGCGGGTGTTTTCGACTAACAACTACAACGGTTAAGCTACGGCTTTGAAATAAATAAAGTGTGTAAACAACATTGCGGTCTAGGCCAGGATTGCCTGGGGAATCATTCCAACAAACAAATCCCAGCAGACATGGAAACTAATCATGCAAATGTGGCCAAGTAATTAATTAGAATGACAAGACATATCCTTGTACTGAAAATTAATGCTATGAGGTCTACCTATATGCATATTCATGAAAGAAATTGCTAGATGTAATAACCTAGCCAGCAGAATTATACTTATGTTTCTTACGACCGATGTTTATGATGTTGGTCAAGAGCTCAAAGTTGAAACGATCACTTACGGAATTACGACTGTCACAGCATTGATGATCTAGAATAGTATTGGAAGATGGGCCAAGTTATTGTGGAATCTATGTCTTTCAATTTACTCAATACTCTACAACCAAAGTTCCAAAATGTAAGGCATATAAAACCTCTTAGTCCCGCAAAATATCGAGGGTCGGAGCATAAGTTCCACTCAGTGGGTCTTTGTTTTAAACCTCTTTCATCGACAGAGCAAGTTTATGAAAAGACCCAAGTTTCCCGGTAGATCGGCAGTATTTATATCACTTGGGGTCTTTCGATGGTTATTGGAGGTATGGTTGGTTATGGTCATTGCTGTGATTCCAAATTATTTATTTTAAGTGTTATGACAATGATTATGGTTTAGTAACACTATTATTTATTTCATTTTATGTATTCTATCTTTTATACCGTCAAGATCATTATTTCTATCGAATTCGTGTAGCCACTTTTAATATTGATTTCCCTCGACAGCAGCTGAGTGGCAGGGATTTGGCATTTAATACATACTAGCACTATAGAGTGCACTCACATATTAAATTATCTGAGAGCTGCTGAGTTTCAGAATACTGTGTTGCTCTTTTTTCATATTTCATCCAATCCTAACACTTACCAACAAGAACACAAAACAATCTACAAATTCAGGAATCAATTTCCACCTTTCATCCCAGTTCTTATTTTAAACTTTTCCCCATTCCGTCCTCTTTCATCAGTCTCCCGGACATTTGGTTTATACATCTGTGGAGCTATAAATCTGTTGCTTTGATCGCGGGCCCTGTCCGTCGTTACGAGCCCTTTGGGACACCGTCGGCGATTCTAATCTGGTACAGGTGCCAGGAATTGATTGGGCACTGTAAAGTTGTTGATGGAATTGTAAAGGAAATTATGTTCGCAACTTTAGCTTCTTCTTTATTGTATTCTTCATGACTGAAGGTCGTACCCGTTTTAAATAGTCTTCATCGAGGAGTTAAAGACACAAGTACTATTTTAACGGGTATATATCGCATTTATTTACCTATTTTTCTCGACGTTTCTCAGTAAATACCCGTTAACTTGTACATAGTCTTGTATATGTCTTGGACGACCGATGTGGCGCGGTGGGCGAAGGTCCGCCTGCGACGCAGGAGGTTGCGGGTTCGATTCCCGCCTCGGAACAATTGTGTGTATGATCTGCAGATATTTGTTCCGGGTGTTCTGGTCGTTTTCTATGTATAATAAAAAATATCTATCTATGTAATGTATTGTATTATGTATATCAGTTAATCTAGTACCCATATCACAAGCTTTGCTTACCATGGGGCTAGATAATGTTGTGTGGATTGTCCAGCATTATTTATACATATTGATAATATACATAGTACTTGTAATTATGTGTTCTGATCGCGTAAGTTTGAAAATATTTATCTAAGGTTTTGTGTTATGTTATGTAAACCCTCGCACTCAAGGCAATACTCACTATGAAATATACTCACTACTATATCCTTACTATGCATGCACTCAGGCTCTTACACTGATGATGTAATTTTTAAATTCCTTAATAAATCACAATATGGATATATAATAAGTCTGAATATATAAACGAATTTAATTTAAGAAATCACGAGACGCGTGTTCAAGTCCCACCGAAAATGATTTTTTTTTGGATATGATTTAATTTATTAGCTTACGTGTTGGTTTAAAAATGTTAGGTTGATTGTGATTTGTAGCAAAAACTTTCCTGTTGCATTTTCAGCTACCTGTTCTAATCTCCAAGTAACATAGAATGTGAATGAGAAGTCTCGCATATTTGAAGCCAACTCAACTGCGTTCCAGACACTTTACCCGGTTGACACAAATACTCTCATATCACTCAACAAGCAAGTGTGTATGTAATTGATCCCAACGCTACTCTACCTCACCTTTTCCATAACCCCGCGAATACCGACCTTGTTTTCTCGACGTTAGAGCTGAGTTTACCAGTTGACGGGAGAATATTTTTTGTAAACTTTCTGCGTCAAATTACTAGGCAGCCCCATTGGAAGTTCCTAATGTTGTACTTAGTTAGGAGAACTGTGTAAGATACTTCTGCAGTAGTCGATTGGGAGTTCTTCGTTGTTTTTATTGTGACATTTTTTTGATAGATAGAATATACTTTATTGCACAAAAAGTTGTACATAGGCGAGCATAATGCTAGATAGCATTCTCTACCTGCTAACCTTTGGGTAGTGTGGACAACAGTTTGGTAGGTAGTGCCATATAATAGAGATAATAAAATATACTACTCATAATGATACTAAGCTACTTATATTATACTTAAACATTAATATATATACCTATATAAATAATTAATATATAATTATAATTACGTACCGAATTATTCTTGCGAAAGAAAACAGTTATAGACTCTAGATCTGAAGACATTTATCGAGGATAATTTGATAATTTGATCGGTGAAGTTTCTACGTTTCTCAAAAAGCAATCGGTTAATTGGCTAATACTGAGCCGAATAAAACAGATAAATAAACAATATTGCATATATTCCATATACCATCGTCGGTCGTCTAATTGTCCCAAACTTACTGTTTCATAAGTAATTGAAATAACTTTGAGACTACTAATACGACGGCATTATTATTGAGGTTCTTGTGATAAGATATCTCAAAACGAAGTTTGGCTAGGAGGACATCATCAACATCATCACAAAACTCATAATTACCTCTATAATGAACTTACAAAGACTTTTTTTGAATTTTTACTAGTACCTACGAACTTTATAACAACAACCGCTGGAGTAAACGTTTTCTTGAGCGGAGACCGGGATGACGATCTGCGAAAGACTGCAAACAGATGCTGGACATGCCGCACGCTGGAGACAGGGCATTATGGCGCTCATTAGGAGGCCTATGTCCAGCAGTGGAATAATATAGATAGGCGATGATGATGATGAACTTCACTACATAGTATAAATCAAAGTTTATCTGTTTATCTGTTATCTGTTTATCAAAGTCGCTTCCCGCTGTCTGTCTATCCCTATGTATGCTTAGATTTTTAAAACTACGTACCTAACGGATTTTGATGCAGTTTTATAATTAGATAGAGTGATTCAAGAGGAAGGTTTATAAACTATTTGACACATCAGATTTCCAAGTGGGCAAAGTTGCGGGGCGCAGTTATGGAATAAAACGATTTACAGTTCTGCATACAGGTTATAACTAAACAGGCACCCTAACCAGATGCTAGAACCGGCGGCCGTTAGTAAATCTCTCAGTACCACCGTATATCTTATTTACAATCACGTGTTAATTCCGGATTCAGAGGATGTGGCCAACAAATCACTGGTTCCATAGAGATATAAACAATGAGGCGCCGTTGGCTTATCTGATGGATTAACTTTGGCGCATATTCCTACAAGTAAGCTAAAGTTGCCAAGTTACGATGCGATGCCAAGAAACCAGTGAAAGACTATGTCAGAGACCTTATACCAAACATAACAATATGAATACCTACTTAAAAACTTTGTTTTTTGTTACGCATAGATTTGAGTTATAAATTATATATACGAGTAATACATATATATAGTGGGCCGGCCATATCTCACGAAGAACCGACGGCCGATGGGGCAAACGTGTTCTTGAGTGGAGACCACGACTCGGTAAACGTAGTGTAGGACGCCCTCCGACCAGGTAGGATGACGACCTGCGAAAGACTGCAGGTAGATGCTGGATGCGGCAAACTGAAGACAGGGCGCTATGGCGCTCATTGGGGGAGGCCTATGTCCAGCAGTGGACTGCTATAGACTGATGATGATGACATATATATTACTTTTACTGTATTACTTGTATTTATCCATCCCGGCTTCGCCCGGGTGGATATTTGCTGTTTCATAAACATTTTGCATACATCCGCGACTCGGCAAACGTAGTGTAGGACGCCCTCCGGCCAGGTGGGATGACGACCTGCGAAGGACTGCGGGCAGATGCCGGATGCGTTAAGCTGAAGACAGGGCGCTATGGCGCTCATTGGGGAGGGCTATGTCCAGCAGTGGACTAACATAGGCTGATGATGATTTTATTGGCACAAATACCCTATATTTTTTCACGACACACAACACGGACGGTATCAGAAAAGAACGCGACGCGGTTGGTACATCACTTCTTCGGGTCTTTGCACATTCTCACAACGGGGTTCGAGATTCCCGATGATCGGAAGCATTCTTATCGCTTGAAGTTCCTGTGTTTCGTAAACTCATGGTAAATATCCCGTTACAAATTACTTAACCATGATAGTTTCCAAAGTTGTATCCATCCATCCAAACTTGCGCATTTATAATAAAATTTGAGTCATCTGATGTGAAGTACCTATTGGAGACAATGTTTCTGTTGGTTACGCCCTTAGTACACCTACGCGTTCGTATGCGGCTGCGAGTCTTTGCGAAATACCTAATTGCGGTAGCGAAACATCTGCGGAACGTTAGTACACTGCAGTTCTTTCGCAAGGAAATGTCATTGTAGCTTTCGTGGGCTGTAGGTGCAGACGTCGTTTCAGAATGTCATCTGAGTCGTCCCAGTCGTAGCTTTCAGATTCTGAACAGGAATAAGTGTTGTTGCTGGCGTCGGTATTAAAGAGAAAGCGTAGAATCTGGGTGCATGAAATAAATCAGAAACGAAGAAAACTCGGAGAAAATAAGCTATGTTTAGAACTTCAATCACATGAAGATCGTTTCTATACATATTTCAGAAAGAAGCCGGAAATTTTGAATATTTACACAATCTTCTTGAACCTCATATTAAAAAGAAAAATACAAACTACAGGATGGTGGCAATAAATAAATAAATAAATAATGCTGGACAATTCACACAGCATTATCTAGCCCCATGGTAAGCAGAGCTTGTGTTATGGGTAGGTAGGTACTAGATAAATTTTTAAACGTTACATAGATAGATATTTTTTATTATACATAGAAAACGAAAAAATTTGTTCCAGGTGAACAAATATCTGCAGATCGTACACACAATTGTTCCGAGGCGGGAATCGAACCCGCAACCTCCTGCGTCGCAGGCGGACCTTCGCCCGCCGCGCCACATCGGGCGTCAGAGGTTTCTCTGTGAATATAAGCCTCCGTCTTTATTGTCTTCGAGGAAATATGAGGTAGCTTTATATTGGTGTTGTGATAATAATATCCGAGTATATCTATTTCATATACCCCAGTTCCTATACTTTAGCTACATATCCTGCTAGTATAATAAATGTGTATAACGTGTTCTAGAGTGGAGACCGCGGCAGACGTAGAGTAGGACGTCCTCCGCCCAGGTGGGATGATGACCTGCGAAGGACTGCAGATGCTGGATGCGGCAAGCTGAAGACAGGGTGCTTTGGCGCTCATTAGGGGAGGCTTGTCCAGCAGTGGACTGCTTTATGCTGATGGTGATGATGATGAAATAAAATTTAAAAGTCTGTGTGAATTTTTGTTACCATGTATCTCAACTTATTTAGATAAAGTTTGATAGGTAGATAGTTTAGGTTCTAGAATAACACATACGCTAATCTTATTTGGAAAAATTAGATTAGCCTATGCCGTTGGGAATAACCCCTATATTGTAGTAGTAAGTTTATATTGTTGTCTTATTTCCATTCATCCCAAGGTTTTCTGGAAGAGATCGGTCGTAGCGATAATACCTTTACAGCCTTTTGTACTTACTCTATTCTCAGCATTTCTTTCTGCCTTGTATTTTGGGTTTTGTATTGAACAATTATTAGTAATTTATTATCTATGTATTTAACCCGGCGCCAATGACGCTGGGTCATATTGACCCGAGGTGATTTTAAACCTTCGTAAAAA
This sequence comes from Eupithecia abbreviata, assembly GCA_943735965.1. Taxonomy (NCBI): domain Eukaryota; kingdom Metazoa; phylum Arthropoda; class Insecta; order Lepidoptera; family Geometridae; genus Eupithecia; species Eupithecia abbreviata. Next base: position 3,516,431 of record OX030986.1, read on the forward strand.
AGTTTGATGTTAATTCTTTTTAATGTTAAGGTTTAATAATAAAAAATAACATAAATTTGCAAGTTATGTTGTTCAGGTTGATTTTGCATGCGTTTTTTTAAAAGTCAATATATATTTAATTTATTAACGTTAATACATTTATTATTATTCTGTTATTTACCCAACAAACCCTTATTTCTAAAACGGTTACTAAAAAAATTCAGTTCATTTAAATATACTGAAAATCTAATGTCTAAAGTTCGGGTCAAGATGACCCGACGTCATTGCCCGCGTAATATTTTTCACGTCATTGGCGCCGGGTTAAAGAACTAAGTACACTGAACCCATCTATCATCGGTGAAACCATTTTCCCGAATTCTAGAAAAAGATCAAGAAGATCAAACAGATAAATAATTGAGATGTCGATAACAGGCGACGAAAGTTTCCCTCGATCTATCCACGTCTAGTTGCGTCCGCCGCCTCACCTCACGAACTGACATAACTGCCATTCATATTCACCTTTCCTCAGCGATAGTAAAACGATATGTTTTTTTATTTTACTCTTCAGTGGTTTAAAAAGAAAGCGATGAAGGAAATCGATGACTACATTTCCAGATGTCTCGCAGTTCCGCAACGACAATAGTATGTAAGAAATACAATTTTGTGCTTATTATAACAAAACAAACAATAATATTAGATAAAAAAGTGATATGAATGAAATAGTCGGTTCTTTTAAACTTCTTGCATTAGCAAGTTATATCAGAAGTAACGCAAATAGTATGAAAACTCTTACGGATAGACTTACGGAAACATCTGGTCGAACAAAGGATTCTTCAATTTATTAGTATGCAATGTATGGTTAGTATCATAGCAAATACAAACCCTAAAAACACGTGTATTGTATACTGAATCTGGGATCATACTGGCCGTTGGTTACAATCGCCAGATATTTTCTGACGCTTTTTATATACATTTTAATAGATAGATAGATAGACAGATAAGACATTTATTCGACACTGCAGCACATGATACACAGGTATTATTATAACTAAGGCATATCCTAACATAACACAGAGAAAATTCTCAAGCATAATCTCTCATAACTTGGAGCACGCATAATAACAGACTGGGAGAAGCAAGGATAATTTGCGATTTGCGCCGCACCAGGGTTCCACTTTCACCTAGATGTGGAAACCTAGTCACGATATATGAGATGTTCCATTGACATTTTTGTGTGCCACTTCCAACTACTGGTTTGTATGGTTATTGTTTTATTACGGGGACAGTGCTAGCCTTTCTTTAGAAACTAAACAAAATTGTCAAAGTTTATGTACCTAAACTCACCAAGGCCTTGGCGCATACCTCGTGCGCTGGATAGTTACTCCTGATTTAGGTATTTCTTGCCTAATATTACAATATAAAAAGACTTGTAACAAAATATACTGTTAATATGTATATTAATAATGCTGGTCAATCCACTGTATCATCTAGCCCTGAGCTAAGCTTGTGTTATTGGTATTAATATAACTAATATACGTCGTACAACATTACATAGATTGATATTTTTTATTATACATAGAAAATACACAAAAAAAATATATTTGCAGATCGTATAAACATTTATCCCAAGGAGGGAATCGAACACGTAACCTCCTGCGTCACGGGCCTTCGCCCGGAGCGCTACATTTCGTTTGATTTCTCACAAAAATCTTCAGAATCTAATCTATAGACGAGCTCTCTCGGTGCTGTGGGCGAAGGTCCGCCCGCGATGCAGGAGGTTGCGGGTTCGATTCCCACCTGGGGACAAATGTTTGTACGATCTGTAGATATTTGTTCCGGGTGTTCTGGTCGTTTTCTATGTATGATAAAAATATCTATCTATGCAATTTACTGCATTATGTATATCAGTCATCTAGTACCCATAACACAAGCTCTGCTTAGCTTGGGGCTAGATGATGCTGTGTAAATTATCCAGCATTAGTTTGAATATTTTTAAGTAACACATTTTGAACCTATAGAAAGGTTCAAACTTGAGAAGCCTACAAATCCGGAAACCACCATCGAATACTTCATTACAATGTAAGCTGAGAACTGGTCTACTCCTGACCTTCATAGATATTCGCTGAGCGCTCCGTAACTCACCGTGGTCGAGCCCTATCGGCTTTCGCTACAAATCGCGCGTGTCCACACAATTCGCCGTGCTCCTGTATCAAACAGCTTTCCTACAAGAACTGGTAGAAACGAGGGAAATTCTATAGCTTTCTCTCCCAATAATTGGTAGCACCAATAGAATCGCGCTTCTCATCCTTTGAGACCTGAAAAATATCACTTGATCACATAAAATACGCCCTCTATGACGCATATAAATGTATATGAGGCTAGGTCTATTGCGTCAATTTATATATAGTTGATATGAGTCCTCGACCTACTTAAAACTGGACAAAGAAAATTGACAAAAAATAAGGAGAAAATCTATTAACCTATTTCTGATTTCCTACCCCTATTTATTATTTGATTTTTGAGCATAAAATGACCACCTCAAAAAGGTTCTTGATATATATAGACGTATCTTTGTAGATACTTTGTACACAGCCCAACGATTTTTGGTTATTTCCTGAAGCAGCCCACATGAACCCGTAAACAATAGTAGGTAGTTATAGGTCGAACTATTGCGAACTCGTATAAGTGGACTATAAATTACTGGCAGTGCGTTATGTTGAGTTCTAACCGTTGTTCTAACCACCCAGCTGTCTTGCGGAAGCCGAAATTCACTCAAGAAGTTGGTCATTTGGAGTATTTATTGGGTTTTGGTTGGGTGATACATCCTAGCCTATACCTACAGTAGCTTTTTGAGATGGGAGTGCATGGCCAATTCCGAAACTATGAGAGTTAGAGAAATGTCAAGAAAGGTGTCTCCTTGGTTGTTCCGTGACCTTGATTAAAAAGAAAATAAAAAATACATATTAAAATTTTTATAAACTTTTGCAAGAAATTGAACTGATTGATTTTCCAAAAAAATTACACCTTTGTTTTTGTACTAACTGCTTCGTTTGCTAATAAGGATCAATCTGTGCAAATAAATACGATATTTAAAGTAGAAGGATACGGGTATATTTTACAATATTACTTTTAATATATTTACCAAGCATCAATGTGATTTTTTAAATAACATTATCTGTATGGTGAAGGATCTAGTTCTAATAAATTTTGGAAACCCTTTTGAAAAATTCCGTTTTTCTTTTGAATATGAATGCCGTTTTTATTTTCTCGTAAATTGAGCTCATGACTCATTTCACGGCTTTTCTCTAACTCTCATTTATCATTATCTCATAGTTTCTGATATGGCCATCAAATCCCATATTAAAATGACCTACAGCTAGATAATAGAATGTAGATTGGTCTTATAAAAGATTTTCGTACAGAATTCATTTCATTTCAACAATACTTAATATAGGTACTAAGGTACGCAATCGATTCATAAATTTTCCAAGTTCCTACTTTTACATCCTGGTCAATGAGGGTCAAGTCATTTGGGCATTTAAGGCATGGTAATTAAGTTGCTAATTGTTTAATGGCCCTGCTTTTCCCAGGAGCTTCGTAATGGGAGATATTAATTTCATTAATTGGAAATGTTCTAACGAAGTTATTCAATATTTTAGGGAATTCTTATAAAGAACTTTGACTTACTTTGGTTTGTAGGTTCATTGGAGGTAAGTTGTTAAGGTTTAGGTACACCTATTCATTATCAGCATCATATTATTTTTTAAAGAAGTTCGGTAAAAAAGTTATGGTTGGAAGAACAAAAAAACAACTAAACATTCGATTATTTATGCAATATCTTAAGCTTTGAGGAACAATTAGTAACCCTTCTGGAATATACATATGTATATATACAATGTCGAGTTTAATTTCTATCAAAATCGCTGCACAATAGTTGACGGAGAAATCATAAATAAAGCCTCATTTGTTCGAAATGTGGCTACAAAACGGGCATTGCAACCACTACAAATTCGATTTCATCAAAAGGCATTAACAAACATCCTACAATAACTATAGTATTATCAAAAAGAATATAACATTGTCATTCTTTAGTATAACAAGCATTCTTCGAGCCTCCGTAACATTAAACAGCCTTCTCTGACGCCATCACATTGAATGATACACGTCACTATGACGTGTATCATTCAATGTGATGGCGTCAGCACCATATCATAATCGCGAAAACATCTGATATCATATCTCTTAACGCTTTTTAGGGTCGGTACATATTTGACGAAAAATTCGTCGCGTAGTATCGGTCGCGTTACGCCAGAACAGGCAAATATGTACATATATAATAAAACATTTAACCTTTCACACTCAACCGAGATGATGATGATGTGTTAGTGCGTCGGCGTCGAGCGTACAGCGTCTGTTACGTTTCCGTCAACGCATAGTCGGTCGACGTAACGTGTCGCGACACGTGTATTTTGTATGATGCATTCAAACTAGGCGTAACATCAGCGGAGATCGTTTGTGTACAGGCCGTTCGAACTGACTAGACGCTTAATGTGGCAGGTCTAATTTGACCGAATAGACGCGACCGATGATAAGCCCGACGCATTTTCTGTCAGATATGTAGCGACCCTTAGGTGTTCTATCAGAATCTCACAAGTGCCAGCTGACTAATGCCGTAAATCCTTGTTTACATGCGACACCTCACGTACGCAGTTACAGTTTGATTTACTCGGGTCAGGGTGATGGGCAGTTATAGAGGTCCTGGGAAGATAACGGAGTCGTTAACTTAAGCTGTTAACAATGTAGATATTTTAAATTAATTTCTAAGGAGGTTAAAACAAATTTTAAGGATCGTCAGATTGCATGACTGGTTTAAAGGTCCGAAATATGCGCTAACAGAAGTCAGTGCCCTGAGTCCTTTAATATAGACGTGATCGAGACGTCTCATATTTGTATGAAATTTGTGTAGCTCCCTGTCAGCACGATAGAGCTACCTATGGAAAAATGAGACGTCACAATCAAGTCTCTTTACTATGGTCAAATGGACTCGGGGCTCTGGTCACCATAGAGTATATATATCGGCGGAAAAGTTTAAAAAAAAGATTATATTTATTATGTACAGCAAGAGTAACGTTTTGTTTTTTATATTAGGTTTTTAGAATACTCCTTTTTAGAACAGGACCCTGTGGAAATTATATTCACTTGATTGCGAACTTAATTGAATAATAATCAATTTAGGTATTGATAAAAAAAATAGTACAAGTCAGAATAATTCTTACAACGTAGTAATAAATACTTAAATATTATTTTAATTTTTTAACATAATCGTCTACACTACACCGTAGAACGCCTTCTACGATTTAAGTCTCCGCTTAAATGTAGAGAGAAGATTGTTTCCAAACCATGCACACGCACCAACAACACAAGTTGGGTCCTATCGGTCGATGAAACATCGACAGCTACATTTTATAACTGCGTCGTCTTGCCCTGAGACCGTCACTCCGTCATCCGTTGACAAATGTGTCAATTGGTCGCCGGACGAAGGGTCAGACTTCGATAAATCGCTCGTGTCAGCCCTGACCCTGCTGATCGGTGTGTATTTGAAAACGGACTTGTTAGGGTTGAGCTGAACGAGTTTGTAAAAAATGCAGAAAATACCAAAACCTCCTTATATAGAGGAGGTATGTTTGTTCATCATTTGACGTGTGCTAATGAGAGTTTGATAATTATTTTATACATGATAGACGCTTAGAGTTCCGAAAGGACCATCGTACTTAACCGTGTTATAAGTTTTTTCAATTCTCATGCTCAAAAAGTGTACCATTATTGTAGCGTAAGTCTCACTTAACGGGCGTAAAGTGTTAGCGTAATATGAGGGTTAATTTTGATTGTTTTATTTTCTTGCAATCGAAATGAAAAGTGAAGTTTTTCACTCAGATCAAAACCACCCCCATAATAAGTCAGTCGAATCCTATAATAATCTCGTGAAAACGAGGTGGTTTAGTTGTAAACAATATACTATATGGGACCACCTCGGCTTCGGAATCATCTTCTAATACAACTGACACTGAAAAATTATAATTCATCCGCATGATTAACTGAAACACTTTATTTCAGGCAGAGTTTTGTGTTGAAAACTTACCCTTACACGCAATTTAGTTGAATTGTCTGTTTTGTTAATCTATCCACCGCCTTCACACCTGGTTTACCTGTGTTTGCTTGAAATAAATTGCAAGGTGCGAAATGATCTGCCAACAAACTGATACTTCTCCGTAAATATGAGTATGCAGTATATTTGCGTGCGAACCTTACTTTCAAATTTGCAATTTTCAACCGTAAAAAAATATGCAGTACTAGTTTCTGTCCGCGACTTCGCATCCGTTGTTTCTATCGAAACGTTTTAAGGTTAATTCTATCCCACGGGAACTGGTCTATGGGATAAAAAGGAGCCTATGTTTTATTCCATCCCTGAAACTACCTGTATCCAGAATTACAGCCCGATATGTTCAGTAGTTTTGGCGTGAAATAGTAACAAATATCCATACATAAAAACTTTCGCGTTTATAATTACTAAGGATTATATTCGTGGAGTTATACACAACTCATTCTACTTCTAACGGACGAGAGTGCCCAAGCACTCGTTCCAATTTTCTTTTTGGTAATTACTACGGTTTATACTGTAGGCAAATGCTGGATATGGTAAGCTGAAGACGGGGCGCTATGGCGCTCATTAGAAGAGGACTATGTACAGCACTAATATAGGCTGATCGATGAGGATGATGAAGGTTTATTCTAAGAATTTTAATAACATCCTAAAAATTACATTTACCTACTTGAACTCGCAACCTACCACTTAGTACGGGAACACGTTACCAACTGTACCACAAGGTCAAATAACCGACAAATCCAAAATCTTTGGCACTTTCTACAGGCTCAAGCGCCTACTATGGTTTGTGTAATTGTAATCAGTCAACATTTTATGCACATATTTGTCGAATAAACAAATCGTTCGTCGGAATTGCCTTCCTGCTTTACCGCGTGTCAACCCTGTCAGTCTTCCATCATGGAATCACAGGGCTGCCGCGGATGAGCTATCACGAGATAGCGGATGTGAGAAATGAAGGGTGCTCGACAAGTGCTCGCACGATTATGTCGCAGACTGCCACAGCGTGACTGAGTACTGAGTAGTCAGAGACTCAATTGCATTATTCTTATTTTCTTTTTATCACTAGCTACTGCCTGCGACTCCGCGCGCGTTTTTCCGGGAGAAAAAGTAGTCTATGTATACCTATCCAGATCTAGAACTTCATTTTGCGAAACTTCAGCCTGATCCGGTCAGCAGTTTTTTATCAGTGTGATGTTCGTGGTATGATATACCTTCGTTGAACCACAATCTCACCTGATGAAAATTGACGATGCAGCCGACGATGTATCACGAAGGTCTACCTAAGGTTAGACCTTGATAACTTAATCTTGTTGTTTAAGCATGTACCAAAGTTCGCGGTGTGAATGTTGAAGGTAGAGGAAAACCGATAATTAATTAATTATATTTAATATTTCCATTAGTAGCAGACAATTTTACAAAGTAACTCGATCCATTCGGTAGCAATATCTTCTACTAATGGAATCTATTCATATAATAGCGAAATTCGAGTATTGAAGAATAGGAGAGTATTGAAGAGAGTATTGAACATCAATTGTTAAGTTCTTTTAATCACCTATTTTACGGCACCAGATACTCACCAGAACTCGTGTCACACGTCGTTTTGATCAGATGCTCAGATAATATTTTTTTAACACCCAGGGAGGCTTGGTACACTGTTATTAAGCCTTCTGTATTGAATTCTCAGCAGTGGACAGGCTGATAATGATGATGATTATTCAATTCTCAGACGATAGTTTCCGATAGACTTCAATACTGACCTGAAACAAATAAAAGATTTCATTAGAAAGGCAAACTTGGTGGCCATATTATAATGGAATCAACATTATTCCTTATATATATATACATTTATAGACCGAAATTAAGCTTTACTTTGCTAACTGTCAATAATTTCTGAACGTAGGTAGGTACATATATACAGTTGAGGAGTACATATATACAACAACGTGGCCTTATCCCGTTGTGTAGGTAAGTGGTAATCAAAGAAATTGATGGACATAATAATAATCAATCTAACCATAATTTTAATTTATTAACCTAATGTAAGACGTTTTATATTTATACGAATATCATTTTGATCATTATTTTGATTAAAATCATCTAAACGGCACATATCTGTCATCAAAGGTGAGCTCACGACAATTTAGACGGAATTTACAATGATCATCAAAATATTTACGGCTTTTTAGACGACGAATTAGAATTTAATCCAAAACAGATAATAAAATTTCAATGATTTGGAAAAATTATGCCAGAACAAGCCATCTAAACGTATCAAGTGGGGGCAACACCAGGTTACATTTAAAAAGTTTATGGCCGGTATCATTTTCAATGGCATTATAATACGTAAATCATTATCATCATCATATTTATAAGCCCGTGATAAACTTACTTCTGAATAGTGACCGATAGAGATCGCTCTCAGCGATAAGGCCGCCCTTTATACCTTATTCTAAGTATTCTAAGTTTTTATTTCTGTATTGTTTTCTGTTTTGTGTGGTATAATAAAGTTTTTTCTATCTATCTATCTATTTTCGCTTCTTGTTTTAAAATACTTATTTTATGTTTATTAATGACAGTAGGTGATTGGAGTTCTTAGAACAAATTATTTTTGCCATACAATGTGGCAATGCTGCCAGTATTCTGGGCACTCTGCCGTTACCATAGTAACGGCTTAGATTTTTAAGAAATTGATAAACATAGTTGTAATTTGTTGTTTTTTTGTATAAATAAAAGGAGGTTGCCTCCATTAATTATACAAAAACATATTTAAATATTATGTTTTTGTTCAAGGGACCATTGTTATGATAAATACTTCCATACTAATTTGATTTCATAATGCAAAAGTCAAACTCCGCCTCTAACATTTCACGATTAAACGGTTGAATGAATCTTATCTTTTCCAAGGAGATCTTGAAAAAACGGTTGAAATCCGCGAGCACAAGCTAGTCTATACTTATATTATAAAGAGGAAAGGTTTGATTTTTTGTGTTTGTTTGTAATGAATAGGCTCCGAAACTACTGGACCGATTTGAAAAATTATTTCACCGTTAGGAAGCTACACTATCCCCGGTGAACATAGGCTATATTATATTTTCAGAAAAGTTAGGGATCCGTACTAAAACCGTGCGAAGCCGGATAGGTCCGCTAGTTATCAATAAATAAGAAACTAGCCAATAAAAACATTAATTTAACACCTTGGAAAACGTAATATCTAGTAATCTGAGAGGTGCGAGCTACATGCTAACGATTACCATACCGGATACCGGTTACCTAAACTTTTAATACTTCAGCATTTAAAAAAAACATGGCTATTTGTGACACGATGTCAAGAGCTGATAAGAGCAGAATCTTCCAAATAATAGGGCAGAAAGTAGACCACTGGAATCATATTAATTTATTATTATTCATCATCATCGTCAGCCTATGATAGTCCACTGCTGGACATAGGCTTCACCCAATGAGCGCCACAGCGCACTGTCTTCAGCTTGACGCATCCAGCATCTACCTGCCTTTCTCAGGTCTTCATCTCACCTATTATTATTACATTTTATTTATTAAAATCTTGTTATAAAATATATTTTTTTACTATAGAAAATATTTTCAATAAAAAAAATCTTAGTTGTTTCTATTATTTGATTGTAACTTTCTTTGTTAAAATAGATTTCTACAGTAAAAAAAATATTACTTTATTTTTACCGTTTACGGCAGGTAATTGTAATTTTTCAATAATGGATGCCTGGTTTTACGATAGAGTAGCTTACTACAAAAACTAAAACACTAAACCAAGCTACCACTCTGAACTTTGACTGACCACTTTGACCGAGGTTTTTTTTCGACGACTGCGATCTTTTTTTTTACCTAAAAAGTTCGTGCTGCCGCTCTACACAGCGGTTGTGTTGCGCCGCACATGCGTTTCGTTCGAAAAATATTACACCTCTGCTGAGTCGATCTGTATTTTCTCAGCCGCTGCGCTAGTGTGTATATACGGATATTAGTCACTTGTAGAAAACTCATACCGTGCGTTTTCAGCAGTCGAAGTGTTAAGTAAAAAAAAGCATAAATAATAAATTGTAACAGTATTCATATTCAGTATTTAGTAGTAAGCGATAAGGCCGCTCATTGTACTTGTCGCATGTAATGTCTTTTGTAATGATCTGTATCTGGTGTACAATAAATTATTTTTGTATTGTATTGTAGTATTCAAGAGACTGAAGGATAGGATTCGCAACGAATACATCCGACAGAGAACCAAAGTTATCGACATAGCTCTGAGAATTAGCAAGCTGAAGTGGCAGTGGGCCGGCCATATCTCACGAAGAACCGACGGCCGCCGGGGCAAACGTGTTCTTGAGTGGAGACCGCGACTCGGTAAACGTAGTGTAGGACGCCCTCCGACCAGATGGGATGACGACCTGCGAAAGACTGCAGTGTAGATGCTGGATGCGTCAAGCTGAAGACAGGGCGCTATGGCGCTCATTAGGGGAGGCCTATGTCCAGCAGTGGACTAATAAAGGATGATAATGATGATTCTAGAGACTCAGCATAATAACTCTGGCTGTAAACGAGCAACACTCCCCTAAGATTTTGTACGTTATAAAGGAAACGAGTCAACAGTATTATGATCTAGCTAGACAGACAAAACAACCGTACTCGTAATATTAGAGTAACGTTGTATTTGTATAATAATATTATATTCTACGTCAGCTCGGTAAAATATTTTTCGCGTTAACAGAGCGGAAAATTTTACTTATTTTTGTATGTTTTGGGCCGCTCAGTAATGGGACAAACGTGGTGAAATGAAAAGAACCATGGGGCTTTTGTTTTTCTAGTTATTCATTTTTATTTGGCGTAGGTAACTCGGTCAATGAGCTGCTCGGCCTACGGTCCTTGGTCGAAAAGCTTTGAAATTATCTGTTCTTGGTTACCATTATAAAAAATAATTATTATTATTATTATATTAGCCCGGGGTGTCCCACTGCAGGGCAAAGGCCTCCCCCCCCCCTTCTTCCACTCATCTCGGTCCTCAGCAAGGAGAACCCACTCCTTATTGTATAGGTCAAAAAAATATAATTATAATATTTTTTTGGTCCACGACGCTCATGTCCAGAATACAATACAATACAAATACGCTTTATTATACATCAAACACAGAAAAAAACAGTAAAGAACAAACAAACCAAAGATACAGATGCACAGTGGGCGGCCTTGTGGAATTCCATCAAGAAGCAGCAACATAATGTGTGTAGTACATTTTAAATGTGATATTTTAACATAAGCTTTTCTTTTCTACAGTCCGAGAATCTGATTCCGAGCATAGCGGCACTTTTTGTTAGGTATTTTAGAATCCGAGCAAAGCGGGACTCGTGCATAGAGGCACTAACCCTTGAAAAACGGGATTGCAATTTTTTTTTCTAAAAGCGCCCGCGTAATAAATAATTTAGGGCTAGTTGGAAAATGTGTCGTGTCCGTCTTCATCGGGGCCATTGTGCCCAATAATATTTAACAATTAAATGAAAATATTTTAACTATGAAAAAACTTACGCAAATAAATGTATAAAGAAAGTTGTTACTCGTAACAAAGAGGTTATACAGCTAAAAGTTACCTACGAGTAGGTACATATATTTCACCCGACCCTGACGACGACCCTGTAACCGCAGTTCTGGACTCTTGAAAACTGTCGTTTAAATAACTTAGGACGTATTTAATTGTAGGAACCGCTACTGGAAGGGTAGGTACTTAACCCATCTAAGACTTTCATATCATATCATATCATCTATTGTAATTAAAAATTTCCAACAAAATCTCGATAAAAGACAAAAGTAGAATCTGAGAAGTTAAGACTTTTTGATAAGTTTTGTTATGAACGTCTATGAGTTTTTAGGATTACATAGGCCTTTCTTACAATGCCCATGCCGAAGCAGATGTGGTTTTACTGCTTATAGTAGTAGCGCGGCTACGGCTACTTATATATCGTGGAGGCTGGGCAGTGAAAGCGTTAACTACTTTTTCGGTCCAACGTGCTTATAACAAGTTCAAACAGAAGAATGATTCTACTTTTGTTTGACACCAGAAAAGGTACCACTACATAGTATAAAACAAAGCCGCATCCCGCTGTCTGTCTGTCCCTATGTACCATGCTTAGATTTCAAAACTACGAAACGGATTTTGATGCGGTTTATTTAAAGATAGAGTGATTCGAGATGAAGTTTTATTTTTATTTTTTATTTTTGTTTATTTGGAAGACAGACAGTACATAGACATTATAAAGAGTTACAAAAAGGATTTACATAGACCAGTGAAGTCTCCACTATTAACAAATTTAAACATAAAACTAATGAACAGATATACAGTTAACAATAGAGTTTTAACATAATTTAAACTAAACTAAGTCAGTTATTGGCGGCAGCATTGGCTGCAATGCTTCTACGAAATGGTACAAACAAGGGTTGAGTTGAAAATATCAATTTCATTGAAATATTTATTATAATTATTGCAAGCTCTGTTCAGAAATATGTTCTGCCTATAATTAGTTCTAGAGGTTGGAGTCCAAAAAGTTTTCTTTTTCCTAGATGAAACCCGTGGGCAATACAAATAAATAAATAAATAATTATAGGTATATACATGCATTTGCGACCCGTGCGTAGCCGGTGCGGGTCGCTAGTACTATAAATAAATAAATAAATAAAACTATATACTGTATAGTATGAAAATTTACTTCTTTTGAAAGTTTTACAGTAAAGTCAACAATGTGTTTAGGATGATGTTGGGACTGCCTCGATTTTGCAGTGCATCGGGAATGTTTGCGGAATACCAGACGGATGGCTTTGCTGCCATCCTCCGTAAAAAGACCGCATCACTGATGCGCAGGGTGCGCGACAGCCCCAACACCATCCTAAACACTATAGCAGGTAGAATCACCTCTCCCCTGTGGAAATGTTTCGTGGGGAGAGTGATTTAATTTAATTTTAGTTTTAATTTCTAGTATTAGGTATAACTAACCCTAGTAATAAGTTCTTAATGTTTAATTTTACTAACAAATTATGGATCATTTAAGTCATCTGAAATAAAATCATTTTATTTTATTTATTATTTAATAATGATAATAGGTCTTGAAATGTATTGTGCACACAGTACAATATGGCGATTAGAATTCGAAAGCTCACATTATTATCAGATGTGTCATGTGCTATCGCGATAGACCACCGGTGTGGCACGGCGCAAATCAATCGATCATGCCGATCGACGATAGAGTGCACTGGCACTCAAACTTTACAATAAATTAATATAAATAAACAATGCTGGGCAATCAACACAGCATCATCTAGCTCCAAACTAAGCAGAGCTTGTGTTATGGGTACTAGATGACTGATATACATACATAATTCAATAAATTTCATTACATAGACAGATTTTTTATTATACATACGAAATATCCAGAATACCCGGAACAAATATTTCTGCAGATCGAACATACATTTTCGTCTGTGTTGAAGTTTAAAATAAACATATAAATAATATGAACCGAACCAAAAGACCAAGATATGTTTTTGTGATCGGAAAACTTTACTTTCGTAATTTAAAATGTGCGTTTCTGTGTGTAAAAATCTTTAATCGTTATCTTTACCAAAATCTTTGCAACTTTTCGGAGTCCGATGTCAATCATACGCTAAAATAAATTGCGTGTTCGGAGAGAGAAAAGGGCACTAAGAATCCGATGAAACTCGCTTAATTTTTTTGACCTAGTTGGCACCCGCAGTTATTTTAAGGAAATGAGGTTTACGATAATTCGACAAGTGTTCTTAATTAATGCATCGTAATAAAAATGATCGGATTAAGCATATCGTAAATTTCAGTTTATTATATTGTTGAAATAAAAAAATTCGGTCGCGACAGCATCGTGGAGCTCTATTACGACGTCATCTGTCTTAACTCTTATCAAAGAAGATTCTACAAAACTTCTACTAAAATCATAAGATTATATAAATAACAACCAGAGACAGTTTGCCATTCTCTCGTTGCAAAGGGTTTAATATACATTTAAAAAAAAAGAACGAATATATCTCTTTATAGGTAAAAAAATCAAGTAAAAAACTCTTCATCAATATAAAAGTTTGAGTACCGCCTGTTAACAATTGCTATTGTATCGCATCACAAACTGTAGTTTATTAAACGATAATTGATGTATGCGGGCTGCGAAATTGTGCCGTACGATAACTAAACGATTATGCATACAATGAAGGGAAGGCATTCTCTCATTAACACGGTTAGTTCTTTACGATGTTCTTAGAATGAAAACTACTTATTATTAGGTTAAAGGAAAATCATCAATTAGGTACTTCTTCAAGATGCCATTGGTTATTACTTAGAATTGACCGCGACAGTGAGCGCTTACGCACTATTATAATAAAAAACTTAATTGCGATATTGGATAATTCACACGGATTTCAACACAGTCGAATGACTGAGACACCTTTTAATCCGATCGCACCTCTAGTCATAAAACAAACAACTCTAATCGAAACAGCAACAGCTGCTCAAAACGAAATCAGATACGGTGATCTTTAAAAATTCATTCTTCACCAAGTTTTAAGGCCTCATCTGCCTAATTGTATTCATTGTGAACCTAACACCGCGCCTCATGTCTCACGGTATGAGGTAAGATAATGTATAATTCATGACGCATATACTGCAGCGCCAGAAAAACACTGGACAGAATGTTAACGTTTTGGTTCCTAAGGGCAAAGCAGCACAAACACACAGACAACGGAGTTGAAGATAAAAACACAATGTAAACAAAACATGGGTTGATCTCTCGTTGTATACAACTTGGCTGTAGATATTAAGCGCTGAATCTGTAAGTGCTGAGGTCGTACGAAACGAATGTACAGCTATATGAAAACGTATGAACCCTATACTCCGTTCTAGCCCCAAGGAAGTAACATTAGCTAATCTATGCCCAAGCTTCAGACCCTTCAGGCCATTTACAGATTCACCAGACGCGCAACAGCCACCTTGAGAACAAGGACATTTTGCAATTACACGTATCATCGTTTCACCAATGATGTTTAAAGTGCCGTAAGATGGTAGAGTCTTAATGAACATTCACAGTCAAACATTGTCGCTTGAAACTTGGAAAGGAAAGTTCAGTCCAGTTACAATTTATGAGCCATCTGGTACATACTATACCAGTACCTATAGCAATTTGTACCTGCAGTAAATACATAAAACGTTAAATTAATTTAAATAATTATAAGTTACTCCAGCAAAGGCTTTGTACCAGCCGAATCCATTAACTTCTCACTGCAGCACTGTAAGTAAATATGATTTCCATCCGTGAAAACCTTCAATAAGCTTTTTAGTATTAATCAATTTGTTAGTCTGTTATTTATAAGCCTGTTGGTAAGTATAGTTTTCTTTCAAATAAATATAAATGATGCTACGATTGCGTCGTCGCCTATTTTGTTTCCTTCAGAACTTGGCTGACTAACTGACGTATGCATCTTGATCACAGTTGCATAAAATAATATCATTCTAAATTTCGTAATCCACCAGGCATGCAGAAAAAGAAGGCGGAAACATCTATTTCTATTGCAGAGTCGTAAAAGCTTACTGAAACGCTTAAAATTCCTATAAGTATCAAACACGTTTGAGCAACTTAGTGTTGAGTACTCGTTTAATGAGTCTTCCTAATGTTAATGCAATTAGTTATTTTATCTTCAAGTATTTTTAATGCCTATAATCCAGCTATATTCATTAGACTCTGATAAGTGGTAGGTAACTTGTTATAAGTATTATATACATTTGTTTAAGTATGTAGGTACCTAGAGAACATTTCTAGTTTCCGCATATGATTTTCCCGGGACATAGCTCGTTTTTTTATTCTCATAGAATATATCAATATTACGAGATAAATATAACCACTTTAAAAAACTGAGTATACATATAATTACGTATTTACTACAGCAGTGCGACAGCGTGTAGGCTAATTAAAAAAACACTTTGCTTAGATTGAAGCTCAAATTAGAAGGCAGGTAGCCCATTTTCATTAAACAACTCATGAACGCCAAGGCCTCTACATCAGTTGACTCCAATAACTCGAGCGTACCTACTCAATTAAAAGAGACCATCGTAAAGAAGTCAAATCTTAATTAAAAAGGCCATAATCATCTACTACAGTCTATTGGTCTTAGAAGTAAAATACGCAAGTATTCGTGAAAATATCAAGTAACCCGGTCAAACGAAGTATTTTGTTGGAAATTAAACCAATATTATTAGACTCATGAGTATAATTTTTGTATTATGTTCGAAATGATTCAAGATCGTGGCTAGCATTTTAGCTACTGAGTATTTAGCTAAAATGCTAGCCAGGTTATTTATGTTAAACGCAAAATTGTTTGGTACTTACTCCTGCACCTTATTTTCAGTATTTCTAACCAGAAGGCTTCACACACATTGCAAAATACCTTCAACGTATTAACGTGTGAGGTGATCGTAAATTTTTATATGAGCGTGTAACATGACGCTGTGTCATCGCGCACGTGCGTCAAAATGGCGGAAAACGTTATTTTTGGCGGGAAACATTGCGTGACAACCATGCCAACGAAGGAAGGTGTTCCAAACCCAACATACAGCACGCATGATTTGAAAACGTGTTTGCAAACATACGATAGCTGACGCGTGCGAGCAGATCAGAATGATCTTTATTTATTCGTTGACGTGAGACTTTAGTACATCGGATGTTGGTGAATAATTTGTTTATATTCCAACAAAATCACTAGTGTTTAATTTAAAACATAAATTGTGCTGTACTTGAATGAACCTGCAACTTGGTTACTAAATTACAAGGACAGTTTCTGTAGAAACTCTCCAGTGAAAGTCTTTCTTCTCTGCCTCCCAGTAGTGACCCAGAGCTAGAGCTCTGCTGAGTTTCTAGTGTACCTACCTACTTATGCAGTGGATAATAGCCCAGCCACTAAAACACAGCAAGTCTGTGAATAATCCGTCTGAGCGGTAAAACCGGCCATTACACCAATTTAGAACTTTTAGCTTTCAGCAATGTTTTAGTAAGCAGCCTGTGGAGCTGGATTTTCTACTGATCTATTTTTCCAACTAGCAACACTGACGTGGAATGATATGTGAACGCGTTGGCGTTGTATTCAAACTGGAGGGTAAAAGCTGTTTGTCCACTGAAACTTTCCATGTTGCATTGCCATGCACAGTACAATATTCCCAATTGATTTATATTATTGAATTGAAGTATCCTTAAAATACCTAAATAGTTTGAAAAATGTTTAGTACGTAATTAGGTATAGGTCTACATATGCATAGGTCCTATAATTATGTCGATAGAGTTCGAGCTAACCAAAACCTTAGCCTTACTTTTACGCATACAATTTCAAAAGAATGTTTAGGTACCTATGTTCTCAAAGAAAATCTTATTTAATGAATATTAATTTATTTAAATATCCATAAAGTTTATAAATTTCGCAATTCAGGCTGTACTAAGTATTTAAAGGACGACCGATGTGGCGCGGTAGGCGAAGGTCCGCCTGCGACGCAGGAGGTTGCGGGTTCGATTCCCGCCTCGGAACAAATGTGTGTACGATCTGCAGATATTTGTTTCGGGTGTTCTGGTCGTTTTCTATGTATAATAAAAAATATCTATCTATGTAATGTATTGTATTATGTATATCAGTTATCTAGTACCCATAACACAAGCTCTGCTTACCATGGGGCTAGATAATGCTGTGTGAATTGTCCAGCATGATTTATTTATTATTTTAAGCATTTTAAGATTCAGTGATAACTAATACATTTCCTGATTACTTATATTACGGGACCTATTTTAAAATAAATTTTCAGCTCAATGTTCCAGTCTCAATTTCTACTGAATGCAAAACGCAGTAAATCACTCAACGAGAAGACTATGTTAGTACCTATGCAAAGCAATTTGTAGTCGCTTTACAGTGTGGAATGAAAGCTATCACGCCCTTGTTTTACAAGCATTTGAAAGGGCTTGCGAATAAAATTCAAGGCGAGACGTTTAATGTGCCGGTACCAGCCTAGCGAGTAGTGGTTCGCTCCTTTTTCGGAAGCAGGCCGGAGCCGCAACTGTCACGCTGAACTCTTCGCAGAAACTGGTGTTCCCAGCAACAGGCAAGAAATTGTGGCTGGGTGCGATTTTTTTTCGACGACTGCGATCTTTTTTTTAACCTAAAAAATTCGTGCTGCCGCTCTACACAGCGGTTGTGTTGCGCCGCACATGCGTTTCGTTCGAAAAATATTACGGCTGTGCTGAGTCACAAAGATCTGTATTTTCTCAGCCGCTGCGCTAGTGTGGATTTACGCATATTAGTCGCCTGTAGAAAACACATACCGTGTGATGAGCAGTCAAAGTGTTAAACGTAAGAAGGTGATCCACAATTTTCCATCTGTCTAAATCAACTCCTTTACAATAAAGTCAAGATATATTTATTTTATTTATAGATAGATAGATAGACAATACTTTTATTTCACACTTAAAAATAAAACAAACAAGGTAAACAATAATAATACAAGATATGAGACAATTTGGCGAGAGAAAAGTGAAACGTTCCTTGAGATAAGGGGGTGCAGAAGAGAGAAATAAGATATTATAGAGAAGAGATAGGATGTGACTATTACGGCGAAGCCGTATTGGTAACCACTTGAGTTTCCTGCGAAATTCCGAGACATGGTCACATTTGCGCAAGCCAAATATAAACCTTATCCCGACATTCTGCAGGTGCTCTTTTATTTATATTTGTTTATTAATAAATAAATAATGCTGGACAATTCACACAGCATTATCTAGCCCCATGGTAAGCAGAGCTTGTATTATGTGTACAAGATAATTGATATATAAGAATTTTCCAATTTTTGTCAGAAAACTACGCGACTCTCTTTGTAAACTACTAGTTCTCTTCTCCTTCATGTTTTGTTGGTATATATTAGAAAAAGATTAATTGATTTACATAAAAAATGTAGCTCTAGTTTTACAGGATATTATAACAAATATCTAATAAAGGTAATAGAGGTACATTATAAACAAGTTATTTGAAAAAAATCTATCAGTTTTAATTAGTTCAATTAGTTAGTTTATTTTGGTTCCATAAATGGCAACGCCAACATTCTGAAGTCGTCTTGGCTAGAACCAGCTAGAAGTAGCCTATAGCTAATCGCAGAAGGCAACACTATCAGAAACCTTAGAAATCGGAAAAATATCCCAAGTATTTGATTCCTTGAACTACGCTTGAAAGACGAGACAGAACAAGTTTTTTAATTGACATGAAAAGGGGTTGGAAAACTTGCCCAGTGAACTACTTGTACTGAGAGTCAATTTAACAGATGGGGACCTACCTACTCATTCATAGTGACACAACTATGAGTCTTATTTAGACTACAGAAGAAATATTATTGTACTTATTATGTCATATGTTTTGACGAGACTGGGCCCGACTTGCATCAACCATTCAATTGATTGCAAGGCCGATGCTTTTGCGTTGCTTACGCAACTCCTCCTAAGGTTCATTACGTTCTGACGTCAGAAGGAAGAATCGACATAACGAGTGGAATTTGATCGATCTGCTCTTCACTCGACCTCGTTAACCAGTGTATCTACATATAACTAGAAACAATTCGTTAAACCTTGAAGATTTGTTTCTAGAGTTCCGTACCCGGAAGGTGAAAACGGGACACTATTACCCTAAATCAGCTGTCAGTCCGTCCGTCAGCGGGCTGTATCACATGAACCGTAAAAGGTTGACACGGCTATAACAACAAATAATAAAAATAAACTAAATTCAAGTATTAAGGGGTCCAATGTCCATACCAAGTTGAGTACCGATGAATGAATGAAATTAAGCAACCTCGGGTGCGGTCAGAAGGTACTTGGATACCCATCCAATGACTAAGGCTTTTAGCAATTTTTTTTAAATAGTTTTCTTTGGTTTTTTTGCGAAAAAGTTATGATGGTACGGAACCATCCGTGTGTGAGTCGACTCGCTTTTGGCCGGTTTTTGTTTTTATGAATTTTATACCACATTGATTTCATGTGGTAAAACCACAAACTTTAAAGCAATAAATCAGATGAAGTAGAGAAAATTGTACCTTCAATTGATAATATCCCCCACAAATAGGTAGACTCTCCTACCGGAATCAATCATGTAGCTTCATTAAGCTTCTCACGATGTATACAAAGTGGTAACAAGTTAATCAGCGCGACAGATCGCAAATCAACAACTAGTTGCAGGTGTCAACTAGAGATTGCAATCGTAAGGCATTACAGATGATGGAGATAGGAATATCGATGCTGAATGTCGTATGGCGACAATTAGCCACAAATCAACTTCTTGATGGCCAACTATGCGAACGGGGTGCTGAGAAAAATGCATTGAAACTCATGGCCTAAATGCCTTCGGAAGAAATGAGGTTAAAGGGTTTATTACGGTCACAAAACCGCTACTAATTAGAAAACGAATACTATCTTGATCAGATATTAAAAAAATAAGAGAAACCCATTTCCATCTCACTAATCAACCACTAAATCAGAACTAATCCCAAAGAAACTCTTAATTAAGAGACTAATCCCAACCACAGACGCTAAAATATGTGGGGCTTCGTTATTTATTTTCACAGATTTAAAACAAAATATCGAGTTCCGCAGTTTCATATGCAAAACATCTTTCTGCCTCGAGAAGATAAAACTGGCTTGAAACGAGCCGATGTTTACAGGAGGAAAGTTCAAAGAAAGGAGATAAACAGGATCTCGGATTGTTTTATTTTGGAGCGTCCATCCCCATAAAACATGGCATTAGCAGAGCTTATGAGAACAAATCTATAGACACACATAGGGATTATAGCTTAGCTAGGACACTATACTATGTATCTCAAACTTTTGAAAATATCATGGTAATGAACACTAAAATACATGATTGTAAATGGGTTAACTACGAACCTACTTTTGTGTTGGAACAAATACTAAAATCACTTATGATGGAAAGTTACAATCAACTAATAGAAACAAATAAGATCTAGTATTAACAATTGATCTAACCGCAGACTGTTGCAAACA
Source organism: Eupithecia abbreviata (assembly GCA_943735965.1). NCBI lineage: Eukaryota > Metazoa > Arthropoda > Insecta > Lepidoptera > Geometridae > Eupithecia > Eupithecia abbreviata. Next base: position 3,537,665 of record OX030986.1, read on the forward strand.
ATTTACAGGTACATAACTTACACTCAACTACTTAATATGGATCAATTTATTTATATTGATAAATACCAGACTGAAGTTTCCCCAAGACGCTGCATTAATATACATACATAACATAATGGAATCCCTAACGACATCTCGCCAAACATTTAATACAATACATATCATAGTAAAAATCACATATTAGAGTATAGAGAGTAATCCAACAGAAGTTCTTCATACTGCAATTAAGTATAACGTAGATCGAGTTCCATATCTGAATTTCAGAAGGTCATTTTCCCCAAAACATTAATCATTTAGGAATCGACCGACGTTGAACTAAACTCAGGCATAGTTTCAGGAAACTATCCGTAGATTAGTGTTTTCGGTTAAGTCTAGTCGCCGTAATTTATGTCAGCAAGTTTGGTTGTAGACTCCCTCGGGCCATATTAGTGTCCCAGCGGGCCACTCGGTCCTATGTAACGGCTCTACAATACACTGAATCACATGAGAAACTCAAACAAGTTGATCCATGAGCAAACACGGCTTACCCATTGTTTGAAAGTGAACGCGTGCGGATTTTTTAACTGTTTTATATTCAAACTGCCTTTTAGTTAACCGCAGACAGAAAAGTACACAAGCCATTGTGTTTTGATCTAATGACTAGATTTTAGACAATGCTGTAGGTAGATTGGAATAATTATTTTATTTTGGCACTCATTAGAATACAATAGTTTGAAATTAATGGTATTCCAAGATCACCTTTAAGTACAACTGGGAAAATTGAAGATGATAAGCGATTTTGACTTGCAAAAATAATGCAAGAATGCAGTCAGCACCTCATATGAGGTGTACGTCGCCGACCCCAACCGGTTTCAAAGATGGCATTTCCGAATTCCCATTCTGTTCCTTTTGTGAGACTCACCGAGTTTCGAGAACAAAGGAGTTTCCTTGAAATAACTGCGTGAAATGACAAAATCAGCATGTCCCAAGTTTACTAAAGATAATGCAAATGTTGGAAAATGTAGTTGGTAGAAAAGAAGACTAAGATAAGATGTATCAAAGATTTTATTTATCGGTTATATTCCGCGTACCTTTTAATTTATTGTCACCTACGTTTCTATCGCGTTATAGCGATCTTAGTAACGGGGCAACTGGATGTAGGTACTCGGAGTTATAGCCGAAAATGACGGCAGATCCACGATTACCCTCAATTCATCTTAAGACAAAAAAATACGGAAGAATTGATCCTGTATCATAAATCACGGGAATAATCAAGATCAATGCATTACTAAAGTCATTGACTGTTGAAACATAATCATGAAGCATATTTAGCGACAGCTTTACAACACTATTTAATTACTTGGCCACACAAGGGCACGCAGTTTCAAGTTCTGATCCAAGCCGTGTGTGGTCTCAATGCATTGTCGACTAACTTCGATCGAGGTGAATCAAATGTCCCACCCAACAGAAAATATCTACAATACGTTTCTTTAGAATTAATGGTCATCATTCATCGGGAAATTACCGGCAGGATACAGAATTTCCATCCCAGCTATTTATTTATTTATTCTTCTTGCACGATAAAACATGTACTTACAAAACATTATTCCAGACAATTATTACAAATGCGAACTTAACCCTAAAAAGAGTTCTCTTCCAGCAAACCTTATTGGGGGAGAGACACAAAGTGTCCATCATAATATTTTTTTCTGGCTTTAATATTTACATGCCCCTAGCTAGACGCACATGGTCCAGCTGAAGTACGGCGCGGCGGCGGGGCGGCGGTACGTCTCATCATCATCGGCTGGGCAGTGAATACGTGAAGTATTTTTCTATACCCGTATTTAATAGTATAAGTATTCGTGATCATGGATATCGGATATGCTTGTTCGTAATTAATATTATACGGTAACACCTTTATCATCATTAAATGATATCTTCTCATTTAGAAAAGGTACAGCTGAAGAGTCTGCATTAATATAGCCATACAAGGGTATTACTCCAACAATGGGAGCTTCCTCATTCGATCCTTCAATGACTTCATTTATATTTTTACCTACTTGCTTTGTAGTTTAGTACACAAAACCGCAGGAATTTTCTTAAGGAAGCCTCCTGGAGTATTCTGGGACCATTCTCAACGCATTTTACACGGCTACAAACAGCACAAGGTACAAATACATATTAGTATGGTTCAATACAATGGCTTGGTATGGTACTTTATCTACCTACTCGTATTGAGTGGGCCTAAAAAGCAATGTTAGGTATATTGTGGGATATTGTTGCTTCTTGGTAGATACTATGTATATGTACGAGTACACAATAGATTAGTACAAATGGCTTTGTCATACGGACTTATTATTTCTTCGTAGGTCATACGGTTATTGGTACTGCGATATGGTAGGTAAGATCTTATCGAGCTATTTTACGTTCAACCTAGACAAGATTTCTCAAGTTATAATGGCTTCTTTATGTGTATTTAGATCACAGTTAATCCATATATACAAACCTAGAAACCTTTTTGAAAAGATACATTTAGCTATAAATGAAATAATAATTTCAAATATGTCAAAGCTCGGAAACATGAATCATGAAAACAGTTACCAAATATGTAGAACAACACAATGGAAAATAATAATACGTAAACAAGATCAAATTACAAATAGACGATACCATTTGTGTGTGGCGCAGAAATGACGATATTGCAAATATTTGTTTTGATATTTTATTTATTCATACGCTGTATACTCATTCTCATCGAGCGGATTATTGGGGGCAACGTTTCGTAATGTGTGTTTGTTATAATCTATTCAAATTCATGAGGTTTTTGCTATGCCTACTTCAGGGGTCCCGGAAATCGATAGCCGGTTCGCTAGACAACGCGGCGCCTGTAATTCAATACGTCCAAAAGGGTGGCCGCTTATTGCTTGGCGATTTTATCACACCTCTCGTTTTTCCCTTGCCCTTCTTTATTTGTTAAATGAAGAAAACAAGCCGGCTAGTCCAGCTACAGTATGTCAATAGAAAATAAGGCGAAATACATATTTGTGGACTGAAATATACACCTTAACGAAGATACTGCGATGTAGGGAAGCTCAGGCATTGAAAATTTTAAAACGTTATTTTGATAAGCTGGATTAAAATCATAACGAAACCACGGCAAGCAAATAATACGATACGAAGTGACTAGTAAATTTTTCATGTTCAGAAAAGAATACAGTTTATACCTACTTGATTATCAAGAGATGGAAGATATGCCTGGAAGATTTCGCTTTCAGCGATAAGGCCGCCCTTAAACTTCCCCTATTCTTAGTAGAAATACTTAGAATAGAATTCAGTATTGTTTTCTGTTGTGTTGTGTGGTATCAAGTGTTTTCTATCAAAGTGTTTATATCTATGAAGAGATGCTTTAGATGATGAGATGATGCTTTATAGAAAAAAAAGTTATATAAAAAAATAACAAAAAAACAACTGAAAGACGCTTATTTCTTGTATGAAAATGAGTTCTAAATCCCTGTGGGAAATATCGAGTATGTTGGGGTTAGTTGGGTATGACTTTAGTTGGCAGTGTCCCCATCGTCCCTTGCCCTCGTAAACTCCTGAACAATAGCACCGTCCTAATTAAGCCCGGCCACTTCTGAACATCACGTGTAAAAGTTTCACGCAATCACCCCTAGAACTTCATCAATTTCATCTATGTTAGTAGGTAAGGTAGTTCAAGAGAACAGAGAAGGTATCAAAAGAGAACTGTCTTTCATTTATTCCATATTGCATCTCAGTTTGGGTGATATTAAATAATAACAATTCTCTGATGTCTCTTTAGCGTTCCCTGTTTAATAAAAGAATTTCAAAATTAAAGAATTCGCAATGAAAGCAATAAAACTATCTAGTTTGTTTTTACAAAGACAAGATGTAGCTGATAACCTAAACAAGAAAGCGCTACAATATATATACCCTGCTGCGAAGGAAAATAATGTATACTAACAAATCGCTAGCTTGTAAACAGGACAGGAACTAACGAATCGGAATGAAAATGCAATAAGCATAGTGAGGTGAACGCTCTACATAGGTTTCTACGAGAAACGGCACTTTGAACTTTTCAACATTTCCGTTTTCGTCATATGATTTATCGATAACCATATGTATATGTATTTTGAGAGTCAGTGTTATCTTACTCATATCATCGTATACATTTTAAAGTGGAACCTATTGTCCAGCAGTGGGACTTATAAAATTTTAAATATAAACTGACTCTCTAAACACTCCTATACAAACCTTTGTGGTTTTCTTAGTGTTACGTTATGACTTATGATAAAGCTTTATTTTAGGTTGGTAAGTAAGTAAATAAATGAAATAAATTTATTTACTTACTTACAATGTTTTGTTCTTCTTAAAATGTCTAATTGTATTGAAAGTGTTGTGGTTTAATTAATTTTGTAGGAGCAATAACTATGAATCAAGAAAAAATTGGGTTCTGCTATTTTGGCATAGGCTCTAGCCATTTATTCTTTACAACAAATTAAGAATAAGACTCATCCTTCACAGAACTAGCACAACGCAGACTGCTTCAACACAAAACATCGAAATACACAACAGAAATGAACCCAACACCGCTAAGTCCACTAGTCTAGGACTTTAGTCCTTGACTCGTGGCAAGTAGCGCCCGAGACACTTTTCATCACGATAAGTTTCAGTTGCCACTTCCTGCGGCAGACGTAACATGATTGAGGACGGATGCAGTGCTCGGGAAATTCTTCTGCGATAGGATATTGCAGAACCTAGGGCAGAACTAATCAAATACTTAGATTACATTCTACGACGGAAGAACTTTTTTCCGATGTCTGAAAGACATTGATAACAGACCACAGTTGGTTATTGGTATGAAGAATAAACAAGGGAAAAGTTTCTTGTTTGCTTCTTTAAGTACTAAGAAATTGAAGTGATCAAAAAACAAAGTCATCACTTTAATTCCTAGTTTTACTTATGTAATTTGAATTTTGAGATGTGTCCAAGAGATATGTAAGGTCTAATGAAAATAAAGCATTTTGATATTTGAATTTTTATTACGAAATAGGTAGGAATCAGAATAATGAGGTACAATCTTCAAAAATATAAGTCTGATCAAGATCAGTCTATGACGACGCTTGATGGTTATGACCAATCAATAGATATTGATTCAACACATCAATTGTATCTTCTCCCAAATTGAGTTCATCAATAATAATACCCCAGTCCCCTATGACTCAACAACGGCCAGAAACCATTCAGTCTCAGTGTATAACGTAACAACAAATTTATTTGATACAGCATCAACAGTAAAACACTTCACATACCCACTCCAGACTAACATAACAAGTACCGTACATACGAGAAAATCAAGAAAAATGCGTCCTCTCAACCGTTAAGATCAAGCGCTCTCGTCTGTCGCTCGCATTAGGCCTCCCCTGATGTGTGGACCCGTACGTAAAAGGTTTCAACAGCTGCTCCCCTGTGCAATATTAAAAGATCTCTGAAGTGGGAGTGAGTTTATAAAAAACGGGGAAAATATGCCGATATTGTACCTTGCCTATCTACCCACTCAAAGGGAGCGGGGCTATTAGGCGCTTTGCTCACGATCTGTCACTACTGAGTTATTGCGCACTGAGTTGGGCTGAATAATTGAAATAGACACTCTTTCTCCTTTTATAGCAAGTTTATGGTCTCAGTCTGGATTCAATAAAGTCTGTACTTAGCTCAGCTTATGTATGAGTGTCATTTAATTGATAATGATTGAGTTATTATTATTACAATAAATCATGTGACCAATTGTGAGGCAAACATAAAGATCATTGAATAAAGCTATCTAAGTAATTCAATTAGGAACTTTGATAAAATTACCTTAGATAACCTTGTAAGTGGCGTTGCGATCGAATAGGACAATAGTAGGTCAATAAAATCAATACACAATATGCTGTAAATAATGTATCAAAATGCAATTGCAGTATCTGCGGTCATGCTTTAATCGGCCTTGTGAACTAACACGATAATATCGACGATATTATTAACATAAGCAAAACCAAGACCAAGTTTTAAGAGCCTGCCAAACAAGAAGGCAAAGTTTGGAGCAAAATCACCGAAAATGTAAAAATGAAAGCGCCTAATATTGGGTGGCCAAATACTTCATTTAAATTCAACGATTGATTCGTAAGGCACGATGCAGACAGACCACTAAAACTGGTAACCACTCGCTTCAGAATCTACGATGTACGTCTGACGGCTGAAGCGCGCGGCTGGCACAATACAAGAAGAATGTTCGCCCCCTGTACCTAATTTGCCGGTTTGCGCCGACCCTCAGCAAAGCGGTTACGTCCGATGAAAAATTCACCCCCGTTCAGCGAGGACCAACTTCCACCAATCCAATTACGGAAGCGGAACTCTGGAAATTCTAAACCGATTATACAGAATTGAAAACATTAAGTACTTTAAGGATTTTGGACTCTCCACCATCCTGAATCGAACCTTATACCGTTCGCGCTGGTTTCAAAACAGCAAATCGAAACAGCGATTACGAAGTCAAAGATAGAATTCAAATGAAAATAATTTACGGAATAAGAGTTTTCGCATGCTAGGCGAGATGGTGCTGATTAGGAAAGTTTTATGGCTTGCCGTTTTATGACACAAACATCGTTTGACAAAACGTGACTGAAATGGAATTATTTATAGCATGGAATATAAAAAGGTACTTACAAGTATCTACCTAAGTTTACCAATACCACGTAAACCGGTTCGCCTAAGTTCATCTTGCAAAAAACTTGTGCATTATACTTGGAAACCCATTCTAAGGACTATAAATTGAATAAATTATTCAGGTTATTCTTCGTGTTTCATGCATACGAATCTGATTACCCAATTACCTAACTATCGAGACGATACTATCGTTTTATCGCAATCCGTAGAGCAAACTAAGCAGCATAATTTGAGCACATTCATTAGGCAATTTAAATAACTACAAGGACAATTTCAAAGCAATTTGTACCTTGGTGCTAGGGACATAAATACCATTCCCACTAAACATTTGCAATTTATGACAGCTAAGTGACCCACGCCAGCCAGCAACGAAAGCTCGCTGTCTTCGTGACTCACGACTCGAAAGTGACAACTTTGAGGTACAGTCGAGCACAGGCAGGCTAGGGTGATCCGGTTTCGGAGGTAGGTAATTAGATAAGGAAAAACTTCCTGGATGTACTAAGGGTTAAAACGATGAGGAAAATTTAACCTATCAGAAAAATTTTATACATCATCTGCCTATGCGCCGTCATTCTAGACTAGGAATGAAGTTGATCAATGTTTCCTGAAAAAGTTTCCGAATACAAGGTTCCATGTTATTTTTACTTTGAAACTGAACTTTGAAAAGATTTTTGATGGTCTTGTACATTTACTGACTGGCACTGTTGCCAGAACCAATAAAACCTAACAAACCAGAATCAATTCGCGGCTATCCCAAAAGTTCAGCTCAGTAGTCAAACTGAGTGTAGCCAGCAACCGTTTTAAAGTTACCGGACGTCATGCAGATCCTAACTCCTACAGTCTAAACTCAATTAGGAACTGTCGAAGTTAGAGCCAAACTCAGCAGGATAACGATGGACTAAGTCCGAGAATCGAATATCTAAATAATGTATAAAATATTTCAAAATTACCCGAGAATTTTCTACATCTTGGAGAAGATAAGCGGTAAGCGCCAACGACGATTTCATTTTGAATTCAACGATCATAACATTTGAACACCTCTTTTTGTGGGTTTATTCCACTCTCGGCACCGATCGTTTTGCTTTAAGTACAACCATTCGATTAGTAGACGCCTGGCGCCTGATCAATCAACTCTCCACCGATTCTTGGCACCAAAACAAAAGATTTGGATTGCTGTGGAGTTTTCTGAACTTAACCTGAGTATGCTATAAAATAAAACCGAGACTTTAGATACCATTAAGCGTGCACGAAGCAAAAGTCTAAGTATCAATACGTTTTGCCTACTAGGAAATTTATTTTATTTATCCCGACCCAAATGGAGGAACCGAGGAACGTAATAAACAAGATGGAGGCCAATTATGTACTAGCGGATGTGGATGATGAGGTAAATGGATCGCAAATATCGGGAGTGAATGATGCGAACCTACATCCTTTAAGAAACTAGGTCGGGAGCAATTTTTTTCAATTGGTGTCTGGTTTCGGAGTCTTTCTATTGACATGACGACAAAGATAAATTTAATATGATCTTTTGTCGTTAAAATTTGGATCTTGCCAATGATCATGCATGAGCTTCAATGATCGATATTTTGTAACTATGTTGATTCTATAATATTAATTAAATCTTTCTGCGAACCCCGCGACATGCGACATGACGAAAAACTTTGCAAGATCTAGCATACCTAACGGCCCAAACCCTAGCGTAATTTTTTCAGTCTGGTCGAACAATTTATTGGGCTTATGAAAACGCCTAAATATATCAAAATTATTGTGTTTTCGACTGTACTTTTACAAAATAGGATATTGTTTCGACTGCATGCTCCCATATTTAATGTCACTTTTGACGCATCTAGTTATAGAATTTAGAGGTGTACTACGAAATACTACGACACCTAATGAGTATTGTTAACTTTAGAACAATACAACTGACCTACAAGATTAATGGAGCTTCTGACAATGCCGATAAATATTATTGTTTTATTGAGAGCATTATGAATCTGTATAGTAGACTTTCGATTTCTTTTGTCTCCGTCTGGTAAAGCTGCCTACTTATGGAAAGAGGTAGTTACACCTATCTTTTCACTTTTGACCTTATCATGGCTATTAAATCTCATAGTGTAATTTACAAGACTGACAATTATGAGGTGCCAACTGATGGCACAAGAAAGTGGAGAAAATACTCAATTTTCAACGTGAAAATACTTGCTAGTCTGTGACTGACAACATTATTGTGTTTAACAGATTTAAACAATATGATTTCTACTGGCATTCTTTTTAAACTTTTTAATTTCAAAAACAAACAGACTCTATAATTGTTTCTCTATTAATGTGACTAATAAGGAATCAAAATAGGTAGCTAGTAAGAGTTATCATAAAGGAAGCAAATCAAAAAATACACTTTTTTCCTAAACATGTCATATAATATAACGATTTGTCCTAACGCTACTGTTTCCTAGTACATATGAAAAAATGCATTAGAAGAATAGTTATTTCCATCTCAGAAACCTGACGCTTTAGAACTTTATTTTATAATATAAAAGAAATTACTGTGTATTTGTATAAGTGTCTTTTATCCAAATTTACTCGTCTTGTACCTATCCAAATAAATAAGTTTCATTTTGCGCCGCGATTTTGACTCCTAACTAAACCTCGAACCTAACTCAATACAAAAAACTGTAATTATATTGATTAAATGGATTTATGAAGATACAGGAAACAAGAGTTCAATTAAATAGATAAATAAATAATGCTGGACACAATTCACACAGCATTATCTAGCCCCAATTTCTATAAACATCATTATTTATATGAAGATGATAAAGGAAAAGCCTTAAGAAAAAAAAACCTTGTGGTAGCCCTTTCATCTCGTTTCATTCAGTAAATTTGGCGTGAAGAAGTAACAAATTTAAATCCAGCATTTACTTATAATAAGTTAAGTTTTGTAGTAAGTTTTGATATTTAACATGTTTGTATTAATTAAGGGATGTGGATGTGGATTTTTTATTATAAGTAGTAAATAAATAATGTATGATACATCGAATAAATAAACCATACTCATAGCTCTAAATGAAATTTTTACCCTCTCTTCAACGGGCCTGCGCGATCTAGTGAGATTTTCAAATGTAATACCGCCCTATAAGTTTGCTAATTTGCAAAGTTCTAGTCTCTGCAAACAATTTCCGACCGGCACGGCGCAGCGGCGGCGGCGGCCCGCAACTTGTAAATCCTCGAGACCGCACGTGTGGCCTATCTTTACTTCCCTATAAGTCCTAGGGTCATGTTGCTGCGAACTAGCCTTTGCATTCGGATTTATTTATGTGCAAAATGTTTTCAAAAATATATTTTTGATATATTTATATATTTTTGGCATTTCTAGACCCTCAATGCTATTTACTTTCGCGTACCATGTTGTTTGATATAATCAACAGTAATGACAACTCCTTGATCTGGCTTCCATGCTGTATGTAATGTAAGTATGCCGACGCAAAACCGCGTGAAAACAAATACTGAGAGGTAACTATTTATTTGATTAACTATGGCTAATGTCTTCATAGAATGTTTAATTAGTCAATTGTAACTTAATAATTACGTAGATTTTTATGGTGTTGTAAACCTAATTCAAGAATTTCAAGCTTATTGTTTAACAGTTGATTTTCTAATTTGTAAACAGTTATTAATTTATAAGGTTAATTTAGAATACTAAGGAGATAAGATTTTAAGTGTTTTCAATGCTTGGTAAAATTAAATGACAAGTTGTTGTTTGAACTGCGCGCCACGTAGCGTAGGTGTCGCGGTGTTCAAGCAAAAACTATTGTAGGGAAAAAAATTATAGACTAACCATAAATCAGACGTCTCTTCAGTCTCATACATAAGCTTTCATGTGGAAGTCTGAAGATCTAAAGCCGGGTACTGACTAGTGTTACGGGGCGTAATGTAAGGTGTCGCACATCGAGTGCAGTCAGTACGGGGAAAGAAGGCGCTCGCAACAAGTAACGAGACGGCGGCGCTTTTTGACATTTCATGCTCGCTGCTAATAGTACTTTACATTAACTACATTTCAAGACCTCTGTGGCGCGGTGGGTGAAGGTCCGAAGGGTTGGATTCCCGCCTCGGGACAATTGTGCGTACGATCTGTAGATATTTGTTCCGGATGTACTGGTATAATAGAATATACTAGTATGTATATGTATCTAAGTAACAAAGACTGATATACTTAATACAATAATAATAGTCTCAAGTTAAGCATTGTGTTATGGGTACTAGTACCCATAACATAACCATAACACAATGCTTGAGACTAGATGCTGCTGTGTGGATTGTCCAGCAATATTTACATTACACGCCCGTAACACCGGTCTATACCCGGCTTAAGAGCTCAGATCTACGGTGGTGATCTTGACCCGGCGGGACCTAGGGGCCATTGTCTGCTATTACCGCAGGATACTGGGTGGAAGAGGATATTTGATGGCTAATGGTTGGTGTCGTTACGGGTAGGGCATTAAATTCATATCGGCCGTGGAACGATTACTACTACATCGATACATCGACTTGTCAGTCGATGTTCCAGGTAGAGTTCGATATTCTTACAGACGCAAAATGAGCACCATTCGTTCTGACTTAATTCTTACACGATTAATACTCTGTGGGAGGTAAAGGCGGAATTGCAGTTTTTATTTAATAAATGCGTTTTAGGTGATTCCTAATAAATCTGCTAATTGGCAGTTTAACCGCCTGAAAATAATTGCACGTCGTGGATTTAAATGAAACAACTCACCGGTTGGTGATTGGTTAAGTCCCCCTCTCAACCGGACAATATACCCACCTAACCGTACCGACAGATTTTGTAACAAAACCCTCATTAAATTACTCGTGACTGATAGCAAGCTGAATTGAGCTAAACGAGCAGCATTGTTGGATGCACCGACTGATGGCTGCGGAGCATTCGCAATGGAGGGAAAACTGGTCATCTGCGTAATTGCCTCAAAATTACGCCTGTAATTGATAGGTAGCGAGCTGAGTGCCTCCCTGATTGAGTGGGCTGGATCCGATAGCTTTATCAATCAATAGAGTCAACACATTTTTGTAACAATCATAAATTGCGAACATTACATTCATTCATGAATGGAATGTGAAAGTCTGTATTAAAATTGAAAATCCATCAATGGATATGGATGGGAGGAACGAAGTCTCGAAATCAGAAATCATGTCAATATGGAAAACCAAAAGCTTCATAAATTCGAAACAGATTAACATTAAAGTCCAAGACTAAATGGAGTCCTAAAGCGAAACCACCTAACTGTATTGAAAATTGAAATTGTCAAATGGCAACTATTAACCGCTAAGCAAGTCAAAAGGGCACAGGCACAGATTCCGATAGCCGAACAATAGCAGACAGTAATAATCGTACGGCAGTGTGAGTCAACGAGGCTGGCGATTCCCAGCGGTGACACGTGGGATGTCTAAAGCTAGCATGATAGGTTCTCTCTCATTATCATGCAAGCCTAGGTACGCCTGTGTAAAAATGGAATAATCGGTCCTAATAAATAGATGAGGCGGATGACTGGCGGATCAACAGGTGAAAAAATCATATAAGGACCAATAAAAGTTTATTACCTATTATACCACTGCGTTGCTTCCCTAAACTTGCATCTCTCAAAACCTTTTATGGTGATGGGCGATGGTCCGAGGTTGCGGGTTCGATTCCCGCCTCGGAACAATTGTGTGTACGATCAGCAGATATTTGTTCCGGGTGTTCTGGTCCTTTTCTATGTATAATAAAAAAATATCTATCTATGTACCTAATGTATTGTATTATGTGTATCAGTTATCTAGTACCCATAACACAAGCTCTGCTTACCATGGGGCTAGATAATGCTGTGTGAATTGTCCAGCATTATTTATTATTATTATTTATATTTATTTATAATTAAATGCATTATGTGTGTCCTCGTATATGCAATTCTCATAGATGCCTGCCGCGTCAGAAACTCATGTAGACTTGACAAATACCGGCGCTTTCATTGTATGATTGATAACTTTGTAATAAGTCGGCGACTAGACTTTACAGTTGGGAGACGAACTTGCTTCCTGAATTGAAAACTGTTTTATAGCCAGGGTAACCTACCTGCCTCTTCAACTATTTATACGTTATTAAATTTTAATTGTTATTAAATCTGTTAATATTACTAATTAATCAAGAAGCGGTATTGCTTTTAAAACAGGAAACAACTGGCTATCGAAACAACGAAACAACTAATTGACTGGCTAAATAATTTGAAAGTCTTCAGGGGGAAGTTCTATGTTCGGATTTATGTACTTTTATAAACTACTAGCTGCACCCCGCAGCTTCGCCCGCGTGGAACTCTATGTGTCAAATGGTTTATAAACCTTTTGTCTTGAGTCATCTATTAAAAAACCGCATTAAAATCTGAAGCGTAGTTTAAAAAAAATTAAGCATACATAGGGACAGACAGACAGCGGGAAGCGACTTTGTTTTATACTATGTAGTCAAGAGGTATTATGAAAGATATAATGATGATATGAAATAGGTTCCTCTACCAACAATGTAGTAGAGGACACACGCCGGTAAATGCCACTACCAAAACTCCATTCTTTAGCGTAGTCAAGAAGGTGGGAAATGTCTTCAAGGATTTAGGCTGATAAGGCCCCTGCCTTATCTGGATATGGAACTACGATACGAAATGTCAGCACAAATCGATGCTCCCTAATTAAAATTAGTTGAGAAACTATTAACACAATAGTCAGCAACAATATCCCAAGATCTCTATCAAAACACCATGTAAATTCAAGGAGCACAGAATACACATTGCTGGAGTATCATGGCATTGTGAACGGTAGCTTTCGACATTTCCGTGACTCACGACCCTGGTTAATCAGTGAAGAAAGTCATACAAAATGCTTATTTATTTGTCGAACATGACCCTGGGGTCAGTTCCCGTCCAGACCATTGTTCTGAGACAGTGATGGGTGTACGCCATCTTGGATTTAGAGATCAAGGGTACGTGGGTGTTGAAGAAAGCTTCGAGATCCTATGACTGAACCGAAAGCGCAGTTGTACGATTGTGATTTGCGAAACTACCATTAATTTGTCATTAATTACAATAGAAATACCAACGCGATCAAATAGGTCTTAAGATAGAGGACCGGGTAATTTTAGTGCAAGGTTGTTACTCGTAGGTTATATAGAAATCTAGAATCTTAGAATTATGAATATTTACAAAAAATAGGAAAATATATATAAAATACATATGAAAATTTTGATAAGATTAGAAGAAGCTCATGGTTAAAAAACATAACAAGGCTTTTAGGTGAAGGTCAAGATGACAGGCAGGAAACGTGTGTGAGGCCTCATGACGTCACTTCCTGGGCGAATGAACGAGCTACATTATGCTAAGCTATTCGACACGATAACCTGCACTGTAAACTGGTATTAAAGAACGCTTTAGATTAAGAGTTTTTAGCGCCATTGTGGATTGATGTGTATAATTTTGAGAAAACAAAAGTTTTCAGGTGATAATGGACAGTGTTTCGAAAGTGTATATGAAATTGTGAGATGAAAGCAGTGAAATAACATGAAAAGAGAAAGGAACCAGTTAAAATCAGGAAGAATAAACTAAAGAGAGTAATTACGAAAAATAAAGTTGTAAAATGTTATGGTTCTCTTCTTCTATACCTATCTTAAGAGAGTGGTGTTAACCTATATCAACATTATCTTGAGCCATAATGGCGCCATGCTTATGATATAGCAGTAGTTCTTTGTCTTCTATCCTGGCTATAACAGTAGTGATGGTACCTATTACTTGTTATGCTATACTGCTAGACTGATAAGGGGATGATGCCAACTATGCCTTCTAAAATGCATATCTTTAAGGACTATACGGACTGCTGCTAGTGCATGGTATAGTTCAATGTGCCCCGGGTTTATCGGCGTTCATAAACCTGTAAATAGATCGAATGCAGTAAAACACTGCACCGGGGCAACTGTGCGCCTGTTTCCAATTTCACTGCATTGCGATCGATAGAATTCTATCCATTTGGGTTTCTAAGAAACTTCAAAAAGTTATATTTGTTAGTTTCTATATATTTATATGTTTAAACTTATGCGATATGAATTGATGAAATAATTATTAGAAATATTTAAAATAAAAATTATTAGGATTTAATAAAAAAAAACTCGTGAAGACGGTTTCAAACTTTGCCTCGTGGAATCCAGTTATAGCCTCGTAAATGTACTCGTCTTAAACCGGTTTCTCAGTGCGTCGCGGACACTCTTAGTGTTGCCGTCCGAGTGTGCCGATGGACAAGCCTAGTTTCGAAAACCAAGTGAGGGTAGTTACAAATAATACTAGCTTCCAGTACCCTAGTCATCCCGTGACCAACCGTTAACCGTTGAAACGTCGGAAAATAGCAAAATGATTGCTATAAATACGTGTCAAATAATATTTATAATTCGGCAATTTAAGAAGCAGATTTATGTGAACGCAGTTGCAGATGTATTAAAGGAACAGAATATAAAACTGGTTCTGGGTGTAAACGAGTTAATTTTGTCTCAGCCACAGCATTGAATTATGCTAATAAGGAACTTTAATAATGAAAATAAAAGAGATCTTATCTTATCAACGGATGTAGAGAAGCAAAAAGCATAGATCGAAGAAAACCTTGAAAAAACAGACGTACATTCAGCTACATATGTAGGTATCTATCTAATCTGCACTAAAAACAAGTCCCATTTTCAATGTCGATAAAGTACAAGGGTCTAGAAATTGTATCCGGAACGATAGTAATTACAGCAAGATCTAAAGGAAATGTCTCAATACCATTTCGATCTAATAGGCTGGTTAAAGAAGGTCTACGATTTATATTTGTCTTGGAAAGGACACAACTAGAAAAGTTGATAAGAAATTCTAGTTTTAACATTTTCTAAACGAACGAACAATTTAACCTGTTTCAATTCAAGTTTGAAAGGTAGCCCAGTGATATCCCGAAGTTCAACGACACGCTATCAAGAGCGCTCCAGATAAATGGATCACGTTACTTGATTAACCGGCGCACATCCCTTCCCCTTATCGCCCTTGGGAATATTTAAATGCGCCCTGAATATATCACACCAACCCTGCGGTGAGCGGGCGATGCGAACTCGTTTACCTGCGCTCTGGATTCACTTTTTGACTTCATTAGCCTGAAACTGTAAACGAGCACAACACATTTCCGCCCGAAATACCAGTGAACCTTCGACAATGAGCAGATTCAGTGATTCTTGTCACATGAGAATTGGAGCGGCAATTTGTAACATATGTGTGATCTCAATCAAAATGGCAATCACGCGCGGCGCCACCGCAACTACTCCTAATGTGTGCGTATTGAAAATCAACATTCACGCCGACACGGACGCTCCGTGCGGCTGGTTGCCCTGATTTATTGCTGAAGTGATCTTGCTTTGACAACTTTATCACGCAACGTAATATCATCCGGGGATTTATCGCAACGCGAACAAATCGGCGCATTTATTTCCGCTAAGTAGGCTAACAATGTCCGACACGTATTACCGTTTTTGTTGCCATAAATCCTGGCGAGATCCTTGTCTCGGCGCCAAGGTCTGTGCACTCATTCACAAGATCAGGAGGCAAAAAACTGGAGCAATGAACTAAAGTCACGTCGGATGCTCATCAACTCTAAGCACGTATCGTCTAAACTACCGCTCATTGTCAATATTAGAGAGTTCCAAGCCACTGCTAGAATCAATAGGAGCATTATCGGTTATTAGACGTATGATTGTATTGCTGTCTGATGAATAACAAACATTCCGTAAATTTCTGGTGTCCTGTTGGGTAAACAAAAAATTCAATTGAAACTTAAACATTGCATTGTAGGACGTTGGTGTGTTAGGAGTTATGAGATTGCCATTATGTTATCTTTGGTTAGTCAATCTTGAATATAAAACAATGTACTGAAACAAAAACAAGAGTTACAATATCGTATTCAGTTTATCACCTTCTCGATTGCCAATTTCATGAAACAGACCATCCAGAGACAGAAATTGCATCTTTCCATAAACTCAAAGGCTTCTCCACTACACAATGCAAATTTAATAACGGAGAGATTGTTAATAAGTCTGCAACCTCGAATATCTGAGTAATGACTGTAGCGAACAGTTACACTTAGGTTCCTCTTAATGCACACAGCCAAGTGCAAGGTTGGCGAAATGCATCTCGGATTAAAACGGAGATGAAAGCGACTATTTATTTGATTTTCCGCAGCATACGTGCTGGCGTAACCAGCGGACATCGACCTTTCATAGCATTCTTTCAGGTCGTAAAGATCCCGGCCTGGCTTGTCATTAAAGGTAATAAAATGCCAGGTAATTATAATATCATGTTGAATAAGAGAAGGATACATTGACGCCAGTATTTATTACTTTAATTCTTCATAACAGAGAGTTCTTTCAGAGATGGCTGAACCAAACGTGTTATTAAAACAAATAGATGTTCAGTTCACGGCGTCTGTCTCGCAATTATCAAACAATATATCTTACGGCGAGACTAACCCGTCTAGCGTTTCAATGGTAACGTTCGTATGTAAATCAAAATGCGAACATTAAAGCTCAATTCTGCGTTGAATACAAATCAGCGACTGTCTCAGTGGATTTGTTGTATAATAATTTAAATTTGACCTTCGATATCATTTTTATTGAGATTTAAAGTCGATTGAAGACAACCTGACTTGGACCAGATGGCTTCATATGCTGATGCAGCGATATATAGGTACCTTGCCTAGTTTGTTTTGATTTTCACGACCGCCCAACGATTTTCATAAGGTAGTTATGTATATTTGCAATAATTCTTTGTTGGTTCTTCATTATTTTTCTTCTTGCTTTAATCGCGTTTAATGAGTAAGATATCTTCTGAAGTATCATCGATCGCTCCGCAAACTTCAGGATCATGACAACGAATGAATTCCTGACAGCAGCTTCCTCTATTCTATTCAATAAAATCGAAGACGGGACGTAAATCTTGGCAAATCCCTACAGAAGCGTGTTATCGTATGATTTATCGATCGATTCAAGTAAAGGCTGAGCATCGACGCATGAAAACCATTGTCTTGGAGAGAAGAGGAGACAGATCATTTTGCAATCACGTCGCCTATCCCGGCGCCGCCGGCCGGTAGCCCATCAAACAGTGTCGGATTATGTTTATGGACCATTTGTATGGGATCTGCTACGGTCAGGTAATGATTTCCTGGACCATTGCTTAAGTAACTCGGTTCCGGTAATCGGTAACTTTAGGGCTTCAGCCTCCAGTGGAATGGCCAGTTAATCCCAGTCACGACACAACAAAAGGTCGGTTGCAGCGTCCGAATAATGTCAATGCTCTCTGCAGACCCCAGGGCCCAGACCCTACAGTTATTATTACAAAAAGTTCCCCTACGGAATTACAAGCGCCCCGTGTACTTGACATAGTATCGAGCACCTTTGCAAAAAGGTTATCTTATTGGCTGCAAACCTCTATAATAGCAAGCTGATATCGTCTGACATTTTACCAGGTCAGTTGAAAGTGATACGAGCAAGGAATCTTTGATATCTTTGACCCGCTGACATGTTCACGATTCCTTATCTGCAAGCTTCGTAAGACATGCGTGTTAGAAGCGTACAGTGTGCGTGCATGCTATGCAAGTCCATCTCGAGGGCAGTACTCTCACCGTTTATTTTCCTCATGCCGGCCCTAGACCTTCACAGCACGGCAATCCTGCACTCGGCGTCGGCAACAACAAACCACACACTGCACAGAACATTTATTTTCACTAGGTACGCACTTGTATTAGTTTCCTACTCTGCTCCAGGGTGCAAATAGTAAAGCTGTATTACTAATCTGAGCACTATTTTGTTTAATGATAAGGAAGCAAACACATGAATCGTTTATCTTAGACGCGATCTACGCCCACACACACATGCGACGCGCGTCAACGCGTGACTGCAGGCGTGTCGCCGGCCAGGCTAGTTGTCGGCTAAGACTTGGCGCTTTCCTGCGGCAGGATTGCGAACTAAGAGTGGGTGACAGGATGTAAACACAGATGGCGTTGTCGAAAATGCACATCAATGTTTATATTTTTGACTAAGTGTAAAAAGCATGTTTCTATGTATGAAGGTATATTTGATGCACTTTATTTGCATAAATATGAATTTTTCTAGGTATTATTTTTGTCATATCGGTCGGTTTTAAGACCAACTTCATTAAATTCCTGAAGGGTAAGAATATCGAGGTAGCAAGCGCTTTTTGATTAAATAAAATATAGAGTCAGTTGACTGTACGCTTTTCGTTAAGTAGTAAATTAGTTAATTTAAACCTATTTAATGTCATAAATATGTTAAAAAAAAAATATTGCTGTAGGTAGTAAATGAAGTAGGTACTTACTTAGGTACCTATAGGTACAAAAATATACCTAAGTAAGTATATAGGTAACTTACCTTAATTATTAGTGTGTGCAGCTTTCGTTTCCCAAGTAGATCTCCTCTCCAAAAAAATAAAACGTAAACAACGAATTTTTTCACATGCACCATAAAACTCGAATAAATCAGCACCAGTACTAATCTAAACACAGAAGTGCGTTTTACAACCCTGCATTGAGTGAAATGCCGGTCGCTACTACCTCAAAAAACACTGCAAGAACACTAGTTTCCAGAAAACTGGTATTTTATGTGTATTTCCGCGGCGCTCGGGTGTAATAAATGCACGATTTCAACGCGGTACACCATGAATAGCGACCGATAACACTATCCATCACCCCATTATCCTGCGATGTGAAGTTAGCAGCGAACGCGCACGTCAAAATATACCATAAATAACACGGTACGTATCCGGGGTGCGCCGCCATTCGCTATCCCCCCGGCCCCTTTCGATCGGACGCCACAGTGTGTGCGCGGCTTTATTTTCCAACGAGATATTTTGAATTAGGAAAAATAGGTTTCAGTCGTGGTGTAGGCGGGTGATCTGATCGAATGGCAATGAAAAGCTGAGTTACGGGAGTACCAAGTCCAGGCGCGAGGCGAGAGGGAGGCAAGGAGGTCGTACAAGAATAAGCTCGCATCACATTACGTTAAACCGCCTCCAGCCCTCGTCGGCCGCGGCCGCAAGCCTCCCCGAGACTCCGAAACACCTCCAAGTAGCCACTCGACATGCACAACCAATTAACTCCAACTTTAATTACACTCCACCATTAGAGGACTAGGGTAAAGTTACCCGGCATTAGCGGCGATCCTTTGTCACCTGCGCGACACATACGTTTTATTTTCCATTCTAAAATTCAAAGTTATGTAAATTCAATGGGTTCAAAACAAAGACGCGACGCTGAAAATAAATTTGAAGAATTTTAAACAGTGGATAAGACAATAAAACGTCGCCTTGCATATAAACATTCATTCGTTATTCGGGGTAGTCTGCTGAAAGGAAAAACCGACAAAGGAACGCTTTTTAGGGAGCCGGATAAGACGAGACGCGAAGAAAAAGGAGGGCGACAATTTTTCCGGTTCATATCCTTCTGTACATTTCATTACTTCCGCTATGTATGGACGTTCGGGATGGCTCGGGGTCGGTCGGGCGTGCTCGGCTTTCAAGCAATCGATAGGCGTCAGCCGTAGAACATGCTACGCTGCTACGCTACAACTACTACGAGCTACGAGAGTCTACAACTTCGTAGAATACCTACGCTACGTGGTGCGATGGGGTGGCGCGGGACTGCGCGGCGCGGCCGTCGTCGCTTACTGCACCTGAATTACAGTCTGCGAACTTGATTCGAGAAGGGGTAGGTAGGTTAGGTACTTACGGTTACCTTTAGGGAATACAAGCCTTCATCAAACTTCCGATACCGCGAGTTTGCGAGATTGAACTCGCGTTTACGCGTGATTAGCGTGAATGCAAAAAAAATGTAGTACCTACCTACTTGTTGCTTTACCTCGAAAGTTTACAGGGCCATCATTATATTGGGCGCCGCCGCCGCCGCCGGACTGCAAAAATCGGTCTGCACCCCCTTGTCATCAAAATAAAATCTTAATTTCTGTATTAGTACCTAATATACAATGAATTAGGCACCTTTGATTGGTGTATCTTACCCATATCTTACCTATATTAAAAATTAATCTAATTTAATATTTGAACATATATAAAAAATTTACAATTTGCGGCAAATTTATTTTAATTCAAATATTTAGTTTATTTCATAGAGATGATGTCTGTGGTTTATTTATATCAGAGATGGTAAATTAGAGAGCTGGTATTACAAATAATTCGTTCTTGGCGCCACCTTTCAAAAAAAATATAACTCGACTCGGATACTATTTGTTTGATGACAGTCTAAATAGATGGCGTTGTTTTGTTTGTTTGACCCTAGTTTTGACTTTGTAATGGGAGTAGTGTCAGTCAATGTCAAGTGAGAAATGTCAAAACAAATGGATGGTGAAAACCAGATAGTTCCTTTCACAAAGAAGTACTTTACTTTTACTACATTTCTACGAAAATTCCCCGGCGACGACGTTGGACGACGCGGCGATTTTGTTAAAAACTTGTTATTTATACTCGGAAAAACTGAAAAAGTAAGATGATTGACTGCGTGTACATGATGTAAATACGTGTATATCTTCTTATTGATGTAAATACCCATCAAATACATTGAAAATGGATTCACCCGGTCTACGAATGTTGTCGTAAGTAATTTTCAATATTTCTACCCTCCTCATTCAAGAGAATACATTAACTATAATACGTCTACTCATTAAAAATTGTTCGTATCTTTAATATTAATATTTTACTTTTCCATTATATAGTAAATACCTAAAACGTTCGGTAACGATCAACTTGCAATCACCTCTTCACTGACGTTTACAATAATATGATACGAATATGTTGCAGGGGTGCAGAAATAGTAGACAGAGGGCGAAATGTGACTGATACCCAACTACCTGAAGCTGGAACCAAAGAAACCACTGCAACTGGATCCTGGCTGGAGCAGAAGCAGGTCCAAGCTGCTTTAGAGGCCAGGAAAGCATTAGTAGCAGTGGAAAGGATTGATAAAATGTATGTTTCATTTATTTTTTAACTGCTTTAAAAGCATACTTAATTTTTGATGACTTTGATCAGCTTCTATATCATATTTAAAAACTGCAGAAGTCAATCTTGAAAAAAATACTTGGTAATGTGACTAGTGAAAGTTCAAGTTATAACCTTGCAGTACTGGGTTCACTTCAGACAGGGTTGATCACAGATCCAGATACAGATCTATAGATGTGTGAACCTGTTTATGTGTTTCATCCACAATGTAGATGTTGTTTGAATTTAGACGGAACTAAGCATTTTGTTTTATTTTCATCTCACAGCACAGATTAAAGAACCTACACATTTGTATTTACCAAAAACAACCTCGGTCTGCCTTCCACTTGTTGTTCACGCCCAATAGGGTTCACATTGTGATACTAATATATATATAAGAAACTACTAATTAAGCCAAAGTGATGACAACAATAAATATATTGAGTAAGGTGTTCGCTCAATTTAAGCTTCTAGATTAACTTTAATATAATTCATAATAGTAAATTACTATTAAACTTATGTCATAGATTTTTTCATTAATTCCTTTCCATTTCCTTTGTCAAAAGTTAGTGTCTTAAAGAATAAAAATGTAATTTATTTTTAAAATTTATAGTATTTTACGAAGTCAAGTGTAACATGTGTACCTATGGTGGAAATAAAAAAAAAAAGAACTGCTTGTCCATTTCAGTGGTTGCCTAAGTCATGCAGAATGGCGTGATGCACAGAAGCTTGCCGAGGTGACTCAACAAATAGGGGGCTACTGGCAGTACCTCGGACATAAGGTCAACGGCACATTCTATCTGTTACCAGAAGAAGCTCTGTATTTGATGGAGACTGTAAGTATTTTATAATACTATAGCTTTTGTATTAGAGGGAAAATATGCCCTATTTTATTGACAGAATATTTTAGGAAAAAGGTTTTAACAAATTTTTATAGTATTTTTAAACCTATCCAAAATTAAATGAGCAACTTTCGTTATTATTTCCAATCATTACTTAGTTTCTTTCATAGTACTTGGTTCTTTAGTTCAAAATTAGAACTAAAGAACCTTTCTAAAATTTTAAATTTTCTCAATCACAATATTTTCTACATTTTATATTTCTTAACATGGTATCTATCTCATGGTAAAAATTTCATGTTCAATCTTGAGAACAACACTATTGCCATCTGTTGAAGAATGGCCTTGCTTGGTTACATACTATTGTTTATCAGGTAGAGAGTAGAGACCCTTTTTTTACAAGCTTTTGTTCTACTTGCCATGTTAGTTTGTAAAAAAGTCATACAATTTATAGTTATTTTATATGCGCTTCCTAAAGATTTTATTTATGAGTATTTTCTATGTATACCTATATAATTAAAAATATATATCTATGTAACATCTATGTGACCGCACTGAGTGGAAAGATTTGGAAAGGCCTTTGCCCAGCAGTGGGATGAATCAGGCTATTATAAAAACTAAAAAACTATGTAACATCAACATCATCTAGTACCTATAACACAAGCATTGCTGTGTGGATTGTCAAGATCATTATTTTAGCTTTAATACTTACCGATCCTCTCCATCCAAGGGTTGTCTGGAAGAAATCGCCTTTAACGATAAGGCACTAGATTTAATTAGTATTAAGATCCTTTATTATAATTATTTTTTTGTATTGATGGTGCATTAAAGTTATTGTGTATTGTATTATTTGATGTAGATCAAAATTTTTAAACTTTACATATTTATTTTAATCCTGTGATAAAACCTAATAACCAACAAACTTTTTTCCAGAACTGTCTCTTGCTGAAACACAACAATGTTACAGTGTCACTTCAGAAGGCTTACAGCTTACTACTAGATGACGAGATGACTTTGACTAAATACAAAGTGTATACCTCACTCAGCCGAGTTGGATATAAAGTTTTCAGGCATGACAGACTCAAAATATCTCATAGAAAGGGTAATGAATCAAATACAAACAATTCTCATATTGATTTACAACAAGACAATAATGCTATGGAAGTCTCCTCAAACAAGGATGAGATATTTGCAAATTCAAAGATGGCGTCACAAAATACAATTTTAAAATCCGTACTGGCAATGAATACAGATGCTGTGATGCTAATAGATGATGAAAAACCTGAGGGAGCTAGATCATCTACTACGGATTTAAATTCAGCATCAAAAACTTCAATAGAAAATCCAGGTAAACAATCCTTGATTACTGCTGGTACAAGCATTCCAACAGAAGACATAATAATAAAGAATAAAGGTGTAAGACCCTTGCTGAATATGGCTACAGATGTTGTGATGAATCTTGTCATGTTGATGGATGATAAAATAACAGAGACTGCTATTTTCCCATCTACCAAGCCTTTACAGCAATCAAAATCCAATGCTATGGATCTTTCAGAGCCAAAAGAATTACCTAGTGTTTGTATTACAAATGAGGAACAGGCACTGTCAACTGATAAATCCATTTCACCATCTGAAAGTAAGTGAAAACTGATGAATTATAAAATAAATAATGCTAGACAATCCTGGCAGCATCATGTAGCCCCAAGCTAAGCAGAGCTTGTGTTATGGGTACTAGATAATTGATATACAAAACACAGTTTTTTTAATTAGATACACATAAAAAATACTCAAAACAACTGGAACAAATATTTGCAGATTGTACGAACATTCATCCCAAGGCGGGAATCGAACAGGTAATCTCCTGTGTCGCAGGCGAACCTTCACCTTCCATGCCGCATGAATCGGTCGCCAGTTACGTTGGTGATCATCATCCATGCAGCTTAGAATGTAATGAGTGGTCAGAGCTTAAAGCTAATGTAAGCTGGTTCTGATTCTGACTGCACATCAGCTCCTCTTTTCGAAGTCGGTTAAATATAGTAATTGTGGCGCTTTGTATCTCGCGAAGAACCGACGGCCGCTGGGACAAAAGTGTTCTTGAGTGGAGACCGCGACTCGGTATACGTAGTGTAGGACACCCTCCGACCAAGTGGGATGATGACCTGCTAAAGACTGTAGGTAGATGCTGGATGCGTCAAGCTGAAGACGGCGCTATGGAGCGCATTGGGGGAGGCATATGACCAGCACTGGACTAACACAGGTTGATGATGATGATGCTTTGCATACCATACAGAGTTATGTTCCAGCGGTTCAGCGGGTTTACGTTTAATCGTGACGTTGTCATCAAGATACATAACTGAACAATAAATTACCTCAAGTGCCAGTACTTGACAATTGATTGCAATAGTTTGAATCACAACAGAACTACTCAACAGAACAAGTGAGAATTGTATTCCCATTTGTTTTGTGGACAGAACTAATCAGGAAAAAAAATCCCAGTAGTTCTGTCAACAGAACTACTCAACAGAACAGGTGGGAGTAAACGATTCCTGAGACGTAAATACAGCCCCTTTTAACTCTAAAACATCAACAACTCATAGGATTGTGGGGGCAAACTACGCACCCTACAGTCATTTTCTGGTTAGACAGTCCCTAACAAATACATTGTTATTATTTTCAGGGATATTTTCTGTTGACGAGAATGGCGTTGTACGATTAGGACCTAAAGATAATGCTGTTGCCATGGAAACCGACACACGTCCTGCCACAGATGATCAAATAACGAATGATGACAGAATGGAAATAGGTATTACTGAGAGTACTAAAGTTAAAAGTACACTATTGTGTGTTTCGTGCTTGAATGGAAAGGATAAATAAAAAATAAAATAAATGTTTTTTGCATTAACGTAAACTTCTTTAGATACAATAATAATTTAGAGTAGCCCGAGCTTTCTGCTATTTTGTGCCTTCATTGTAAAGTTTATCCAAATGTTACGAAATTAACCTCAAATTTGAATGCATATTTTTGTGCTGTGCTGCAGTGATGCGGTCCAGATCTGGGACGACGTATATGGTTGTAAAGCGCTCCTAACGTTACACCATTACATAATATTGAGGTTGTACCTGACAAATGTGCAATAAAATACATTGATTTTAAGGAAAACATCTAACCGTATGTAATCTATCGTTCGTTTTTATCGTATTAATCGTTAATAATTTTCATTTTACAGATATCAATGAAAATAAACCAAGCAATAAAGCTGTCAGACTAAACAGCTACATAGTCAAAAAGTTAAAGATTCAAAACAGAAATGTCCAATCTTCTGATCCTATGAGTATGCATGATAAATTCAAAGACATTCCCAATTTCTACAAGCAGCAGATTGTTACCGTGAATGTACCAAGCGAGGATTACTTGCCAAGAAACGTGTTTCTGAATAACACATCTTATATCGTAGACACAAATAAGCTAAGTCACAAACCGCAGAGACGATCTCCCACTCATACTCAGCCAGCGGGAAACAGATCTATGTATAGAACTATAAGGAATTCTATTGAATCTGAGAACGCAGCGGTACCTTCACCAGAAACTTCACAATTCATCCCCAATACCCCGCCATACGATCGACCGTACGGGTACTATCCTAACTGGAGGCCACAAATCCGAGGGCCTTTCTACCAACAGCCTCGTTTCAATCAACACCCTTACTTCTACAGAGTGATGAATTCAATCCCACAAAACGTCGCGTACGTACCGCGACCTCCGTTCAACATGAACCAAATAGATCGGCAAAAAGTTAAAGACGATCATTTACAGGCGATAAGAAGCTTAGCCCGCAGTTTGAATCATGTGTCTCCAAACAATTACCACAATCTGAAAATATCTATCAATGGTCTCATAGGCAGATTCAATAAAATATATGGGGAAAAATTGATTATCACACAGGAGCACCATATTATTAACACAAAACAAGGAATTGAAACTATTGAAATACAAGATGATGAAGTTGTTGTTGAAGATAAACAGAAAAAAGTTAATAAGTTTGATCAGTATCTAGCTAGTATCAAAGTGCTAGCAGCGCGTCTCAAGAACCTAGCAAGGAAGAAGCAGCCTATAGCTAAACAAAAGAGAGCTTTCTCAAAACTTGTGAAACATTTCAACAGAGAATACAACGCTGAACTGTATCTGGATGATGACGGGGAATTGGCTGACAGGAAACTAGTGGTCCTCGATAGCAGCGACTCTGATGTGGCCGCAGTAGATGAAATTGTATCTACCAATAGACAAAAACGCAAATCACGTGACGGAAATGGCACAATAAATAAGAAACGTAAAATATTAGCTAATCCATTCAGTGTCATTGCTAAATTAAATGGAAGCAAGAGCCAAAATGCTTCTGAAATAACTCAGGTAGCATCTCAAGGGATTGAAAATTATTTTGATAAGAATTGGCTACCAGGTGAAGATGACTTCGGGTCGGCCGTGCCTTGCTCTGTGACAGATGCTCAGCATTTACTGTATGATACCCAACAATTATACGAATTCATGGATGACCCCAATTCCTTTAAAACTTGGGTTGATCTTAAACTTACTTTTTACACTCACATGGAAGCGGTTTTCTCTTTTGAGCAAGATTTGACTGTGTCTAGGAATATTACCAAACACTCAGGAGTGAAACCGATCCTTCAAGGCGCAGTTACTGAAGACTGGGCCATTTCAGATAAATTGAGGATTATCAAAACTAATATGGATATAGAGGAAACTAGTCTCTGTGTCCATTTCGATGTGTACAACAGAGATGTACAGAATTTTAGGAAGACTGACCCACCAACACCCCATTTCAGAATTATCTGCATCAAGTAAGAGTAATTTTTTTTTTAATGAATTTACAATCTTTATGTACTAGGAAATGGCATGCTATGGCAACCCTTTGATTTTGTGGTGTAGACCTTCCTCTATGATCTTTTGCCCCCACTGGGGGGAGTGGGGTCAAAAGATCATAGAGGAAGGTCTTTTTAAAAAGGTGGTTTAAACATGTTTCAGCCCTTAAAGTTGACGATAAATAATATTCAAACACGGTAAAGAAAAAATAAAAAAATGTTTTGGGTTTTCCATGTATTTTTTAGAATAAGCTTATCAATTATGTACTATCTATCATACATTGAACATATGGCGGCTCCGCTTTCATTGAATTTAATGGGGGAAATTTGATTGATTAATAAAAAAGTAACAAAAAAGAATCTAATTTTTTTTTTTTTAATTTTTTTAATCTTTTTTTCCAGAGAATCTTCGCCATTCCCATCTACAGCTGAAGTGAGAGGCCTACATTCGAAATACGACGATAATGTTATCATTACATTTGCAGTGGTCGGCATTGCATCTATCAGCTACCTGCAAATCAAGCCCACGGATCTACCGCTTGTAGACGGAAATGATTAAATAACTTTCAAGATAGAAATACCAGCCCAAGACCAGCCGGCTTAGTGGAAAGAATACCATAGTGTTTAGTTAAAAAGCTTTTTATATTTATACCAAATTTAGGTAAGGAAAAAGTAGCAGCAACTATGTTAATACATCTTTTAAAACTTTCGCGGTATGTTACCATATTTAAGATTGTTTATCAGAGATTTTCTTAACGTAGGGGAAAACAAAACTAAACGTGCGCGATAAAAATATGTAAGTTAAGACTACTTTTATGAAATATAGATGTTACCTAGGGAAATGAAAAAACTGATAGGGGGATGCATCCCATTGTCTTACGAGTATTCACAGAATATTCACTAGTTGATTTGAGCTCTTTATATGTCTGTCACTGCCCAGCGTCTATTGCGCGACCGGCAGGGGGACGGCGGGCCGCAACTAGTAAGAACTAGTAAGACTGCTAGACCCTTCGTGTGGTCTAGCAGTTCGGCATGGGCAGTGAAAGTGTACCGACCTCAAGAGTTCTATGTTCAGACTGATTTTTTTAACGATTTTATGTATGTTAGTTGATTTGTCCGTCAATTATGGACTTTTTGGACCGATTTTGAACATAATTGTCTATACAGGTTGTTTAGTATTGCGACTGACATAATCTTATAGGGAGTTGGGAGGGATAGAGAGGGAATGATTAATCCCTCTCTATCCCTCCCATCGGTCAAGGTCGCATATACATATTATTTCGGAGGAGGGATTAGTATGTCTCTTCAAAAATTGTAAATATTAAGGAATTTGAATTGGTTTGTAGTTTATCAAAACCATCAAATTATATAAAATGTTTTATGCTGATAAATTAATACATCATCAAAAACCTATAGTAGTCCACTGCTGGACATTATTATGGGTTGATGATGATAAGTACGTTCACAGCTCCTCAGGCTGTACGATATTCTGAATTTAGTATTTATGTATAGGTAACTGTAATTTTTTGGTGACTATGTGCATAATGCAATCACCAATCTCTAAACGTACCTATCCAAAAAGTACTTTATACGATTCAGAACTAAGCTAAGCTATGTATCTTTACGAAAACTTTAATATCAACCATTTAAAAATAAAAATACTTGTGTATAATGAGAGTATTATTTATTATTCTTATGTACTAACGTTTTAAAAATGGACTCGGCTACCTAATTGTTACATCACTACAATATAGTAACTTTAGTGTGTCATATTATACCTTATATGAGCAAGGAAAGCTAGGCTATCAGTATTGCACAACCCGTTACTAAAGCTAATTTTCTTATACTTAAGCTTAGTATTCAATAGAGACAAAGAAGAATCTTTACATTTATTTAATTCTAAAATTTTACGAAGATTTTATGGAAGCAAATCTTGTAACTTCAAAAAATCACTTATTCCTAAAGCTTATTGGCATACAAATAACATTTTGAGACCTAGTTCGGCATTCACCATCACCTAAATCGGCATTCACCATCAGCTTAATCGGCATTCACCATCAGCTAAATCGGCATTCACAACACGTTTTAAGGCCACCCGAAGTTAATTCCGGATATCTGATAAAACCTCTCGTTGAAGGGTCTGTAAAAATCCCTCAGTCTTTGTATAACCTTAGCTTCTATTCGCGGATGGCTCCGGCCCTTGGTTTTTCCGAGGCAGTGCGGTGAGGAGCTACCTTCGGATTTCAGAAGGCAGGGGAAACCTTTGGTAGAGTTGAAGTAGAAATGTTTGTCGGTTATAACGCGTTTCAGGCCTAGGAACTCCTGTAAAAAGACATTATTGTTATATAACATTTGAAACTACATATAACAAATAGCGTGATAAAATAAAATATTTCGAAAACTTTGCCATAACTCTTATAATCAGATAAAACTCCATAATTAAATGTATTCTAAGTGTGTAGTTTAGGCTACTATAGCCTAACTAAACTATCTGCTTGAATCCTCCCGGTTTGGTTTAATTCTCTAAGGCTTGAATCTCGCATCTACCTGCAGTCTTCGCAGGTAGTCATCCCACCTGGCCGGGCGGGCG
The DNA here is from genome assembly GCA_943735965.1 of Eupithecia abbreviata. NCBI lineage: Eukaryota > Metazoa > Arthropoda > Insecta > Lepidoptera > Geometridae > Eupithecia > Eupithecia abbreviata. The sequence goes on from OX030986.1 coordinate 3,567,766, forward strand.
TCAAAACGACGTTTACCGAGTCGTGGTCTTCACTTCTGACCTTATGAAAATATTCATATTTATTTATTGCATCATGTGAACATTTGTAGATCGTAGCACCTACATATCTAGGTAATTTATACGAGACAATCGTACCCAAGCAGGGTGTGGCAATACAATAGGTACTGAGAGTGGAGGTCAGCCGGGTTTCTAGGAAATTATGTTTATTAGATGAGAGAAATAAAGGGTTTAATGATGTATGCGACATGACTCGCCTGAACCCTAGCCATCTCCGCCGCAGGATCAGCGACCAGCCTCTCCCCGCTGACCAGCAGCAGTCTCGACTGATGGAACCTCCTCAGCCATCGTTTCAGTGCCCGCGAGTACACGCCTAGCCTCACGGGCGGCCATGACGCGTCGACTACTGACAGAGAGCCGTTCAAATGGACTGAACTGTTTATTAGGGCTAAGTCTTCAAAGCGTGGGAGGGAAGGGCGTTTGCTGGAAAGGAGAATTACTGTTAACAATGTAGGTAGCTTAGGTACCTCTTTGTGGTCGACCATAGTTGGTTTTGTCAACTCCTTACGAAATCATCTCGATCCTTATTGTTTTATTTCAATGGTTAGTTTGTTGGGTTTTATTACTTTTTACTCGTCCAGTCGTCCATGACTGCTACTTACTCATTAATTACTTTTGGATATAGGTAAGTTGTCTCGGTACAGACTTATTAGGTAGGTACCGATGTATTATAATGGTAAGATGATTTTGTAGTTCATTCATTAGAGAGAGTTTAGTCTTTCAAATGGGTAGGTATGGTACTTTGGTATCTTGCAATGATGGCTCAGAGACTGGCTCAATGGTGGCAAATAAAATATGCTTGATGCTGCAAGCTGAAGACAGAGCGCTCATTAGGGGAAGCCTATCCATCATATTTAAATAAATAGATACAATAATAAATAAATATGTCCAGCTGTGGACTACAGGACTAGCTAGAGACCTCTCAGCAAGTGAACTAGACGGATGATTACGAAGATTACCAATAAGCGCCATCTACAATTCAAATAAGGAAGGCGCTGCTATAGCGGTACGTAATGCACCCTTCGGTAACAGGAAGACCGCGCGGGTTCAAATCCTATTAGACATAACTTTTTGCATTAATTCAAGATTTTTTTATAGTTAATTTAATTCCATACCTCGCTGACTGCGTGTAGTCGCTAATAGCTCTAGTGACTGGGTCTCTCACGACGGCCAGAAGTTTCACAGAAGGGTTCATATCGTAGACTCTGCGGGGGGCGGAGCGGGTTACCCAGTATGAAGGGGTCTTCTCCATTGTGATCTGACCTTCCAGTGTTGGTGGCATTCGATCTCTGAAAAATAATAAAGTGTGAGTGCTTCTGTAGGCCAAGTACGAGGGTAGTTAGACTAGACAATAATGACATCGCGTAGACTATTGCTCATCAATCTCGCGTAAAATAAATTCATATAATTTTATTGAAGGAATTATTTTAAATCATTTCCTGATGCTGAAGACAAATTGAGGACGGACGCCATAGACAATTCGCCTGGGTTCATTCACACAGGTGAAATAAGTAGGTAATACTGAGTAGTCGTGGATACTGCCTTCTCTCGGCTGTAACTTCGAGTACATCGCCCCGACCACGGTCGCTGTAACGCGATGGAAACGCGTAGGAGAAAATTAAACAAAAGGTATAAGGTACGTTATATACGCTATAACGTGCGCTCTAAAGCGTCAGCCATGTAAGAATTAATATTTCAAGATGCCTTACGTAGTAGTAGTACCTATTTTACTAATAGTAGGTAGGTAAGGTGCTCGTCTTACCGATACCATTCAAATCCCTTGTGATAAAACTTATCGAAGAAGTGGACCTCTGACCTAGCGGCCCTGACATCTGGGTGCAATCTGAAATGATTCGCAATATTAATAATTATTCGCTTATTTTGTAATAGGTAGGTAACGAGATAACTATAGGTACTCTGTTCTAGAATCCAGAGTATTTTATGAGAACAAAGGCTTTTATGAATGAAAACTACAACACGACCGACAAATAAAAACTTTCAAAACAAAAAATTGTTAGGTCGGTATCTATAGTCCATGCCTAGGTATTCTACCTACATAGGTATAACCAATAAAATGTGTAATCTCATCCAAAAAATCTAGGATTTTAGAAACAGATTAATAGTAGATTAAGTACTAGGTAGGTACCTACTACCACTATAAGTTATGATAAAATGAAGTAATTACCTACACTTACCTTAGAAACTCTAAAAGAGCTCTTGTACCGCACTTCTTGACGCCAATAATAAGAGCATCAGGCAGTCTCTTCACAGGAACCGTGTTTTTCAGTCTCCGATACGTATGACTACTTTTCAGATTATATCCTAGGAAGGAAGCGAGACGGATTGTAGCACTTTTATATTTAGTTAGGTGTTTACGAAGGATTACGTATCTCACAGTAACCTGAAAACATAAATATTAAAAACAAACATTTGCTATAAAGTACAGTCTTTACCACAGTCTGGTAGGTAAATTACCTCGTTTTCGTCAACTAAACAAGAATTCAACACATAAAATAAGTATAATAGAAATAACACAAAAAAATAAACAAACGTAGTTCGTTTCGTTAGCACCGGAATCCATCTCATAGCGACTTTTGGAAGGCATTTGTGGAACTTTACACATATTTCTAAAGGAACATTACGTTGCTGACGGTATTACGATTTAATGACATATTCAAGAATAAACAAACAGAACAAGTTTGTGAAAACATAATATCTCCGGTCCTTGCAAAAAAAGACTAGTAAGCATGCCGCGCCGCGCGCCGCCGCCGGATCAATGATGCCCAGCTACCTCACCTATCAGGGAGAACAGGGGCTGAACTTTGCTTGGTTGCGCGCAATCGCGATGCGGTCAATCTGCCTGCAGTGTAAAATTTAAATCTGCGCGAAAAACTTTACTTAAACTTTACCGCGCACTCTAACCCATCATCCGTATCCGTTTCATTATATATTGGTTTGCTTGGTTGGTATGGTAGGTACTTTTTTACCGCAAAAACAATCTCATGCGTTAGTTCGGTAGAGACAGACTGTACAAATTCACATTGTGTGAGGAAGACAGGTAACCATGCTAAACTGGCTTCAGCTGTGTGATTGTGAAACGTTTTATCATACCAACATAACAAATCAATCTCGCTCGATCGATGACAGCGGGCGTCAGCTGCTACGATAAATAAAAATAAAGATTCGTAGAACGTAGAAGCCGTGAAATAAATTAAAATGACAGTCCAATATCCAGACTCGGATAATTCTGACGACGAGTCTGATGCCGATGATATGGTCAGCTTACCGCCCGTCGATATTTATAGAAGAAAATATCAACTTTTGTTGGAGCGATGTGAAGTTCTTCAGCAGGATAACGATAGACTTATTCACAGGTTTGTTTACAATTAAACACTAGCATATTAACCAACTGGAGTGAGCATAATACTATGATTTTACGTTGCAGAATACATGCATCAAAGAAAGCTACAAAACGTTTCAAAAAGGATATTCTACTTCTGGCTGAGAAACTAGACCAACATGAAGATCCCTTCAGGGCGAAGCCTCTCGATGAGGCTGAAACCGAAAAACCACGGTCCGTCATGAAACCCCAAGTTATAGTCAAACAGGTTGAAAAACCAAGTACTTCTGGTGGAAAAAAACAAGCTACTAAAAGGAAGAGCAAGGCTGATAAAGTAAGTCAGCAGTTCATTTAGTTTAATTATTCTGGAATAACAAGCATTTAACTTGTTTATGAGAGAGTAGTAAAATATACATATTATTTTTTATTTTAGCCTGAGAAAGATCCTAATGCACCCAAGAAACCATGTAATGCTTTCTTCCAATTCTGCCAAGAGCAACGCCCACTTGTTATCGCTGAAACAAACTCTGAGAATGGTATTGAGCCTTCAAAGCAAGAGGTTACACGGCAACTGGCACATCGGTGGAGATCCCTACCTAATGAGGCAAAGCAGGTAAGCTCAATCTAATCTTTAAAATATAGTCTGGTTCTACCACCCTGTTTTTTATCATTACATTTTATTGCTTTCAAACAAAAACTTAACCAAAAGTACTATCTTTATTTCCAGGTATATGTAGCAATGTTTGAAAGATCAAAGGAGAAGTATGTGGAACAGATGTCACAGTATAACACCATAAAGAAAGAGAATGATACCCAGCAACAATGAATTAAATTTTAAGCTAGTTTTTAATTTTTATATAAGTTCCTATTGTTATCTCCTAGAGCCATGTCATGAAATATTTTTTTATAAAACTCCATTGGTTGGATGAAACTTATTAAAACAATATTTTATAGTATATAATCTATTTATTTACACGTAAACTAATGTTATGTGATTGTTTGTTATGTAACATCATAAATTTATAACATCTGAGAATATTTTGTTTATTACTACTTATGTATTATGTACTTTTAACATAAATACAAATTAATGAATAAAACAAAGTTAGATGTAATAAAATAATAATTTATTAAAATAAAAAAATAACAATGAAAATCCCATGACAAATAGATGCAACAAATTTTATATTTTTTATTTAAAGTTATCTTTTTCCATTCTAAGTACCTTCATAGCCTCAATAGGATTTTGTTGTCCTGTATACTCCAAGATAGAAAGTTCGTGGACACGCATAAAAGGATTGTAAAGTTTCTCCTCCTTGATTGTGGAAGGAACCTGCAAAATATAGATGAAGTTTAGGATAAATAAGTTTGTTAAGTTGTGATACTGACTTCTCAGTGGTGAGAGATAAGATACAAAAAAATCTAAATCTATCTAGTCTTGGGTAACACAACAATATTTATTTTAATTGAGGAAAGCAAATGAGTCTGCTGCCATTTAGTTTTGCAGTGTCATGCTAATAAAAATGATCTAACAGGGAACATCAAAGCCAATGGTCAACATAAGTTTAGATAGGTAGGTCTATACATTATAAGACATTCACTGCCCTGCCTCCTGGAGTTGCACTTCGCATGTGCGTTGTGGGCACACAAAGTATTCATCTAATATAAACATACAGTAGTTATGAGCTCTTATACAACGGGTATTTATCGCGTTTATTTACCTATTTTTCGATAGTGATACATACCCATTGTATTAGTGCTTATAATTTTAACTTACAGTAGGTTCTCTCATTTTCCTCTTATTTTCGCATGCCGTGATTTTATTTATCACATTTGGATTATTTGGTTCAACATGGTATGCATATTTCAAGTTCTGGAGAGTATACTCATGTCCACAGAACACCTTAGTTTCATCTGGAAGGTTGCTCAGGATGTCAATCAAAGCTCTGTACATCTGACCAGGTGTTCCTTCAAAAAATCTTCCACAACCTCCAAGAAATAGTGTGTCACCTAAAATTATAGTGAAAATTGTTACAAAAACAAAGCTATAGTCAATATGTGCTTCTTGTGGTATTTTCAGCCTATGCTAGTCCACCGCTGGACACAGACCTCCCCCAATAAGCGCCATAGCGCCCGTCTTGACGCATCCAGCATCTCCCTGCAGTCATTTGCAGGTCGTCATCCCACCTAGGTCAGAGGGTCTCGAGCAGGGCTAGCTATCGGTACTATTGCGTTAATTATGCTATTTTCATTTCGATACTTTCAAGTATCGATACTTTGCCAAAAGTACTGGTACTCAAAGCGGTTCTCGCAATGTTGCCAGCTCTCCAGTCCTAGCGTACTGACCAGGGAGGGGCGGGTGCGCGCGCGTGCTTGCCAACTTTTTAGCATAACAGCGGTAATTATACCGGTACTTATTGAAAATACCGATATTTTAGTACCAATACCAATGAAGTACCGGTTCTAAAAAAGTATTGGTAAAATTTATATTGATACCATCATTGCTATCGATATAAATTTTACCATGTCAAGGTAAGACAAACTGGTACTTGAAAACACTGGTATGCCAAGCCCTGGTCTCAAGTCGTGATCTCCACTCAAGAAGAGTGTTGTGTTCTTGAGTGAAGACCACAATTCAGTATTTTTAGTAAGTACTACTCTGCTACTAAAATGATAGTAGCAGATCTGATATGATACCTATGTGCAAATGGTTAAAGTAAGTTTAAAATGTTTCATTATAATATTTATTATTTGAAAAAAGTATTTCATAATTGTCCTAAAATCTGCTTTAATACATTAATTATTATATTACATAAATGGTCTCTTAAATAGGCAGCTGTATGATGTAAATTTTGTGAGAGATTTTATGATAAAAAAAATATTACCTGTAAAAACCAGCGGACAATATCCTTCATGAGGAGATGAAACATAGTAGCAAATATGACCTGTAGTGTGGCATGGTGTGTAAAGGCACTGGACAACCAGATTCCCAATATTGAAGGTAGCATTGTGACCCACCATCTGAGTCAGACCTCCAATACGTGGATCACCTCCATAAACTGCAATGCCAGGCACTGCTTTGAGAAGATCTAAATTACCGCCTGAATGGTCCCTGAATAAAATAATTATAATAAATTGTTTAGTACCTAATTACTGTAATTAGTTACCCATAGTGAGAAGTTTTAGTACATTTGTTGAACAAAAACAAGAAAAAACGCAAGTAATGATTACCAGTGATGATGTGTTGTCAAAATAGAAGTGAGAGAGACTCTTTGCTCTTCGACTGCTTTCAGCACAGCTGCCGGATCAACTGGATCCACTACAGCTGCTGTGTTAGTAGCCTTATCCACTATCAGATACATGTAGTTATCTTCTAGGGCAGGTAATATTTTCACGTCCATATCTTTGAATTTTTGAATAAGTTGTTCACTGTGAGTTTCTCTCCGATTCCAGACAAGAGCTATGAACAAATAAGAGAAGAAAAAATTTTGAAAACAGGTATTATCGTTTACCTGCATGCCCTGTATAAGCTAATGTAGCTGAATTACGTTTGAATACGAAGATAGGAGTTAAATACCTTTGAAATATAGCTTTGTTATCTGGTTGGAGAGAGCGGTAGGCAAAGAGTTGACAAACCGGGCAAGCATTTAGAAAGGGATAAACTTTTATTCTAGAAGATTTCCAGCAAAGTCCACAACGAATTTGTAAAAAACTTATTTTTCTTGGTTTTTGGCATGGAATATTTTTTGTTTTTTTGGAAGTTTCATTCATTCAATCAAATCAAAGATAAACGGTGCCTCTCTTTCTTTATTATTGTTGTTGTTCAATGGTATGTAAATGTATATCATAGATATAGACGCTACTACCGACCGAAGAAGTATTGTTGGCCTAGAAAGAGTGTTGGCCTATTCTTTTGGCTAAACTGTGAGCTTGTGTGAGATTAGACCCGTTTGGCTATTTCAAAATGCTTGATAGTGTATGTACGTACAACTATTTGTCATGGCATCTGTCACTGTCAAAACCATGTGTGGTGTGTTGTGTTGTGTCAGTCAGTTGCATTGCAGTTGTGCGTGTGCGTGATTTGTTTTGTTTTTGTAGCATGAAATTATCTTTTGACGAATAGATTTCTGCAAATAAATGCTAGTAAAATGAAAAGTAAACCCGTTAAACATAAAACTACGAATACATTTCGGGTAAGTAAAGCTAATTAACTTACGATAAAAGTTACATTATAGGTTATTTTCAATAACTCTACCGACCTCACTCTCTTTTTACTGATATTACGTTATTTGATAAGAGACATCTTTTAAAAATATACTTTACCATGGCTAAGTAATAGTTTATTTAACGAGAATTGCAGGTTCAGCTCATTTAGTCGACTAACGAAATAATTTATGACCACAGTTTGTTCCGTTCGCTGAACGTATAAATGCAATCGACATTCGCCATGCTGCACTATATCACATCGAGCATGAGTACACGAGGCGCCCTGAAGACAACGATACTCACTTCTCCTTGGCCATACAAAAATGGCATGTACTCAACTTAACTGAGAATTTTAAAAAGTTCAAGAAAGACGTCTTTGGTACATTCAGTTTGACCCAACTCGTACACAAAAAAGACGAAGTTATAGAAATTTTGGAGAGATACTTGAATTTAGAAGATCCATTATGTCTACAACCTTTATTGGAGTAAGTGTACAGACTTAGCTTGAATCTATTCCTTTTTGTATAATATTTATAAGAGAATATTTTTTCCAGAATTCTTGTCTCATTAGCGAAAGACCTAAGGGAGGACTTCTACCCACACTTTCCAAAGTTCCTTGACATCCTTATAAAGCTGCTGAACACCAAAAATGCTGAACAACTGGAATGGACTCTTGTCTGCCTAGCCTTTCTATTCAAAGTCCTAAAGCCCTATTTGAAGAAAGATGTTGCATTTGTATTGAAGAGAATAATACCTCTTCTGAGTGAGAATAAGCCACAGTACATTAATAACTTTGCTGCTGAGAGCTTTGCTTTTGTGGCTCGAGATATCCGAGATAAGAAGAAGTTTGTCAGTCTTGTGCTGCATTACTTGCAAACAAATGATGATGTGAGTATTTCATGCCTTCACTGTAATGTAACATTTCTCATTTACATATTGGAATCACTTTTAATTTTTGTATTTTACTTTTTAACATCTTTCATCTTTCATGGCCCAAGACAAGATGCACATCTTTATTTATTTATTTCGGAACACCATCAGCTACAATAATGTCTATAGACTTAAAAATTACAACAGAGATCTAATAATAGGTATTCACTGATAGATGTTGATGAGCACCACCATGTAGTAGTAGAGGGGCTGGGCAGTGAATGTGTTAAAGCCACAACATGTACTCTCCTAAATGGAAAAAGCCACTGATTCTTTATAGTTTGTAATGGGAGCCTATGGATTCATTTATATATTTTCCTACTGGTATGTCCAACAAATATTTGATAAGAAATCTCTCATCAAAGAACACTTTTTCAGTAAAAGAATCTATGTAGTAGATTTAGTAGTAGTATTTATGACATTACATTTTCTGTTTCAGGCTATTATTGGGTGTGGGCATTTGATATTTGAAATACTTAGAGGAGTAACAGGTAAATTCCACAGCTGCATTGAAACATTCCTGCCTCTGCTCCTACAGTACTTGAAGGAAAACAAGGAACACCAAGAAATACTTTTCAAAGTTCTCACACAAACATTTGAAGACAGCCTTCAAACTATTTCTCCGAAAGAGTATGCCATCTTTTGGGACTGTATTTTAAAATTCACTGATGAGATTTTGAAGGATAATGATGAAGAAAGTAGAGGACTTGAATTCATTCTAAGACTTGCAGGCCAGGTTATTGAATACCAAAATGGAAAGTACTTGAGTAGTCCAGCTCAGTTTGTATTGATGCTGATAAAAGTGATATGTGAACAAACTTCAGAGAATGTTCTAGATGTATGTTCACAAGTTGGAGCAGTGCTACTTTTATCTCCTAATGTGTCACTATCACAAGAACATGCAAGCATTATTGTCAAAGTTCTTCTGCCATTGCCATACCCAAATATCTTGATCAACTTTGTGCAAAATGTTGTCGATTACTCACAGTTTGATATGCACATTCTACCACCCTTTATAAACTTCATCATTGAATCTGGGTTCGACAATGAAGCTATGTGTGCATTGACCAGGATTTGTCTAAAGAAATCACCACTGTCTAAAAATGGGATAAAGCTTTTCGAATGGGTAAAGTATCCTGTTGATTTCGGCAAGAATCTATCGAGTTTCATGGAATATTTTAACTCAATTATCAATGACGATGTTGAGAATATAGTTGAAAGTCCGAATAAATTAATGAATGTTCTTTTCTGCTTGCCTCATGTTGAGAAAATTGATGTTGACTACTGCATCCATTCACTGCAGTTTCTTATATCAAAGCTGCTGAATGTACTGGCATCTTACAATTTGGAAAGTCAACCTGAGCACAACAAGTTTCATTGTGATACCACAGGCTTGTCACGATGTGCTAGAAAGGTGTTGTTTCTGCTAACAAGCGCTATGGAGAGTGCCATACACATTTCTAGTTGCAAGAAATTAAATGAAATCTGTGACATTGATAAAATCTTACCCATTATACTGCCTTGTGCAACAGACCCGAATTATCTGTGTGCCTTACATTTGCTTGATCTGTACCTGACAGCTTATGAACATGAGAATAAACTATCTTACCCACATTTGCTTCTTGTGGACTCGTATCTAAAGAGCAATGTACTGTCACCATTCCACATAGTAAGGCTGCTCACTACACACATTTACAAGTTATTTGAATCTGTCGAAGGTATGCAGAAATCGGAAAAAGAAGATGATGGAGAAAAGTTCTCAATATTCAGCAAATGCTATGAAGTGGAGTCTATAAAACCTTCTATCCAAGAGTATAGAGCTCAAATTAGCCTGCTGCAAAACATGGCTTTCAACACAACACAGTATGTGCTAGCAAAGGACACTGAATTCCATTTATTTGCTCTGAATTACATGCTTGGATCCTTGTACTTCAATTTCAAGCTCTTATGGGAACCAATTTCTGAATTCATTGCTGGATATGGTAATGCGTTGCCTGCTGATGAATTTTGGCTCGTATTTCACAGTGCATTACAGTCTTCTTTCATAAACGCCAAGAAAAATCTAAAGCAATTCCATTTTGATGCAGAAATAGAAACAAATTACGAAATAATCACTAATCTGTATTCAGACTACAACAGTATAGAAGAGAGGCCTGACTTATACAACTACAGAAACTTGATTCTAAAAGTGATGACAAATTGCATTCAAGTTTGTGAGGCGAAAAACCGCGACGTTGTAGTGCTATTTTTAAATTTCATTGAAGACGAATATAGAAGAGACGAAAATGCTTTGAAAATCGATGTTGAGATTCATGATACTAATAAAATGGAAGTTGATGAACAACCAGAGGAAAATGTGGAGAACATTGAACAAATGATTGAAGAGATGGAAGACTCAAAAGAAACCGTATCAGGGAAAACTATATTTAAGACACTGATAAACGTAATGCAAGTTTTAGCGCAATTCAAAAACCCTAGAGCATTACACAAAGAGCCAATCTTCTGGGAACTTTATATGGATTTTCTGAAGAATAAGAATCCAGGGCTTCAAAAATACGCACTAGATTGTGTCCTGAACTATAAAAACAAAAGTGTAGTGCCATACAAGGCAAACTTGCAGAATTTAGTTGATGAAAAAAAGTTCAAAGATGAATTGACATTGTTCAAGATTACTGAAGACGCCCAAAGCATTCACCCTGATGACAGAGAACATGTAATCCCTATCGTTTTAAGAATTTTGTACGGAAAGATGACGTCTAAACTAGGAGCCGACAAGAAAGGCGGTGGTCAAGCTAGACGGTCTCTTGTCATGCGGTACTTAGCTGGTTGCAGTGAAAATGAGCTCAAAATGTTTATAGAAATGGCATTTTCACAGTTCAAACATTACATGCCTATGACTCCAAAAGAAATCCATCAGACTGTCATATCTACTTTAGATTTGAAGTCTATAACCGCCCCAGGAAAGCTCCATAGCGTGTTGAACTTATTCGAAGTTGTGAGGGAATATTTTGGAGGATACATGAAGGATGAACTCCTTTCACAACTCTTCAATATATTTTACGGAGTTTGTTCTACAATCGCAGCTGTGCTGGCTCAAGGTGACAAAGTTCACAAAGGCTACGTTAAAGTGCTCAAAAACTTGAGGGTTCTGGCGTTAACGACTATAAAGAAGCTATTCGAACAGTATGATAAGTACCCGTGGAGTAAAGATGAATTGCAAGTAATTTTTGAAACTCTTCTGTTTCCTATGATAGTGAAATTGCACATCGAAGGCGTGCAAAATCCGACGATATTACTCAAAATACTATCAACGTGGTCTCTGAATCCACGCTACTACGTTCTCTTAATCGCATGCCCTGAAAACGATTCAACGAATGCTTTATCAGCGTTGTTCAAGTTACTCACAGCTCCGAAAATATCCCCAATTGTAGTGAACATGGTTCTTGATATGGTTGAAAAATTACTGACCTTGACAGAAGATGAAGAAGATAAAGAGCTACAGCCAATAGAATCGTTCAACTGTCTACCCCTTGAGGAAATTACAAACGTACCGAATCTGAATTTCGGTAGCAAAATCCTCATTCCCCACATCCCAAGCGTTTTGGAGATTATGAAGCGTCGTTTCGCAAACTCTGCCAAATCGAACGCGGTTAACAAACGAGATCTACTTATTCTCTCAAGGGTGACGGAACTGGTCGCGTCACCTGAAATTTGTGATGAACTGCTCGCCTTACTGTTACCAATTTTGGTAAAGAAGGTATGCATGAATATGGCAGAGGAAAACATGGAGTATGCTGTCACTACTATAATCAATTTACTGGGTCATAGCTCACAACCTCAAACATACATAAAAAACATAGCAGTACTCTTCAATAAAGTGGGTCCCATTGATGTCAGAAAGCTGCTCATAAAACTTCTGTTTTCAATTGCTGAAAGTGCGAAAGTAAATAAAAACTCCATAGATAAAATGGCGCATATAGTCAGAGAAATGAATGCTTTCAACAAGCGCTGGATTGAACAACCCGATTTTGATAGAAGAATCGACGCATACAAAGAAATATACAAACTATCGGACGGTGATGAAATCAACGTGGATCTAGCTATTCTTATAGTCAACAACTGCTTCTACACTATACGCACTGAGAAGGATATTGGACTGCGAGATAGTGCTGGCCTTTGTCTTAAAAGGATACTACCGAAACTACTGATGAAGTACCGATCCGCAGCAGATGGACAGTTTCTAGTTAGAGATACAGTTCTATCGCTGATATCAACCGGTATCAGAGATACGAAAAACGAAAATCTAAGGAACGAAAGTATAGCGCTTCTAGGCACGTTAGCTAGAGAATGCCCAGACGCGGATGTGGTTTTACAGGATCTAGCGAACTTCACCAACAAAGAAGATGTAGAAGTAGATTTCTTCGAAAACATGTGTCATTTACAAATGCATAGGCGTGTCAGAGCACTCATGAAATTCTGCAAAGTGGCCAAAAAGCTGACGAAGTGTCCCACTCCAAGAACCCTCACGAATTGCATTCTTCCCCTGGCATATATGTATCTTGGAGATGATAAATACACGGAAAAGAACACATTAATTGACGCTTGCATAGAAGTAGTAGCTACTTGCTGTAGACTACTCCCATGGTATCATTACGAAGTGATTCTTAAACTGTACCTCAATAAAATTCGCACTACTACTGAACATCAAAAACAACTGACTCGTATACTTATCGGAATCTTAGATGCGTTCCATTTTGACTTTTCTAAAGCGAAAAACATTGAGCTGCCTAAGGCCTTAATCAATAATATTGCTACGGGCAGAATAAATATCAAAACGAAAGGCGGTAAAGACAAGAAAGGTGGAAAAAGAGGTGACGAAAGCAAGAAAGAAGAAGAAAAAGAATTAAATGTAGATGCGACAATGGAAGAAGAAAGTAAAGAACCACCTGAAGAAATAACTACTGAAGAAAACGACGATAAAGCCATTCTAGAAACTTCAGAGGAGAAAGAAATGCCTTTAGACGAGGAGGAAGAACTAAAAGCGGCTGACGATGAGCTGGCGAATGAGGAAACGACGAAAGAGGTTACAAGCGAACCAGCGTTTGAAAGGGTGACTAATGTGTCGCCGTCAGTCGCTAAAAGGATCATCAAGTCTCTGGCGGCGGGGTTGCTGCCACAATTGAATCGGTAAGACCTTATTCTAACCTTCCAGCCTTAAGGTTGTCGCAGACCTGGACTGCACCATTGCCGCACAGTACGAATATAAGCATTCTAATATGGGCTTATCGCAGTGACCCTGTCTGTTACCTTTTCACGACTAAACGGCTCAACCGATCTAAATTAAATTTCGTATATAACTCGGGGACGGACATAGGCTACATGTAAAGCTCGTGCGAAGCCGAGCAGCCGAAGCAGCAGTAGTTTTGTTGTAAAAAATAACCTTGAAGGGGATGAAATAGGCGATAGTTGAAAATGAGATACTATATTTCAATAGTTACTCACTATGGTGATAAAGCAATTATCTGTCTATGTTGATATTTTGTTAGTTTATACTCTTCATTGACAAATTAAAATAATTTTGTTTTGAATTTGTCTTGTCTAAGAGCTAAATTCAAATTCAATATATTTTATTTCTTTAGGCTTACAAAATAAGCACTTAGAAGTTAATGGTTTTGATTTAATTAATGAAATAACGTTATTGTATAATATAAATATATTTAGATTTAATTGATTTTGGTTAACTCTCTCCTCAGTGCGATCGGCAAAATGACAGACCACGAAGAATCGCACAAGGTGAACCGGCGTAAAACCAGCATAGATCGTCAAGAGGAGGACATGCAAAGAGTTCCTATAGCTCTAGCGCTGGTCAAGCTATTGCAGAGACTTCCCGGGGACTTGCTGAAGTATCAGCTACCGGGGTAAGGCACAAATTCAAATATATTTATTGCGTCAAACACGGTATTATCATCATCATAACCTATAATAGTCCAAGCTGGACATAGGCCTCCCTAATGAGCGCCATAGCGCCCTGTCATCAGCTTGCCGCATCCAGCATCTGCTTGCAGTCTTTCGCAAGTCGTCATCCCACCTGAAACACGGTATAAAGGTGGTTTAATTTTGAATATTGCATTCATGTCTCACTATATTCTACATAAATAGCTTGAAATAATGATGACTAATTAAATTAGCTATCTAAGATATAGCATTTAAAAAATCATTAAATTATAAAAAAATCCTGTCCACACTATTAGTATTGTATTTAAATGCATATGTTTGGATGTTTGACTGTTTCTATTGGCAAATTTTGTTTTAGTTTAAAGCACCCCAAGGACATTATTCCATACGTTATTGTGATTTTAAATGTTTCTATGCTATGTACTCGTGTATGAGGTCCCATTTCTTTAAAAGATACATATATTCCTTTTATCACCCATCTAGATGTTGGCGTAATAACTCGATAAGGGCCTTAGGCGTTTTTTGAACTCGGTAGTAAATATTTCATCATCATCCCACACTCCGTTTCGCATTGCATCGCGGTCGCAAATCGAGAACCTTTACTCCCCAACGGTTATCGGTTCTGCGAGCTACGAGTATATGGGCTGCCCATTACTAATTCTGTTTTCGTATTTTTTTTAGAATCTTCGTCAAGCTCTGCTCATTCCTTAAATCCCCGCTAAAACAAGTGAGAATCATGGCTAGAGATATCCTCAAGAAAATTATGATAACCATTGGCACAACTTACCTTGGAATATTACTCGAGCACCTTACAATACTGCTCACTAGAGGATTCCAGGTTCACGTATTAGTAGCGACCATACACACCGTGTTGGAAGCGTTGAAAGATGACTTCAAACCTGGCGATATAGATGCAAATCTACATTATATTCTAGATGTATGCACAAACGATCTATTCGGAGCTTTATCCGAAGAGAAAGAAGTGGACAAACTTCACTATAAGACCCCTGAAGCAAAACCCAGCAAGAAAAGCTACGTTACACTAATGATAGCCTCTCAGAATATAACAGAGAGTCATCTTATAAACCTTCTACTACCTTTCAAAGAGGTTTTACAAAAACATCAATCTAAAAAAATTGTCCTTAAAGTCCAAGAAGCAATGATGCATGTCAGCACTGGTTTGGTAGCAAATAAGTTCATCGATATAGAATCTCTCTTTATATTCCTCCACGGCATTGCCTCCGAGAGCATACCAGAGTTTGTATTAGGCGCACCGAAGAGACAGATAACAGAAGCGCAGAGAGAAAAAATGCTTCGCGCGAAACCAGATTGCTTTATCATACCAGCGACACCGAAACGGCATAAAGAGAACCAAGCTAAAAACGTGAAGCTGTCGGGCAAAGCGAATGCTCACGTGCTAGTAGAGTTCAGCTTGAATATTCTCTACATAATACTCAAAAGGGAGAAGGTATCTCGAATGGATTGTCGGGCGTTTGTTGACCCATTGATACCTTTACTAGTAGACGCTTTGAAAAGCGATCATATAAAGGTGACCACAGTTTCTATGAAGTGTATAACGACGTTGTGGACGATTCGAGTTAGTACGCCGACTTTGGAGGAAAATATACAGGATGTTGTGAAGATGCTGTTTACGATTCTGCATAAGTATGCTACTTTTGAAATCAGCAAGCAGAATGATAATTATCATTTGGTTAGGAACGCTTTCAAGGTAAGACTTGAGTCAATCCCAAACCTCAATTTATTACTAGTATTTTACTTCTAGATCCTGGGTCCTACGATATACTTAGCGTGTTAATA
This sequence comes from Eupithecia abbreviata, assembly GCA_943735965.1. NCBI lineage: Eukaryota > Metazoa > Arthropoda > Insecta > Lepidoptera > Geometridae > Eupithecia > Eupithecia abbreviata. The sequence goes on from OX030986.1 coordinate 3,584,072, forward strand.
ATACTATCGTTGACAACCCTAATCTAAAGATATAAGTTGACCTTAAAAATTACGTCATATGGTCATCGAATACGTAAAATATGTGAAACTCATGCCTTAAACTTCAATAATTTACGCAATAAAAGTCAATAGCATTTATTTCTTTAGGCTTACAAAATAAGCAAGTCATATTTTTTACTGTTCACTTCAATTTTTAAGAAGAAGTGAAAAGGAAACCACTATTATCTTCATCTCTTATATGTCTAATAGTTGACATACATTATTTGCATATTATAAGTCTAAAAATAATTCTGACGACCGATGTGGTGCGATGGGCGAAGGTCCACCTGCGACGCAGGAGGTTGCGGGTTCGATTCCCGCCTCGGAACAATTGTGTGTACGATTTGCAGATATTTGTTCCTGGTGTTCTGGTCGTTTTCTAGGTATAATAAAAAAAAATATCTATGTAGTATTATGTTTATCAGTTATCTAGTACCCATAACACAAGCTCTGCTTACCATGGGGCTAGATAATGCTGTGTGATTTGTCCAGCATTATTTATTATTTTTTATTTTGTTATTAATGTAATATAATGACAATGCGATGTATTTTTCACTATTCTTCCCTAGACTAATCTCCATGCTAAACCTACTGTTCCTTGTTTAAGGACATCTCTGATTTCAGTGATCACCTTTAAAACTTACTCATTTATTATTTTTCAGGCAGTAACCGTCCTAATCCGCAACGTAAAATACTTCAAACTAGAAGCTGAGCAACTAAAGACCTTATTGCTGTACGCAGAAGAGGATTGCCAAAACGACGAGCGCCAAGCCAACTCGTTTGCGCTGCTCAAGGCTATACTAGAAGCTAAGCTGGTATCGACTGAGTTGCACGAGGTTATGGATAAAGTCTCTAAGATTTGTATCTTGAGCGAGTCCGCGAGGTCTAGGTGAGTGGTTTAGTTTAGTAGACAATGGTGGAGAGAATTACATACAAATAACTTAACTAGACAGGATATTTACCAGCTAACCCTGCCCATATCGTAATCCTACTATACCTACCATGGTAACTTGACAAATTCTTGTCTAGACTAGAATAGAGAAAATTGCATACATTGTGTACCTGCATTATTGAAGTTAAAGGAATAAAATTAAAATATTTTATGTATTCGATGACGATTCGTTGTAATTTTTGTCTAATCTACCTTACAAAAAAATCACCGTACTTGGTCTACAGGCCAAGCCATAGATCATTGACGATTAAAGGCAAGGTCAAATGTCAGCATCCAGCATCACTACATAGTATACAACAAAGTCGCTCACCGCTGTCTGTCTGTCCCTATATATGCTTAGATATTATTAACTACGCAACGGATTTTGATGCCGTCTTTTAATAGATAGAGTGATTCAAGTGCAAGGTTTATAAACCATTTGATACATAGATAGATTTTCACGCAGACGAAGCCGCGGGGCGCAGCTAATTATTTATATTAATTATTAATTTCCTCATCTGGATCCAGGGACGAGTGCCGCGCGATATTCCTGACCTACCTCACGAACTACTCGCCGGGTAAACGTTTAGAGCGGTTCATAGAATTCTTCGTGTCGCAGTTGAACTACGAGCTCCAGCACGGCAGGGAATCTGCTCTCAAGTTTATTGACATGATCATAAATAGGCTGCAAGTGGTAAGATTGATTCTGAAGAAGTATGTATGAATTAACCTTAAATGAACAGAGAAACTGACAAAATCGGTCTCCACTCAGCATGTGCTATGGTAGAGCAGATCATACCATAGCGCTGGGCTTTCGTGGAGAATTAATTCAATACCTTCGAAAGCTCGAGCGATAACCCTTGCGAGCCTCCCTCCAGAGTTCAAGAGATGACATGATGACTCACCCGTTGCCTACGAAAGCGGGTCCGCGCGGGCCTTTCGCGAGTTATAAGTTAAAAACACCGATATTGAAAACTCTGATAAGAGTTAAGAGCTCATTGGATCCCACAGAAGGCCGCAGCGGTCCCGGCGAAATATTCGACCCCTTCAACTCAACCTGTGGGTGCGAAAGAGAGACCACGAAAGGAAACCTACCCGAGAAACCTAACTTCCTTCTGTGTACCTACAGATTTTTGAAACCTAACTAAAATATGATCTCCAATCCGCCGGCCAAACGTGGTGATTATGGCTCTCCCTTTTAGGGGAGATATGTTCAGCAGTGGACTTATATTTGGATTGTGGAGGAAAGGGCAAGGCCTTTCGTCCCGTTATCTATTTATAAAGGTACGCTCCCTGAAAGCTGAAGCCCCTTTAGTCAAACGAGCCTATGAAATAACAAAACATATGCTATTCTAAACCATATTTTTTACTTAAACTAAGAATATTTCTCAGTTGTTGTTTATTGTGAGTTTTAACAATAAACAACAACTGAGAAATATTCTTCTTGCACGATAAAACGTAAACAAAACATTATTCTACAAAATTACTAGAAAGGCGAACTTAAGTGAACCCTAAAAAAAGTTATCTTAGTGAGTAGTTTTAAACTATCTTTTTTCGTTATCATCATCATCAGCCTATATTAGTCCACTGCTGGACATAGGTCTCCCCCAATGAGCGCCATAGCGCCCTGTCTACAGCTTGACGGCATCCAGCATCTGCCCGCAGTCCTTCGTAGGTCGTCATCTCACCTGGCCGGAGGGCGTCCTACACTACGTTTACCGACTGTTGACTGACACTGTTCTTTTGTTACAGCCCCAGCTAACAAAACACAGCGAGCACCTTCTTCTATCCCTGGGCGCGTGTATGCTCAATGACGCGGCGCCTGAGTGCCGCGCCGCCGCAGCCGGCTGCATCGAGGCGATGCTGCGCCGCGCCTCCGCTCTCGACCGGAACAAACTGTTCGATCTGGTGCTCACTTTCTTTCAAGACACGCAGGTATAAGTCATTGTGCACCAAATGAATTCTTTTTTTCATGGTTCAACAAACGATCTTTGGGACTCTGCCGTAGGTGTCGTAAGAGGCAAGGAAACCTACCGAAGAAAGGGCTTCCTTCTAATAATAGACGGAACTTTCGGTAGGTTACCCGATATTTATAATAATATTTTATAATTAATATTTTGTATTTTTAACACCTTCACTGCGATCGCTGAATCGCCTGCCAAGCGTGGTGAAATTTGTAAAAATAACCAATAGCTTGGGGTCACAAAAAATGAAAAGTGGGCTGTTTTTCGTAAGCGTATTTCGATAGACACGATTTAAGCACTTCTCAGATACGTTTATCTTTTTTATCTTTTTTTTTTACGTCTATCGAGATTTTTAACAATAGGAGCATATTTTTTTTATTATTAGTAAATACATAATAGTTTTAGTTTAGTTAATATTTTTTATTTCGTTATTTTTGTCTAGTTTTCTGAACATAATCTGAGATTTTAAATCAAATTTCTTGAATAAACTATATGACTACAACCACTTCAATTCACTCAGTTAATTTTGGTACCTTAGGATTATGAAATTACTGCTAAAATAGAAGAAAATACACACAATGTACATTTTGACAAGTCAAAAATATATCACAATATTACTGTAATGATATATATAAATATTCATCATATTGGCCAATAAAAAACTTTCTTATCCTATTAAGTAAATTCCTTGTACGCTTATTTACAGCCTGTCCACTTCGAGCTAGCAGCCCAACTCACCACAAGATTCGTGAACGTCGAAGAGAACGAATTCAAAAACCGCCTCAGCTCCGTCCTTTCACTAGTCAGCGGGAAAATCCTCCTCCTAAGCAACGACATAACCGAAGGCAGATTCGTAAAGGTCAAACTCGAACAGGCAGACGACAAAACTGACGAAGAAAAACAGAACGAGAAAGACCATAGCTTGATACAGATATTGAACCTCATTGAACGGATTACAATAAACTGCGCGCAGAGTTTGACCAACGAGGTTTATTACAGCGATTATGATGAAATAGCCCAGTATTGCCAAGCGTTGCTAGCGTACCCTCACGCTTGGGTCAGATTAAAATCTGCTAGCATCATAGGAAAGATCCTTTCTGTGGTAGACGCGAGTAAATTAGACAATATTGTGAAGAATCAAGTGGAAAGTGAAAGAGGTTTTGTTTACTGTGATACTGAGGATGGCTTGAGGAGCTTGATTTTAGATCTGTGCGCGCAGTTCATGCCTAGTGTTTCAAAGGAAATGTCTGAACAGGTGAGTTCTATCGTTTCGTTTTTTTTATATTAGCCTGATTCGTCCCACTGCTGGGCAAAGGCCTGCTCAAAATCTTTACAGTCAGTGCGGTCACGCGCGATCTCCCACCAATCTCTGAGTTAGGCGTTAAGGTCGTTTCGCCAGCGCTTTCATGGCTGACCTCGCGCGCGTTTCATTTAAAGATTATAAAAGTTATTTGAAACGAGATGTACAGAATACTTATTGTTTTAACCAATGAACTAAAGCTGGTGGTCACCAAAAGATAATCGGACATATACCAGCTTCGTGTGTTTACGTTAACTAATTTATTTATTTAAAATTGCACCAACGCTGTGTACACCAAAACATGGATTGTGGGCCATTTCTAATAATAACACATAGCCACTTCAATTGATAATAACATTACTGAAACAATAAATAAATATTACATTAATTTAATAGAGTGCCTTGAATGATATCGATACAAAACAATTTCATTGCTATCATGATACTATCAAATTATTAACACTTAAAATAATAATAGACAATATTAAAAATACAGTTTAATGTACACTGCAAAGTATCAACACATCACACATTCCACTCTTTTATTTGATGTTTGGTAGTTTGACTGATAATCAAATAGTCACGTCCTAATGCTTACCGATTCGATTTTTAATGACAATCGATTTTGTTTATGAAGAAGTTGTAATCGACTTTGTTATTGTTGCTCAACGTTTTGTAGTATCTTTAATAGGCTTTACTTGTAGCATTTGAATTTTTTTGGGAATCAGAATATTTAATAGAATATAAGTATTATTTTTATTGCGATATTAGGCTACTTGCTTGTGCCCGCAGCATTACACTCGTTTTACCGTGATAAAAAGTGGGATAGATTTGTATTTTTAGTAACTGTGGTGAACTCTATGTTGTAAACTATAATTATTATATTTCAAAATATTTTCATACCTATATCATCTAGAATAATTTTCGTTACTTACTACTCTTTAAAAACTGAAACTTTGGTCCCTATATTTTTCGTGTCAACAGATGAAGCAAATCTATCTGTCAAAAGTAACTATGTTTATCTTACTACTTCAGCTCGGCGCACGACCGCTATTTGAGATGTCATACAGGGGAGGTCTATGTCCAGCTGTGGACGTGTGGGCTGACATGAAATAGCAAAGTAATATTTAAACTGATTGTAAACTTTTGCAGGCGACAGCAGTGTTATTCCAAATCTTCAATATAGTCCACTCGATGTCGAGCTTCAAAATAACGAAGAAGACATTAGAAACGGAGGATGTTGAAGGCACGAAGCTGAACATAAGATGGCTACTGTTCAAGCTAAGGAAGGCTATAAACGCTGAGGTCGCTAAAGCACCTACTTCTATGAACATTGTAAGTTAACTTGTTAATTGTGTACTGTAAGTAGCTTTTTACTAGTTTTTAAAATAGCTGGTTAATTTTTTGGGCATGGTTCTTCCCTCATTGTTATTTTAATGTAACAAAATACAAATGAATATCTATCTACATATATATGTATATCTAGAGTTAAATGCAGTTAAATTGAAGTGAAGAGAAATACAATAACACCTTGTTTCTTATTTGATAATAATTTGTACTATAACATTTTTAGACGACCGATGTGGCGCGGTGGGCGAAGGTCCTGCGACGCAGGAGGTTGCGGGTTCGATTCTCGCCTCGGAACAATTGTGTGTACTATCTGCAGATATTTGTTCCGGGTGTTCTGGTCGTTTTCTATGTATAATAAAAAATATCTATCTATGTAATGTATTTTATTATGTATATCAGTTATCTAGTACCCATAACACAAGCTCTGCTTACCATGGGGCTAGATAATGCTGTGTGAATTGTCCAGCATTATTTATTATTTATTTGACTCGTCTAAGTGCTTATTTTGTAAGCCTATTGAAATAAACTTATCATGAAATCGCTTCCAACTGCTTTAGAAGATTTTCTGATCAAATACAGCTCTTTCTATTCTGCTCTTTTAATTTCAGAGATCATCTATATTAACGATGTGGACGCATCTAATCTCGTCTCTAGAAAGCGAAGATATATCGTTAATTATCGACGTGATCCTTCCACCAATAGTTCGGGAGTTGTCCACGGGGGACGCGATGTCGCAAGCGTCGGTGGCTAAACAACTAGCGGGGAGACTGGGCAAGAAGTTGAGGAGGAAACTAGGAGATATCGAGTATTCTAAGCTTGTGGCGGAGGCGCAGACGAGGCTGAATGTTAGGAGAGCTGAGAGGAAGAAGGTTTGTACTGTTTTCCTTTGTTTCTTGTTTTGCTAAATGAACTGTAAAACGTGGGATTTTGGTGGAGAAAGCAAAAAATTCAAGTATATATATTTAGTATTATTATATTTTTACTGTTCGTCATTTATTAGTCTATTTAAGTACATGTCTGCGGAAACTTTTTAATTGGCCTTCAGCACACACGCCCTGGTACATATTTACCGGCATGTACTAAGAAAATAACTATTTTTAAGACCTAGCTGTAAGTTTTCCCAACATTTTGAAAGTAAAATAAAATAAAAATATATATTATATGTATCTACTAAAATTATTTAATATTTTTTCTAAATATGGGCTTGCATTTAGATTGTATAAAAAAAGGATATATTAAAATTTATTTGAATTCAAGTGGGCACATCATCATCATGATTTTTTTGTAATTAAGTCTCATAAAAATTATTAGTGTCACTCATTACATTAACCATTTAATTAAGGTTCCTGTACCTAGGTAGGTGATAACGAGCTGACGCCATTTTAGTGTCCGAGTGCCTGAACAATGCACATTGAAAGAAAGAAGTTGGTTAACTTTGCACTCACTTTGCTATGTGTACTCAATTGATATCTATACTGAATAATATCCCTTTTTACAGCTTCTACTCCAAGAGAAAGTCCACAACCCCGAAAAAGCTGCCAAACGTAAACTGCAAATGAAGGAAAAGAAGAAGGCATCAAAGAAAATCAAGTTGGAAATGATGCACGGGAAGCGACCGCGGCCAAAGAAACGGAAGGCAGAGGATATTGATATAGAAGATGTACTGTTGAATGAGGAGTGAATATTGTAGGGTTTTCACTGAAAAGATTTTGAAGTATGTTTCATGTTTATTTGAAGGATACGGGTTACGAACATGGTTCTTTCTACAGGGAGCTGAAAATCTTTCTGTGAGCAGTTCTCTTTTAAAAAGTCAAATGTAAAAAAAGGCGAACTTAAAATGAATAAATATCTTGTAATGGAAATAACATTATTTCCGTCTGGATATGTTTTGCAGAATTTATCTATCCATAAGTCGTGTAGATAAATAATGGGAGGAGGCAAAGATCATTATTTGACCAAACATATGAGCGTAAGACATTGTTAATCGCAATCTTTATCTACACGACTTGCTGTTCGTTGATTTAATGGAACAACTGTAAATAAAATATTTTAAATATTTCGTATTTTTTTAAATATAATACATAATAATATAATAAATAAATAATGCTGGACAATTCACACAGCATTATCTAGCCCCATGGTAAGCAAAGCTTGTGTTATGTGTACTAGATAACTGATATACATAATACAATATATAACATAGATAGATATTTTTTATTATACATAGAAAACGACCAGAACACCCGGAACAAATATCTGCAGATCGTACACACAATTGTTCCGAGGCGGGAATCGAACCCGCAGCCTCCTGCGTCGCAGGCGGACCTTCGCCCACCGCGCCAATATATATATATAGGTATAAATATATTATATTATAAATGCGATAGTTTGGATGCATGGATGGATTTGTTACCTCTTCACGCCAAAACTGCTTAACATATAGGGCTGAAATTGCATACAGTTAGTTCCAAGCCTGGAATAAAACATAAGCTACTTGTACTTTTCCACAAATCAGTACCCATGGGATAGAAATAACCTCAAAACTTTTCAATAGAATATAAACAACGCGTGCAAAGCCACGGGGAGAAACTAGTGGTCTTTTAACAAATAAAATTCATTTATTATTCCTACCATAGGAATAATAAATGAATTTTATTTGTTTGTGTTTTGAACATAATAAGGTAGGGTAGAATTAAAACAACGTCGCAATGAAAATAATATTGCTTTATGCATTTTTACAAATCCATGACGTAATCATCGATACAAGTTAATAATTGTTTGTACAACCGAAATAATTAAACTAACTTAATTCGTATCAAGTGCTAAACTTTTATAACAGAAGTTCAGCTTAAAGTTCATTTACTTATAATTTTTCATATCGTTGAAATCCAGTAAGCACTTAATTTTAATGTTATAAACCTATAGCCAAACTCCAAGATACAATGTACAAACGTTTCTGCCATACTTATTTCGGAACACCATCAGCTACATACTTAACCTAAAAATCACTTTCATGACTGATTTTGTGACAGATTTTACCTTATCGTCGATTTGAGCTCTTTCCTACAATTCACTGCTGACAATTATTTTTCAAACACGACGCTAATTACACAGTTTTGCTAATTTGTGACCTGTTTACAAACATTTTTGTATTTGTATTTATTCAAAGCATTACAACTATTTTCACAGGTATCACCTAATACAATAAATACATTGTATCTTAAAAATGGCTTAAGTCTAGTAGAGTAATCAAATGGTTTAGATTAGCTAAAAGAGAACTTACGTAGGTAGGTAGGTACACAAAATTCATTTCAGCATTCCGAAAACCTTCAATCGCAAAAAGCAGCGTAATCTTTTACAAATACAACAAATGGGCACTTTAGCACTGATGCAAAAACGTATAGCATTCACCTGGGCAAGCACCTGCATAGCCCAGACGAGCTAAGAGACATCACCCTAAAGAAAATCCTACAGTTCCTAGCAGCTGCAAGGGTAAGTGGCGAATTATGAACGCTTAGGTTCAGGGCTGAAGGTATAAAGTTGCGATCACAATAGGCCTGTCATGGCCGCAGTGACACCAGCGCAGTGCATCAGCATTGCCATACAGCGAGGCAATGCAGCCATCGTCTTGGGGACGCGCGCCGACTTGTATTGATAGGTATGGATCAGTTTAGCTACCTGTAGATTGTTTGTAACAGTCAGCAGTTAACTCAGTTTTTAAAGTTTTAGATACTAGTAATAATTTGTTTCTATAAATAAAAATAAAATAAAATAATCATTTATTTTCTCTTCACAAAAACGTACATAAAATACATAATACAGGTACATAATTGTTATGCAAGGTGTAGTGCAGTAGATACAGATACCTGTTTGTGAGAGACTGGTGCCAGTGATAGGTTTTAAAACCTGTGTTACTAGTCACCAGTGCCTCCTTCGCAGACTTCAGTAAATTACTAGTTATTATTAGTCGTTTGTGCCTTGATACGGAAATATTATTAGAAAAAAAAAGAATAGATACTTAATAACTATAACAGATAAAATTGCAAGAAAAAAAAAACTAAAACTATAATTATTATATATTTATTTATTTATATATATATATATATATATAAATATATATAAATAAATAAATATATAATAATTATAGTTTTAGTTTTTTAACATAACTTAACTATATTTTCTATTATTTGACTATGTCCAGAGTAAGATGAAATAAAAGAATTAAATAAACACGATTTTTTTATGTATTTATTGCGTTATCGATGTAAGGTTACTTAATTCTAAATTATACAAAATATACTTAAATAGGCACCTAGTTAAATTAAAATGTGCGTAAAACATTGAAATAATAACAATCTTCAAATCTCAAAGAAACGAATCGGTCTGTCTTTGAGTGACAGTCAAGATTAACAACGAACGACTAGAAAGAAATATATGTATTTTACCTAATTTATTTTTAAAATTCCATAATTTCGTTCCATTTCATCTACTAGCTAACATAAGAGACTATTAAACTTAATGACTTCTGCTGATAGATACTACGAAATATTCTTCACTTATCAAAATAATACATGTTCACACAATAACAAATACCTACGTGAGTAAGTACCACATTCAGATTAAACTTTATCGCAAAACTAATTACTTCTACATCTCTCACAGCACCATGATAAACTTACAAACTCAGCACAACATCTATTGTAAGAAAAATATAATAAAATTCTCCTCGATATTCTTGTGAATCTACGTCTAAAACGTGTTTTCAACAATAGGCTAGTGTCTTAAAAAAATCTACTAAGTCCATCAGTTAGATTATTAGAACATATTGGACCCGTGTTTTTTCTTTTGTCAATTAAACAAAAAAATATGAAGATATAGCCAGTTAAAGTTCCGCGTGACGTCACGTCTTGCTACACTTTTTAGCAAGTTGTGACGTCACGAGCCCCCACTCCTAAACTTTGATGCGCTTTATTTTTGCAATATTTGTTTGATTGACAAAAGAAAAATACGTGTCCATTATCTTCTGATAATCTAACTGACGGACTAAATAGAAAAAAATATTTTTTACCCAGGACACTACCCTATTGTAGGTCAAAAGCCAGCGGCTAATATATTACATCATCTGAAAACTATTTTGAAAGCCGTTTTGGTAAAGTGCAAGAGTGTAAATTTCTAATGCTTGAGATTCTCAGATAAGTTCAAACAGTTTACTAATAACTAAGATTTGTCTAAATACTTTTTACAGAGAAAATACTTTACGATTTATCTTTATCTACTCGGTTCTAGAATGCAATATACATATTTCTTGTAAACAAACATTACACATACATGTATGATAGATAACTGATAACTTAACAAAAACAAATATGAATAACCTAAAGAAAATAACAATGTAATGTGTAAGTACCTACCAACACTTAGGTACCTACACCACACGTCGTATGAACATTGAACAAGCGCTACGAAAAATGTACGAATTCGAGTTCGTTAATGTAGATAGCTGGATAAAACGACGCTCTTTTTTAATATTTTTTTTAAATTTGCTTTTTCTCCGAATACTATATAAAATTTCTTTGATTTTCAATGCCTTTGTTTGAAAAAATATCTAGGCTTCTGGATACGAGTACCTATTTACCTGAATAAATAAACATTTTTTGAGGGCATATAGGTACCACGACAAATTTTAACACATTACTTTTAAATTCTTTATATTAACTTACAACAATGTAAAAGAAGTAAAATTTTAAAAGGGCAAGCTTAGAAAGGGAATGTTTAACATCTTTTACATTGGACGGCAGCAAGCTCTTTGACTTATAAGCTTTATCAAAGCGTAAAATATAGATAATACTATGCAAAATTTCGTTAAAATTCTTAAAGAAATAATAACATTTCTTGAAGACAAAATTAGTTCTTAATATTAATTTTACAAATAGGTTCCCAAAGCTGTGTTTCAAATATAGTGAAGAAATAGTTCCCACCTTGCTCAGATGTACAGTCAGCAACTAAAGTCACTTACGTTTCGGTACGTTTACCGTTTCATTTTTTTTACTAGAAACAACCCGGTGAATGTGAAAATCCGGTGTTCGAATAACCTGGAAGACCCGGTGTTATACGAACACCGGATCTACTAGGGGTTGTTTAAAATTAAATGCAAAAACTTAAAGGTGCAGTCAAACGTCATAAATTTTGAGCGAACCAAACTAGTGATTTTCGAATTTGATTCAGTTATTGTATTGTTAATAGACTTTCGTTGCTAACTGTACATTGTCCGGTACTATTTCACCCAAAATTTACGCTTGAATATTACATAGGTACAAATAAGATCGACAATTAGGCAGGTATGAAAAGCTTCAATTAAAATCACGCTCAAAGAGAATATCAAGATCACCAAGTTAGGGTATAATTGACTACAACAGCATGGTAGAAATAGGGTTGTACCTCATGATTTTCGACAGAAGGATCCAGAATAGTGATGTGGTAGTGGCTAGGACGACTCCGCCCCACCCTAGCTCCAAAGACCAGGACGTTGAGAACTCTCTCGCTGATAATAGAGGCAAAGCGGGTACTCTAGAACCTAGAAAGAGAACTAGACTTATAATGTTTCTGTAAGACAGAACAATCAAATGACCCACCACTGTTTTTGTATGCTAAAGGAGTAGGTAGAGATGATGATGATTCTTTAATTAATTATTTAAGTATATATGTAGGTATATACAATGTGTATTGTCGAACCTTGATCAAACGAGATGTGCGGATACACGACATGTATTTATCGATAAAAAATAAAAAATTATATGTTACCTATCTCAAAAACAAAGCCGATTTAATTAAAAAGTACCTATTTTAAATGGTGAATAACAAACCAACGAAAAGAGATAGACCCATAATTTTTGGAGGATTTGTAGATTAAATTATGAAGTTTAATACAACATGCAAAAAATTACACCTCAATAACCCAGTTTTAAAGTTACAGATCAAAAATAAAATAAAAATAAAAATATTAATATTGATTTTACTAGCTTATATACCGAAGTTGTATTTTTTTTCTTAGCTAGGTAGACTATCTAGATTTCAAATGAGACTACTTTTAATAAAATACACCGTTTACTCAAAAAGAAACGAAGAAAAAACCAAATGAAGTAGTTTTCATTAAAAAAATAATTAAATCTGCTTTGTTGTTGAGATAGGTAACATATAATTTTTTATTTTTTGTTTTTTATCTCTAAATACATGTTGTGTATCCGCAATTCTCGTCTGATCAAGGTTCGAAAATACACATTGCATATTACTGTTTAAGTATAATATAAGTTAGCTTAGTATCATTATGAGTAGTATATTTTATTATCTCTATTATATAGCACTACCTACTAAACTGTTGTCCACACTACCCAAAGGTTAGCAGGTAGAGAATGCTATCTAGCATTATGCTCTCCTATGTACAACTTTTTGTGCAATCATGTATATTCTATCTATCTATGATGATTCTTTGTAACTTAGCGTAACGCAACGTGTAGTGTTCGTGTGTTGGCAATATGTGTCTGGACACTTTTCTGCCCGTATGAAGTAAGTAATGGAAAATAATGTGAATTATCTGAGTTATCAAATTATTAAGATTGTTTGATATTTTCACCAGAGTCTAGTTCGTATCGTTCATCGCTCAGCGAGCTATGCGAAGAGCTATGCTCGGAGTTTCTCTGAAGGATAGCATTCGTAATGAATACATTCCGACAGAGAACCAAAGTTATTGACATAGCTCTAAGAATTAGCAAGCTGAAGTGGCAGTAAACCGGCCTGTGTTGTTGACAAATGCAGTCGGCAAATGTAGTGTAGGACGCCCTCCGGCCAGGTGGAATGACGACCTATGAAAGACTGCAGGCACATGCTGGATGCGGCAAGCTGAAGACAGGCCGCTATGGCGCTCATTGGGGGGGGGGGCTATGTCTGTGACTACGATAGGCTGATGATGATGATGGATCTTTATGAGGCATAGTAAATACATACCTATGAGTCCATCGCCAGTATCGTCGTGCGACAGACCTCGCGTCGAGTGTCGCTGCACTCGCTTGAAGTGGATTATCATTAGCGTGAACATCGCGAATAAGCCTGCGAACAAATCATTTTCTAATATTAATATTTTAATAACAGGGATTTAGTGGACTACGACTATTTTCATTGACATTGATTATTTTTTATGTCGATCGACTCAGTTTTATATTGGGATCATTTAAAAATCGTTGAATTATAATAATAAAATAAATAGCTGGACAATTCACACAGCATTATCTAGCCCCATGGTAAGCAGAGCTTGTGTTATGGGTACTAGATAAGTGATATACATAATACAATACATTACATGGATATATATTTTTTATTATACATAGAAAACGACCAGAACACCCGAAACAAATATCTGCAGATCGTACACACATTTGTTCCGAGGCGGGAATCGAACCCGCAACCTCCTGCGTCGCAGGCGGACCTTCGCCCACCGCGCCACATCGGTCGTCCTGTCCCTTTGAATAAAGCTGAGCAGCGAAAGTTCGTGCAATTTGATATTTTAATATTTTATTTTCCTTAGTGTTGGCTTAGTGTGTTTAGGTGACGTAAGTGTTCATGATATATCTATACATAGTATAAAACAAATTCGCTTTCCGCTATCTGTCTGTCCCTATGTATGCTTAGATCTTTAAATATACCTATGCAACGGTTTTTGATGCGGTTTTAAATAAATCAATCTAGAGGAAGGTTTAAAATATTTGTCACGCGGGCGAAGCCACGGGGCGCAGCTAGTATATATATATTCCGTTAGTTAAGTTACCTGCCAGTAGATACATAACGCCTGTAACTAGCACAGCGCTGATCTGGTGCTTGCAGACTCCGAAAGCGCCGACGAGTGCGGCGCTGCCGAGGACAATCAGACACACAAGCGCGCACGATATTGATAGGTTCTGCATGCCTAGAACATATATTTCATAATTGCTAGTAGCTTAAAGATTTAAGCTAAAAGTTTATACTACTGTCGACGGAATCAGCAGATGGACCATCTGATGTTAAGGTTAAACAAGTCGCTCATATTTCCATACAAACGCTGAAGGGTAAGTACATGTCAGATGAGATAGCATACATCTAGGCCTCGCCTACCGACGAGTTCATTAAATTTAAATACTTATCATTTTTAATAAATGCCAAACAGCATGCCAATAATCTATAATATAAAAATGAATCGCTGAATGTGTTGCTAAGCGCAAATCTCGAGAGAAGCTGAACCGATTTTGCTAATTCTTTTTTACAATATTCCTTGAGTTACGAGGATGGTTCTTACGGAGAGAAAAAAGATAAAAATATAAAAATTGCTTGAAACAAATGGCCAACCGGGCGAAGCTGGGACGGGCCGCTAGTAGATAATAATAATGTGCAGCAGGAGATGAAACGTCAATATAGAGTTAGGGTGGTAATATAAATAAGCAATGTCAAAATTAGTACAATCTGTAAATTTCATAATATGGCAAATTAATAATGTATTGATAATTTCATTAAATCACAATTCAAGTTGTTCGTCGATTTCTCCATCATTTAAGAACCGCAGGCTGATTATGTAAAAGCAACCAGCAACAGCGACGCGACCGCGACCGCAATTTTAGCAAGCAATTTTTAGTTCACCGATTGTCCGGCAGAGGGAAACCTGGTGTCATCTAATACAAAATTGGCTTTTGACAGCACTGATTGCTAAATTTTCGCCTGTCGCAAACCGGTCGCAGTTACATAATCAGGGGGCCGATTTGTATGATTATTTTGTATAACTACAAAATATAGAGGATAATCCCGAGGTGGTCCTAAAAAATGTTATTCTCGAGGTAATATGAGACGAGATTCTCATATTATAGATAGATAGATAGATAGAAAATTATTTTATGGCACATTTACAAAATAAAACAAACAAGACAGAATAAAATACAAAACATGTGACAATTTGGCGGTCTTATCGCTCAAGAGCGATCTCTACCAGACAACCGTGGATGGATAGGATCGTTGGATTGTAAATGGGGATCTGTGTGCATTATATTAATTTATAAAATATTGCATGAAAATACGTTCCTACTTAAAATAAATATAAATACATATAACTAATTATATACCTACTTATGTATATAAATACATACTCTTAATTTTATAAAGGGAAACAAGGGTGTGGTCAGTGACATAGGGACAAATAGTGTTCCTTTAGCATACTCCTGATTATTATAGACCAAGGTAAAAATAATATGATATACCTTTTCCTAGAATATATTTGTATCTTTCTTTTCTTTTTAAATCTGGGATAACGTATTGCGTATCAGCGTATGTAAATAAACCAGTGTAACCGCAATTTCCTTAAAAATGCAAAGCATGAAATGTTGGGGTAAACAGAACCTCTCTGACCCGTTCTATGAAAGTTTTAAATATTCGTAAACATACAACCCTCGAGGAATGCTGTAGAAGCAGATTTAAGGGTAAACTTTAGGGCGTTTGTGTCGTAAATTTTATCTTTAGGTATAAGGGATTTTACATGTAAATTGAAAGGTGTTGTGTTTGGTTTAGTTTTTAATCAGAATCAATAACGTTCGGATGTGATGAAAAGTCAAGCATTTGTTGTTGACATGGAAGTTAATCAATTTTATCATTATTTTATTGAAGACTTGTGTCAGCGATCTAAAATAAGTCTTATGTATATCTATCAATTACCCTGATTCACAAACAATAAATGAATTATGAATATACATAAAAAATATACATAACATTCCAAAAAAGGGGAAGTTCTATGTTCAGCTGGAACATAGAACTTCCTCATTTATTCGAAGTCGCTAAAAATACTTGATATTCCTTGTTTTTCTCTATATATATTGTTCTAGCAATTTTCTGAAACAGCAAATTAATGTCCTAAAGTTAGACAGGACGAAATCAGGCTAAGTGGAATAAATGGAAGAGTTTTGGCAACCACTTTCAGCGTCTCTCTAAGCCTTTGATAAATAGCAGTTGGATAAAAGCAGTTGTTTATCAGGACCCTTCGCGCTTCCTCATTATCAAAAGCTACGCCAACGCTTTCTGGGAAAAACACTCGTTAACATTCTAAAAACGTTGATTTTTCACCTTAAAGAACCTCGGAGAACCTACCTGCCTTGGTTAGGCAAAAGGTACATTTTTTCGCAGTAGGTAAGTCTCGCATGACTGGCGAAATTAAAATACGACCCGTAAAAATAATAACTTAAATTGAAACGATGGTTGAAGCTGAAAATCTGACGTGTTTAATTTCCACGGATACCAGGTCAACCGCGAAGCTAATTTATTTATAACGCTAATTGCGTCCCTAAAACCGATACCGTAAAATACCCGGTTCATAAAACTCTCAATATTAAACGTATTCCAAGTTGTGGCATTAACGCTCATTATCAACCTCGTCTTCAGGCAAAAGTGGCCCTTAGAGACGAAATAATACCCGCTACGAAGCAAAGTCGTTCGGAAACAACTACACAAATGCTAAAGGTCCTGAATAATTTAAAAATTGTGCCTTAATTAAGTGCTCGTATCTGGCAAAAATTGGCGCTGCGGGTTCTTTTAGTATTTTAACTGTAATTTGTGTAAGTTACTTATGAAAACATTTTCGTAATAGCCAGCCCCAAGGTCATAACGAGGGATAAGGGCCGCAGTATTCATAATTTCGTACAAACATTCCGTCGCATGAATGCTTTAACGTTCAGTTTTCATGATTAAGTTCAGATTAGTAAGCAATCTTTCAAGGAAATTTATCATGCGTTAATTATGAGATTTTTATGTATTTTTCCTTGTATTTATCTACACTTTGTTTGGGTCATGGAATTACATTATGTTGAAGGCTACGAAAAGCCTAAGAATTTTTATTTTTTAGCATAAATGTTTTACAAATAATTTTAATATTGGAATCAGTTTTTGAAAAAAGCTTACAGAACACAAAAATAAATATAAATATGTACAATGGGTGGCTTTATCGCTAAGGGCGACTTCATACAGACAATCTTAG
This sequence comes from Eupithecia abbreviata, assembly GCA_943735965.1. NCBI lineage: Eukaryota > Metazoa > Arthropoda > Insecta > Lepidoptera > Geometridae > Eupithecia > Eupithecia abbreviata. Next base: position 3,601,690 of record OX030986.1, read on the forward strand.
GATGGACCAAGAAGTTGTCCATGTTGTTGTTGTCATTGAAAAGACGTTGCTATATCTGTATTTTCTTTGTATGTCTATGATTCTGTTTGTTGGTCTAATTATAGGTAGAAAGGTTAGGTAGTTACTTACGGTGTTGCCAGTCAGCCCTCGGCTCTTCGTCATCATTTTCCGCTAAATAATTTGTGCATGCAGGCTCTTTTGGAAAGCCCGCTCTGTGCAATATTGATATCTCCTCCTCTGCAAATAAACATCATTTTTCAATAACAGTTCCCATGATACTAACAGATCACACGTAAATTATAAAATTAAATGCGAATTTAAGATTGATCAAAAAAAAAAAACAAAATAGTTTATTGCTTTAACTTAAATTAATTAATATATTACAGTGGTATGGGACCCTCTTTTAAGTAATGTAATACCTGTGCTAGAGGGTCTCGCTCTGCTGCGCGGCTATCTTAAAAATAATTAAATTAAGTTTAATATTTAATTTGTATACTTAAATATGTAACATTTACATAATAATGACAGTTAAAGTACACAAAGTTTTTCCTACAAGATACAATTAAATTAAAATTAAAATGCCAGAGAAATTATTGTTCTTTTAAAGGTTTACAATAATAATAATATAATTTGTAATTTGTGCTTGTTTGATGGTTGGATGTTTGCTTTTTCTGCACGCCCAATGTACGGAGCTAGAGTTTCGTATACATATAGATCTTGGCTTGCTGTTCCAGCTAGCTAGAATAGATATATATATATATCTATATATATATATATATATATCTATTCTAGCTAGCTGCTAGCTATATTGTCCCGCTATTGAAATGGGCTTCTGACTCAAGTTGAATACGACCCTTGTGGTTATATTCAATATATATATGGTCTAGCATATAACCCTTGTGGTTATATGCTAGACCAGAATAATTTCGTATATGTAGATATAGGTAATTACAAGTACTAATTCTAAAGTCCCGTGACAACGACAGTGTGTAAACCTGTTGAAACGTCGGAAAAAATAGGTAACTAAACGCGATAAATACCCGTTAAAATATGACTTGTATTTATGTTTTCTGATCGCGTAAGTTTAAAAATATTTAGATATAGGTTATTAAGTAATAACATAGGCTATTTTTTATCACCTAAATCAGTTCGTGTGGGATAGGCATTAAAATAACCTAACCGTTTCTATATAACAATTATTACAGCTTTTTTGACTTGGAATAAATAAAGTATTCGTTTTAAACACGTCCAAAGCCGCGGGCAAAAGCAAGTGGTATATAAAATTGGCTACCTTCTAAAGAAACGCACATCGTCCATATACCGCCGTTCATTGGGACTAGAAAAGTTCCTCCTCCTTTTCGATTGGTCGTATCTTCGATCTGTAAAGAAACGTGGGTTATTTGCTTGCTCTGTAGAAATTATATTATATGGATAAAAGTTGTCTAGACAGTGCCATTGAAAAGGTTAAAATTGCTTGAAAATTCAGATATATTTTTGCAAGGTCAATGGAATGCTTGGTTAAAGATGTAATAATACTGCTTGGTAAAGATTTTATTTCAAGTTTTCGGTAGGTATTGTTCATTTCACAAACAGTTTCTATTAATAATGATGTGATTTTTTTATACCACTTGTAAGTTATTTTTTTTTATTAAAGCTTAAGAAATTCGTAACGATCATATGTTCTATCGAGGATAAATCAAAGGTTGCCTGGAAGAGATCGCTCTCAGCGATAAGGCCGCCCTTTATACCTTTATTCTAAGTTTTTATCTCTGTATTATTTTCTGTTTTGTGTGGTGTAATAAAGTGTTATCTATCTATCTATAAATCTATGATTAAAGTATTAAAATATTCATATTGCATATTTGTTTGATCGAGGATAATAAAGGCTAAAAATACAGGCTAAGTCAAGTAGCGGCAAGTACACCAGTTGGTCGAAAAGATTAGGTAGGTACATTTATAATTAATTTAGTATTTTTTATATTATATGTATGCAAATTTTTAAGGTATATATTAATATGGACCGTAGAATAAGTTAAATAAGATCTGTTACTTTTCTATAGCCTGAAATAAATGTTTTTTTTTTAAATATAAAATTTTCACATTGACGCGAGTATTCAAACTAAAATTAATAAATAGCCATTTGCTTTATTTAGGAGTGGTTGGCCAAAACCGAACTCATGGTTTCGAAAACGTATTCACAATGTTTCAGTTTCCTCGTAGTTTAAGTTTATTATGTTCTGTGAAAGTTTAATAACAAAAAAATATACATAAATCCATTCAAAATTACTTGTCCTATCACACAACAAAGCTAACTAATAAAACAAGTGGCACTAATGATTTCCTCAAGTTTACACACACAAAGTCGGCATTCCTCTAGTTTCAACAAATCAATCTGTGTAATGTAAAGAAATCACGTATTTACTCAGCGTAATAAATACGAGGAATCTCACTTACACGAAAAGGTGGGTTGGCAAGGTCAATACATGCATAGTCCAGCTTTTATATTTTTTAGAGATAGACCTTTGTTTGACTGTATTTTAAGAGTTTATTGGCAAGAGACCATAAGTCACAAAGTTCTAGAAGCCACTACCACTCTTCATCATCATCATCATCAGCCCATAGCAGTCCACTGCTGGACATAGGCTTCCCCAATGAGCGCCATAGCGCCCTGTCTTCAGCTTGCCGCATCCAGCATTTACCTGCAGTCTTTCGCAGGTCGTCATCCCACCTGGTCGGAGGGCGTCCTACACTACGTTTACCGAGTCGTGGTCTCCACTCAAGAACACGTTTGCCCCATCGGCCGTCGGTTCATCGCGAGATATGGCCGGCCCACTGTCACTTCAGCTTGCTAATTCTTTGAGCTATGTCGATAACCTTGGTTCTCTGTCGGATGTATTCGTTACGAATCCTATCCTTCAGAGAAACTCCGAGCATAGCTCTTTCCGTAGCTCGCTGAGCGACTTTGAACTGGCACTCTTATCTAAAAGATAATCAGTTGATCTTTAGCGACCCACCTGTCTAAATATTATACCTATGTTTTGTTCTGTGGTTTTACTAGTTTCTACACTAACGCCGCTAATATTTTATTCCCAGTTCTCTTTGTAAATGTAACCGCAGAATAAATACTTGGTATTATATACGGCGTATATAATACCAAGTATTTATTCTGCGGACCGCAGGGTCCGCAAGTGACTCTTTGTTGAAGAAATAAGCCGCACGAATAAACCAAGGTTGATATACCCTCTTCGTTATCGCGGCTTTCATATTGCGTACATCTGCTACTTCCGCTAAAGAAAAATCTTAGAACTTGTTGAGAAAAAAGGTGAGAAAAACTACCTTATACCTTCGTTGTTTTTCTTGGGCACCTTTTCTAATCTAGCCGTTGAATAGGACCATCATTAGGTAACGCCGCCGTAACATATTCTGAAGCGCGCAGTACGTACCTACTCGAGAGCTTGGCATTTCTTTCCAGATAAATCTGCACCTACCAATTCGGGATTCAGACTGAATAAAAAACGAATAAAATTGACAGTTTAAAATATCTTGTGATAATTAAGTCTTCCGAAAGATAAAGATAGTACATAACTTACATTATTTCTTGCTACGCCGCCGTAGCATTAAAGCTACGAAGAAAGTTTGTAAAATTTCGTAGCTCAGCTACGAAATGTGCTTCGAACGTAGCCGTGCTACGAAATCCTACGAGTTATTTCGTGAAACAAATGTAAATCTTATCCCAATAAAACTTATATCCAGCATCTTTACCTCAATCTCATTATTTATGCATGGGGAAACTAGAGCCGACAGATTTTTACTGCCTCGGCAATCTCAACTATGAGCAACTGACGACGCCGACGGTTTACTTTGGTACGTTCCGAGATTTTCCGATCATTTACGAGGTAGGTAAAAGTTAAAGTTATTGTATTCTCTTTGGTAGGTCAGGTACTCGGTATGGCAGGTATAATACTGTATACTAAGATTAGGTCTGATTGACTAAAAGCTGCGTACTCGAAAACGTATGAACTTAGTTTTATATAGGAAACGGTGAGAACGAAATTGATCGTTTTTAAAAATGGAGTATGAATCAAAGGAGAGAAAGGGGGTGTTTATTATCTATGTCTGTCGATTACTTCTTCATTTTGGATGATTTTGATGCATTTGAATAGAGGACGTTTCTGAGGTGGTCCCATAAAAATGTACTCCCGAGAGATATCCCGTAGAATCAATACGTAGCTAACGTCCGCCGCGTGGTCGATAGCTGGGTTTGTTTGTATATAAAGTTTTTGTGTCATGTGCAGGCAAGGTGAAGCTCCACCTTAGGTCTACGATATGGGTATTGCAGTTCCAAGCCCTTGGCCCGCCTGGTGATACAATCGAATTGAATCGAAACCCACATTGTCGATTCATGAATTTGGATAAAACCAAAGTCCTCAATGGCCACATTGATCCAATACCGGTCGTGTACTAAATGGACACCTTCCGTATGTTAAAAAGTCCATCGTTCTTGATTCTATGGGCTCTAATTTTGAAGTATTATGATTACTATAGTAAACATTGGATCTTATCTTATTCGTCTTACAAGAAGTGGCAAATACATTTTTATAATATTTGTTTGATGTCCTATTTAAAGAAAATCCTGGTTATAAGATTTAAAAAAAAACATGGTATAAATATTAAAATATAATATTATTAAAAATATATTTTTTTTTTCTATTTTGTTTAGTAAGTGTAAAGAAGAAACATACTGCTGATTTGCTCCATGGCTTCCTTCGTGGAGTTTCTTGTTTCTTTTTTCTGGGCTACTTTAATGTCGATTATAATAATTGTTTAATGTCTAAGCTTTTACTGCATAAGCATGCACTTCGACGTGTATTTGCCTTGCTAATGTTGATTCTTCTTTCCATTGCGCCCCTGTCTGATACAAAAATACCTGTCGATTTAAGTTGTCTTGAGTTGTTCAATATGTATTTAGTTATTCTTTTATTTATAAGTTCTATCTGTACGGGTCGCATGTATTTATATTTACCAATTCTTTCTGTTTTTTCTACATAACCAGCTATATCTACATTCAAAAGGTCCATAAATAGATGGGTGATTCTTCTTTCTAAGTCATTTTTACTTTCGTTGTCGCGTTCGCTTAGTCCGTATATAACTATTGTTCTGTCTTCGTCTACTCTCTGTATGTTTTGTTGTCCTAATAACGTTTCTTGCCAGTTGATCAGTTTTTTTTGCAGTAAATTATTTCCTTTTTGAATATGTTCTATTTTTTTGTTTAGTTTTATTATTTCTTCTTTCAAGTTTTGTTGCTCAAGTTTTATGGCATCTGTAGTTACCGTTATTTCATTTTGTAGTTGATTTAGTCTCATTTCTTGTTCATGTGGCACAGTATTTTTTAGTTCTTGGAATATTAATTCCTTCTGTTTGCGTAAAATTTCTTCCAGGGTCGTTTCCGATAGTTGGCTAATATTTTCGATAGGGCATATGTCTGACTGTCCTTCTACCAGTCTAGTCCCGAATTCTGACCGGGCAATATGGAATTCTTGCGTTAAGGTAAAGGTATTTGGATCGCTTAACTGGTCTTCGATTGACATGTGGGAGTCATTTAGGGTATTCTGGTATAGTAAACCTTTTACGGGTTTATCGTCATTAATGAAGCTCTTTTTAGCTTTTTGGCAATTAAAACAGAGCCAAAAACTCAAAAGAGCGGCTGTATTTTGCATGTAGTATGGTGATGGCATATTGAGGCACGCGTAATGATAGGTATCTTTACAGGAGTAGCATCGCACAAGTTCGCATTCCGATAGTGATTGGCGGCAAGCAACACAAATATTCTCGGTTTGAAACATTACTGAACAGATGTACGTATCTTTGGATATTTATTTTTGTTCCGTTAATATATTATATAAGTAAGCAACGTACAACAACGTGCGTTAATCAGGCGTTGGATATTTTGCTTAGATTCAAGTTTATACTCAAGCAATGTATAAACCTAAGTCTGTTAATAACGCACTTACATTAGACGGGATCTTTTACAGGCTTTATATCAGCAGTTTAAGAAGTTTGCCGTATTCACATTAAAACTTTAGAAATCCTGGAGCGTAAATTGTCGAAACAACTGTTACTGTGTAAACAATGCCAAAAAGAAAATAATCATTTTTATTTTTCTATTCTATTGTAGGTTGTTGTGGAAACCATAGAATTAATACTCTATGGTGAAATCAAAAGTTATGGTATCAAGGACTTTATAACCGCGTGGAGGTAATTTTTTACTATTCTCTATATTGGCACAATAGGAGTTAAAAGAAAAGACCGAGTTAAACTGAAATGTATCAAAAGTAAAACAAAATTTAAGAATGCATACACGACATACAGGTGCTTAAAGTGGAGATGGGCTGGGCATATGATAAGAGAGAAGAAGGAGAAATGGACGAGACTAATAACTGAATGGCAACCACGAGATAGCAAAATAAAAAGAGGCAGACAGACTAGAAGATGGGAGGACGACATTAGAAAAGTGGCGGGTCCAATATGGACCCGCATAGCGAAAGATAGAATAGAGTGGAAATCTTTAGAGGAGGCCTATGTCGAAAGACAAGCTGAAATACAGAAACGACCGTTTACCGATACTTAATTTATGTAAAAAGATAAGTAACTGTTATAAAGTAAGCATATTTGTTAGAAAACTGTAAAAACATTGTAAAAATTAGTTCAGCAATAAAGGCTATTTTATTTTATTTTATTTATTTATATTGGCTTCAGTTAAGTCATGGTCCAAAGCGTGTTTATGGTATTCTCTTTGGTCCTAAGTAGTATAGCATGAGTTAATTTATCTTTACCGCAGAGCATAACCTGGGACGTAATAAATACAAAGCCATAGGCAGAAGCTTGTTTACACATAAACATGTAACCTATCACCATTAACAGAAACATCCTCATAACTCTAAATCATGAAACTGAGGTTAATATAAAACGTGAGGTAACGTTAACTCCACTATAGCCTTGACCGATTTAATACTCAAAGCGTGATCGTCTATCAGTCGGACTGACTAATGAAGCTCGCCACGACCAATAGTTCTACAGCTTATCAGTTGGTAGTGGCCTAACAGTAAGTGGTCACTATCGTAGAGTTAATATAAAGTCTCCTCTACACGTTGGCCAACATGTATGCCATTACGTTGGCCAACACGTCATGGCTATCGTGTCTTTGAGAATTCAAGTATCGTGTAGAATTGTTGAGTGTTGGTGTGTTGGTAGATAGATAGATAAAATATACTTTATTGCTCAAAAGTTGTACATAGGCGAGCGTAATGCTAGATAGCATTCTCTACCTGCTACTACCTGGCATTGGCCAATACATTGACCCTAGATCCATTTGCAAAATTTTTACGCAGATCAAAGGAGTTGTGGCGTGACTATGGAAGTCGCGTCAATTCGCTAGCCAAGTTGTTAGATTAGTTAGTTAAAAACTTAAGTTTGATGAAATTTTACGGGGAGGTAGATGGTATCTCGGGGATGGACACACGCTACTTTTTATCCCGGAAAAGAGCGTGCGGTGCGAACGGCTCGAAGTCAACAATTCCAAAATATTCACAGTAGATTGCTAATCTACTATGCATATTTCGGAAGCATCACCCCAAACTTGATAATTCGCTTCAGAAAGTTACATGTTTTAACCAGTTGGTTGGCTGGTTTCGAAATAACAAATAGGTCTACTAATCTACTAATTTGTTTAATACAATTGTATGCTCTCTGTCTAATTTTCGATTAAGCTCAAGCTTTATAATGTGCCTTGTAATTTCATAATGAGTTCGTCCTAGCTGAATTTTGACCATGGCGTTCAGTCTCAAAGAAGAATAACCCTGCGCACAGGACACATCACAGTGTACAAGTGTTTACGTAAACACAGGTGCACTCTCTGTTCCCTTACTCTTACGATCCGATGGGATCGCAGACTGAAACGACTGCTGAGGTCAAGCGTAGAACCAAAGTCTTCCATCGATGCTATATAATATAGCACTACAAATTCTCTTTGCAAGAGTAATTGCTAGTGCGGGCCACCACCAAATATATTAAAACTACACTTCCATAAATATATGAAATTGGAACGTATCTACCAAATACAGTTTTATTTTATGTGCCTTTGCATAATTTGCTAACTTAATTTCTCTCGTGTTGCTAAGCAAAATTAATTTTGTACAAAATTGGGTCGCCTATACATATAATGATTACTGACCTTCCTGAAAATACGAGCTAAATAAATATAGCCACCCATATACAGTGTTAAATTAAATTACACAATAATTACAGTGATAAATAAATTACTAGTCTCACTCGACACGCGAATTTGTAACTGTAAAATACTGAACACTGAAATGGCTGAAATTTGCTTTTGCAATAGGTTATGTGTTCATGATATTTCTTTGTAATTGTCAAAATTTTCAGGCATTTATCATCATCATCAATGGACTTCAACATTTCGTCTTTCGAGCGAAATGCGGTTTGAATCATGCTCAGGTTCTTTCTTCTGGCTTCAACGTGGGCTGTAACTTTTCATTGCATCAACTTTGATATACATATATCACGGCTCTAGTAAGTTACGGACTTGAGTATTTGATTATATTGAACTACACGTCACAAGAAGTGTGACAGACGGACAGACAGACGACAAATTTATGCTAGAAGGATTCCTTTTTTCCTGAGGTACGGCACCCTAATTATGATTGAACCATAGAGGTATTATGGTAAAAAGGATTGGAATGTCAGCTAATCCGATTACGTCGAGTCGAGTCGTCGAACTTTGATAATAATCATAGTGAAAACTCAAACACAATAAGTCTCAAATGCCGTACGTGTTAAGCTTGTTAATAACACGAAACAACGATTTACGTGAACCACCGAGCTAAATTGTATCTCCCGAGAGATTAAGGAGATAAATATGGCAGATAAACGTGATGGATGTTGGCAAGAGATATGAAAGCACTTTTGTAGGTAATGTCTCAATCGGAATACGTACTTAGGAATTAGGAAATGTTTTTTATTTGAGAAACGCTCGACACAAAGCCGTATTTATATTACCTACGTATATAATATTAATAAAATAACTCATCGGGTTTGACGAAAGTCTCATACGCTTTCTGTTATAACGGACTGTTTACTGAACTCGTTTATTTCTACGTAGTTGATCACACACTGAATTTCCTTATCGTTTTCCTACAAAAAACCATTTCGTTAAACATGCCTGTCAACAGTGCCCACTGCCACTTCAGCCTGCTAATTCTTTCAGCTATGTCGATAGCTTCGATTCTCTGTCGGAAGTATTCTTTACGAATTATATCCTTCAGAGAAATTCCAAGCATAGCGCTTACCATTGCTTGCTCAATGACTTTGAACTGGTGGATCAGCCCTATAGTTTTGCAAGTAATAAATTATGCCACTTTCAGATATCTTACCTGCTCTAGAAAAGAAGATCCCTCATACCTCATCCAATTCAGCTGACGACGACATCGCTCGCAATCAAGAAGGGATCAACCTTTCGCTCCGATCAAAGCTAATGAAATTACACAGACCGAAATCAAATTACCAACGTATAGAGAAGTTTCATACCAACAAACTCAGAACTAATTTCGAGCTGAGGTCTGGATGTGACAACAGTATCGGGTATCGGATCGGGGTGGTGGGTAGCTTAAAGGTCTGTTTGGACTTTTGATAAAACATTTTAGAGATTTTGAAATTACCTTAGAGTTGTAGATTGTAAACGCAAATTATAACATGAGATAACTTTATAGAAAAGGCATCGAGAAATTATTAAATGGGAATGAATCAGCAAAAGCGAGTATAGTTTTTATTTAATGAACAATTTTGTCATTTTATTTTGTATTAAGGTACCTACCTACACACGTTCATTGTATACCACCTTATAGCAAGACACCTTATAACTATAAAGTTCGCTATAAAGCGAGCACAATAGTTTAGCAGACTATAAATTAGTCAGAGTCAATTATATAGACAGTGTTAATGTCATGACCGTGGGTCATACATTCGCATGTTTCTATTTGGTTCCGCTGGCTGGGCTGTGAATGCGCTTACTACCAGCAAACCTTGAGATCAAGTCCGGAGAAAATATCTTCTAATGTAGAACTCCACGTTACAATACAACTTTACTACAGTTGAGCTAGATAGTGTGCCAAAAATTGCATTTGTTGAATAACACCTGCACAGGCTATTTTGTGTGAACGCTTTGGGTTCAAACCAAGAATATTTATAGCATTATTGCTTTAAATAATTGTTAGATTAGATCGCGTGTAAAGCGGAAATAAATCCGTAAATATGCCAAGGTTAAAAGTTTATTTCTTTAACTAATTGCTGGGGTGGAAACTCTAATTTAACCATGATAATATTTGAATTATATGAAGACAGGGCTAATAAAGGCGACGCCTATGCCTATGTCCAGGAGTGGACTAATTTGTGCCTTGTGGATTTACGTAGAAACTAATTAAGTATGATAGAATAATATATTGATTAGCTCTGACCGTGGTACGAGTATTTAGATGGGAAAATGTTCTCAAACCGTAAAACTTTTCATCGTCCTGCCTGAGGCAGTTTAGCATATTTTTGCAATATTATTTATGTATAAGGGGTTTTTTATACTAAGACACGAACATAAAGTTTCTTGTCTTGGTATCTTTTTCTTCATGTGTTATACAAAACTATTCGTTTAATGAATTGCTCATGCATAGGAAATCTTCTTAAAATGCAGAAAATATATATGCCTAAGACCATCTCGTAACTGGGCTTTTCGTAAGTGGCCTAAAGAGAATGAACAATCAACTAAAACAAATCTTGGCAGGAACCCAAAACAATATCGGGCAAATACCACCACTAGACTATTGATAACTTCTTTATCAATGGAGTATGTTCCCATGTGCCATTGATATGACCTTGCTAGCGTAACTATTTGTAGTAGAACTTTTTGCAAAAGGAACTAAGATAATCTTGAAAGAAATGGGACATTCATTGGCATTCAGATATGAATGATTGCCGCCTTGTCGAGTTGTAATAGTAGCTAACAAAGGTTAGTGTTGTAATAGTAGGTTGTAAACAAAGATCGTAACAGCCTTCTCAACTTTTAGGTTGATAACATAAAGGTTACGTTATCGAAAAAACGCTCTCTTCTCGGTTTTTCATAGTTTTCTATTGAATCCGTGTGTGAAAAATTTTAAAACAATTGAAATCTTTTCCCATTGTCGAAATTGGAACTTCTTACATCTCCCTTAGAGCTGTTCATGATCTTACTCGTAATGATTCGCCATTCGCGTATCAACGCTTGAGCGTTCGCTTTATTGATTTAGTATTTTTTATATTTTATGTATGCTAGTTTTAAGGTATATATTACTATGGACCGTAGAATAAGTTTAATAAGATCTGTTACTTTTCTATGGTCTGAAATAAATGGTTTATTAATTATCTGCTTAATTGAAAATCAATTTAAAAGTTTGTCGATTTATTGAACTCCAGCCTCTATTTTAATTGAATCTGGATTGTGACCTAGATTCGTCGTTATTGAAGATTGCGGCTAACCGTATATAGGGTGGAATTATTTTCTGTTTTTGACAGAATTCTTGAAAAAGTTTTTTTTGCGTTTTCTTACTTTTTTATTACTCAAACCCTAGGTTCACAAGGAACTATTTGATCAGTATAAGTAACAGGATCGATTGGCATCAAAAAAAGTTTTCGTGAAAAACGCCCATTTTATCGAAATATGTAGGTAACTTTTTTGAAAATCTGTTAATAGGATATTTTTTCTTTGGGTAGTTTTTTTAAGAACATTACATGTACCTTCAAAGGTTAAGGGCAGCCCTTACTGGCCCCGTCGAACATTCAAACCCTGTACAAAAAGTTACGGACTTCAGTAGGTTTAATTCACACCGGAATGGCCGAAAACCTCGCCGCGATATTTTCGAGCTTTTTTTCTAATATAGTAAAAGCCAGACTTTTTTTTAAATTTAAACGGTGTGAATATACCCACAACCGAACTCATCGAAAAGTTTAATGGGAATTGCTTTGAGAGGATTTGATGTTTTTTTTATTGTTCTATTGTAGACTTTGTTCGTTAGATCAAGGTATTAACGTGGGTATTAATGTGGTTTACTTGCCTGAAAGAGGCTTGGCTCGCTCCTTTGATATGTTGTTTTGTTAGATTTTGATGGTTGTATTTATGTATGTATATATATTATAGCGTTAAATTAACTGACTAGATAACAAACTTAAAAATACAACAAACAATATAAAGAAATTACAAAATATGTGATAATTTGGCGTTATTATCGCTCAATAGCGATCGTTGGATTGAACGTGCGTACATACTTAGTAAGTTATGTGACCTATATTTTCTACAAAACAAATCAAATTAACAAAACGTGCAAAAATACTAAAAGATAACCATAGCAAGTCGTAAACTAAAAATCAGCGAGAAGAAATACTTTTTTTGTACGAAATATTAAATAATGCAATCACACGAAGGTCCAACTTTAGAAACTCGTTCGAGTTTTCACGTATTTTTTATGAAACAATTTAAAACTTTTCCCCCCGTCTCAAGGATGACAATCGTATAACTTTGCTCCCGTTTCCCTACTTTCGGAATTGGAGCAGTGCATCCAGAGTTATGGAGAATTCCCCTCTAGATTCATTATGCGAATCTGACCCACTTTTTATGACTCTTGGCTCTTTTGTGAATGAACTCTGGTATCGCATTTGGCAGGCTGCGGATCTGATTTAAGCTATTTTGTGTTCTAATTTTTGAGGCGGATAAAATCTCCCTAAAAGAAAAAATAAATCGGGACCTATATAATTCGGATTATTATCCGAATATCACTATATTAACCGATTTTTAGTCACAATATGTTCACAAAGAATTATTTAAACTCGAAACTAAATTTAAGCACTAGAGCGAGTCTATTTGACCACAGTGACGAGACGTGATCGTAACGTCTCCATTTTCCATACAATTTGTTACAGTGCATCTATTGTGCGGACGTGGAAATGTTGCCGTGTATATTGTACAGTATTTCTATACATAGAAAACACCGAAACCAGCACGGCTATTCAGAAACTCCGTTGCTGCGTCAACGACACAGAATCTAACACAAATACACGGCCAAATGCAAATATTTTAGTTAGTTTAATATTTTGTGCGTTCTGTAACGAATTAAACTACCAGAAAATGTAATTTTTACACAAATCGCAGGCCTATTTCTATGAACCCATGTTACAACAAAGTGTGACATAACGGAGCTTTTGGTAATTATTTTTAGTAATTAAGTAATCTCTTAAAATATTAATTAAAATATAAATACTCTTAAAATTCCAAAAGTAGCACTAATTCGAAATTAGTTATAGAATATTTTTTACTATTTATGGAATACTACTTTTCGCTACTTATATTCCTTGTAGAACGTAAAAAATATTAAAGTTAAAAATACCTTACTTATTTGAATTTTGCGCGAATCTGTGTCAGATTCTATGTCGATGACTCGGTAACGGAGTTTTTGAATAGCCCTGCATACCCGGAACAAATGTATGAAAATAATAAAAAGGCATTAATTTCCTCCCTTGTTGAATCCCTAATACAAATGATTCAGTATTGTTCAGCGGCATAACACAAAGCAAGTTACTGTATGTACGTGAAAATTGTTTCCAATTTATGTGATAAATATTTTTCCTCCGAGTTCTTTATTTGCGAGGGCTCCCTAGAAATTTCGATGAACACAATATGTTCAATTCGCTTGGGAAATACCAGTGCTGATGTATGCCGACAGGACGGTAAAATTTGTAGGCTACCAGAACCTAATTTAAACAAAGTTGTTCGCCCCTAAGTGCGATGAAATTTTGTAAAATATTTTTGAGATAAGCATCTTTAAAAGCTTTTTTAATTCGTTTCGGTGAGTTATTTAGTTCTTAAGGGCTATGAATTTGGTTAAATATGTTTATGTTAACACAGAATCACTGTAAGTGTTAGTAGGTAAACTAAAAAAATCTAACATGTACCATAGCTAGAACTTTCTGCATCTCATCGATCAAGGTATTCTCAGGGGGCAACCTTGATCGATGGTAAAACTTTGCAAAAGTGCGGTTTACCCTGACATTTTGTATGTAGCGTGGCTGTGCATTATCCGTGTCTAGGTCTCGAAATATCGGAGTTGGACTTTTGATGCCGAATACTTAGTTGCGTTGCTGCTTCTTAATATCTGAAGACTGCTGATGGAGTGACAGCATCAGTGATATTCTACCAACTCTTCTCCGTAACAGTAACCCAACTTCGATAACAATACAACTAGATAACGGGTCAGGCCACATACAAAATCAAAGCTGTCGGCGTGAATATATACCTACTATACAGCTACATTTGTTTACAAACGAACTGAGACAAAGGTAAAAGAATACAAAGATAAAAAATAGAAAAAAACGTATTTACTATTATAATTGAGTCAGAAGTAGACTCTTCCACACAATCTAGCGGTAGCTCAACTGATTATTTCTATAGACCGTAGTCACAGTCGTAGTCATTGGCTTACCTTAGCGACCTTTTCATCAAGCAGCCACTGCAGCGCTGTATTGGAGGTGTTGGCGAGCGTAGCCAGCGCAGCTCGCTCCCAGCCCACATGCTCCCAATGCTCTGTCATGATGGCTGCACAGAGCATCGCCGTGGCGCAGCTGTGGACAAATACCGGCTAAAGTAACACGTCCACGGCATCGAGCGTACGCAACGTAAAGCGTCGGTATTTGAAATATAATAAAATAATAAATAAATAAGGCTGGACAATCCACACAGTATCATCTAGCCCTAAGCTAAGCAAAGCCTGTGTTATGGGTAGGTGACCATTCCTACTAGAGGACTGATATACCTAATACCTATATATTTCATAGATATATATTTTTTTATTCTACATAGATAACGACGCACACCCGGATCAAATATCTCGGCAGATATGCCGAGCCAGACACGCTGTACCATAGAAATTAATACAAAGCAACAAATTTTTGCTCCGTACGCTCATACGCCCATACGATCTGGACGCGTAACATTAGGACTGTGATTGATGACATCACACAGACGTGACAACAACGTTATGAATGGGAACTGGCTTCATCCCGCGCAGTTGAATAGACTAATCAATACCTATTGTTTCCAAATAGTAAAAGTATTAAGCTCTCCTTATTCGTCGATTCTACTCCGCTTTGCGTCAATAGGAAACACACCCTAACAATTATGGAAGATGTAATACCGGGTGGCCCATAAGTCCTTGTATATTACTGTAATGTTTTTTTTGCAGAAGTGTTAAGTTTACGTAGCATCGCTCGCGTTGGCGTAGCCAAGTGCTGCTTGATCTTACGGGGCAGCTGAGGACAAATATCAAAGTGCTATAGACCTTACAGGACTTTGAAAAAACTCAAATTACATAAGTAAAACTAGAAAATAAAATGATCACTTATATTTTTTGTTCACTTCAATATTTTTAAGGTAAAGTCAGGCGAACAACCGAGGCGAAACCTTGTTAGGAGGTTCGTTTTCGAGTTGGAGCAAAACTTGCTCCAACTTTTTTATCCTCTAGTATTCTTATAGTTTGTAGTAAGCCTTTTTACAAAGGATATGTTTGACAAACTGTTACTGTTACTGTTAGGATTTATTCGATAATGAATTTAACTCACTTGGAGTTTTGATGTAGAAGCGTATACATGACTGTGATTGATGACTGATATTATTAATAGGAACTTAGATGAGCTAAGTGTGTGTTGACGCGGGGCTGAGTTTGAATGATCAATCACCTTCGTAATATAAACACACGTTACCAAGTAAAGAAAGTATTATATATAGTAAAACACAACTGGATAAATCCAGCAGATAAAGCTTTGAATGTTTCTTTTACGTACAATCTACAGCAAAGGAAAAAATCTTGCTCGGGCACATCCCACCTAATGGTCACGAAGTTTTAAAAGCCCATCTAATGTTTATATTACAATGTCTCTAGGGAGGCAGTTAACAGGTTTATTAGAGTAACGTTTCAACAAGGTTTTTTAATGACTAGAAAAGTACACTTACGTAGTAGAGCTGCGCCAGTCAGTACATTTTTGCTCTTCCTCCTCAAGGTCGCTCGTGTACCATGCGTACAGTTTTATAAATTAGGGGTTTAATTTGGATTTTTTAAGGAAACTGAAATAAGCCGCTAACTCACTATGCTAGCAAATAAAACCACCAAACGTTTTCTGGTAACGACTGTACCAGGACGTAATCCTTACACCAAAAGCAAAGTTATTCCCAAAAGAACATTGTATTTTCTGGTGTCTATAAAAACAGGCGTCTTTATTGCTTCGCTGCTAAAATGGCCAGCTTCTCGGAAAACACGGATAATATCAGAAGTGAGATATTTGGTTTACGACTTTCATGAACCAGGGTTACTGGTGGCGTTATGGCTAATCAAGGTTCTGCTCAATTAGATGAGTAGTGTGTGTTACTTTCTTCTTATTTATTTTATTTATCCATTTAGTCAGACTTGACTTATAGATTTATAACATTCCAAAACGTCAAACATTGTTATACATACATATAATCTAAAGTAGGTAGGTAAGTTAACATATATAAATACTAGCTGAGCCCCGCGGTTTCACCCGCGTCGTGATAGATATTTTGGATAATATACAATATATCTTTATAAATTGTAGGCTAATAGTATATATTGTATTAGTATATAGTGTATATAAGTGTTATTCTGATGTATAAGCTATATTATTGTAAAGTTTCATTAAAATCCATCAGTACTTTTTACGTGAAAGAGTAACCATCTATCCATCCATCCATACTCACTACTAAAATATCGAAACCGACGTAAAATAAAATTTCAGCGCACTATTCAGTTCGAAAGCTCAGATTTAAGGCAAGTCACCTACAATAAAAAGGAATGTCTACCTTTCTTGGGACTTTGCCCGCGCAGTAAGTGGAAATCACAAGGAATTTTGCTGCGGAATTTAGCTTGTATCGCTTTTATAACACTACTGCCCCGACTCTGCCGTATTTTATCTTGAAAGGATAGTTTATTTTATTATACCATATTTATTACTGGTGTGTTTTCTTGAAAATTCTAGAAGAATTGGATACGATAGACACACCTTCTATTTCTTAAATCGGAACAGTATTTGTATCTGTGTTTTGTTCTTCTCTGAGACAGGTATTCTTTGAGATTCTAAATTTTTATTTATAAAATGGTATGGATCAGCTGTGCTACCTGTAATTGTTTGCAATAGTCTGTAGTTAGCTCAATCGTTTCAATTGTAAATACTAGTTCTAATTGTTTATATTTTTGATTGTAAATTTCTTAGTTAAATTATCAAAAAAGAATCCCCAGTACACCATAATTACATAACGATCCGTACGCGTCAACATAACCACCCATTCTCGTTATGTAGATTTGGTAATTTAAGTTGATTGATTTACTGTAACATAACTGCCAGAACAGCTATTAAATCGCTACGGCATAGCGATCTAATAAATCATAGAATGCCAGCAATTACTCATCAGGCCTTTCGCTATTTTCATAAAAACCATGGAATAAATATGGCGCACATTGCGACAGAATCAATGATCCGGGACTAGAGGGCGCCTCTTCGTCTGAACCATTTCACTGCAATGATTGTTCCAAATGGAGCAATAAATAGTTGCTACGTATGAATGCAGTAGTAACAATACTATCAGCCAAGTGCTATGGACTTGGGACTTGGCTAAGAGTATTGTAACTACTGCAGGACTTGGCTAAGAGTATTTTTACTACTGCATCCATACTTCTGCCTGCGTCTTTGTGCACGTCCCATTTCCTGGATATGTGTAACAAATTTATTTTTACCGAATAGAATAGACAATATTTATTTGTCTAAACGCAACACTTGTACTACAATTGTCTAAAACATCCAAAGGTTTTAAAATCATAATTTGGTATCTACAATTATGTCGATTTCGGACAAACCTACTTAATAATTATTTATTTTCTAATTAAAAGGTAAAAGGTAAGGGAAAAGAACTGGAAATGCAAATGATTGTCTCTTTTCTACTTACAAAGTCATGTGAAGGGAAAATGATGAGAAAACGAATAAATTGTAGATAAAATATACAACAAATATTCGAGGCGTGCTGCCGCGAACAATCTGCCGTATCTTAAAATATCCATAAAATGAAATAGCCTGAGCTCCGCTATCCTATAATCCAGGTCAGAAATATCGGAGATTGTATTGGGTACTAGACACGTTCCGAGCTGTCTCTGCATTGCAGACTACGGCAACGAACTTTGAGATCTGATTACTAAAACTTTAGATATCAGAATAATCTGAACGACTGAGTTAAGATGAGAGTTCGGCTGTAAATCTTACAAGTTTGAAACTTTAATCTTTGAATAAACATAAGTATCTAGTTATTAAAATTTTGAGAACAAAGAAAGTTTAGTCTAAATCGAATCTCTTTTATCTCTTCATTAAACACCAATGCTCTTCAAAAACCGTATCGTATGGAAGGTAATGGAGGATTATGCCCAATAGTGGAAACCAGAGCGGCCTTTTAGATTCGATTTATTCAACAGTAAGTATAACTATTTTATTACGAAACCTTCCGGTCAAACCTGGCTCTCTTCAAGACAAGAGTGAATGGGTATTTTCTAGACCTTCGTGATACATCGTCGGCCACCTCTTTTTATCCATAATGTGAGATACAATACAATACAAACATACTTTATTGTACACCAGGAACAGATCATTATAAAGGCCTTATCGCTTAGAAATTGTGGTCAAACGAATGTCTATAGACTATAAAAAAACCTACCGTATTAACTTTTATCTCAATGTGTACCGCCAATGTCGCTATTCACATAAACTGCCCATTAAATGTATCGAACTAATGAAACTTGTGCAAATCTCTGGCTTACGTGACCGTACAACGAACAAGCTTAGGACGGCGAAAGGGCCAAATTGTCGTTCACCTTTACCGCAGTCCCGAACTTTGGTAATGAAATCAGAACTTGGTAAGTTCTTCGGAATTGTGGACACGGCACGGCGAATACAATGAAAGGAAATGTGGAAGAAGGGTTTTCGCTCATGGAATATTAATGTTTGGTTTGGATTATCTGCTAGATTTTTGCGTCACTTGCTGGTTGATATTTAGAGATAACCGTGCGAAAACTCGTGCCTTTTTAATAATATATATAGTCTGTCTGCTAATAAATGAAATAATTGTTTAATTCGTAGGCTCTAAAGAAATAACGAACTTCTCGAATATTCGATCCTCACCTTCAGAATCATGATGTTCAAACTGAGCTCCTATCTCCACGGCAAAACATATTACTTTAGTAAAAAGTAAGACCAGTTTAGTTAAAAGTACCAACATTAGTAAACATCACATTTCCATTCCCAAGGGTTGACTGTCAACAACAACATACTTACATGTTGTGTATTAGTCATGATAAATCGATGAGACCCTGAACGCAGAGGTCGTAACTGCGAAACAACAGCTGCACGCTACAAAGAAGGTATTCTTTGTAGCAGCATTTTCCGAGAACACGTAAAAGCACTACAGTTTCACGCTGAAATGGTGTAGGGTAGGTATGTAGCTACATACTGAGTACGCAGGTGCCTTTTTATACTACTAATTGAGGGAACAGGCAGATGGCCCACGTGGCAGGATGGCCAGCATAATGCTGAGTGAAGGCCATATTTGCCATGAACACTGCTGCGCACAAAAATTGTAAAATATGTAGCTGCGCCCCGCAGTTTCGCCCGAAATCTGGTTTTAAAACCTTCGTCTTGAATCACTCTATCTATTTAAAAAAACCGCATTAAAATCCGTTGTGTATTTTTAAAGATCTAAATATACATAGAGACAGACAGACAGCGGGAAGCGACTTTGTTTTATACTACGTAGTGATGTTCTTTCAAATGTGCCAAAAGCTCGAAGTTCAAACGTGCGTACGCGAATTTACTCCCCCGTGGCCAGACAATACACTACCTACACGTGGCCAGTAGTAAACCTTACACGTGGTGAGTTTATCTCACTCAACGCGATAACTTAGTTGGAAACTCTCTGTTACTTAGGTTAACTTTGTTAGTTTACAGTCTGTTACAAAATGTTTGATAACACTATTTCAAAAGTCCAGTGGAGTACATTGGGGTTCGATTGTACATTTTAAATGATATGGCTTTGTGCCCGAAAAATATTTCTTATAAGTCTCTTATGTTTTAAAAAGGTAAGTTATATTAACTTACCTTTTAAAAACATAAGAGACTTTGTAGAGGTCTAGAGTCTGATCAAATCGGAAGTTTCAGTTAACGTACACACTTACTTAGCGTTTCTCATGTAAGTAATATGTTTTTTGGAAATGAGAAAATAAATATCTCTGAACTGAACGTTGAGCGCTCATTTTTTATTTGGGTGCAGTTTGGTACAGGTGCTTCAACAATAAAAATATTGTTTTAATAACAATTTAAAAAAAAAACTAATCCTTTGGATTCTAACTAAGGAGACTTTGAGATGCTATAAAAAGTAACATTTATTTAACAGCATTACTATGCTATGGATAATAACGATGATCCAATAATATGTGATACTTTCTTGCAAATGACGTCGTTCTACGTCAATACTCCTGACGTATCTACCTACTCTACGTACTTATTGGTGACGTAAAAATGCACTGATTTGTTAGTTCCATGCAATATTTGTCACCGACGTAATTTTCATAGCAACTGAGAATAATGCAGCTTCTTTCGTGTGTGAAATTGCATAATACCGTCCATATTTTATTCAGGTCGCGTGCTCATAAAATTATTCACGAAAGGAGATGCTTGGACAATTTGTTGCATTAGTTAGATATTCTGAGTTTGAATTTCTGAGAGCGTTCATAATTTTTATATACATTTTTATATACATAATTTTTGTATAATGATCATATTGAGCATTCTTGGTGTTTTGCTACGGCGACTCTTTGCTTAGTTTTATACTCCATTCGGTATTTAAAATATGTCAACGAATTCAATGGTTTCGCAGTGTTTTGTTTCATAATGTCAACAGACTAACCGAACCTACCAGAGGAAAAGCAGCTGTTTCCTTCTGTGTATTATTTAACATATTCACTGCGACGACTTGGGTGATGAATTTTGTCGTGGTTGTGGTGTGTGGTTATTATGGCATAACATTCTTAGTTTGGGAAGACCCAGATGCGGACAAAAGACTCTTTTCTATTATATAAAGTTGGAGAAAGGTTTTTAAGTAAGGGGGTTCGTGTATATTTAAAAGTGGCCAAGCCAATTTTCGGTTCTTATTACTAGAACTATATAACTTTATATATTCTTCCGATACTTCTTCTATTATTATTCCGAGTGGGTATTTCCCATTGACTCTTTACTATTTCTTTATGTGTAAAATGAAAAACAGATCGCTTCCTTTGGCAATAAAGGGGACACAACAAAGGATGGATAATGGCCTAGTAGATAAGTGATTTTTAATGACTACGCCATAAAGTGCCGGTAGTTTTGTAGGCAATCTAATCTGGGGTCGTTAAATAGTATCTACATAGCAACACGCGAGGTTTTACATACATATATTGTTTATAGAAATTGTCTATGTTTTGTTCTAGCTAGAAAAACTCCCATTAGCAGTCCGGAGTCAAGAACGACCTGTGTGAGTCGGTGGGCAAAGGTCCGCCTGCGACACAGGAGTTCGAATTAGTAGGGTTCGATTCCCGTCTCGGGACAATTGTGTCTATAATCTGCAGATATTTGTTCCGGGTGTTCTGATCGTTATCTATGTATAATAAAAAATATCTCTCTATGTAATCTAGTGTATTAAGTAAATCAGTTATCTACTACTCATAACACAAGCTCTGGTTAGCTTGGGGCTAGATGATGGTGTGTGGATTGTCCAGCATTATTTATTTAAGAAGTTGGTGGTGTTACAACCCGTGCCTCTTGGTCCTGATCTTGAGCTCTCGGCGCCCTTGCTGGTCTCCTCTTTCATAGGATTATGAATGCGTAGATATAGGAGCGCGGGCATATGTTAGAGCACACATTACCACCATCAGCCTTTTGATTCACGAGAAACGCATAACTGTAGTGTTCGTTTTTCGGCACTTCCGAGCCGAATTTTGACCACGGCGATCAGTCTCAGCAAAGAATAGCCAGGTGCGCTGGACATACGAGTATCATAGTGTACAAGTGTGCGTGCAAACACAGGTGCACTTCACTTCTCTCACACTCATAATCCGATGGGACGGCAGATAGTCACGACCGGGGAGATATCAGGCGCTTATCATCGGTCCTGCACGTATTATAACTACACTATAAGAAGTTAACTGTGAGCAGATTCCCTACAAAGAAAGTCCATAAATCTAGAACACAAGTGCTCGATGAACACTGCACCATCTGGCACCCTCGCAACTTGTGTAACCAAGAACTTAGTTTAGTAACAGTTACCCAGAAGTTACAAAGTGGCCAATTTATATCCTAAGTTGCACTGTTAATACAAGAAGTAGGTACACTTGAAATGTATTGTTTTACATCGCGTTCAAAGTTAAATGTAGCCTAATGTATCCCTCTATAATATTTTAAGGGACCAACTTGTTTATAGTTGGTCGCAATTATTAAATGTAACGTAGATGGAAAAGAAATTTTGAATTCTGAAATTCAGTTTCGTATTAGATCATTAAAAATGTGTATATGCATTTTAAATTTCCAATAACTTACTATCTCACGCTGTCAAATAGCGCCACTTATTATCATCGAGTGACTTTTAATAATGGTCGTTACTTTACATAACGGCGCAGATGCTACGGCGTAGCAGCGTAGCATTTTGTAGCAGACACTTTGTCCCGAACAAAATTGCACTTTTCCTGCAAAATTAGCTCTGAATTTAGTTTTCCTTAGAAATATATCGTTGCTTCAGTCCGCATTTTCGCTTACATTGGACCTTATTACTTTTTGAGAAAAGCTAGCGCATGTTCTTCTATCTCCTTGCTTATACTAGATTCTTGAATTCTAGAAATTTTATTATAAATAAAGGGATTATAGAATCAAAGAAAAGCGGTGCTGATTATTTTGTTAATATGTCTGTTGTCGGTTTCCGAACTCGAATTTTATCGTTTTTTTTTTCGCGATTTTGTTATTAAGCGTTGTTGAAATTTCGTTTGTGGAAATTAGTTTCAACTTTAGAATAACTAAACTATACTCAGAAGGGGCTCTATTTTAGAGATTATTTCTTAGTATATTATTTATTTTCGCCCAAAGATGGCCTAAAATCAATGTTGTAATAAAAAATTATAAGCTATTTCAACACTGTACACTGTTCAAAAGTATTTTTTTTTACGGTTTCGGGAATACCCCCAACATAGTAAATAATGACGAGATCAATTGATATTATCCTTAATTTCGGATGGTAAACATCAAACAGTGTAGTAGTTACCGTACGTAGTAGTTACAGTACCCTTCCACGTTTGTATGGGAAAATGAGCGAATTGTTAAGCCTTAAGCCGCCGTCACGGTCAATAGTAAAATTACGGAATGTACGGATCGTAAAATATTAAAAGTAAACGAAAGCTAGTATTTTATTAGTTACAAATATATAACACATGATATCATACCCATCGTATGACTATGTCTATCGGCTAGGTCATGTGTACAAAGAACCCATTCCGGCGGTAATTGATACGCGAGTTGATATCATGGGACATGACTGTTGGCACGCCTTGTTTACTATGTACAGGGTGGATTGTAATAGAAATGTACCTTGCTTAGGTCTGGATACTGGTAAAAGGCTAATTTTTTAACCTCTTCAGCATTAGGTACTTTTTAGTGTACTCAAAGGATGCCGGCTAACCGGCCTAAGCACCCTTACACGTCCGCCTGTCCGTCCGGCCTAGGCTTATCTTCATAACCGCAGAAAAAGTGTATGAAGCAAGTAATTTTTTTATAGAATTACTAATAGGTAAGTGAATTCCGAAATACCTAAAGATGTCTGTAGGTATTTTGATAAGGCATATAACCCTGCAGAGCGCAAGTGTAACTTATAATTTGGCAGTTTGTTTATTTTATGGACCTAACTACTCACTTAATGTTTCTAACACACATCCTAATCTTTTTACAATTTCCTACATAGAAGAGAACTAACGATAAAGCATATTTCCCGATAAATATTTCAAAAGCCAAAATGCTCTATGAATACCAAGCGAACCATAGGTGCCATATCTTATGGTCCATCGTAAAATATGGCATTTATTACATTCCTAAGCCGATTACATTATCCCGGGTTTCTACACTGCAAAGAAGTATAAGGAAAATGGCTGGATTTCAACGCAAAGCTATTTGCCGTTTGAAAGTTGAAACTTCTTTGCTTCAAAGCTGCTTAGGCATTCCCGTGCCGCCGTTATAAAGTTTGTTCTGCCGTTTCAAGTTGGATATGTTGGATATCTCAGAAGTAGAGTGGTATAATCCAGAGGCCAGAAACAAGAGGATATAGCATACCAGATTTTGAACGAATCATGTGAAATAATCGAAAAACAAAACACGGGGCATAGACAACTCGTCTTGTGGCATACAGAATACAATTCAACCAAGGCGTGTTTAAAAATCAGGTTTGTGTTTATAGCACGATAGACGGTTTGGGCAAGGATCCCTTGTCATAGGGAATAACCCCCGTGGTGAGTATCAAAATGTCCTATGTCATAGGGAATAACCCCCTTGGTGAGTATCAAAATCTCCTATGTCATAGGGAATAACCCCCCTGGTGTAGGTAAAACCCGAAAGGATGAACGCCGCATTCGCATTCTGCCGGTGGTGTCTGAGTTTCTATGCACCGAGTTAAAATAAAACTCCATTAGGTGAGTTTTATTTAAACTCGGTGCATAGAAACTCAGACTTGAGAGTAGAGCTTACCTGGTGAGCAATAGTGTTGCCAGTAGGTAAAACCCTGAAGGATGAACGCCGCATTCGCATTCTGCCGGTGGTGTCTGGGTTTCCATGCCTGCGCCGAGTTTGTGGTAGGCGATGTAGGCGCGCGCTGGACTGCCGTAGGGAGCAATTTTCGTGGCCTTGATTCGCACGGGGTCACACAGAAAAACATCTGGTCGCTGAGGAGAAGGTGCTCCTCACCTATCAAGAAAAGATAATTTTAACCGCTTTTACTTTCATTTTCAAAGACTTTACCTACATAAATATAGCAGTGCAATAAAGTTAGCAGTGGAAGTCGACTGACTAGGTCTTTAAAGACCTCCCATAGCCCAAGAGTAACCATAGTTACATATTGGTATAATTATTTTACTTTACGACATTATTTTGCAGTTGAATATGAACAATTAGAAATCTCTGCGCCGTATGCTGGATTTTCTTTTAGATAGTCGGAAAGTGGGAGTATTTCGAGAACTCCACCATCTTTAAACAAAAGTTTTTTGCAAAAAGGTACGTTCCTATCCTACAATTATATTAGAAAAGGGACTAAACACTACACTAAACATTGACTACCTTTCAATCGTTGCTAAGGGCTTGTAGATCGAATTCGCCGGCAAACTGATACCTAACTTTATAATTTAGGGAGTCTTCTTGGTATTCAGTGACTGGATTAGATATTTGAACAATTACTGAGCGCCTATTCTTCCTATTTCTTACCTATTTATACATTGTACATTATTAAATAATAATGTACAATGGCGTTCATCGTTAGCTAAGACCTGACAGGTTCGAAGTGTCGTAATTACATCAGTTTGGATTTTATATTATGAAACTTGCTGTTTCTCTATAAAACGGCTATCTTCATTTACTAAAATATTCTAGTATAAAATAGTTCTATATTCATAGAAATTAACTTTAAACGTAACAGGGGCTCAACTAACAATGTACGCCACTGTACCTACCTATGCTACATTTTAATTTTGTAGATGTAATAATTGAACGTTTTTGATCTCTAAAACGTTCGTGCGATCGTTTTTGTCCAACTCTCTGAATTAATATTTTATTCCCTTGACAAAAATATTGGCAAAAAGCCCCTATCCCCATTGATATTCAAATCATACCGACCTAATAGATTCTGGTACTCCTGAATTTTTATGTTTGGTAATAGGAAGAACATATAATAGATCCGATAGGTATCTTTAACAATGGTCATAAGGTAGGTGTATCGGTAGAAAATAAATTCCTAGCCTTCGACACCTTAAAGTACCTACCTACAAGTATGCCTACGCCACTGATGATTTTCGATCGTCAGATATCTTTTATAATAGGGAAATATTGTAAAAGTCTGTAAAAGAATAAGTAGAGTATTACCTATTTGAGTAGGTATTACTTGTTTAAACGACAAAATATAATTGGTTTAATTACTAAATTAAACAAATACCTACTGCTAGAAAAATTAGGCATGGATAACAATAAAGCGTGAATCGGAGGTGGCAAGTAAACCAATTAGTCCCTATGACACGAAATTAAAAGCTTAGTAGACACAGACAGCACGTTACATGTGTTAAATACCTCCCTAAATCACCAGAATTCTGTCATTTACCACTTTCATATTTACCAAAACCACGTACAAACAATACTTACATTCACTACGAAATCCGTACCGAATTTCATGAGGTCAATAAAAGGTCCCCAATCACATTTTAATAGAGGTATTTTTTTGTAGTTCTCGTGTTGTGATTGGTACGACAATGAGCGCGATTAGCGAGACGAATCGTGAAATACGTGCGAACCCGGCGAGCGCTGGAAATGGACTGGGGGAAATTCGGAAAATGTAGCGTTCTAGGGGTGGGATGCCGCCGTGGGGAATTAATTTTATCGATGTTTTATCGGAGTTGAACGTTTTAGGTAAATAGGTTTCTAAATAATTACCTACTATAAAACGTAGAGATAACGCACGGTAACGATTTCCACTATGACGCCAAATACCTAGTATTATTCTGTGGATAATAAATAAAGGTAGTTATACATTTGTAGGTAACGTAGGTACTCCGTTCTAGAGTCGAGGTTGGTCTATTTTCAAAGACAAAGGAATTAATGAAAAATTAAAAACAACTGGTAAGTAGCAAATTAAAAACAATTGGTACCTACCAGTTGTTGTTAAGTTAAAGCAAGGTACTTACAGCATACTTTTACCTAATCATTAAAATCCAAAACACAAACTTCAATAACCTATATTTGCATACGCGCAGCGAAACTGGCTTAATTCGAATTCGACCAGACTCTATCAAAACCAAAAATAGTTTCTAACTTTTGCGACTTGCTCGGAAGTTTCGTAGATTATTTATTTACTAGGTACCTAAAATATATTTTTTTTACACAATCGGGCAATTCATAAAATATCTTATATAGGTATCTAGAGGTTTATTACGTGTTTCTATCTATGACTTATTTTTTAATTCTTTATCGTACTAATCTGAAAAAAAATGTTGTTAATGTAAAAATAGCAATGCTGTGGGCTACCTTGTACCCAGGGTTGGAAAAAAAACAGTTTTTTTTATATTTTATAAAACAAACAGTTCAAAATGTTTAAAACAAGTGTTTTTTTTGTTTTTATTGTTTTTTTTTACTTATCAATTTCAAATCAATTAAAGCGAATAATAAAATAATCCATTTCTAAACTATTTCCTAATTAACATTAGTAAAAATTAACAAAACGAGAAATATTTACTTTTGTTGCATATCTCAGTAACTCTAATCTAATTATTAAAAATGATTATTATTATTTATCAATACAAAACACTTTACATACACCTTGTATGTAGTGTTGTAGGTAGGTAGAGAACTAGAGAGAGAGCGGGGAATAGGTACCGTACCCACTAATCCAGTGAATTACTTTCTTTCGACGGCCGACATAGGGACTTTCCCTGCGGGACTTTACTGGCGGGGAGTTACCTATGCAATGTATAAATACCACAGCCTGTCTGTGGTATTTATACACATTCATTTGCACTTAAAGGTAGTTTTAAACCCTGTTTTTTTCTTAATATAAAACATAGTTTTATTTAAAACTGTTTTAAACACGTGTTTTAAAACAACTTGTTTTAATCATGCCAACCCTGCTTGTACCCGTGCCTTGTACATAATGCTTGCCTAAGTTATCGATAACAAGGCATCCCTATCACTGATTGTACGGGTGTATGTTCGGTTGGGGAGGGGAAAAGTCGATACTTACCACCACCTTTCATCATTAAACTATGCACTCTGCACTATAATTAATTAGAACACTAAATTCTTTAACTGTATATAAATCACGTCACAGAGGATTATGTATAACGGAACGGTAGGTATAATACCTATTATTTTAACGCTACAGTTAAAATGGCATGCAACTTGCTAAAGATGTAGGTACTTTACTTATTAAAGGGAAATAATTGACTTCCACGTTTCTCATCAGCACACAATATGTATTTACGTCCACAACCGGACAGGTCTGAACTCTGGACATGGCTTTTCATTACGAGTAGGCTTTCCATAATAAACACGCTTTGCAATTCTGATTCACAGACGGTATGTAGGTATATATTTTTAAGGCAGCTCTCACGATATCCCCGACAAAATTGGAGGGCGACGATTCTTACGCTGCGACCGCCACGGCCAATTATTGCATAGTGCACCTACCCACTTGTACTTACTTACTGATAACTATCGAGTTAAAATCTTATTTCGATGACGACAACTTGTAAAATATTTTTGTTGGTAAAGTGTATAATTTTTGCACATTATACCTAAGTATATTTGGTAAATACAACTTTGAAAATTTGTTTTACTACGAAATTTTTATCTTTGAATTATATTTTGACTTACCTAGAATACCAAAGAATTTTAATTATAATACTTGACTTTCCCATGTTAATATTGAGAAACGCGGTAGAGCGTCAGTCATGTTCTGGTCGTTTTCTATGTATAATAAAAAATATCTATCCATGTAATATATAGTATTATGTATATCAGCTATCTAGTACCCATAACACAAGCTCTGCTTACCATGGGGCTAGATAATGCTTTGTGAATTGTCCAGCATTATTTTTTTATTTAAGTTCGGAAAGAACGGACGACGCAATAGCAGTGGGTGGATATCGTTATACGAACCATGGGACACATTGGGCACGCTTCGGATATCTTTTATTATAAACATTACATTCTCAATAATGTTAATAATTCATAATTTCAAAAGTTTTATTACATTCTCTGCCTTATGGCGTAAAAAAGTTCGAGACCAATATTTTTCACTTTAAATTTCCCGGTATAATTCTTAGCTCTGATTAGTCAAGACAACTAGCTTCCTAACCAATCAATGACTGTCGGTCTGAACACACAGTCAAGCAAGCGTTATTTTTTTGTTATCATTTGTTGGCCAAACATTACTACACTATAGGCCAACATTTATAGCATAGACAGCGGTGACAGTTACAGCTACTAAAACAATCATACATTCATTCGTTCGATTTTTTATCTGTATTGGCGGCACGTACCGGAACGGAACGGACGGCAACTGGCAGGCAGGCAAGCAAAGCAAAGCAAGTTGGTGGGGGACGATACGGACACGAGTTCATTGCGCTTTTTTTACTGAAATTCTCTGATAGTTTCTTGTTTTCCATTATAATTTAAACTCAGCTAAAGCAACAAGTTATCATATCAACAAACAAACAAGGTAAGATGCAACGACATCTTCATTAGTTAACTATATCTGATCTGGCACTATTCCTGATGTCAGCGGTTGAATTTTTATGTAGTTATCTATCTTCTGCATTCTGGTAGTATTATCAATTATTTACATGCACCTTTGCTTGCAGTTGGGGCTGAAAGATCTTCGAAACATACACGTGGTAGTTTCAAACTTCGAAGTCTTTTGTTCGCATTGTATCTATTGTTGAAGTTATGGCCGTTACGCACGGTGTCGGTGGAATAATTTTGTATGATAAAAATATAGGGTAGTTCCTTTTTATTGTTCACATGCGTATTCTCATGATACCATCCAAATACCTTATCCTAGCTTATCTAATACATATTTAATACGTTTTGTGCAGATGTCAGATGCAGTAGAAGTTCCCACATCTTCTCCCAGTGAGCTCTTGGCATCAGGTCGTAGGAATCTCGCTGTAAAAGAGTTCACATCAGCGGTGGAGACTTTGGCTGCTGCCTGTGAGCTTCTTGCAAAGGAGCATGGTGACACTGCAGACCAGTGCGCTGAGGCCTATTTGTGGTAAGAACTTGGAAACATACTTTGGTTGAACGAAAATTAACTAACTAAATCAATATTTAATTCACCATATTGTTACACATCAAACTTGATGTCATTTGAATTCAAAATCATGATTTACAGAGTTTCAGTACACAATGAAGACATTTTACAAAAACTTAAAAAAGCTTTCATATCATCGGACCAAAGTTGGGACAAATCCAACATAAATTTGATGAGGTTTTTATTCAGGAATAGAAGCTTTCCATAATTAGTAATAAATGCTGGACAATCCACAAAGCATAATCTCTATACTCCCAAGCTATGCAGAGCTTGTGTTATAGGTGACAATAAATAAAATGATATTACATTTCATCCACAGAAAAATGATTCTAAATTTTAATAACATATTCTGTTGTAGGTATGGAAAATCTCTACTGGGTCTGTCCAGAGAAGAGAGTGGAGTTCTTGGTGATGGTGTTCCAGGAACCGGCAATGCTGATGCAGAAGAGGAGGAGGATAATGAAGGTGTGTAAATAACTGAAATCTTACCACAAAATCTAGATTAACTTTCATGGCCCATGACCTAAGTAAGATCCCCAGGCGCCGTCAGTCAGCGGGGGCGGTGGCGCGACACGCCTGAGCGAGTAGCACTGTAACATGGGCAGTAAATGAGTTAAAACACATAGCTCATTCCCAATATAAAAAAAGGTACATACCAGGGTTGTTGCTTGATTTTTGATCTTACTATACAAGTAAGTTACCTTCCCTTATAAAGCTTGCGATGCTATCATGAGATGGACACTGGCAGAATTGCGTCAATCTAGACGCAGAGCCATCTAGGAAGAAGTTGAAGTTGATTTTTGATCTAGACATCAGCAGATGCTGATGCTGATTTTGATTTCGGGCAAGTGTGTGTTGGATTCAAACGGAGTGTGCCACATTAATTTAATGTCCATTAGGAACATAGTCTCGAAAAGTATGCACTTTTTTTAAGGTTCAGTACCCAAAAGGTCACACAGGACACTGTTTCAAAGCCTCCACTGTTTGTTGGTCTGTCTATAGTCAGGCATACACTATACTATGACATTGTAGCAGTCAAAGGTCATCAATGGATCAATGCGGCTTGGGACTGCTAATTGTGGAGTCGTCATTCGGGAGCAGCCTATGTTCAGCAGTAGACTATACTATACTATTATTCTACAGAACAAGATGGTGAAAATGGAGTGGCTGACGAAGAAAAGACTGGTGAAGCTGAAGCAGTGAAAGAAAATGGAGAAGCAAGCGTTGCTGAGAAGGAAGCAGGGTCCTCTAACGAACAGGCTGCTGAGAAAATTGAGGCTGAATCGACCACCAATGATGAAGGGATGAGTGCCGATGATGAAGAACCTGTAAGTTCATCCTGACACATTCATAAAAAAAAGTTAACCATAACTGGAAGAATATTTGGGGTCATACACAATCAAACTGGAAGGTGTAGGTAATTTGACCACCATAAATGTAATTTATTTTTATTTTTAAAGATTTTAAGGTATTTTTGTTATTCTTGTAAGGGCGTATCGTGAAAGAGTTGTTACAAACTGCATCAAACATCCTGAGATAAATAATGCTGGACATTTCACACAGCATTATCTAGCCCCAAGCTAAGCAAAGCTTGTGTTATGGATAACTGATATACAATACATTACATTACATAGTTAGATATTTTCTATTATACATAGAAAATACCCAGAACACCCGAAACAAATATCCGCAGATCGTACAAACATTTGTCTCAAGGCGGGAATCGAACCCGCAATCTCCTGCGTCGCAGGTGGACCTTGGACCGCGCCACATCGGAGTTATTGTGACAAGGTGATATAAACGCATTATTGCATTTACATTGGTTATTAGTTAATAAGACCGCGTGATATATTCGCATTATAATTTGCCAGGGCACTACAAATGGCGAGGCTGAAGACTGCGAGGCCGATGCTGACGTGTCCATGATGAACGCAGACGGCGAAGACGAAGCAGAGGTCGACAACCTGCAGCTGGCTTGGGAGATGCTTGGTAAGTTTATTACAATGCCTTCCAATGCCTTTATGATCTATTGACCTACAGGGAGGACCCTACCTAGTTTGATGGATGTATGGATGGATTTTTGTTACTTCTTCATGACAAAACTTCTACGTGGATCGGGCTGAACTTTTGCATACAGGTAGTTCTAGGCCTTACTCTGCTCTCGTTCTTGGCTTTACTTTCATACCATAAATCAATTCCCATGGGATAGAAATAACCTTAAAACGTTTCCATAGATACAACGCGTGCGAAGCCTCTGGGAGAAACTGATCTTCTTCCACTAGTGGACAAAAAATTTAAGTGAATAGTAAAATAATTTTATTTGATAATAATTTATATATAAAATATGACTTGTCTAAGTGCTTATTTTGTAAGCCTAAAGAAATAAATGATTTTTTACTTTACTTACTTTACTTGATAACGTAATACTATACTCGGAAAAATCACTTCAATTTCACAATATAGAGTTTGCAATGTATTTGTTTTATCTTTTTGCAGATCTCTCGCGCAGCATCTTATTCAGGCGGGTGCAGGACGGTGGTGGCGACGCGGCGCGCACGTTACTCGCTGATGTGCACTTGGCTTTAGGAGAGGTTGCGCTCGAGAGTGAGACTTACGATAAAGCTGTTATCGACATGCGTAAGTTTTACTACACATTCTTTGGTTTATCAGGACTTTAATTAAATAAAGCGCTTCACCATAACAATGTTATCGTCACAGAATTACACATTTTGGCCTTTTTCCTTTCATGATAGAGTATGAGTTATATTAAGTACAGGGAGATGTATGTACAAAACAAACATATTTAGTTATGAATGTGCATCCAATGTGCAACCTATGTCTTTTGCTGCAATAAATACTTTACTTTGTGTGTCAAAAGATACAAGGTTGTAAACAATCTATCTCTTCATGTCAAATCACCACACACACTCCAGAGTTTCTTTCTGTGACGATACAATTGTTATAGTAAAGAGAGGTTAGCAGACAATGGTGTGTGGATTGTCTGTCATAATTTATTTATTTATTATTACCAAACCATAACAGAGCATATAGTTGAAATCGGATTATATTTAGTTTCTAAGTAGAAGGTGACTTATAATAAGCCATAATTAAATGCATCATAATTATGTAGATAGGATCTAAAATTTTGCAGATGTTGAGATCATCTTGGAGTAAGTTTAACTAACATTTTTAATTTCTTTACAGAAAGCTGCTTGGATCTCCAAAAAGATCTTTATGGCGCTGATGATAGGCGCATAGCAGAAACTCACTATCAAATTGGTAAGTAAATTATACTTTTTTTATAACGGACACACCCAATGCAATAGAGTACCTTTTTATATTTAATATTAAATTTAGGAATAATAAATTATACATTACAGAAAAACTGAGTAATATAAACAATAACCATAACCATAATTGAAACAGCTTCTGACTACAAAATCGACTGATCCTAATCAATACCTATCGAGAGCTTCCCATAGACGCTGGCTGCATTACCCAGCTGTATGCCATAAATTAATATTATTTTTTTAAACCAGCAAAAATATTAATTAATAAACCTTCTTACAGGCCTAGCCAACTCCCTAGCATCAAACTTCGAGGAAGCCATCACTCACTTCAAGAACGCTGCAAACATCCTCGGCACTCGCATCAAAACGTTGGAGACGCCCGGAGCGGCCGACGACGTTACTGTCAAGAAGTATACCACTTCTGATCCGGGGTACTCTATCGAAGGTGTGTATAGTTTGATCTATTTAGCTGGAATCTGGTCTGACGTCTGTGCTCCGGCCAAACTCAAGATACTACATTATGTTTGTAAACATGAGCTACTTATACTTAACCTAAAAATCACTTGTTAGATATCTTGACAAAATTTAAAGATGTTTGGCCATAAACAAAAATTAATAAATTGTCCTATGTATGAGTGCTTACTAATATATCGGTACAACACAGTAGATACATCATAGACAACAAAATAAATAAAATTAACAATAAATAGCTACATTGCTTGCCTTTTGGCTAAAAAGGGTCAAACTCAGCTAAGTGCTGAATCACGCGTGGCGCGGAACAACGCTGGTTTCAGTTTGAACCTGATTAATGAGTAACTTCACGAACACGGAAGAGAGAAGAGACAAAAAATAAAAAGAAATAGGAATAGGAAAGTGAATGCAACCACCAAATTTGCACTACTTGTCGATTGGAGCTAACATATATTTTATTGGCCAAAGCGAAATCGGAGTTTTTGTGTTGTGGGTTGTTTTCAAACATTATTCTTGAGTTTGGCGGTATTATAGATGATTCTACTCGACTAAATCTCGCTACCGCTTGATTCATATAAAAAAAAATATATAATAACAGCTAAATGTTATGATTCCAGGTGAGATCAAGGAGCTGAAGGAACTGCTTCCCGAGATACAAGAGAAGATCCAAGACATGATGGACTACAAGGCGGAGGTAAGGCCGTGCGACTGTCTCGAGGAGACTCGCAAGATGCTCAGGTCTATGATCCTGAAGGAGAAACACCGGCCTGAGTGCCAGGTCTAGGCTACTGTAGGCTGTAAAGAAAGAAACAGAATGTGACCACGCCGCGCAACGTACGCAATAAAATGTATGAAACGGCATATAAAGTTTGTATGAAAACAGAATAGAATCTTCCAGGCATCCTGTAGGTGTAAAGGTTAAAAATCGTGTCAAAGTTAATGGTACTTTATTATTGAAGATAATCGTAGAAGGCCTAGAGTAAAAATACACTCTGTTTTCATACAAAATGAAGCGACATCTTAGACGCATCATGCGTTGCCTCCGTTGTCTGGCGTGGGCACAGTCTGTTTCTACTTTAAATGTTGTCGCAGAACTGGACCACCCCACTGCCGCACAAGACAAAAATGTGCATTCAAATTTCGCTCGCTTTGAGCTTATGGCAAAGCAGTTGTCACTGTGAAATGCCTCTTAAAGATGACTATTAAAGCCCGTATTTGAATGCTTATTTTTGTACTGTGAGGTAAAGGTGCTGGGTGTATGTGCTCTGGTCCTTTAGAGTGTTCAATTAATGCAGTCAAAATACATTTGTACGTTAGATTTGTAAAAGCTGGTTCGTAGTCGTGATTTTAAACATTCCGAGACAATATTTTGTTGCTAAAATGTGCCAAAAATGGTAACTTGTTAATGTGATAGCTGTTAAATTGTTGACTGAGCTCTTCGTTGTCAGTATTATTATTATGTGCCTTAGTATTTCGAATTTGTAGGATTAATTTGTGTTTTTACTAAATTAATAATTGATAATTTTAAAATTATAGGAATAATTTTAAAATTATCAATTATTAATTGCCGATACATGGCGAGAAATGATTGTGATAATGATAACTAATCAATTTTGAAATCAATGCAAGAACAGACTGATTCATGTTTTAGTAGGTATTAATTTTAGTTAACGAATCTCAACCTTTTATAATACTCGTTAGTTTTAAGTTCATTAGTAGTTTGTAAGTTGCATTTACCACACGGCCACTTTTGTACTGGATTTTATACAATTATCTGAATAAAGAATTTCAAAATTAAAGGCTTGTTTATTTCAGACTGAAAAGCCAATACATGAATGGCCATGTGGTAGATAATGTTAATTTAGTTCTTGTCATGGCCATTGATGTATTACCAATATTACCTTTCCTTTTTATTCGGAGTTAGGAGTAGTAAGCTCAGGGAGTCATCAAATATTTTTTAATAAATAAAATTATTACCTACGTCTATTGAGACAGACGCTAAAGCGTCAACCAAGTACGGAAAGAAACAAGCGACGCAATAGCAGTGAGTGAGTATCTTCACACGGATCATTGGGCACGCTTTTGGTCCCTTCTTTATCTCAGACATTAAAAACCTACTTTTGCATGTCTAGTTCCCATGAATAGAGTAGGAGTACTAAATTTAAAAATTAATATTATAACTTTCTTGAGTTATTGAGATCTGAAAAGGGCAATTAACAAATGTCTCATCAAAAACCTAAACCACTTTTATATTAACCTAGGAAGTTGAAATACGGCATGAAGGTAGATCATCAAACATTTTATCGGAGGAAAAAATGTAATGAGAAAACCAAAAACTGAATATTTGAGGTACCAGTATCGATGCCGATATTGATCTTCAGGAGACTATTTGTAAATATATCACTGGATTGAAGCCCTATTGTTTTAAAATTTCACACATATATATAATAATAAATAATGACCCAAATCTGGAAATAATATAAATCCTACTAATATTATAAACGCGAAAGTTTGTAAGTATGGATGGATGGATGGATGTTTGTTACTCTTTCACGTAAAAACTACTGAGTAGATTTTAATGAAACTTCACAATAATATAGCTTACATATCAGAATAACACATAGGCTACAATTCATAAAGATATATGTAGTATATTATCCAAAATATCTATCACCACGCGGGTGAAACCGCGGGGCGCAGCTAGTAATTCATAAAAAAGCCGAGACTACAGAAGTATCACACCAAATATAGTTAGCTAGATCCGAATAACTATTTTGGTAGGCACATAGGCAGTCAGTGTTGCCTATGTGGTTGCCTACACTGACTGATTCATTAAATCTTCTGAATTAACCACTATTCGTAAATACCCGTAAAAAAATATTTGTGAAACAATTTTTTCCTTATTCAAGCAATTCGCTATTTCAGACTCTAAAACGAATGCGCGAAAGTCTATTCTCGAACGGCGCTGGGTCTTCAAGCGGCAGTTTCTCCAACGGATCTGGCAGCTTTACCAACGGAAGCAGTTCTGCAGGCTCTGGCAGTTCTCAGGCCAAACCAGCCGCTGATATATCCCATCTCATCAAGCGCAAGAGGAAAGCCAGCGAAACTGAAGCGGAATCTAGCGCCAAGCGGCCGAATAACGAAGCGGTAAAGGAAGATAGCAACGAAGCGGAGCCTAAAAGCGAAGAGTCGCTTGGTAAAAGTGTTGTAGCGCCTGGTAAAAAAGTCGTAGCGGCTAAGAGTGCAGTGACAACTGGTAAGGTCGAGGCGGAATCCAGTGACACGGTTCCAGAAACTTCGACGGTGGCGTCTCGGAAAGTTGAGGTTAGCAACGAAGCTGAATCAAAGGTTACTGGTAAAAGTGAAGTAACTGGTAAAACGGAATCCACCAAGAAAGTTCTAGAAACTAAGACCGAGGCAGATTCTTCTAAGAAAGTTGATACATGAGTTAATTTCGTTTTGAGATGGGTTTTGGCAGGTTTGAGAAAGACTGGTAAAGGTGTGGTCAATATGTAAGTTTAATCAGTTGTTTTTTATTTATGGCTGACCACGCCTTAATAATAATTATTTGGATCACTGCCACATTATTTAAAAGATTTGTATAATATTGTGTTCATCAGAAAAGAAGTGTGATTTGTAAAACACTGCCAGTATAGTCTTCAGACTTAGTTATGTCGACTGGTTTTCTATAATTACCTTATTTCGGTTTTGAAGTAAGATTATTGATAATAGTTTCGTATTTGATGTAGTGTAGTGAAGAGCTTACATGGTTAAATAGTGCTTAAAACATAACAACTCTAATGTCATTAACGTTTTAACTTGCAATTTAGTTATGTTTAACTTACATTGTAAGTTATAATCCGTGTTTTCACAACTAACTAGAATACCCTAGCTTAACTAAAAGTAGGCATCCAATCCACAACTAAAATTAATTATGATTAAATATCGACGAAATGACTTTTGAATCTATCATGGTTATTAACACTAAAGTTATTTAAAATGGGATATTTACACGGAGTAACTCAGTGATCATGGCGCATGAAACTGTGCCGAAATATTGGATAACTCAAAAATCGAATCATGGTAAATATCCCGTTTTAAATGACTTTAGTGTTAATTATGATTAATCGTCATTTAGCGTCTTTAATAAAACCTAGTTATTTAAGAAAACTTTGTTTTACATTTATAATAATGTGTTGTGTGTTAAATCTGATTGTTATTACACTACACATTCAATTTATTAAAACCATTTTATTATATTCTGTAACTTAATTATAAAGGTAGGTAAAACTTACGTTATTATTAAGTTAAAATCTAGAATCTGTTAGCGTTAGGTCTAGGTTATTGTTAATCCGTATTACAATCTTATCTTATGTTCGAGTTCCAATTAAATAAAAATTTTGATAAAAAAATGTTTGTCACTTTTTGAGTCATAATCTGACGCAGTAAAAAACCTACAGCTATTTTATTATTCATGTACCAATATATCAATCCTTCAGTTTATATCAAAGCTTGGTTTTATGATACCTACCGTTACATAAATAACCCTCAAGGTATATATCTGTACTAATGTTATAAAGAGGAAAAGTTTAATTTTTTGTTTGTTTGTTTGTAATGAATAAGCTCCGAAACTACTGGACCGATTTTAATAATTCTTCTTCTTTCTTCATTTTTAATAGTTTACCTTTGGAAAGCTACACTATCCCCGGTGAACATAGGCTATATTATATTTTCAAAAAAGTTAAGGATCCGTACTAAAACCGCGCTAAGCCGAAGAGGTCCGCTAGTCACGTATAAAATAAAACTTATATTAGATTTCATATGAAAGGCCATTAGGAGATCAAACCTGGTACAATATTACACTGCACTAGTGACTAGTGCAGTAGTAACATACGGTATTACAGTGCATTTGTCTCGCAAAACTTAAAAAAAAACGTGCAATATTAAGATTTCTTTTGTTGATTTTTAGTTTAAAAAAAATTACGGTATCGTCCGTTATATTTTTTTTTCGTGGGTTAACAACGAACCTTGTTTGTGTTCGAAGAACATCAATGTTTCGAGTGCGATTCTACACCCAGTCCCTCCGAACACTGCGCAAAAATCCAAATTATAATCTTAATTTAGTAAAACGCGTTCATACCCGCAGGCAGAAGCTTGTTAACTATAAATTCCTGCCATCGGCCGAACACATACCATCATGACAACAACGTGAAAAAATCAAAAGAGAATATTCCACGTCTTTTACAGTCTACGTAGTTAGTGTACTCTTTGGTTTTTCTCTTTTTGGCAAGTGACAATGTCTAGTATAATTTTTCAATTAATTCGTAATTCGACAAGGCTAATAAAATAAGCCATTTTTTTTCGTTCAGGGTTTGAAACCATGTTCGAACTTCGTTAATAAATCTAAGATCTCATAATAAAACCACTCTTCTAAATTCTCTGTACAAAATGTCTGGTGACACTGCCGAGGTCCGACCCAAACACATGACCTACTCCAAATCCGCGGTCCCACTCATAGGAGCAGTCATAGACTACATCGAAACTAGCCTAGATTACATAATAAGGAGGTCATTCAATAAATCAGAGAAGCTCAATGCCAAGTTCTCAAGATCTACGTTATCAGCTGGATTTTTAGCAGTCGTATGCTTTCTGCTCGGGTTGACCTGCAATGTGAAGTTCGAGGTGGTTACCCTGGATGATGAACCTTTGCCGAAAGATCTCCACTTTATGCTTATGAGTAGTGAGGATAAGATCTACATCGAAGACATCGACGTTAGCCGTTAGTATCTTTTCCCTTGTGATTGTGAGACCACCATACCACGCCACCATACCATGTCCTATGTCTACTGTGGACTAATATAGACGGATGATGATCATGATGTCCTACTAGTTTCTGCCAGCGGCTTCGTACGCACGCATTGATTCAGGGATAATAAATTGGAGTGTTTTAAAAAACTATAAACCGAATTCAAATAATGAAAACGAGTTAAAAACTTAGTTTTAAATATACCGTTTTCAGGTGTAATGTGGTGTGTAGAAGCTTCTGATGTGATGGTGTTATTGATATGCTGTGTACTCATTTTTAACTCTGCGTTTGTGGTGAGTTCTTTTATCGTTATCTAGTTTATTGTTAGGTATTTGCGTCAAAACCTACAGGTAGTTCCCTAAGTTAAAGCAAAGTAGTAAGGTCACGAGAGAAGTAAAAGAGTTAATAAGTACATCATAACTATAAAATATTAGTTTATTTAAACACAATTCCCATATTCACGGTTCGTCACATAGGTACTTTAATTAGTGCAAATATAGTTATACAAATTTAAATTTTTATCACAGCTTTTCCTACGTTATCTCCTTGTAGCATCCCAACGAACGCATCGAAAATGTTTGGGAAGCCCTCTGTGACATGTTCCTTTACCTTCAACTGTCCACTGTGGATCCAGCCCACTAGTTCAACGAATGCTTCGTTCCAAGTCTCTGCCCATCGGTTAACAATGAACCCTTGTACCTTAATCTGGTTTTGAACCAAGCTTGGCTGGATAATCTTCGCAGAAGGAATCTCTGTATCGTTATAAGAACTGATACTGCCACATACTGAAACTCTTCCGAACACGTTCATTTGGTTTATGATTAAACTGCTGATCTCACCTCCGACGTTGTCGAAATAGCAGTCTACGCCGTTGGGGGCGGCTTGTTTTAGCGCAGCGGTGATATCCGAGGTCTTGTAGTTAATAGCCTTGTCGAAGCCGAGTTCTTCTTCTAGCCATTTCACTTTGTCGTCGGAGCCGGCAAAGCCTATGACTCTGCAGCCCTTGATCTTTGCTATCTGGCCGACGAGCGACCCCACCGCGCCAGCCGCGCCCGTTACAACAACAGTCTCACCTGCTTTAGGTTTGCAGATTTCTAAGAATCCGAAGTAAGCTGTCGCACCGGGCATTCCCACTGCACCGACCCCATGAGACTCCGACAGGCCTTTCAGATTGGGGAGTTTGTACGGTTTGTTGACGATGTCTGGTGGTGCAGCGGTGTTGATGACGGCGTGAGTGCACCATCCTTGATGTGACACGACTTTTCTACCGATCGGGAACCTCGGGTCCTTGGAATCTATGACTTCTCCCACTTGGAATCCGAATTGGTCGTAAGGCAGGGTTCTAGACCCGTGGTATGCTCTCTGGTATGGGTCAACGCTGACCCACTCTGTCTTAACCAGGATTTCCCCATTCTGAATTGGGGGAAGATCATATTCGACAATTTCGTAGTCACTTCTCTTGGGAAGCCCTTGGAACTTGTTGACGACGACGTACTTTTTAGCTTTCACCATTATGCCGACTGACGACGACGCTACGCTACAACCGAATGTAGAATTTGGATCAATTTAAGATTACGTTAGGATATTCTTGATATAGTATCGCAACGCAACGAAATCTATACCCGTTATCTGTGTTTAACGTCACCTGAATCAAGGACCTTTCGATAAAGTATGATTGTACTGATGTAATATAACGATTGTACCAATCTTTTCCCCGATTATCCATCCCCATGATGCAGCTGATGCTTACCAGCTAATTAGTTTTTTTTACCAAAGATAACAAAAAATCATAGGGTTCTAAAACAATTCTTAAAATCAAACGTGTAATTTCTACGTGAAAACAAATTAGCTCTTTCCAAGTATTCATTCGGTATATACAGCTTTGTACTTTTAGTAAAAAAAACCCTAAAAAGCTTACTAACCTAATAGCGCCCCTCCACTATCACCGGTGAGATCTACACTATCTTCCATTCCTCGGTAAATGTCTCCGGTCTCTGTCTCTAAATTTGCCCTCCGGTAAATTATGCGGTGAACCAATGATCGGCAATAGTGTGGCAAAAAAACTACTTTTTATATATATCAGTTTACTTTACACTTTTTAGTAGGACCTAATTTACCCCGCTCATTCGGAATGGCATGTAGATATTTTTTTGAGAAAATTGACTCGCAAAATTGCAAAATTTATAAACAATTAAGTGAAAAAAATAAGGGTGTTTGATTTGGCAACCGAAAAAAATACGTAAAGCAGAACAAATAGCAATTGATAATTTTATACAAGAAACACAATTGGAACTTAGCGTAGGTCATTTCTTAGAAATTGTTAAATCAAATATTTTTTAAGAACAGTGTGATAACATCTTTAAACTTAATTTTATTCCAAGGGGATTCTGGTGAACCGATGAGTTCACTGGGATCCCCTAGCTAGGGGATCCTGGTGGGCGAAGTGGTTAGGTATTAAACTAACCTGTGTATTCTTTTACATATGTTCAAGAGGTCTCCAATAAGCGAATACCTCTTCCTTCCATGGCTGGGTCTAATTCTACGAGGCCTATTCCTTCGCCAAGCTCCGACGGTGGGCGCGCTCCTCTATACCATGGCTGTTATTAACGGGACTATCAATCCCTTGTTCCTGACTGCCTTCTCATTTCTATTCCGTAAGTTCTTTAAATAAATAAATAAAAAAATACAATCGACTCATCATCTGTCCCAGAGTAAGCAGAGCTTGTGTTATGGGTACAACCTAAATTTTTTTAAACTTTGCGATTTGTTAACATATCAAAGATACATTTATCGGGTATTTATCGCGTACCTTTTGTTTTTTTCCCTACGTTGGGGTTATGTAGTACTAGATATCTGATAAGTGGGTATACTTACTTAATAATGCACTGTATATGTATGGTTTAAATTAATAATCGTTTTTATATTATACAAGATAATACCCAAGTATACCTGATATAGCTGCAGATTGTACAAACATGTTCCGAAATGGGAATCGAACCTGCGTCATGCATCATGCGTCACAGGCGGACGTTCGCCCGCAGCGCCCCGCGCCATCTATACTTCTCATCATCATCATCAGCCTATAGCAGTCCACTGCTGGACATAGGCCTTCCCCAATGAGCGCCATAGCGCCCTGTCTTCAGCTTGCCGCATCCAGCATCTACCTGCAGTCTTTCGCAGGTCGTCATCCCACCTGGTCGGAGGGTTTATACTTCTATACTAATAATATTATAAAGGTTTGATTTTTGTTTTTTTTCTTGTAATGAATAGGCTCCGTAACTACTGGACCGATTTGACAAATTCTTTCACCGTTGGGAAGCTACACTATCTCCGGTGAACATAGGCTATATTATATTTTCAAAAAGTTAGGGTTCCGTACTAAAACCGTGCGAAGGTCCGCTAGTATTTTATATTCGACAACTTAGGGATTTCAAAGGCTTTGCAGCCGGATTGTCGATCGCAGTATCTGAGTTACACTTTGAAAGTAATTATCTTTCTCTCTTCCCAATTCTGCATTGATAACCAATTTCAAAAAACGCTGAAGAAGATTCTCTTAAAAAAATAATATGTCTTCATCATGGATGCATTGAGGCAGGCCTTATTCTTAGCCTAGGCCTTTTAAGTAAAGCTTTTAAAACAAATAAAATATTTCTATTGTTGAAAATTGACCTTGTTACAGTTCTGGAAGCACGAATATGGCTTGAAATAGCTCGCATTCTCCGCTCCAGATGGGAACGTCGTGACAGCTATCACTCTCGGCAAAATGACCATTACGAGGTGGAGACGCTTTGGAGCAATGACGACGTCCAGAGCGTCGAGGTGCAGAACTATGTGTATTGAGGTATTTCCCACGTGTGGTTCTTATCTTTTCTAATAAACCTGTATAAAATTGCAAGTTACTGTCTGATTTAGTATATTGCTTAGTTTGGTGGTAATCTTAAGTATAAACGCCAATGATAATAAATAATCCGTTGTCAGGGCTTCGAACCATCTGTGGACCCACCTCCACGCCAAGAATCCCTCGATGGTCAACTGATTGCCCACAATACTCGGTTGCAGGATAGGGGCGCTCGGCATCTTCGTAGGGTCCGCATTGTAAGCGCTGATACTCCCGCACACAGCACTCTTCCAAAAAGATTCATTTGTCTGATGACTAGGGCGCTCAGTTCTCCACCGAAATTGTCGTAATAACAGTCAACGCCGTTTGGTGCTGCTTCCTTCACAGCTGAAGTGATATCGATCTTCATGTAGTTATACGCCTTGCCGAATCAGAGTTCCTTTTCGAGCCATTTGACTTTGTCATCAGAGCCGGCGAAGCCTATGATGAGCCCTTGATTTTAGCGATCTGTCCCACAATAGAGCCGACCGCCCCGGCGGCGCCCGAGACCACCACCGTCTCTCCCTCCCTGGGCTTACACAGCTCCAAGAATCCGAAGTTAGCTGTAGCACCGGGCATACCATATGCACCGCATCCAAGAGATTTAAACAGGTCTCCGATATCAAGTAGTTTGTACGGTTTCTCTGAAGGAGCCGGTACAGGGGCATCAGGGTTGACGGTGTAGTAGTTGACCCATCCTTTGTGTGAGACAACACTATCGCCGACGGCGTAGCCAGGGTGTTTACTCTCTTGTACGATACCGACTTGGAAGCCAAACTGGT
Organism: Eupithecia abbreviata; assembly: GCA_943735965.1. NCBI lineage: Eukaryota > Metazoa > Arthropoda > Insecta > Lepidoptera > Geometridae > Eupithecia > Eupithecia abbreviata. The sequence continues at coordinate 3,646,178 of OX030986.1, forward strand.
CGTAAGGTACTGTGTTACTACTATTTGAGGTACAGGTTCACACTTATAAACTCTGACTTGAGTACTTAGTATTTCTCCGGTTCGCAGAGCAGGCAGCTCTGTCTCGACTATGGCATAGTCAGTCTTCTTGGGCAGACCCACGAACTGCTTCTTCATGACGTATTTTCTTTGTTTTACCGTTTTTTTACTCTGAAATAAGTAATTATTAACGAAGAATCGGAACAGCTTAAAAGAGTCCTTTGCATTAGTTAGATGAAACCCTAAGCTAAGGCTATACCGTACTAGCCGATGTGATAGACAGGATTCCTTGCACGCTGGGCCAAGCTCGCGCGATCAAGCGGGCTCACGTAGTGAATACAAAACTGCAGTAATTTCAAATATACCCGTGACTATCGCTATCTGACGTGCAACTTAGGTTAATTCTGAGATTATACAGTGAATTTCGATAAGGTATGATAAGCACGAACGGCGGTTCAGACCTACGTGGTATTCGATTCAGAGCGGTTGCATTAAATTTCGTTTGGATTTTCCTCTGTTATTTTAGTGACCGTTTCTGTTGGTGCGGGGTCTGTACCTGATGGGTGTAAGAGCAGTGATGGGGTTCAACGAGAAGGGATCGTGGAAAGGCGCGGTGCCGTCGATCACAGGGCTATCACAGCCCACCATGAACTTGTTCATCATGGTCACGCAGGGTGGTTTATTACTCCTTTAGTGACAGTATTACTCCCAATAGCTCCTAGCATTACTGTCAAATTCAAACCAAAGTAAGCGAATCAAACCAACATTCAAAAGCAAAGTCATTTGGATTGAGATCTATCCAAATGGCTGCTCCGGCAATCCGGAGAATAAAGGAGGAATACCGTGGACAACGCGAAACTTCGAGCGAAATGCAAGCGAACTCACTTTTAGAGTTCATTGATATCCAAGCAAAGTTTTTTCTTATGGAGCTGCAACCGGTCCGTCAGGATTGCCGATGTGATAGTATACCCAACCTATAAGGGAATACTCTATCGCCTGCTGCAAAGCCTACGTGTTGCGATTCTTTCACGATAACCCTTTTACTTTACAGCCAAACATTTGTTAATTTCTATGTGCTAAAATAGGAGTCACTGTTATCTTTACTTCTCCATACAATCCCATAAGGTGTTTCCTTCATACAAAATTTTTTTTGGGTATATAAAAAATAATTATGTATTTAAATGATTATAATTAAGTAGGTAATATGTATAATAGTAAATTAAAAGACATCAAGTGTAATGAACAAAGATATTTTTTATTTATTTGAACCAAAGCGACGAAGGTTCTAGTAAAAATGCTGCTGTTACATTCTATACTTCATTTATTATATATAATATGCAAGCGTACAAATACATCTAAAATTCAACAAAACCACCTAGTCATAGGTATTACTTACCAATATTATGTAAGAAATTCTTAAATCGTATTATTTTCCTGTAAAACTACAAAATATACAATAAATTATAAAACTAAGTGGTAATTTGGCGATTGTACAACAAAATTTGTTGTACCTAAAATTAATAACTAGGTACCTACCTTGTTATTTAATAACAATACATATTTTTCTGATTCTGATTGTGGGTTTGAAGCTTGTTGGACGAAATTCAAAACCTATTTTTAGTGAAACTGGGTGGACACAGTTAGATCAAAAAATATCTCGGATAGCACTGAGTCTATACTCGGTGCTATCTGAGATATTTTTTGTAAACAAAACCAAATAAATATTGGTGAAAAATACATTATGTTATGACATTGGTTTCATCAAAGCATATTGCAACCGTTTGTATAATTATTGTTTTGAAAGCTTTTAATTAATCAATTCATTCCGATTCTCTTCCGTTTTTGAACTCAAAATATAATTATTAGGTATCGTTCCGCATGTGCAATATTTTGATTTATATATATATTTGTTGTTTTCTGATACCTACTCATTGCAGTTTTTGTTAAGTTTTCATTCATACATGTCTTTGTTGACATAAAATATATTGGACTAGGTGCATCCCGCTGCTTCGCCCGCGTTGAAATCTATGTACCAAATGGATGGTTTATTGAATCACTCTAACCATAAAAAAAAATTGCATAGTTTTATAGATCTAAGCATACATAGGGACAGACAGCCAGCGGGAAGCAACTTTGTTTTATACTATGTAGTGATTCCAGAACCGAGTATAGTAGATGCTTTGTGTCTTCACCAAACAGTGCACTTATGCACTGGGTTCATGGGCGACCCGATCGGGCATTGGAACTCCCTCGCGAAGTCCTGTGAGTTGGACAGTGTGCCGATCACCCTGAAGCGGCCGGGAGAGTGTACAGCAGTCTTCAGCTTGCTTCTCATTGCCTCTGGGCGCATAGCACCGCACCACACCTGCGAAGTAATGTTCTGTAATCTAGCACTAGGTACCTTCTAAATTGTTGTCCACACTACTCTAAAGCTAAGCCAGAGCTTGTGTTATGGGCACTAGATGACTGATATACATAATAAAATACTTATCATCATACATATATACATATTCTTATCATCATACATAGATAACGAACGGAACTCCCGGGACAATATTTGTTCCGGAAATGCAGATCGTAAATACTTGTTTGGTCTTAAACGAATGAAACTGAAACCAGAGCTGAAACTAAGACAGTGATTTGTATTGGGTAGAATAAAGAGAATTGTCAAGCAACATGTGAATTTAGTTAAGGGTATTCGTTTCAAATAATTTAGTAGGAATTCGATGTCATTTTAGTCGATTCTACCCTAGAAAAATCGATGATCAAGGCTAATCGTACTCAGCGAAGGTTTCCTGTGCAAAGTTGAGTAAGAAAAGTATTTTAGTTGTAGGAATTAGTTTCATATAATTTAGAACGTAGGTATTCGATGTAATTTTAGTCGATTCTACCGTAGACGAATCGATGATCGAGGCTGATCATAAAGTTTACCTGTGCAAAGTTGAGGAAGAAAAGTTGTGTGTGTGTGTGATTCAGCCCCGGCAGTGTTTCCCCCTCGACGCCATTCCGTTGAACCCAGTGTAAGTAGGCTCGGAATGCTTGCTTTACCCCGCCGTTGTCTGCTATGTTTTCACCCTGGAACAATCACTACATAGTATAAAACAAAGTCGCTATAAATGTCTGTCCCTAGGTATGCTTAGATCCATAAAACTACGCAAAGGATTCTGATGCGCTTTTTTATAAATAGAATAATTCAAGAGGAAGGTTTATAAACTACGCATAGATTTCCACGCGGGCAAAGCCGCGGGGCGCAGCTAGTATTTGAGATGCTGCATAGCCAAAACATGGTAGAAAACCAACACCCCGTGGCCAGTGGTCTAAATCAGCTAAGGCGTCTTCAGCACTGTAGTCAAAACTTTTATAAATAATTAGATCTAGTCGCGGCTTCACGCGTGTTGTTTCTATGGAAATGTTTTAAAAGGTTATTTATATCCCATGGAAACTGATTTATGGAGTTAAAGGTAGATGATTTATTCCAGGCTTAGCTGTATGCAGAATTGCAGCCCGATCCATTCAGTAGTTTTGGCGCGAAGAAGTAACCCATCCATCCATCCAATCTTTAAGCATTCATAGTTTGATTCGTTTCGTCCAGCTAGCGTATGGCACGCATTGGAAAATAATTCGGGCATATGTCTTATGCTAGGTCTTTTGCGGATTTTTTTATCGTCTTTAAAAAAAGGAGGAGGTTCTCAATAAGACTGTTTCTTAGGTACATCTAAAATTTCGACTGGGTGAGAACGAATAACTCAATATCACGCTTGCCGATTTCGATGATTATTTTTTTAATACTAAGTTATAAATCAATTTTCATTATTTAGGAATTTGAAGTCGGTTTATAGTTTTTTTAAAACACGCTAAATTATTTAAGGATTGATTACTAGCAAATTGTGATTCTACTCCACACCTTTCTCTTGTAAACCATAATCGTAGAATACCTGAGTATTGACACCATCCAGTTTCATATTGACTTCCGGTACCACGTATTTCCCGTATTGGTTGATGAGGCATTGCGCGCGACGGTGGAAGGCCTCTATAGCCAAGTCAGACCACCAGCGGTGTAGGTTTCCGTCGCAGTCAAACAACCGGCCCTTGTCGTCAAAGCCGTGAGTAATCTCGTGCCCTAGGAAAAATAAGTAATAACGAAAGTAATCCTGAATTTGAGCCTTCAATATGTTCATTGCTTATCTTTAGAGAATAAAATAAATAAATAATGCTGGACAATTCACACAGCATTATCTAGCCCCAAGCTAAGCAGAGCTTGGTTTATGGGTACTAGATAACTGATATGTATATACGTACATAATACAATAAATTACCTAGATCGTTTTTTTTATTTTACATTAAAACAACCAGAACACTCAACAAATATCGGCAGATCGTATAAACATTTATCTCATCAATCTGGATATTCTGAAAGTTGCGCCATCAACTATTGGTCCAGCCTATGTTGGTATAACATGGATGTTATTCTGTTGTTTAGTGCTGGTGGGTAATAAGAGACTTCCGACAGGGTAGCGGTCGAATCCGCCCGGGAACACGCAACCCTGTCAAGTGCCAGCGCGCCGTCAAACGAATCGTCTGGTGACGAGTGGTTTGATGACGCTCTGGCACTAAGGTGAGAGAGGAAGTATCGATGGGTTTTTAGTTGGTGTCACTATCTGCTAGCACTGTTAGTAGCTCAGTGGAGAGCCCAACATACCCCCCTAGCCCTCCTCAGGCTAGAGGCAAAGCGCAAACAGCATTTTCCCATCGTAAAAAAAGGGTAATAAGAGACTAGACTTACCAATAACAACGCCAATGCCCCCATAGTTGAGCGAGCGGGGAAAGTGGCGGTGGTAGAATGGCGGCTGCAAGATCCCCGCGGGAAACATTATCTGGTTTTTGTTTCGGCTGTAATACGCATTGACTACAGCAGGGGCCGTGTTCCATAGCGTTTTATTCACCGGTTGACCAATGCTGAAATAGAACGGCTTCATAAATACTCGTAAATCACTCAAACGCATCCCGCTGTCTGTCTGTCCCTATGTACATATGCTGAGATCTTTAAAACTACGCAATGGATTTAGATGCTTTTTTTTAATAGATACTAGTGATTCAAGAGGGAGGTTTATAAACTATTTGACACATAAATTTCCACGCCGCGAGGCGCAGTTAGTAATAAATAAAAATAGGTAAATGCACTGCGTCATGGGTCATTGCATTGCGTTCAACACTCGCCCGACTTACTGAGCATAAGGGATCCGGTTTAGTTGAAATTGATAAATAAATAAATAAATAAATAATGCTGGACAATTCACACAGCATTATCTAGCCTCGTGGTAAGCAGAGCTTGTGTTATGGGTACTAGATAACTGATATACATAATACAATACATAACATAGATAGATATTTTTTATTATACATAGAAAACGCATCTTCAATCATGGCCTGTTGCAGCTTTGGATCGCGAGGAGTGGAAGGAGAAAAGGGAGGCCTTTGCCCAGCAGTGGGACAATAATGGCATAAAATAAATAAATAGAAAACGACCAGAACACCCGAAACAAATATCTGCAGATCGTACACACATTTGTTCCGAGGCGGGAATCGAACACGCAACCTCCTGCGTCGCAGGCGGACCTTCGCCCACCGCGCCACATCGGTCGTCGTTGATAATTTGATTGTTTAATAAAAACGTCAAAATTACTTAATTTAAAACAGTTTTTTGCTTTGCGGGACAAATACTAATAATCGGGAATACATTTTAAATGCAACCATCTCGAGATTCTTCTAATTGCAAAAGAATCATCATTTTGTATATTTTATTAATGTAAAGCGGTTCCTAATACTTAGGTACTCTTCTATGTCCAAATCGACTTACATACATAAAAAAGTTAAAAAAACATACATGCAGCCGAACATAGAACCTTCTCCTTTTTTCCAAGTCAGTTAAAAACAGCGGAATAATTTATGCTTACCGTGACTGTTCCATTTTAGTCAAATGCTGCAAAATGTTCAAGATATTCTCAAAATACTTGTCCGGATGCACCTTTACCTCCTTATACCTGTCGTCTAATTCTTTCTTATTCAGAATAAAATCCGGATAACCTATTCTCAGCATCATAGCATCAACTTTATGTGCAGCTAAAGTCTTTGTCCTCTGGTCGATCCAGTCAGTCATGCTAAGGAGTTCTCTGAAAGATTGCTGTATTTCTCTAGTCATCGTCAGAGTGTCGTTTTTACTGGTTTCGTCGAAGTATTTTCTGACGAACATTGATCCTAAGGCCATACCCATGTTGGAGTTGACCTGGGCTATACAGTTTTTCCACCTCGGCGGGGCTTGCTCGCGACCAAACAGCACAAAGTAGAATCTGTAAAGATATCAAGTTTAGCAACTTCTGCCGTTTTGAATATCTATGTGATTTGAGCCAATGTTACTCACTGTTGTTTTGCTGACTGAAATCTGTCGTCCAAATTGTTAACGCGATGCCTGACGAATCTCCACAGGAGATAATTTGAGAGAATGCTTGGGTCTGTTTCATTAATGAGAACGACTAAGTGCTGAAATTAGAATGGATATAAACAAACCACGTATAAACTGACACTTTTTAAATTAGCATATAATTTATTTAAGTAGTTGGACGATTTGGCCTAGGTAGGCATAGTAAATAAATAAATAAATAACCAACAACTTCGATAAATATCGTTTCCACTGTGGACTTGTTTGTATGGGTACGAAATGGGCATTCGACATTATTTTGTTTTATCCATGCTCATTTAAAGACCCACCTGTCCGGAAACGGTGTTGAGGTCTCTGAGAATCTTACTAAGGTCTTCCAGCGATTCTGCCACAACGACCAAATCGTAGACAAACCGAAGAGTGATGTAATCGCCATTGATATTGATACCATATCCGTCCCAGCGAGAGCTTAAATATATCCTTCAATGCAGAAGTGAATAGTTCGGACCTTACTGAAATGATCCATCATTGTTTATCTATATTCATACCTTTAACTGTTGAACTGGTGAAACTGTTCACAAGCGCGTTGGAAGATTTGTTTAAGACGCTGGACTGGAAAGGTAAGGGCATAAACATAAACGGCAACTACATCTCACACCTACGATTCGCTGATGACATAGTCCTATTGGCGGAGTCGCTAGAGGAGCTGAACCAGATGCTGGACGGCCTAGCTTCAGCCTCCCGATGTATCGGTCTTGGCATGAATTTGGATAAAACCAAAGTCATGATCAATGGTCACATTGATCCAAGGCCGGTGGTCGTACATAGTCACCTTCTCGAAACTGTTTCCGAGTACACTTACCTTGGGCAGATTCTGCAGTTGGGTAAAAACAGTTTCGAGAAGGAGGCCAAAAGGAGGATCCAGCTGGGCTGGGCAGCATTTGGGAAACTACGTCAAGTCTGCACGTCATCCATACCGCAATGCTTGAAAACGAAAGTTTTCAATCAGTGCGACCTACCCGTTATGACCTACGGAGGTGAGACGTGGACACTCACGATAGGGCTGGTCCACCAGTTCAAAGTCGCTCAGCGAGCTATGGAAAGAGCTATGCTCGGAGTTTCTCTGAAGGATAGGATTCGTAACGAATACATCCGACAGAGAACCAAGGTTATCGACATAGCTCAAAGAATTAGCAAGCTGAAGTGGCAATGGGCCGGCCATATCTCGCGAAGAACCGACGGCCGATGGGGCAAACGTGTTCTTGAGTGGAGACCACGACTCGGTAAACGTAGTGTAGGACGCCCTCCGACCAGGTGGGATGACGACCTGCGAAAGACTGCAGGTAGATGCTGGATGCGTCAAGCTGAAGACAGGGCGCTATGGCGCTCATTGGGGGAGGCCTATGTCCAGCAGTGGACTAATATAGGCTGATGATGATGATGATGATGATGATTCATACCTTGACATAATTAAGCGAGAACATTACAACAGTCTCATCGGACCTCACTGTTCTATTCATCACGATGCACAGGTACCGTTGCCATTTAACCTGAGGTACCAATGCTTCTAGTTTTGCTACAGTCATCCTTTTGTACAGCTCGGAGACATTACGTCTTTCTTCTGGTGCTGATGTTATCTTTGCTAATCTAAAATAATTAATTAGTACGGTTATCGATGAAAGTGCTATGGATATTAATAATATTGATGCTATTAATAAGGTTTACTTTATTTGTACCTGAGAACTATTACATTAACACGTACCTACCTACTTAAATTAATTAAATAACAACACCCTATAACACCATAATTGACAAATATTGGTGGAACACCTTCATGGAGGCACATATGAAAGTGATACTATTTTCCACACAGTTATTAAGAGCGCGGAATCGCGAAAGCTTACAATTTGTAACGGTCGACAAAAGCATGTTGTAGAAAAATAGCACAGCTGATAGTTGATAGTGTGATCAATAGCTCACTTGATTTCAAAGTTGATAAGTTCATCAGCACTTTCCTCGACTCTACTAGGCTTGCCTCCAAGAAGCATTGCTATTTTCACCAGATAATTTTTGTATGCGACCAAATATAATTTGTTACATTCCTGCAGAAAATAATCTCTTGTTGGTAAACCTGTAAAATAAAATTATTAACAATGTTTTTACTAAGTATTTTATAGCATCGTCAAATATGACTGACAAATTATGACGACAGCCATATTTGTATTATTTTAATTAAGTAGGTACATAATATTGTTTCAGAGCAAGGTAAGAAACGACACTCACCTAAACTAGTTTGATCAAACTGTATGATAAACTCATCAGAGTTTTTAATATCAGGACCTACCCACTCTGATATCAGAATATCGTTGTTGTACAACCTCAACCGTGCCATTTGGTCCAGCCAATTGAAATTATCTGGAACCCAGTTGTCATCCAGTATTGGCCACCCACCAAATTCATCTAGCAAGTCCAAGAGAGGTTGATGACTACGCTTCTGCAGTATGTTGTAGTTCATACAAGACTTGAATAAAAATCTTGCTTTCATGGCGGCGTCTCCATCAGCTAGATCCGTTTTCGTTAATTTTTTCTCTTCTCTTTTATTTCTTAATTGTGAATACATTTGCAATTTTCTGCCAAATCTTATTTCTTGTCCCTTGATCCTGAATTTTCTTTTAGCTAACATTTCCTTAAGATTATTACGAGAATTGTCTTCAGGCAATTTTTTTGTTTCGTTCTGCTTTTGGATATTTATGAATAATTTTTTGTGTAAGAAATATTGATAAATCGCTTTTTTAGTTTGTTCAATTTTTTTCTTGGACTTTGCATTTACATTTCGACGGACGCGAAAAGCTATTTCAACTTTGTTTTTATTATCTCCTAAATCATTGTAATGAAAATCTGGTATTGTAATACTTTCTAGGTCATCAGATTTTATTTTCACAATTTTACGAGTTTTTTCGCTGACTAAAATTGGTAGATCCAAATTAAGGAAGTTGCCTACAAGGTTTTTTCCCGGGTATACGCTTGGTATATCTTCATAGGCCTTAAACTCAAGTAGATCTTTGAGCACGGTGTCTAAGTTTTCTCGGAGCATTTCAAAAGTGTCATAGCTAAAAGAAAAAATGTGTGAAGTTGAGCACGGCTACATAACAGTTACCTACTTATGGCAAGAGTACTATATTTATTCATATTTACCCTGCTTTGTCTGCTGGTATAGGATTCAGGGTTGGCCAATTTCCACATGCATATTGGTAGAAATCGTGGCAAGGGTCAGCTTCTTCGTCCATGTATTGTTTCATTATATTTGCTTGCGTGTTTCTTATCGTTTCTTTGTCTCCTTGGCCTTTCCAAAAGGCGTGAATACCTGATTAAATCATAGAGCTTATGGTCCGTATGTATGTAGGTATGGATATATTAGACCAGTCATGGCATGGCGAGCCATTATTAAAGGCAATTAATAATAATTATTATCCAAAGGGATTGAAGCTAGTGTCTTAAAAAAATCTACTACGTCCGTCAGTTAGATTATAAGAAGATATTGGACCCGTGTTTTTTCTTTTGTCAATTAAACAAAAAAATATGAAGTTATAGCCAGTTAAAGTTCCGCGTGACGTCACGTCTTGCTACACTTTTTAGTAAGTTGTGACGTCACGAGCCCCCACTACCACAACTTTGACGCTCTTTATTTTTGTAAGTATTTTTTTAATTGACAAAAGAAAAAATAGGTTTCCAATATCTTCTGATAATCTAACCGACGCGACGGAAGAAATAGAAAAATATAATATATATTTTCTACACAGGACACTACCCTATTTAAAAAAATATTTTCTTATTTTATGAACGAAGATTTTTCGACTGATTTTTGCCTAAGCTATGACTAAGCATAAACTCGTAGAAGCGTAAGAACATATAGAAGAAGCGTACTTATAACCTTGACTCATTTGGGAGAGTGGAGCGGTCAATTGAATAATACTCTGACCAGAGCACGAAACCATTATCAATTTGCTTTGACAAATCTAATCACGAGAATAGAGTGGGTCACTTTGGTTTGAATATAATACCTACGTATACTTACTTTTGATCATACTTGCAGTATAAAATGAAGTCTCTTCTGCTATCTATTCTTTTAAAATTCTCAACGGATTTTAATTCATTTTCAGCAATAGATAGAGTGATTTAAGAGGAAGGTTTATATGCCGAATATCGTACGAAGCCGGGGCGGGTCGCTAGTATAATATTATAAATGCGAGTTTGGGTGGATGGATAGATGGATGCTTGTTATTTCTTAAAGCCGAAACTACTGAACAGGCCACAACTGGCTGAAATTGCATAGGTGTTTTACTTTTAGAACTGGAATAAAAACATAGGCTATTATTTATCTCATTGAATGGAACGTTATGAATCAAACCTGAGAACGTACCAATAAAATTAAAGCGTGCGAAGCCGTGGGCAGAAACAATTATTTATCACATTCAAAATAATATAAAATAGAGGAAACCTGGAACTAAAGAAAATCTAGGTTATAAAAGATAAATTGCAGATCATTCAAAATTGTCTCGCGGCCGATCTGAACGGTGTATCTCGTGAACAAAATAATAAATAATACAGGATAATCCATATAGCATCATCTAGCCCCAAGCTAAGCAGAGCTTGTGCTATGGGTACTAGATAACTGATATACATAATAAAATACATTACAGAGATAGTTTTTTTTTTAATATTCATACATAACGACCAGAACACCCGGAACCAATATCTGCTGATCGTACACAAAATTGTCCCGAGGCGGGAATCGAACCCGCAAACCTCTTGCGTCACAGAGGTCGTGAAATACAAAATACTTGCCTGTATACGTCCTGGTTGGTTTATACAGATGTGCTGACGACACCATCTCTCCTTCTTCTAACTCAGGCTGACCCCTCACTTGTTCCACCACATCGTCGAGCGGCCCTCGGTCTACGTGCGTCTCAGGACGACCTAAGCTGTAGATATAAATAAAATATATAAAAAATGCTGGACAATCCACACAGCATCATCTAGCCCTATGCTAAGAAGAGCTTGTGTTATGGGTACTAGATAACTGATATAATTAATACAATAAATTACATATTTTTTATTATACGAGTAGTTATACGACATAGAAAACGACCAGAACACCCGGAACAAATATCTGCTGATCGTACACACAATTGTTCCGAGGCGGGAATCGAACCCGCAACCTCTTACGTCGCAGGCGAACCTTCGCCCACCGCGCCACAGAGGTCGCCAGATGATTTCTTATACATAGAAAATACTTTATTGCATATAATAAAACCGCTGTCCGTCCCTTTATGCTTAGATCTTTAAAACTACGTACCGGATTTGAACGTACGGTTTTTTTAATAGAGTGATTCAAGAGGAAGCTTTATAAACCATTTGACACATAGATTTCTATTCTACGCGGGCGATGCCGCGGGGCGCATCTAGTTTACAATGAAAAATAAAAAAATTAAGTAACAATGGCGGTCTTGTCGATCAAGAGCGAAGTTCTCTAGCCGACGACTATGGATGGATAGGATCGTGGGATCTGTGTGCTTATATCATTACATTACTGATATCTGACCGCACCTTTACATGCGTTATTCATCAATAAAAATTGCCAGGTTTCACCTGATCAGCCGTGGAAAGGTGACAGATGGACAGAGAGAGTTCATTAGGATGAACCTCAAAAATAAGGATAGCCTTATGAAAAAGTGTGATGTTCACAATAGAAATACAAGAAACAAGAACAAGTTACACACATTTAGATTACACAAGGTAGGGAAATCATTTATGGGCAATAGCGTGCGCTTCTATAATAAGCTTCCATCTGAAGCAACTGAGCTGCCTATTCGTAAATTTAAAAATTACATAAAACTAAATCTCATCAAGAAGGCTTTCTACTCCATAAATGATTATCTCAATGATGTTAATGCTTGGCCAGATGTCGCTCAGTTTCGCACCGACAATAGTATGTAAGTAATTTGTTGTTGTGCATAGCTTTACTTAAATATTGACGTGTATCGAATCATATTATATTTAGACTTAAATAGGCAAATAACCATTTATTAGACATATAAGAGATGAACATGCTAGTGTTTTCTTTTTCACTTCTTCCACTAGGGGACAAAAAATTGAAGTGAACAGTAAAATAATTTTATTTGATAATAATCTATATATATAAAAGAAAGTCGTGTTTGTTACAACACTTATAACTCAAGAACGGCTGGACCGATTTAGCTGAAAATTTGTGGAGAGGTAGCTTAGAACCAGGAGTCTAACATAGGATATTTTATATTTTATCATTTTAATCATTTGACAAATAGATTTCCACGGGGGCGAAGCCGCGGGGCGCAGCTAGTTTATTTATAAATATGACTTGTCTAAGTGCTTATTTTGTAAGCCTAAAGAAATAAATGATTTTTTACTTTTACTTTACTTTACCTGTAGGTACTGTGTAGGTCAAAAGCCTCTTTCTAGGAGATATAACTAACCATGAATAGTTACAAAACTTAACCGGATCATTGTGGCAAATAGAGTAAATAATAAATAATTTTAAAACTGGATAATCAACACAACATTGTCATACATAGAAAATACTCAGATCACCCGGGACAAGTATTCGAATTATGAACATTTGTATGAACATTTGTCCCAAGGCGAAAATCGAACCCGCAACCCTCCTGCGTCAGATCTAGTTACGCAAACATTGCGAGGAACGCAAACGAGACTACCATCAAGAACTTGAAGGTACCTGTCTATGCTATCGTCGTCATCGTACTGGTTACTAGCTTCAGCTTCATCAAATTCTTCGTCCATTTCGCTCGCCTTATCCGATTTGTAATCTTCACTGGACTCTTCTCGATGTTTTTGAAGCGATTCGCTTCTCTCGCTGTAATGAAACAACATTTTGGCTTGGGTATAATATTTTTGCTACCTTCTTTCTGTTGTTTTGCTAGGCTTGTGTGTTTGGCTACGCTCGTGAGTCTAGCATCGCTTTGCAAGTAAATGTATGTGATAATGTCGATTGCAACCCACGAACAAGCTACGCACGAATACTAATACTAGACTAATGACGTAATTGCTACACGTTTTGCTCAAATAAGGCACCCACGCAGCTCAACGCTGTCAATCCTATGAACGTGGTTCACGCTTTGCACGTATACCGGTACCGTAGACCCTACCGTAGACCCACGTAGTAAAGCAAACGAACCCACGCAGCTAAACTGTACCGCGTGGCCTATATGTTATTCAAGGACGAACTATTTACCTGTATGAAAATTTCAGCCCGATCCGTTAGGGTTTTAGGGTGGAGAGGTAAAAAAAAACATCCATTCATCCAAACATTCGCATTTATAATAGTAGTGTAATGTGATAGTGTGATGTTATTATGCTCTGAATCACTTTTAGTCAAATCAATTACTCACTCTGAATCTTCAGTAACACTTAGATTAGTCGTCCGTTTGACCCTACCCGGTTCGTTATTTTCATTTTCAATAACACCCCATAGAAAATCACTGGGGCTTTTAAACGTCTCCCTTCTTTCCCGGTTCTTTTTGGTAAGCACCACTTCATCGTGGGGAAGAAAGGAGGTGCGAAACCCTTGAAAAACGTCTCTTTCTTCAGGATCAACAAATTCCAGCCTGGTGTAGATTTTCGGTATGTTCTTGACGACATACTGGTCCGAGGGATCGCCTAATGAGTCCTCAGGCCGATACACCACGAAATAAGTGATGGCAAAAAGGACTGTGAACCCTACTATGGCTAGAAAACGGCACAAGTTTGCACTATTCTCGGATGTTTTTATGGAGACATCTTGTATACTCCGCGTGTCTTCGCGCGTCATGGCAATTTCTGACTGACATTGTGTCAGGGATACAGACAGATTCGTAGTTCTTAAAGTAATATAACCTACGTAGTAGCCCTAACTACGTAGGTTGCATTACGTTTGAGATCAGATTGTAAAATTGACCCTGTTTAGGACGATAGCTGTACAAATGCTTGTAAATTGGTTATGTAATTTTATTATTTTTTAATATTCAACGGTAGGTAATTAATTTCACTCAACTTTTATAATAATAAATAATAAATAAAAAAATAATACTAGGTATATCGCCGTATGGGAAATTTCGGCTAGCTAGACTAGAGTTTAAATATAGGGCCATAACTTGGGAACTACCATGGGCGAAACGACACTACACATAGAATTCATATCAAGGTGGTAGAAGTCCGACTTCTACTCATTCCAATTCTTTTGTAGTGCCTCAAAATCATGTTCAAATATCGGCAACGCAACCACGAAGTTCAAAAGTGTTTCATATTTAAGCTTAAAACCCAATAATGTATTGTTTAAACCTGTATGATTTTAACCTCCTTTATGTCTTAACAAAAATAGATTTGTTTACATATCGAGAAAAAAAACCTGTGTTTACATCTAGGACTATCCTTACTCTATGGTTTACATTTTAGACAAATATCGTAGCAGCCTACGCAAAGCCGGTACATATTGGGCAATTGCGCTGCTGGGCCAGCCAGCATGATGATAGCCCAACTTTAAACAGTCGATCGGATTACTGCATTGGCGCTTCGACAAAGATGGACGTGGAGAGCATTGCATTTGCAGCCGAGGCAAATTTAATAAATTAAGCTTACTGTCCAGCGACTTGTGGGCAAAGACCACCACAGAGTGGAGCCCACCCAACGCTAAGAGGCGACGTGGAAGGCCCAGGATGAGATGGCGCGACGAGCTCGAGGTACATCTTCCATCATGGCCTGTTGCAGCGTTGGATCGCGAGGAGTGGAAGAAGAAAAGGGAGGCCTTTGCCCAGCAGTGGGACAGTAATGGCTTAAAATAAATAAAATAAATAAAGCTTACTGTACTGCCCAGCGCATGTGCCCAATGTGTACAGGGGCCATAAATATTAGAATTCAGTAGAACGAGGAAAGTCTTAAGTTATTGTATTCTATTCGAAGCAAAGATAACAAAAAACTTTATAAAATTAAAATAAACGAATTGAGCAAAGAGAATACATAACTGCATAACCATAGTTATTCTTATGTAGTTATTGTTTTCTCTTTGATAGTTATTGAATTCTCTTTGTATCACGTACGAGTAACAGTTGAATTTTGCCCCGGATTTTTTAGTTTACACTTATTTTGTAGATTATTATAATTTTGAATAAGTATGACATCATTTGCAGAGTTGACGAAGCAAGTCCATTTGATAAACGATATCATACTAACAGATATGGTGTGCGGTGAGGCTGCGATTTTTTGTCTTTTTATTGACCTAATTACAAACTTTAACACTTTGATTGCTGAAATCACACGGTATGTGTTTTCTACAAGTGACTAATATGCGTAAATCCACACTAGCGCAGCGGCTCAGAAAATACAGATCTTTGTGACTCAGCACAGCTGTAATATTTTTCGAACGAAACGCATTTGCGGCGCAACACAACCGCTGTGTAGAGCGGCAGCACGAATTTTTTAGGTTAAAAAAAAGATCGCAGTCGTCGAAAAAAAATCGCAGTTAAAGTGTTAAGTATGTATTATGTATGTATGTAATGTAGTTATGATAAGTGTTGATGATACATTATTTTTGGAATGAGATCGCCAAATATATACGTACTAAACATTATCTGCATGTGCGTACCAGTTAATGTATGCCATCTACCATCATTATATTTTTTTATGTATTTACTAGATGCGCACCGCGGCTTCGCCCGCGTGGAAATATATTATCTATTATCAGATCAGATGGTTTATAAACCTTTCTATTGAATCACTCTATTTATTTTAAAAAACCGCATCAAAATACGTTGAGTAGTTTTAAAGATCTAAGAATGCATAGGGACAGACAGACAGCGGGAAGCGACTTTATTTTATACTATGTAGTGATATAAAACTTTATTGGACTAAGGTACAAAAAGGTGGGCTTAATACCGAGGCATTTTCTACCTGCCGACCAAAAACACATGTTTTTTGTTGGGTCGCGGACTAACAACAGTTTTACAGTTTTATCTTTATTAAAAAGACAAATTAGTGAATCCAGCTATGGAATGAATTTGCATTGATAATATTTAATTTGGTAAGAATAAATATAATGTACAGAAAATTGTCTCGGGATAAAATATTATAGTGTGACATATGATAGTGTTTGTGTGTAGTAGAAGTAGCAAGTTTAGCGGCGGAAAGAACTTTGAACAATTATTGTACTAGGTACTTAACTTCCACATCTAAAACCGCAATTATTAATATAAATAGCAGAGGTTCGAAATACTGCAAATAATAAAAAATAATAGATGTTGAACCGGAGATGTGGAGATTACCTACGACTCGGTAAACGTACTGTATAATGTCCTCCGACCAGGTGGGATGACGACCTGCGAAAGACTGCAGGTAGATGCTGGATGTGGCAAGCTGAAGACAGGGCGCTATGGTGCTCATTGGGGGAGGCCCATGTCCAGCAGTGGACTGCTCTAGGCTGATGATGATGATGATGGATCGATTTTAAAACCAACATGTCTCAATTATAAAATAATCAGAAAGTTTACAGAAAAACACTTATATCTCTGTTTCTACATTTCCCCAATGGCTGCTTTCTGCATAACATGATCCAGTTAGATCCTGCATTTCAGAGGACGCTGGCGACAGCGATCGCGTGGTCAGCTTCAGCCACCACCTCCTGGCCACCAAGTATTGGTTCTCGCGCATCTCCTGGTCGAACAAGAAGCGGTACGTGTTGGCGTTGCTGGAGGATGTGCGGAGTGCTTGGACCTTGTCTCTGCTGCTGAAATCTATGTGGAACTGTAGGCCAAAGGATGCTGTGATGTCGGCGAATGAGTGAGCGAATGTTACTATTTTATATTCTAGAATTTACGTTTTTTTTATATACTTACAAAACATTTAATAATAAAAATGTAACAAAAGCGAATTATAAGAAGAGTGTTTTGATAGATTGTTTTTAAAAATAAAAAAATACTAAAAAATTTAGATTGTTTTGAAAAAATAAATAATGCTGGACAATCCACACAGCATCATCTAGCCCCAAGCTAAGCAGAGCTTGTGTGATGGGTACAAGATGACTGATATACTTAATACAATAGATTGCACTGAAAGATAAAATTTTTGTTATATTTACATAGATAACGACCATTACTCCCGAAAAAATATCTGCAGATCGTACACTCAATTGTACCGAGGCGGGAATTGAACCCGCAACCTCCTGCGTTGCAGGCGGACCGTAGCCCACCGTGCCACAGAGGTCGTCATTATGTAAAGCAATATGTAAAGCATCTTCATTAATGTGGTTATCCTACCAGCTGGCCAGTTTGGAGCAGCTACGACCAAGTGCCCATGGACCACAACAGAACGGCGCTGCCGATTACAACGCTCGCGCAAGTCATGAAGAACGATCGCCTGTGGTTCCTCAGTCTGGATTCGGTTAGATTTTGACTACCTAATTATTTTCTATTATCTTATTCACGACTCGATAAACGTAGTGTAGGACTAGACCTTATGCAATCATATTTAGCTGATAGAGTTCAAAAAGTAGATATTGGTAAAGAAAGATCTAGAGGATCAAAACTTGAACTAGGCGTCCCGCAAGGATCAATATTAGGTCCTTTTTTATTTTTAGTATATGTAAATGATCTTCCGTTTTTAGCAAAAGATCTTTGTGATATAGTCTTATTTGCTGATGATACTTCATTGATTTTTAAAGTTGATAGAAATAAATATAACTATGACGATGTAAATAATTCGCTTTCACAAATACTAGATTGGTTCACCGCCAATAATCTACTACTCAATGCTAAAAAGACTAAATGTATAAAATTCATGCTACCGAATGTAAGAGAACTCCCAACAAAAATAATGCTGAAGGATGAGATTGTTCACCTTGTAGACTCTACTGTATTCCTAGGGTTACATATTGATTCTTCTCTTCAATGGAGGTCGCAAATAGAGGCTCTGGCAGGTAGACTTAGTTCAGCAGCTTATGCAGTTCGAACAATTAGATATATTACCAATGAAGACACAGCTAGGTTAGTTTATTTCAGTTACTTCCATAGTATTATGTCTTATGGTATTTTGCTTTGGGGACAGGCAGCTGACATCCAGACCATATTTGTTCTTCAAAAAAGGGCGGTACGCGCTATTTATAAATTGAAGCCACGAGATTCTTTGAGGGAATTATTTAAAAACATTAATATTCTGACTGTAATATCGCAATACATCTATGAAAAACTAATGTATACCCACAAAAATAAGGATAGCCTTATGAAAAAGTGTGATGTTCACAATAGAAATACAAAAACAAGAACAAGTTACACATCCCATTATTTAGATTACACAAGGTAGGGAAATCATTTATGGGCAATAGCGTGCGCTTCTATAATAAGCTTCCATCTGAAGCAACTGAGCTCCCTATTCGTAAATTTAAAAATTACATAAAAATAAATCTCATCAAGAAGGCTTTCTACTCCATAAATGATTATCTCAATGATGTTAATGCTTGGCCAGATGTCGCTCAGTTTCGCACAGACAATAGTATGTAAGTAATTTGTTATTGTGCATAGCTTTACTTAAATATTGACATGTATCGAATCATATTATATTTAGACTTAAATAGGCAAATAACCATGTATTAGACATATAAGAGATGAACATGCTAGTGGTTTCTTTTTCACTTCTTCCACTAGTGGACAAAAAATTGAAGTGAATAGTAAAATAATTTTATTTGATAATAATTTAATGTATAAAATATGACTTGTCTAAGTGCTTATTTTGTAAGCCTAAAGAAATAAATGATTTTTTACTTTACTTTACTTTACATCCTCCGATCAGGTGGGATAACGACCTGCGAAAGACTGCAGGTAGATGCTGGATGCGTCAATCTGAAGACAGGGCGCTATGACACTCATTAGGGGAGGTCCAGTAGTGTACTTACATGGGCTGATGATGATCTTATTATAAATATTATTCTCTGATTTCATGGCATGCTATTTGTATTGCGGGCTCTAAACGAGAATCCGATGGGACTTAAGGCCGGACAGAAGTCAGGCACAGCTTGGATCTGATTTTTTCGTGGTCGCTTTGGAACGTATTACCTCGGCGGGTACTACGCCGCCCAGGCTGTTTTCCGAGGCACGGGGTTGTAAAGTTGCCAACTTCTAGACGACTGGCAGCTTCTGTAACATTGTGATAGAAAAAACCCATAACTAAGTACCACTATTTATAGGAAGCCCAAGCTATGGTGCTGTCAGAACTGCTAACTATAGCAGGCGGACCGGTGATGTGGGCGGTGCTGCGACGAGCACAGGTCAGCCAGATTATGATTATACATTATTACAATTAAGTACCAGCTCGTAGAAGTACTAGCTCGTAGAAGGCTGGCTATATATATAAATGTGAATTCGTAATAAATTGAAAGTTTGTTGGTACTAAGTACAAGTAATATTTTTCTCTGATAAGCGAACTAAAATGTATGTTCTTTGATAAACTAAAGAATCATTAAACCGATAAAAAAATATTGTTTCCGCTTTCCCAGGTGTTGTACGAACGTTACCGCAACCTGCAGCTGCAGAACATTCAGGAGAACGTGGTGGTTGTGGAGTCACAGGCGGTGGTGTCGCGGCGAGAGTCCATAGCGGCGGATCCTAAAGTAACTAACATTTACCTACTTTACATTACTATTCGTCGAGTCTTCTCGTTCATCCATACCGCAATGTTTGAAAACGAAAGTTTTTAATCAGTGCGTCAGTACCCGTTATAACCTACGGCTACCAAGCTGAGACGTGGACACTCACGGTGGGGCTGGTCCACCAGTTCAAAGTCGCTCAGCGAGCTATGGAAAGAGCTATGCTCGGGGTTTCTCTGAAGGATAGGATTTGTAATGAATACATCCGACAGAGATCCCAAGTTATTGACATAGCTCTAAGAATAAGCAAGCTGAAGTGGCAGTGGGCCGGCCATATCTCGCAAAGAACCGACAACCGCTGGGGTAAACGTGTTCTTGAGTGGATACCACGACTCGGTAAACGCAATGTAGGACGCCCTCCGAGCAGGTGGCATGACGACCTGCGAAAGACTGCAGGTAGATGCTGGATGCGTCAAGCTGAAGACGGGGCGCTGTGGCGGTAATTGGGTGAGGCCGTTGTCCAGCAGTGGACTAAGAATAGGCTGATGATGATGACATTATTTATGAACCTTCCTTCTTTGCGATAACCGTTGGAAGTAAAGGTTGTGAGTGGCGACCACGATTCAATGTGAAATGGAGTGTAGTTCGAATCGAAGAAAGAAAGATCGATGACATTGTAGTGGTCGCAGGGGATCATTGGATGGAAGTGGCTTAGGACCGCTATTCGCAATGTTTGTGAGAGGCCTATGTTCTGATATGGACGTACATATACGGATGATGATGCACCACCGCTTCCACCCGCTGTTTTGCTTACGTTGAAGATAAGAAGAGACTGAGTCATAGTCGTAGCCTATGGGTAAAGCCCAGAGTATATGTATTTATGTCTAGCGGTACGGAAACTCCAGGGTACTACAGGGAAGTTATTTATCACTAGGATATCTCTGTTAATTTTTTTGATCTGCGGACCATTGTTCCTATCTGGCCTAATTTATTAGGTCTCATGTGGACATTCGTACGTAGCGTTAACGCTTGTCGCTTCACTCACATGTGACCTGGATAATACGCAGTGTATTATTTATTCTAGTCTAGTGAAATAAAAATAATAGGTATAATTTTTCACAAACTATTTCCAGGCTAAGAAACCCCCGCAGCTTGCAGGCGATGCTGTTGATCCCAATAAAACTCCAGCAGGGCAAGGGAAGGCACAAAAAGAAGTAATTTTGCTCAATAAAATACTAACTACTAAGCGCCCAAAATCTGACAAGTTCATAAACATTTTCCCTCATAGTATGTAATAGTGAATAGGATAGTTATAATATTTTAATATGTGTATATGAAATAAATAAAAACATGCCCAATGGTTCGTGAAAAGATACTCACTAACAAATAACAAACAACAACTAAAAACAATAGAAAAAAACATTTATTTGGACACGGAAAACAAAGGAGTTTAACATGGAGGTAAGTGAGCTAAAAGGGTCCTAGTAGAAATTGGACTGCCCTGCGCCGAAATAGGGGTTCCTATGCTATTACGTCGCCAGTCTCTTTCCGAACTTGACTTTACGCACTACCGCGTGTCTCAATTATTTGTTTAGTTGTGTGTATTTTGTCTAGTACCCTTAACACAAGCTCTGCTTAACTTGAGGCTAGATGATGCTGTGTGGATTGTTCAGCATTATTAATTAATTATTTTCAGCTTGAAATAAATGTAGCTGAATGGAACGCGACGATAAAGGCAATACGAGAGAAGCAGAAATTGGAGGAGTTGGAGATGACCTTACCTGATGGAACCCACAAGAAGATATGGATGGTCAACCGTCCTAAGCCTGAGGCAATAGAGACCGTTGACTTTGTTAGTAGCTATTATCTACTTTCAGACCTATCAAAATTTCAGCCCGATCCATTTAGTAGTTTCTACAGCTATGTGAAAGCCTCCACCAGGTCCTTCGGTCATTCCATGCTTCTCTATCCAAAGTCAGTCTGCTCCAAGTAACACCTACTTTGGTGGTCTGCCTGGTCTGCGCTATCGAGTGGTTACCAGTTTGTTACCGTTTTGGTTATCTGTTAGTTACTATAATTATGACGAATTATATTGTCTTCAGCTTCAATTGCTACCAGCCGCAGTCGGTATGCGAGTGCTGTGGTTCCTGCCGGCTGCGAGTTGGGTGGACTGCGCTAGAGTGAACCGCTACTGGGCCTATCTAGTGGACGAGCTTAAAGCTGAGATCGCGGCAAGGCTCAAGATTAACACGGATTTGGAGAAGCTGACTGTAAGAGCTGTGTTGCGTGTTTGTATTGACGACCGATGTGTATATATAATAAAAAAGTATCTATCTATGTAATGTATTGTATTATGTGTATCAGTTATCTAGTACCCATAACACAGGCTCTGCTTACCATGGGCTAGCCCCATATGGAATAAAAATAAATAAATAAATGCTGGACAATCCACACAGCATCATCTAGCCCCAAGCTCAGCAAAGCTTGTGTTATGGGTTCTAGATGACTGATATACTTAATAATACAATACATTATATAGATTGATATTTTTTATTTTACATAGATAACGGGAAAGATTGAGTGGAAAGATTTGGGGGAGGCCTTTGCCTAGCAGTGGGAAGAAACAGGCTAAATAAAAAAAAAACGACCATTACACCCGAAACAAATATCTGCAGACCGTACACACATCTGTCCCGAGGCGGGAATCGAACCTGCAACATCCTGTGTCGCAGGCGGACCTTCGCCCACCGCGCCACAGAGGTTGTCGGGATATTAATTACATATTTATGAAAAAACGGATCTATATTCGGCTTTGTGATTGCGAGCGGGTTGGCTACGAACCTTGATCTTATTCGATATACGATTTGTATATCGAATAAGAATAGAACAGAGAGAACTCCAAAGGCGTGGAGCGGGAGTTTGGTGGTGCTCTTTTTTAAGAAGGGCGATAAAACCCTTCTTAAAAACTACAGACCCATTTCACTCTTGAGCCACGTCTATAAGCTGTTCTCACGAGTAGTCACGAACCGTCTCGCTAGGAGACTCGACGAGTTTCAGCCACCAGAACAGGCCGGATTTCGCGGTGGATATGGCACCATAGACCACATACACACAGTGAGACAGATTATACAGAAGTCCGAAGAGTATAATCAGCCCCTGTGTCTGGCTTTTGTGGACTATGAGAAGGCCTTTGACTCTGTTGAGACCTGGGCTGTTCTGGAATCCTTACAGCGATGCCAAGTGGACTATCGTTATATCGAGGTTCTGAGATGTCTCTACGAAGCCGCCACTATGAGTGTCCAAGTACAGGGCCAGCAGTCTAAACCTATCCAACTGCGCAGAGGAGTGAGACAGGGGGGTGTCATATCCCCGAAACTGTTCACAAGCGCGTTGGAAGATTTGTTTAAGACTCTGGACTGGAAAGGTAAGGGCATAAACATAAACGGCAACTACATCTCACACCTACGATTCGCTGATGACATAGTCCTATTGGCGGAGTCGCTTGAGGAGCTGAACCAGATGCTGGGCGGCCTAGCTTCAGCCTCCCGATGCATCGGTCTTGGCATGAATTTGGATAAAACCAAAGTCATGATCAATGGACACATTGATCCAAGGCCGGTGGTCGTACATGGTCACCTTCTCGAAATCGTTTCCGAATACACATACCTCGGGCAGATTCTGCAGTCAGGTAAAAACAATTTCGAGAAGGAGGCCAAAAGGAGGATCCAGCTGGGCTGGGCAGCGTTTGGGAAACTACGTCGAGTCTTCTCTTCATCCATACCGCAATGCTTGAAAACGAAAGTTTTCAACCAGTGCGTCCTACCCGTTATGACCTACGGAGCTGAGACGTGGACACTCACGATAGGGCTGGTCCACCAGTTCAAAGTCGCTCAGCGAGCTATGGAAAGAGCTATGCTCGGAGTATCTCTGAAGGATAGGATTCGCAACGAATACATCCGACAGAGAACTAAAGTTATCGACATAGCTCTGAGAATTAGCAAGCTGAAGTGGCAGTGGGCCGGCCATATCTCGCGAAGAACCGACGGCCGCTGGGGCAAACGTGTTCTTGAGTGGAGACCACGACTCGGTAAACGTAGTGTAGGACGCCCTCCGACCAGGTGGGATGACCTGCGAAAGACTGCAGGTAGATGCTGGATGCGTCAAGCCGAAGACAGGGCGCTATGGCGCTCATTGGGGGAGGCCTATGTCCAGCAGTGGACTAATATAGGCTGATGATGATGATGATGATGATGATGATATCGAAATAGGTCACATTCCCAAACTTCTAATGTTGTTTCAGGAATTAATGCTTCGCCACGACCAGAGCCTAGAAGAGGTCGAGCGGCTGGACTACAACCCCGGCCCCAACAGCTCCATCGGCCAGACGAGCATCTTACCGTTCGAGCAACGCCCCAACGCTCCGCAGAGTGTGCGAGCGAGCGAGAAGAGCGCTGGCATGTACTCAATGAGACACTTCCTATTCGACAAACCTAACAAAATGGTTAGAAATATATACTTCTTAATGCATAGTTCCAAAGTCGTAAGCATCGTAGTGATTCGCCGCGCTACGCCGCCGCCGCCGCCGTCGCCGCGTATAGCGTACGTAGGTAGTTGTGAAAAGGGCACTGGAATGTACTCAATGAGACACTTCTTATTCGACAAACCTAACAAAATGGTTAGAAATATACATCTATACTTCTAAATACATCGTTCCAAAGTCGTGTGTATCGTAGTGATTCGACGCACCGCCGCCGCCGCCGCGTAGATCGTGCGTAAGGGTGAGAAGGGCGCTGGCATGTAGTCAATGGACACTTCCTATTCGACAAACCTAACAACTACAGGTGTAGGTGAAAATGTGCTGTAGATCCGTAAAATTAAATGAAATGAAATAGTTTTATTTGCTTAAATATAGATTGGTAAAGGTGTTAAAATAGAGTAGGTATCACTATATTTGACTTGGTAGTCGTGCACATATTTAGTGGGCATATTTAGTGTAACTAATAAATAATTATATTCATAAAATATCTTAGGAAAAATGGGTAAAAATAACTAATAGTTATTGCAATGGTAAGCTCATTTATGTTATTATTCTACAGTTTCACGTAGCTTAGGCTAACTTGCCGTAACACAGTATTATTACTAACACGGAAGTTATGATTCATGCAACAAATGGAAGCCTTAACAAGTTCGTATACCTACCTAATTAATTGCATAGTATTAAGATTTTTTTATAGTTGTGGTATAAGTAACTACTAATAAAAATAAAAATAAATGGGTAAAAAGTGCATAGATAATAAGACTAACTTGTAAATTTTGAAATAAATATTCTTCTTCTTCTTCTTCTTCTTAGGCACAAGAACTTACCATTGCATACCTAACTATTCGTTATTTTTACTCATTTTTCCTAAGATATTTTATGAATATAATTATTTATTAGTTACTTATTAATCTTATTATTGAATTAGGTTCAGAAACCAGTCCGCAACATGGCCGATCTCTACGAGAGACTGGATAAGCGCGGCGCGGCCGATGAGAATCTGTGGCGATGGTGCGAGCTGATACTCCGCAACGCTCGGAATGTGCAGGTCAAACTGCCAAGAACTGATGAAACTGTAAGCGCTCCCAGGTTTTTTTCTATAATAATAATCTACCGTTTTGATATATTTTTTACTGTAGAATAGTTTTATAATATTTTATTGTAATTTCTATAGTAAAAAATGTATTTTATACGAGAATTTAAATAAATGAGTGAAATAATAATAATAATGCTGGACAATTCAAACAGCATTATCTAGCCCCATGGTAAGCAGAGCTTGTGTTATGGGTACTAGATAACTGATATACATAATACAATACATTACATAGATAGATATTTTTATTATATATAGAAAACGACCAGAACACCCGGAACAAATATTTGCAGATCGTACACACAATTGTTCCGAGGCGGGAATCGAACCCGCAACCTCCTGCGTCGCAAGCGGACCTTCGCCCACCGCGCCACATCGGTCGTCAAGTAGCTGGAATGTCAGTTAGGTAACGGTGTGTGCATGTAACTGGCACATATTGAATACTACACTAATAAGCAAGCAGCGCTGTTTGTCAATTTTACTCCTCTCGGATAGGTCACCGAGGGGTTAAAGTGATAGCAGGCATAATAATAAATATAGAAAAAAGACACAGACAATCTGATTAATATAAATTAAGGGGCCTCCGGAGGGACGAATTCTTCATACAAACGTAATACCAAAATTATTTCTAATTCAAGCATATTTCCACTATAATATTGCATTATTTGTATTAAAATAGTATTTAGTTCCCAAATAGTTTTTTTTTCAAAATACTTACCTAAAATGAAATGAAAGCCAATCTCATTTTGCACATTTTTATGCGAAAATGGACATGTTTTCTTGCTATTTGTTTCGTATTAAAAACATTAATATCTTACGTTTTATTTATTAAGGAACATAGCTTATATTGTCTAGTTACAGAATAACAATACTTTGTGAAGAATACAAAAAGTTTTTAGTTATAATTTTTAGTATTACGGAACAAACCAAATTTTGAACGTCTAATATTGCTATCGCGCACGCATGTGGCGCGGCGCAAGGGTTAAACATGGACAGCGATATTCGGAGCGATTTTTGCAAGCGAGGGTCGCCGGACCCTTAACAGAGATATATCTGTACATAAAAAGTATGTCATGTCTGGCGTTAAAAAATCATGGTATACTTAACACAGTTATATAGCACATCATGAGTTTCACAGGAGCACAATATTCAAGAGAATGAAGGTGTGCTGCCTCTCGCAAACGCGCACTTCCCATGTCCTATGATGAAGCACGCACTAGAAGTCCCGCTCAAAACACCCTTGTACAAAGACCCTGCTAGAATGTAAGATTGCACATCACTATTACATAGTATAAAACAAAGTTGCTTGCCGCTGTCTTTCTGTCCCTATGTATGCTTAGATCTCTAAAACTACGCAACGGATTTTGATTTGGATTCTAAATCGGAGTATAATGAACAGAATTCTTCTGTTCTTTATTTCAGCCCGAAAGTGAAGCCTCGAAGGAACGTTTCGGACTCCGCAGTGGTCTACGTGCCTCAGGACAACGGGGTCAAGAGATTCAGTCTCTGGAGTCGTGACTTCTCCCCACTCTATCCGGTCTATAAGATCCCTTCGTATCAGTCTCCTATTTAATCACTCTGTCATATCACATAACGTTAATAAAACTAATAAACTACACTCATAAAAAAAGTCAAAACAACCATTGTTTTGATATATACATGTTTGTCCGCACTCTATCCGGTCTATAAGATACCTTCGTATCAGTCTCCTACTAATCACATAATGTTAATAAAACTAATGAACTACACTCATAAAAAAAGTTTGAATGGGTGTTTTGATGTATACATTTGTGGTTGTTTGTAAGTACCTCTTCACTTCCTGATCGAAGTACAGACAGAAGCATTAATTGGTAACCCCCCAAAAAGCCAAAGTTTACATTGCAAATCACTGTACGATTTACAAATCTTTTACTCAAATACTAAGTAAGAAGCAAAAATTGTATCACCAACCGGGAATCGAACCAGGCATATCCAATAGCTCACATAACAAGAAACGAACGCACCAAACAACTAAACCAATGAACCAGTTATCAAAGCATTGAAATTTTATGTTATTAGTGTTCGACAGTGGATTTTTATTTACGGTATCTCTACACTGGATAAGAAAAAAAGAAGTGTTTTAGGGTAGACCTGAATCTAATCGTGGTGAACAAAGAAAACGTCACTGGCCATTCTCGATTCGTGTCTTGACTTACTGGTTTTAATTAAAAAAGAATTGAAGAATATTGAAGGAAATTATGCATATTATTTAATAATTTTGTGAGAACTAAGATGTTCTTTTCGAACAACAAATGAGTAATAAGGAGATTGCTTCGTAAGCTTGGAATTACGGTAAGATATCTACCTACTTATTATACTTATCTGTCATAATCATAACGAAGCAAATACCTATCTCTTTAGTAAAACCATCTTTAACTTCATTATATATAAATAAATACCTAAGTATTGATTTGTTGTCTTACAGATTAAAACCATGCGCCTATGTGTGCGTAGATTTCGGTCCGAAGGGGATGTGAAATTGTGAATGTAAGAAGAATTGGCAGAAAAATAACAGAAGTGTATACAAATTAGTGTAGCCGCCACAATAATATTGTCGACATTCAAACACGACATATTACCTGTAAGGGCAAGTGGCAGAATAACGTTAGGTAAGTGATAATTCTCAACGAATCCAATTACCTTTATCAATGATTAAAAAGTAAGTAGTCACACCAACTAAATAAACACTATACCAATTGATAATTTTTTTCTTTATAGGTTATTGGGTATGGATGTCCTCTATGGGTCCTGGAGAAATAGTAGACATAACTGGGCGCATGAATGTCGAGCAATATTTGAAGTTGTTGAAGAAAGTCATGATACCTTCTGTGCGGATCGCTTATCCAGAGGGCCAAATTTATTTTGTCCATGATAATTGTGCAGTGCATCGTACGCGAATGGTTTCTGAATGGTTGTCATCTCAAGAAGACTTTACTGTTATATAAATAAATAAATAAATATATAGAAGATAGAAAATATGTGGGGTCAAATGGTTTTAAATTGGTATCCGAGTGAATTGAGATCCAAGCATAATTTAGAGCAAGAGGTCATGAGGACCTAGACGGAGGTAATAATATGAGATATTGTATGATAATATGAGAGAATCAGAAAAAATATCATTTGACCTCATTTATTTTCAAACCTACCTGATTATATAGTATTCCATGATTTACAGGAGATCCAAATTGTTTAATTCATTAGATTAGATAAGTAAACAATAATCTATTGAAAACATGTGTATTCTCGAGCACTAAATCGAAATGGAATATTATTTATGAGGATAGGAAGCTATTTGTAAGTAGGCTAAATTATGAAATAAAACATGTCATTACGTTTTTTGTGTCAAAAATTTATAAAAAATAAAAGTAATTTTGTATACCTAAAATTATGTTTTATTTTATAAATTATATTAAATTCATAATATACAATACTTCACTATTCACATGAATATATGCCATTACATTACTAAAAAAAAATGGTAGTTAGAAAACAAAAAGACATCCACTGTAAGGATTCGATGACGGGTATTACCTACAGTGTGCAGTGAGAGAAACTCGGTTACACTAACCACTACCTACACCATAGTTACATGTTATAAAGTCTTGAAATTTTAGTATCGTTACTCGTGATAATAAAAATGTCAGTATTGAAAAAAGCATTAGTTTTTTTTATTTAAATTATTGAATAAACTTTATAATAAAATAAAACAAGTTAAAAAGCCAAATAAACGAGAATAATGTAAACTAAAATCAATATTTTTATGGTTTGAACCTGCAAGAAAAAAACACAAAAAAAAGAAAAAAACAAAAAAAATATACAAACCAAATGCTGCAAAAAAAAGAAAACATTGAGAAGGGAAAAAAAAAAGATATTTCCACAAAACCCAAGGACCAAGGGGTCGTCACCCCTCAAGTTGACGCCGGGGTAATGAGGCCAAGCCTCGAGGCTCCTCTCTGTGCCCCCACCAGGGCCGGAAAGAAATTGATTGATTGACCTGCACGCTACTGAATGACTCTATTACATATTCTGTGAGGAGGTTACCAATTAATGCTTCTGTCTGTACCTATGTATGGTGATGATGATGAGTGAAAATAATGGTTTTTTGCACCGCCAAATTTCACTATAATATTCCGGAAAAAAAGAAAATGATAACTTTACGTGTTTAACTTCGGTGATCGACACTTAACTTGGTTAACCTATGACGTTGGATTGGACCCATTAAATAAGGACAGACGGCATTAGTTTTTTGACTAGCATTAGCATATTATCAATGACTGAGCATAGGTACTAATAGTTTCATAATAGGTACGTGCAACGAAATGAAATGAAATGAAATGAAAATATTTATTAAAAAAAGAAATACACAATAATAATGGTTAACTCTATGTTAAGCTAAAGTCAGGTGTTATCAGTTTCTCGTCAATTAAATTAATTATTAACTAGCTGCGCCCCGCGGCTTCGCCCCCGTGGAAATCTAATCTCTGTGTCAAATGGTTTAAATGATAAAAAGTATCCTATGTTAGACTTCTGGTTCTAAGCTACCTCTCCACCAATTTTCAGCTAAATAAGTTCAGCCGTTCTCGAGTTATAAGTGTTGTAACAAACACGACTTTTTTTATATATATAGATTACATAATTACAGAACGTACCCAAGACTAATGTAATGAAATGGCAAATAGTACTAAGTACTGTATTTATTATAGAAAGCTCCGATGACGTAAATAGAATACAGAATAAAACAACATTTTGTTAAAATTAATACTTATTCAAAAATAACTCTAAATTACAATGTACCTTTGTTCCGTGTTTAACTGGGTACAACCAAAATTATAAAAAGCAAATTATAGGAAGCTCCGATGACGTAAATAGAATACAGAATAAAACAACATTTTTTTAAAATTAATATTTATTCAAAAATAACTCTAAATTACAATGTACCTTTGTTCCGTGTTTAACTGGGTACAACCAAAATTAGTCCCTATAGTCAGTTCCCTTGTGCATCATAGGTTTCTCGCATATAAAACTATGTTCTTCACTACATGAGTAATCGTCGAGTGAATTTTGAAATATATGTCTGTATTGAGGACCACCTGAAACAAAAGTACTCTCATTAGTAATTTGACCGTGTCAACTTGAACTGGCTCGTATCTTGCTCAGTCATATCATTGATCTATGCTTGAGAAACAATTTTCTAAGGCAGAAGCGTTACTCACACATAGATCGATGACTGAGCATCACTACATAGTATAAAACGAAGTCGCTTCCCGCTGTTTGTCTGTCCCTATGTATGCTTAGATCTTTAAAAACTACGCAACGGATTTTGATGTGGTTTTTTTAATAGATAGAGTGATTCAATAGGATGGTTTATCGAGCATTTGACTCATAGATTACGTCGAACACCCTGACTGCTCATATAAATATGAAACAATGAGTAGCAACATATTTTGAACACCTTGCTTACAACAATATGATGGTTCGAACTGCGTAAATCAATTTGCTTTCATATTTTTCAGATCATTTTGACTACTCTAGACGCTCATATCAATTTGACGCTGACTGTACAGTCATTACGTCTATTTCTTTGAACTTACCGTCATCGTTTGCTATGTAACTTAATGATTCCTCAGCATCACGAACCATTTTATTTAGGAGTTCTTTTTCTTTGTCACCACCGTCTAGCTTAGCCAGGTAGCCGCCTTCAGATTGGCAGGTTGTTATTGCGGCTGCCATGGGTTTGGGTTCTTTGTGCATTTTGTAACAATTCCCGGTCTCGCTGTGAAAATCGTACCCTGCGATGCAAATTGTAGGAATAAAAAATAGGAAAAGTATATACGGCTTATACCTACTCCGATTCAACATCCTGGATATTTTTTGTAAGTATACAAATGGGTTACAATACCCAAGGAATATTGGTGTAAAATATTGAACGGCATTGGTATCATCAACGCAAATCACAGAAGCTCGAAACAATTTTCGGTTTTTAAAGCTTTAATTCGTAATTTAGTAGATCTCTGGTTCGTTTTCGAATTCAAATTTAAACATTTTTTACTGCACATGTAAGATTATTTGCATTGTTGAATTTTGTTTTAATTTTTCGTGATTACCTTGCTGATAATAATAATAAATAATAATAAATAATGCTGGACAATTCACACAGCATTATCTAGCCCCATGGTAAGCAGAGCTTGTGTTATGGGTACTAGATAACTGATATACATAATACAATACATTACATAGATAGATATTTTTTTTATTATACATAGAAAACGACCAGAACACCCGGAGCAAATATCTGCAGATCGTACACACAATTGTTGCTGATACTTCGTCGTTTTCTGTTATTATTATAAACTTTTGTTTAGTTTTCTTTCATAAATGTCTTTGTTGACAAAAAATATCTTAGATTCCAAAATGAAAGATAAAAAAATTAATGTTTTTTTACACTATACATATGCTCTGAAAACGTTGCTTTATACGTCATGTAACCGAAACCAAAAGCAAGTGATCTGATCATAGACTTAGTGATCATAGGTCATAGGCTGAAAAAATTACGGGTGTTAGCAAATGCAAACAAATTGAATGAGGTCTCTTAGTGCAAATCTCATTGGTCAACATTCCTATACACATTTCAGGTTCCAAATTCAAAACGCATTATAATTCCCAAGGAGTTTACAGTAAAGACTTACCGTTCTCGCAAGAGGGCGCTGGCGCATAGCAAGCGTAAGGTAACTGGGTAAAGCAGATTTCCTTGTCCGTAGTCCCAGTGGCTAAGAATACAACGCAGCGCTTATTTTCGTTAATCTCCATCGGTACACCACGTGATCCTGAAAATAATCAAACTATCACTCATCCTCATCATCATCATCATCAACCTATTTTAGTCCACTGCTGGATAGGCCTACCCCAATGAGCGCCATATTAGAAATAACCAGAACACCCTTGCGGATCGTACAACTTTTTGATACAAGGCGGGAATCGAACCCGCAACCTCCTGCAAGAAAACCGCTGCCTTTCCTCTGGTAGATTCCCTAGACATTCACTATCTGACTACTGTACAAATACTACCTATCCTAAAGCGAATCTGTCCTAAAGCGAATATGTCGTTACACGAATATGTCCTAAAGCGAATCTGACTATAAACGAACAAGGGAGTTCGAGGGTCGTTTCTTACGCCACGATCATCAAGGCTAAAGTATGTTGTACTACCTGTCGTTACTCCTGCTCCCGCGTACATCTTGGGAATAGACTTGGAGGCCTGAAGTTTTGTGACTGTTCTTGTAAAGGGTAATTGTGGCCACGGTGATGCCAATATAGCATCTGGAATTAGGAAAATAGGAGTTAAATTTAACAGTGTTTTGGCCATTCATAAATATACAATATTATGTTATGATAAACTTATGGAATAGAAAACACATAAGTAAGTAGTTTCTGCGCGCGGCTTTGCACGAGTTGTTTCAAAAAGTAAAAACAGTTTTAAAAGAATAGAATAATTATTTATTGCCTGAACTTATAACTACTTATAGATACTTTTTTTTTTCTTTTAAATAAATAAATAATAAATAAATAATGCTGGACAATTCACACAGCATTATCTAGCCCCATGGTAAGCAGAGCTTGTGTTATGGGTACTAGATAACTTATATATATGTATATTACAATACATTACATAGATAGATATTTTTTATTATACATAGAAAACGACCAGATCACCCGGAACAAATATCTGCAGATCGTACACACAATTGTTCCGATAAAGTCGTAGTTATGGCAATGATAGAGCGAGAGCCCATAGAGTTATTTTTGTACTTCCAGTTAACAATAGTAAGTAATCATTAATAGTAATTATTAATTTAATTATTTTTTTATTTGTATTTAAAAATTATATTTATTTTAGTTTATTTGTAAAATCTATGTATTTGTAATGAAGAGCAGGACATCCTGGCACAAGTGTATTTACTTACTTAAAAGGATGTCCTAACAACTGTCTAGCATGTAAAGATACTTTTTCTACAAAAAACAATTTTCAATGATAAAAAGAAATAAGTCAGTTTTTCCTCAAGATATTTTTATATTAAGATATTTTCAAGATATTTATAAAGGTTTAAAACAGTTTTTCTGAAAGTAATAGCTAGTAAATATGACTGTCCAATACGACACCACTGGGTGAAATTACTTATACTCTAGATTTAGTTATTTTGGTTTTATTTTCTTCGTTGTAATTGTATTTTCCTTTTTGTAGTTTTGTGTATGTGTTTTTTATGGACCTTTGTTGTCTGATAATAAAGAATTTGAAATTGAAATTAATTGGGAGGAACACTTCTCAAATCGCCGTTTACCCGTTTATACCTACATCAAGTTAGTCTATATATTTTGCGCGGTTAGTATTATTTATTAGTTTAGTATACTATTTATTATTTTATTATGAAATTCTATGAAGAAGCGCTCACTCGCGGATCGCAATTCAAATCAAAATCAAATACTTATGTATCAAAGTGCTCTTGGACACATCACAATTTTTTTTTTCCATAGGTAAGTAAAACTAGGTAATAAACTGATCATGTTAATTTTTTGTTTAGGTACCTACTTCAATCTTTTTAAGGTAACATAAAGAAGCGAAAAAGAAACCTTTACCTTGTTAGGATGTTAGTTTTCGAGTTGGAGCAAAGCTCGTCCCAAGCTTTTTACAAATCAAATTATTAGATACATAAGTTATATGAACATAGGTAGGTACTAGTGGTTTCTTTTTCACTTCTTCCACTTGTGGACAAAAAAATAAAGTGAAATTAAAATGTTTATTTGATAATAACATTTCAAAATAAAAAGAAAGTTTGACTTGTCTAAGTGCTTATTTTGTAAGCCTAAAGAAAATAAAAACTTTTGAATTTTGAATTTTTTAGAGTGGAGTGGACAAAGTCAATGTCAATAAATAGTATTTATTTCTTTAGGCTTACCAAATAGGCACTTAGACAGGTCAAATTTTATACATTTCATTATTATCAAATAACATTATCTTCATTTTAATGTTCACTTAAAGTTTTTGTCGACTAGTGGAAGAAGTGAAAAAGAACCACAATTATATTTGACGACCGATGTGGCGCGGTGGGCGAAGGTTTGCCTGCGACGCAGGAGGTTGCGGGTTCGATTCCCGCCTCGGAACAATTGTGTGTACGATCTGCAGATATTTGTTCCGGGTGTTCTGGTCGTTTTCTATGTATAATAAAAAAATATCTATCTATGTAATGTATTGTATTATGTATATCAGTTATCTAGTACCCATAACACAAGCTCTGCTTACCATGGGGCTAGATAATGCTGTGTGAATTGTCCAGCATTATTTATTTATTATTATTATAAAACTTTTGAAACTATCATGGTTATTAATACTAAAGTCATTTAAAACGGGATATTTTATTCCGTGATCATGGCGCATGCAACTGTGCCGAAATATTGGATAACTCAAAAATCAAATCATGGTAAATATCCCGTTTTAAATGACTTTAGAACCACTATTATGTTCATATAACCTCATAGGACCTTTAGGGTAAAACAAATATTTAGGTAGGTAGGTACCTTCACTATGGCAAGTAGCCTTGGCAGTGTGCCAGTCGGCGGGTTCCAGGTGCACTTTCAACCAGCCCTCGATGTCGGCTTCATACTCGTACCCTGGCCAACCAGTTCTTTCAACACCTGCAAAAAGTTTAGACGAGATGGGAAAGTTAGTTACCTAAGTAAGGAAATAATTTATTTGACACATAAACACACACACATACCTAAAATTGGCATAATCATACAAGTACAATTTAAAAAAATTAAAGAATAGTTAATTATTTATTATAAATAAATAAATAAATAAATTTACTTACCTACTTTTTGTAAGGATTATTCCCTGACGTGTACTATTTTGTCTATCTATACTAATAGATATTATAAAGAGGAAAGGTTTGATTTTTTGTTTCTTTGTTTGTATCGAATAGGCTCCGAAACTACTAGACCGATTTGAAAAATTCTTTCTTCGTTGGGAAGCTACACTATCCCCGGTGAACATATTATATTTTCAAAAAAGCTTGGGATCCTTACTAAAACTCCAATAATGTAACCCAAGGTGTAAAAAATCACCTATTTTCCTATTAGGACCATTTTGTAGTTAGAACTAAGTTTAATAATATTATATTTTTCGTTGTTTGTCGTATTTTCTGTAAGTGGTAATATTTTTTCTCTGTTTGTACATTTTATTTATGTTTAACTACAAATAAACGCTTTGATTTGATTTCATTTTAATAAAGCGAAATGCGAGTTTAACGCAGGAGAAACCGCGGGGCTGTGTAAGTATATAAATAATTTATTTAGGTTTAAAGAACTTTATTCTCATACAAACACATGGTTCACTTATAATGAGATACATAAGAAAAAATTAATCTATGTTTTCAAATATTTAAAACTAGCCTCTGGTACCTAAAAGTAGATTATACTAAATATTATTTATAACTTTATACTACTACTATTTACCATGATCTCGGGCCATAAAGTGACCCGGTCCTTTGGAAGGTTGCGTGGGGCCGAAGCCAACAGCACAGAGGCCCTTTGAGAAGTTAATCTAAAGGCGATGGCTACACATAGCGGGTATCATCCTCGGGTGCACAATATGATACACCCAAAGATGGTATCCGCCAGGTGTAGAGACTATTGCAAAGAAAAATGACAGAAATAAAACCAGGCTATTGTGATGGATGGATGGATGGGTAATCGGGCTATAGGGGAGATTGCGGACGTCTGCCATAAACAAGTCAATCATAATGTTAAGAAGAGCGGCCTACTATTATCATTACTTACATTACTTACTACTATTTGACACATAAAACACACACATACAATTGGCTTAATCATACAAGTACCTACAAGTTGTTCCTTTACGCACTCGGTTGACAGTCTGAAGTTTATTTTTGTTCAGTACCTACTTACCCATACAAAAAACACTAAAATATGCGACGGTAAAAAACGATTTCAGTGCCGACATGCTGATGTTTCTTCAGCTCTGGTTAATTAATGATTGTGAAGTAAAAGTTAAATATGAGCTAATAAACACATCTGATAACTAACTACTGATTGTGGTGATTCATTTTATATATAAATAAAACAGGTCAAGCGCGAGTCGACTCGCACATAGATGGTTCCTTAACATCGTATGTAACTCCGCAAAAGGAACTCTAATAAACTCATTAAATATAATATATGTTTATAATAGCAAAAAGCCATGACGCGGTCATCCCACCCAAGTACTGACTACGCCCGACGATGCTCAACTTCATTCAGTTATCGGTAGGTATTCAACTTGGCTTAGACATCGGATTACTTACCTAATTATTTTATTTCGGCAATAGTAATCTACATTCTGTCAAAATTCAACTGTCTGCCTATGACGGTTCAAAAGCTACAGCCTCGGCAAAAGTAGAGCAAAAATATCCAAAAAATCATTTGTCTTTGTTGTGTGTATAGCGGCAAAAGAAATACATATTCTCTGAAAATTTCAACGGCCTACCTTTTACGGTTCATGAGATAGATACAGCCCGCTGACAGGCAGACAGACAGACGGACAGACAGCGGAGACTTAATAAGGTCTCGTTTTCATCCTTTGAGTACGGAACCATAAAAAACTGGGTTTTTGCTTACGGTGTAGGTATTTGTTCCCCAGCGCTACCCACTGATAAGACAAACTGAACTGGACCTTGTTTATACGACGACCGATGTGGAGCGGTGGGCGAAGGTCCGCCTGCGACGCTGAAGGTTGCGGGTTCGATTCCCGCCTCGGAACAATTGTGTGTACGATCTGCAGATATTTGTTCCGGGTGCTCTGGTCGTTTTCTATTTATAATAAAAAATATCTATCTATGTAATGTATTGTATTATGTATATCAATTATCTAGTACCCATAACACAAGCTCTGCTTACCATGGGGCTAGATAATGCTGTGTGAATTGTCCAGCATTATTTATTTATTTATTATTATTTATATTAATATTTTTAGTTATGAATGTTCACGAAACACTACTAGCCTCCCGCGTCTTTTCTAACGTGTTAGGTATCTTATCTAGGAAGGTAAAACTAGGTAAGGTACCTAACACGCCTACATGTTAAAAAATAAAGCTGGACAATCTACACAGCATCATCTAACCCCAAGTTAAGCAGAGCTTCTGTTATGAGTAGGTACTAGATGACTGATATACTTAATACAATACATTAGGTACATGAATATATATTTCCGATCGTACAAATATATTTGTTGCGAGGCGGGAATCGAACCGGCAACCTCCTGCATCGCAGGCGGACCTTTGCCCCTTTGCGTTATTACGGTAATGTTAGCGCGAATTTAGCGTGAATAATGCCTTTTGACGCGTTATTCACGTTAAAATGCAACTTTACACGCGTTATGCATTGTGTTAAATACCGTGGAAGCCTTGCTGGAGATTACCGCCTGCCTTACAAACTTACAAAAATACTTCTATAGAATCTATAGGCTTAACCCTCTCCCTACTCTTAGCACTTTGACTGCGGTTTGTTCCGCTCTACACAGCGGTTGTGTTGCGCCGCACATGCGTTTCGTTCGAAAAATATTACAGCTCTGCTGAGTCACAAAGATCTGTATTTTCTCAGCCGCTGCGCTAGTGTGGATTTACGCATGTTAGTCACTTGTAGAAAACTCATACCGTGCGTTTTCAGCACTCAAAGTGTTAATAATTTTAGTAGGCAGATATCGATTTTTTTAGTACCTCTTCTATATCCATATATACTAATATTATAAAGACGCTCCGAAACTACTGGACTGGAAAAAAATCTTTCACCGTTGGAAAGCTACACTATCCGCGGTGAACATAGGCTATAAATTATTTTCGAAAAAGTTAGGAATCCGTACTAAAACCGTGCGAATCCGGAAAGCTCCGCTAGTAGGTAATATTTAGTATACTTCTTTATTCAATTAAGTATGTAAGCTAGGTTATCATCTCTATGTTTGGGTTATCTCAATAATGAATATTATATACCTACTACTTATTTAAGTACAGTCGACGAAACTGGGTGTACCTACGTACCAACATGGTAATTTATTTTATTTTACTCGGCACCAGAAATATCTACCATGTCGCTGACTGACCACATCGTTTAATAAAATATCTACCATGTCGCTGACTGACCACATCGTCTAATAAAATATCTACCATGTCGCTGACTGACCACATCGTCTAATAAAATATCTACCATGTCGCTGACTGACCACATCGTCTAATAAAATATCTACCATGTCGCTGACTGAACACATCGTCTAATAAAATATCTACCATGTCGCTGACTGACCACATCGTCTAATAAAATTGGTAGGTATTTATAAAATTTTGAAAGTGAAAACAGACTAAAAACGAATTTTTACAGAAATACCTAGAAGAGGAAGGCTTAGAATAATAGTAGACACAAACGGTGC
Organism: Eupithecia abbreviata; assembly: GCA_943735965.1. Classification (NCBI taxonomy): domain Eukaryota; kingdom Metazoa; phylum Arthropoda; class Insecta; order Lepidoptera; family Geometridae; genus Eupithecia; species Eupithecia abbreviata. The sequence continues at coordinate 3,685,429 of OX030986.1, forward strand.
CAAGAAAAACAACAAAAAAACGATAAAATGGTCTTATTTTCATATTCGTATAACGCGCACTACAGTAGGTATGTCAAAGCACTGAAATTATAATTATGTTTGTCAACTTACACATAGATAGTCTTTGAGATTGAGAGCAGCGTGTTTTTCCTCTATGTTTACAGAAATAACTTAATTATTGTTGTAAAATTTTACGGACCTCTTCCTTCAGTCAATGGATTGACAACACTGAGTGTAGGTACCAGGTTAATACGACTTAACAGATTTTTTATCGTTGGGTTTTTTTTATAACATCTAGGTTGGTACGTAACTACTTCTTACAAATGGGGTAAATACATGGGCTACTGTTGAGCTACTCTATAAATCGTATATGACAACTGATCTGGACGATAGGTAGGCACTAAACTTTCTATGGGTACCTTCAGGTTAAATTATCTTTTTTTGAATAGAAACGCTGTGGAACAACACTTCGTTTATTTCATGTACGCCCTGCCACCTCGTATTCTCTGTTCAAAGCCGTTAACACCCAGCCAAGCATGATAACTATCTATAACAGGGAATAATCCGTAGGAATAATCAATCTACGTTAAGGGAATAATTCAATCTATGGACATCACTACTTCTTCTTACATTAACTCACATCATTTTCTAAGTCTACGTCACTGAAATTAAAACTGCCAATGTTACTGTCAAGATATGACTGACGTTTAGTTTGATTGATCTTTGGGAATCGTAAAATTGTTTATCTTGCTTGAAGAAAATACGTAAAATCGCAAAAATAATAAATATTGCTTTTTGTTGGTTGTATTGGAGTATTTATAAGTGAATGATATAATATAAAACAAGGTGTAGGTATAGAACAGCGACCATAATGAGTAAACACATGTACTCCACGGCAAACCTTTCTGACAAGGAGCTGAAAGAACAAGGAAATAGACAGTTTAGCTTGCGAAAATATGAAGAAGCTATGAACTGCTATACAAAGGCTATCGTAAGTAACTAGTCATTATTTTAACATTCGTACAGATGATTTGCACCGGCCCAATGTATAGTAAAACTATACATAAGTGTATGTGCACTCAAGTGCACTTACAACTCACCAGTTCAATAACAAACAGATTCCTACTTCATGGTCTTAGTTTTTAGTTAGATCTTAACGAAACTTCTTTATTATGTATTATGTATTTTGCCTAAAAATTTTATTTACTGCATGGTTTTTGTCTACTTTCCTTAATTCAAATTATCTAGTACAAAATTACATTAGTTACACTTTGTTCTATGCTTATGTGCGCAATGCTTACCTATATGGTTTTATTTAGTTGGCAGTTATAATTTAGTTATAGACAAGCGGGTGAGAGCTGATGTCTATATCACAGTGCTCTTGTCTTTCACTACACTAGTTTGTCTCTTATAGTGATCAGATTGTTTATTCGCAATCAGTAGTCGAGTGGAAATACCTAAGTATCCACATTATTAATATGATTTTTTGCATAAAGATATTGGTCATGCATCTAAATACTCTATGGAATATTTCAGATAAAGAACCCATCAGTAGCTACATACTTTACGAACCGGGCCCTATGCTACCTGAAGCTTAAGCACTGGGAGCAGGCATGTCAGGACTGTCGGCGAGCGTTGGAGCTGGACAATAACCATGTTAAGGGGCACTTCTTCCTCGGACAGGCATTGGTTGACTTGGAATCTTATGATGAAGCTATCAAGCATTTGCATCGAGGTAAGACTAATTATTGGAAAAGTTATTAACCTGCCACAGGGGCAGCATAAGAATCTATCCTTCCAACTCAGCTTGTAAATCTTATAAGAGCTAACATCAGAGGAAGAACAGGACCTCCATCACCAGCCATCACTAGTCAAACAGTCTGCTAGCCAAGAGTGGTGATTATTTATTTATTTATTTTAAGGAAGGCCTACAGCTCAAATAATACAACAAAGGTAACATTTGCCTAGCAACAGAAAAGCTAATAAATGGCCTTCACGGCTAAATGACATTATGAAAATTTAATATACGCTATGCAATTAGATTAGAAAAAAGAAATGTATAGTTAACAATCATCGAAATTGTGATAATTTAAATGAAATAAAGGGCTAAACAAAATTTTCGAAACAAACAATGACTTAATTAAATGAAATCTAAAGTACCTATTACTATTAACACAACAAATGAGAAAATACAATATTTTTGTTTTAGTAAATAAGATCGTTTAAAAGTTTAACATGATAATTAATAGTACAGATAATTAACAGTAGGTACTATTAATTATCTGTACTATCAATAATCTGCAAAGAATTGACCGCTAAGCATTATGGTAAAATTCTCCTTGTTTATGGAGGTATATTGATGAGGAATATTGTCCATTTGTCTGTCTGTCAACCTTCTTTTCAGAAAGAGAAGAAGTATTGCTTTGAAATTCACATCACAATGTACTCAGATCTCCTTGGAGCTGTGATGAATCAAACTTCTTAGTCTAAGTTTCAAAAAATTTGGGCTTAATCTTTTGATTATCAAAAGATCCCAAATTTTTTGAAACATCAACTATCTATAACCTAGAATGATGAAATTTGACAAGATGCAAGGTCTTATTATATGTATACTCACAGCTGTTTATAAATGTTATTACATAGGGAGTCAGCAAATAACTATCAGATGAAAACTGATACATTTAACAATAACATAATTCCTTAGGTCTAAGTCCGCCAGTAAGTAAGACCGCCAATTGTATCTAGTTTTTTAAAGTTTTTATTTAACATTGTCATTTTAGTGTGCAATAAAGAATGATCTATCTATCTAAGTCCGATAGATTAGGTACTTAAGTAATAATACAATTAGTGTAATATCTTAACAAGTTATAATTAGATTATAAGTACATTTTGTTGGACGACCACAGTAGCGCAGTGTCGAAGGTATGCCTACGATGCAGGAGGTAGGGTTCGATTCCCGCCTCTCTGGACAAATGTTTGTATGATCTGCAGATATTTATTAAGGGTGGTCTGGTCATTTTCTATTTATAATAAAAATTATCTAGTACAATATTTTGTAGATCAGTTATCTAGTACCTATAACACAAGCTCTGCTTACCTTGGGGCTAGATAATGCTGTGTGGATTGTCCAGCATTAATTATTTATATATATTTATTTGTATTCCAGCCTGTGACTTGGCTCGCGATCAGAAGCTCAACTTTGGGGATGACATAGCAGCACAGATCAGAATTGCCCGTAAGAGAAGATGGCAGGTGCAAGAAGAGAAAAGGATTGCTCAGGAAATTGAATTGCAATCTTATTTAAATAGGTAATAAGTTGATTATTCAATGGCAGGTAGTTCATACTAATCATCAGCTCATATTGGTCTAGTGCTAAACTATTAAGGCCTACCATAATAAGCGCTATAACGCTCTGTCTTCAGCTTGCCACATCCAGCATCTGCTCGCCTTCGAACTGCTCACAGTCTTTCGCAGGTCGTCATCCGTATGGTGATTATGTAACTCGCGACCGGTTTGCGACAGGCGCAAATTAAGCAATCAGTGCTGTAAAACGCCAATTTTAACCAATTTTGACGTTGTAGCTGGTGTCAAACTAATACAAAATTGAGGTTTGACAGGACTGATTGCTTAATTTACGTCTGTCGCAAACCGGTCGCGAGTTACATAATCACCCGGCCGACCTCGTCGGAGGGCGTCCTACACTAAGTTTTCCGAGTCGCTGTCTTGACTCAAGAACTCATTTACCCCAGTGGGTGTCGGTTCTTCGTAAGCTCGGCCCACTGCCACTTCAGGTTACTAAAATTCTCTGAGCTATTTGACGATGAACGACGTGGCGCGGCGGGCGAAGGTCCGCCTGCGACGCACGAGGTTGCGGGTTCGATTCCCGCCTCGGAACAATTGTGTGTACGATCTGCAGATAATTTTTCCGGGTGTTCTGGTCGTTTTCTATGTATAGTAAAAATATATATTTATGTAATGTATTGTATTATTCATATCAGTTATCTAGTGCCCATAACACAAGCTCTGCTTACCATGGGGCTAGATAATGCTGTGTGAATTGTCCAGAATTATTTATTTATTAAAAAAAAAAATTAAAAATATTTCATTAATATTTTTATACTAAATAAAACTAGATGAATTAACTAGATAAAAAAAATAAACTATCTATGTACATACATAATATCAGTACCCACGACACAAACTCTACTTAGCTTGGTGTAGGTAATGTTGTGTGGATTGTCCAGGACTATTATTATTATTTCCAGGCTTATAAACGAAGATATGCAGCGGCGAATAGAAGCATTAAAAATTGAGGATAACAACGAAGATGACTCAAGTGCCAAGTCTTCCAAAATTGAAGAGGAATGTGTAAGTACAAGCTGCATTTAAATCTGATGTCAAGTATATTATGTCAGTAAGTGTAGGTAAGGTAAACTTTTATCTATACACTAGCCAAACTCCATGTAGAATGTTTGTAAACAAACTGCCCATACTTAACCTAGAATTCACTTTATTGCCGCGTCTTTTTATACGCAATTTACATAGCTTGTCGATTTGAGATCCTTCTTTCAGTAAATCTTGCTTCAAAGATTTTCTGACAGATTAAAGAACTGTCAAATAATGACTACTTGAGACGTGCTTAAATCTGAGAGTTTGAGCAGAATTGCGTCAATACAGACGCAGAGCCATCTAGCAAGAAGTTGAAGTTGAGTATTCGGGCGTAAGTCTCATATATAAAATTATTAGTATGTATCTACCTCGTTAAGGAGGTAAAAGTAGGTAGAAACAGTCGAGTCGTGCGTGAGGCGTTTGAGGTTTGGGTTGACCACCCCTAAACGCCTCACGTAACGCCATCCATCATGGACGTCTCCCATTCCTTCGCGTCAGAAACCGAATGTCAGTGCCACCGGTGAAGGTAGCATCTCGGAGTCAAGTAGGCCACATCCTGCATGTGGCCTAACTCGCACCTACAAGCATGGATATGAAAATGAGAAAAAAATTATACAAGTTAATCTTGTCTATTGTTTCAGAATAACTACTCTAGTGAGTTAAATAATTTGTTTGCCAAAATGGATGACAGAAGACGGGTAAGACTTATTTACGATGGCTCTAAGAGTTAAATTATTTTTTGAGAGTTCTTTTATTACGTTATCCAAGCTTTATTAAACATCTTATTCTAACTATTATATTCCCGCAGCTTCGCATGCGGATATTTTTTACTTCTTTGCGACAAAATTACTCGAACAGATCTGAAATTTGCATAGATGTAGGAATAAAACATAGGCTTCTTTTATAATACTTTATAAGTGCATAAATCTGTTCCTATGAGTTATAAATAACCTTTGAACGTTTCCATAGAAAAGCGTGCGAAGCCGCGGGCAGAACTAGATAATATAAATATGATAAGCTTAAGGATCACACTAATATTATAAATGCGAAAGTTTGGATGTGTAGATAGATGGATGTTTGTTTATTACTTATTCACGCCAAAACTACTGAACGGATCGAGCTGAAATTGCATAGAGGTAGTTCTAGAATAAGACATAGGCTACTTATTATATTACTTACTTTATCCCATTAATTACTACTTACATTAGTCACCATGTGATAGAAATAACTTCTACTAATCTACTAATTCTAACTAGACTAAACGATTTAAACTTTTTCTACTAATAACAATTTTAAAGAAACAACACGTGCGAAGCCGCGGGCAGACCATCATCATCATCATCATCATCATCATCATCATCAGCCTATAGCAGTCCACTGCTGGACATAGGCCTCCCCCAATGAGCGCCATAGCGCCCTGTCTTCAGCTTGCCGCATCCAGCATCTACCTGCAGTCTTTCGCAGGTCGTCATCCCACCTGGTCGGAGGGCGTCCTATACTACGTTTACCGAGTCGTGGTCTCCACTCAAGAACACGTTTGCCCCATCGGCCGTCGGTTCTTCGCGAGATATGGCCGGCCCACTGCCACTTCAGCTTGCTAATTCTTTGAGCTATGTCGATAACCTTGGTTCTCTGTCGGATGTATTCGTTACGAATCCTATCCTTCAGAGAAACTCCGAACATAGCTCTTTCCATAGCTCGCTGAGCGACTTTGAACTGGTGGACCAGCCCTATCGTGAGTGTCCACGTCTCAGATCCGTAGGTCATAACGGGTAGGACGCACTGATTGAAAACTTTCGTTTTCAAGCATCGCGGGCAGACCACTAGTACAATAAATAAATAATGCTGGACCATCCACACAGCATCATCTAGCCCCATGGTAATACAAGGTTATTATTACAGAAGCGTGATGTGCCGGACTATCTGTGCGGAAAAATCAGTTTCGAGATCTTGAATGAGCCTGTGATTACACCGAGCGGCATCACCTACGAGAAGAAGGATATCGAGGAACATTTGGAGGTATGTCAATAACTATACCTCATTTAATAGATGAAGAAATAAATAAATATATTTATTCTCACACAAATTCACAAAATACACACAAAGTACTAAATATCAAATATGTATTTGTAGTATAATTTTGTAATTATACTACAAATACATATTTGATATTTAGTAGTTACAATCAAATAATAGAAACAAATTAGAAGTCGTATATTGAAACAATTGAGCTAATTACAGAATATTGCAATCAATATACAGGTAGCTTAACTGATCAGTTGGAAGCGTCCCAAAGATATTATCTTTTCAATGTAATTTGTTTGGTATTGGGTAGGCTCATACCGACAAGCAACTCTAAAGCTACTTTAATAAGCGTCTTTTTCCCACAGAGAGTCGGACACTTCGATCCCGTGACGCGAGTGAAGTTAACCGCAAACCAGCTGATACCCAACTTCACGATGAAGGAGGTGGTCGATGCTTTCCTCCAGGAAAACGAGTGGGCGCACGACTATTAAACGTATATTATATATTATCGATGTTTACTTACTACGAGTTTGAAAGTTTCGATAACTTATTATGTATTTGAGATGGTTTTCGCATGCACGGTACGGGCTAAGGCGCGAAGCCTGGGACCCTATTATGCTAAACTAATCGCTGCATTATGAGAATGGTATTGACCGACACAGAATGACGCGTTTAGTAATCTACGTATGATAAAAAAAACTACAGTTTGAGAGAAACATGTTAAAATTGACTGGTTTGAAACCATTATATTAATCTCACCGTTCAAATCGCATCACACATATTATCTGGAGTTTCTTTAATCTAAAGATTCTACTTGAGAATAGGCTAGTGTCCTAAAAAATCGAATTAGTCTGTCGTCGGTTAGATTAACAGAAGGAAATATAGGACACGTAAAGATTGTGCTCGAGCAAAATCTTTTGGCGCCCTCTGTGTAGCGAATACCTACCGAGTAGGTCTGCATAGGCTATTTCAGACCTACGCTAATGTATGAGCGTTATTAGAGCAATTTCGCTAAAGGTGATAGCGTAAACGCGTGAAAAAAAAATTGGGTATTTACTATTTTCTAGATTCTGGAAGTAATTTCGATAGCAGATAAGTTTTTTGTGCACATTTTAAATCATAATGGAATCATAGACGACCGATGTGGCGCGGTGGGCGATAGTCCGCCTGCGACGCAGGAGGTTGCGGGTTCGATTCCCGCCTCGGAACAATTGTGTGTACGATCTGCAGATATTTGTTCCGGGTGTTCTGGTCGTTTTCTATGTATAATAAAAAAAAAAATCTATCTATGTAATTTATTGTATTATTTATATCAGTTATCTAGTACCCATAACACAATTTGCTTACCATGGGGCTAGATAATGCTGTGTGGATTGTCCAGCATTATTTATTATTATTTATTATTTATAGACATATATTCATAATCATAGATAACATCTGCTGTATAAATTACTTGTAGTACCTACAAAATAGTAAAAATCCGTTTTTTTTTCTCCCTTGACCAGCCACTTCATAGTAGTTTGTTTTGCAAGTGGCGGGAAAATCCATTATTCTCTGTTTTTTTTTAAAGTAATATAATTAGCGGGGATTCGTTGACGTCAGGTGGTCATCAACATTCGACTCAACGTTGTCTACGTTGTTGAATGCGGGCAGGAATCGAACTAGAGTTCTATCTTCGGTTTCTACGTCGAGGAAAGCTTTCCTCAAGTCATGTGCTGTCGCTATGAGATTAGTTTTGCGACATTGTCACTTGCAGTCTGGACCACCGTATATACTTGGAACCTGCTAATTGCTCATACGTTTTAAACTTAGCAAGGCACCTCGTGCATGTAAATAGGCGAGGTTCTCTTTTTCCCGGAATTCATATTTTACCAAATATCGTGTAGATTTAGGGCTCTTTTCCTGTCATGCGGATTTCCGTCCGCGTGCGGAGCTGGTCCTCGTGCGGGCCACCCGAAACTTAATCTATTTAAATAAAAATCAATTGCTGTTCGTTTGTCTCGCTAAAACTCAAAAACGGCTGCGCCGATTTAGCTGATTTTGATTTTTAAATGTTTGTCATAGTCCAGGGAAGGCTTAAAAGGTGACAATTTCACGCAGCTAGTTTAATTGTTTTCGTGATAGGTAAAACATTTAAAATATTATTGGTTTCGGGTGGCCCGCACGCGGGTGGAAATCCGCATGACAGGATATGGCAAAATAGAGTGCGTGTCCATTATAAAGCCTTTACACTGTCATTAAATATACCATCAAAAAATAAGTTACTTTTGTATGTAAAGGCGGTGCCTGACCGGTGTTACGGGCGTAATGTACCATTCGCAGCGAGCATGATAAATTATACCGTGACTTAAATCCGTCTCGTTGCTCGTAGCGAGCGCCTTTCCCCGTACTGACTGGAACGAACGCTCGCTGTGTTACACGTTACACCCCGTAACGCCGGTCAGTACCCACTCTATAGTCAATCGAACTTTTCAGCTATTAGAATTGTGAATTGGATATACATAAACAGATCTCATGAAGTAAAATTTTATCTTTTGTCATATCGGTTTATGATTATTATAATAATACTACTTTAAGTAGGTACGGTACTTACCGGCGTTACGGGGCGTATTGTAACGTGTAACAATACGAGCTTTCGTGCAGTTAATACGGGGAAAGAAGACGCTCGCTACGAACGAGACGCATTTTAGCACACGGCGTTAAGTATCATGCTCGCTGAGAATGGTACATTACGCCCCGCAACGTCCGTCAGTACCCGGCTTAACACTTTGACTGCTCTACACAGCGGTTGTGTTGCGCCGCACATGCGTTTCGTTCGAAAAATATTACGGCTGTGCTGAGTCACACAGATCTTTATTTTCTGAGCCGCTGCGCTAGTGTGGATTTACGCATATTAGTCACTTGTAGAAAACACATACGGTGTGATTTCAGCACTCGAAGTGTTAAGGCGAAGCGACCAAGTTTGATGGATAACCGATTTGTCTTAGCTACCAAGCTTATTAATGCATCGGTAGCTTTACTTTCTACCTCGTCAAAGCGTGCAAAATTAATTTACCTATAAATGAATTACGGATGTGAGCGGGTTAACTTATAACCTTACTAGCTGCGCCCCGCAGTTTCACCCACGTGGTGATAGATATTTTGGATAGTATACAATATATTTTTATGAATTGTAGCCTATGTATTATTCTGATATGTAAGCTATATTATTGTGAAGTTTCATGAAAATCCATTTAGTAGTATTTGCGTGAAAGAGTAACAAACATCCATCCATACCTACAAACTTTCGCGTTTATAATATTAGTAGGATTTGTGTTGGAATAACACCAATGTTTCATCCCTTAACGACCACAAATAAGGTAGATAGTTAACCTGCTTACATTCGTAGTGAATTCGTGAAACTACGATAGTTTTTAAAGTAAAATAACCTATTTTATAATAAAATACCAAAATAATTCACTTTTATTAATCAAAGAGACAAAAGTTCGCGGGAAACCGGTTCTTCAATATTCAGGAAACCTACTTAGTTACACTCGGTCACTTCGTGCACAATAAAAGCTTTTGTTAACACGTTCTTTTCGTGAAAATCTTCCAAGTGATAATTCTGTCTGTGTTCTGTTTGTATGATTTACTGTAAGTACGAGTATGTGCAATTGTGCACTATTAAAGCTTTTTACTCAATTCTTATATCTCTATCTCCTTCCCAAGAAATAGCTCAGCAATAAGGCCTTTTGCACTTGTCTTAGTTTTTATTTACCGGGTGCGGCGATTGAACTGTCCGTATGTGAAAATGAAATATTTCTGTTAATTTTCAATATTTATTTATACACTGCCATGTGAAAATAGAAAGTTCAACGTTTTATTATCACTTATTCCGAAGGAATAAAACCGCTTTTAGCCTTTACTACAAGCTGAAGTCTCCTGAAAGAAGCTCTGGCTGCTCGATAGACATCGTCACTCAAAAAATTCCATTCTTGCGTAAGAGTAACTTTGAGCGCTTCGAAGCGTGTTTGGCGGCGTTCGATTCAGTGGTTCGATTTACTTTCGATTCACTTTGAGTGCTGAAAACGCACGGTATGAGTTTTCTACAAGTGACTAATATGCGTAAATCCACACTAGCGCAGCGGCTGAGAAAATACAGATCTTTGTGACTCAGCAGAGCTGTAATATTTTTCGAACGAAACGCATGTGCGGCGCAACACAACCGCTGTGTAGAGCGGCAGCACGAATTTTTTAGGTAAAAAAAAAGATCGCAGTCGTCGAAAAAAACCGCAGTCAAAGTGTTAAAACAGTTAGATAGATACGGACAGTTCAATCGCCGCACCCGGTAGATATAAGATTTTTTATGTTGTTTTATAAAGTGTTAACCTCAAGAATACATACTACACTCTATGTGACCACCACAGAGTGGAGCCCACCCGCTAAGAGGCGACGTGGAAGGCCCAGGATGAGATGGCGTGACGAGCTCGAGGCACATCTCCCATCATGGCCTGTTGCATCGCGAGGAGTAGGAGAAAAGGGAGGCCTTTGCCCAGTAGTGGGACAATAATGGCTCAAAATAAATAATAATAAAGTGTTCCTTCATCCATTCATTTTATGTGAATCATCCATACAACCACTAGAAGATTACTGAATTATCGTTACGAAAACCATCGATTGTCACGCAAGAAAAACGTGTGTTAAAAAAGGTCCTTAGGCTCTGCCTTTAAGAATAACTTGAAGCAAACGTTTGTTGTTATTACAATTATTTATGCCACAGAAAGAAGTTTATTTATGAACTTAACAGTTAAAACGTAGGCATAGGTCTGAAAACTAGGTAGCAAGCTAAATAATTGATCAATACACGAGTATAGATATACAGTCTGATAAAGCTTTTTATACACATACTACAGTACTTTAAAATGTTTAGAATCTCACATATTTATCATTAAAATGTGCACTCATTTCTCTTATGGTATCAATCAATTAACTTGGACCTACAGCTGTATATGTGTTTTTTATTTATTTAAGGGTTTCGTGTCTTACCGACCACAATACCCAAGTACATCTGTTTTAAAATTAAACCATTACTTTATTGCGATAAAATAAATATATTTATTCTTGTAGCTTAAAGCCGCTGTCCCACGGCCACGCACGAGAGGCTTCGCACGTGTGTCTAGCTGCGCTTTGCAATACAGTGTATGTGATAACATCCACTGCAACCCACGAACCACGCAGGAATACGAGATTAATGACGTCATTGCTACACGCGTGGCTTACTCGAATAGTGCACCTACGCAGCTCAAAGCTGTTAACGCTATGCACGCAATATACCTACGCTAGGCACGCGGTATACGTCGTAAAACGGTAATATAAACCCACGTTGTCAAACAAACGAACCCACGTAGCTAAAAGGTGTATGTATAGTGCGTGATGTAGTAAAAACGTATACCCAAGTTGTAAAACAAACGAACCCATGCAGCTCTGCCGCGAGGTCGTGCACAGCGTGGGTGGCGGTGGGACAGCGGCTCAAGGCTTCGGTCAAACTTGCGCGTAGCACACGCAAGACGCGAAGCGGATTCGTCAGCCGCTCGGCGCACGCAGGTTTGCACGAAGCTTTACAATTATTTGGTGTCTGTAACATAAGCTCTGCCTGTGGAGTTTTCGAGGATGCTGTGTATATATACGCTTTAGACTAGTCACTCCGATAAAAATCTGCATGTTAATTCATTAGGCCAAGCACAGGAAGTTGTCCAGGGTAGAAAAAACGAAACGACTTCGCATCGTACATTGCGTAAATTAATAAACTTGACTCAATGAATTGTAAATCTTTTACGCACTCGATGACTATGCGATGTCAGTATTCTAATATTTCACAACTATCGCAGTGCTGGGCCTACAGGAGACATAATTATCATGCGTGTCACGAAAAAAAGTCGACAGTTTTGCCACACTTCACGAAAAAGATTTCGGGCGAATATTCGCGTAATATTAGTGAGACATATATATTCGTGGAACCTTGTAGAAGCTCTGTACTTTAACTACGATCCTTGTTTTTAATTATTCGATAGGTGTAAGGTCGCTATCTAATATTTATTAAGGGTAATTGTCTTATTTATAACATTCAATGCTCTTTACGCGTATGTGCGTCTGAATAGTTACACACATACGCGCCAGAAGCGCTGCTTTTAAGATATGAATAAATGCCCATTTTATAAAAACAAATGCATTTTCTATTTAAACAAGCACCATACATTAGGAGCCTGAATGGAAATTGAGTTTCGAAGATTAAATCGAATTATATTCTTCGATATACCTTCGATATCATATCTAATTGTTGAACTTCGATAAAATATCGAGCCCCGCCAAAAGTTGCATTCTCGTGCCTTCGTCGTTATTTTCATACTACAATAGACAGTTTTCAACATTGTCTAAAGCTAGAAAATCTGTAATTCTCAGCGAACACCGTGAAATTATTTCACACAAGGCTTGAAACAGAAAAAAGAACCTATTATATGTAAAAGTACCTATTACTCTAGCTAGGGTAATGTGTGTATAATATGTATGTTTTGCATTCGTTTGTTCTGCACTCTTCGATAAAGATGAACGAGTGCTTGGGACCACTCGTTGTTTATCGAATCTCAGAATCGAGCCCTCAGTAATTAACGAATTCGAATGTTGAGAATGCGGTTTTGTCACATGACATTTTGACAGTTTTTGGCATATTTTATCGATATAGTGCGAGAATTGCCCCTAGTGGCAGTAGGCCGGCCATACTCGTATCTCGCGAAGAACCGATAACCGCTGGGAAAAACGTGTTCTTGAGTGGAGACCACGACTCGGTTAATGTAGTGTAGGACGCCCTTCGGCCAGGTGGGATGACGATCTGTAAAAGACTGCAGCGCTCATTAGAAGAGGCCTATGTCCAGCTTTGGACTACCATATGCTGATGATGAAGCTAGTAAAAGAAAAAAAAGTACCTAATTGTTTCGGATAAATCCCAATTCTCAAGAGATATCGAGAATAAAGTTCAGACAAAACAAAAACAAAAAACATGCGAGCTACACTACGTAAAACTACGTAGCATAAATAGTGGCAGTAAGAAACAACATAACTCACACATACAACTATATACATCACATTCAAACAAGGAATCTAAGATCTATACATTTTCTCGGCATAATTCACTTCACACATTAGAGGAATTGAAATGCGTCCAATACGCGAGTATAATTGAGAGGGCACTGGAGTGTTGCCAAACGCAACAGTTGCATACCCTGTCCTGCCAGATCTCTTTTAAATTGTTTGTATAATTTGGTGGCTGCAGAGCCAACAGATGTTTAATAAGTTGGTATTATTTATTAGCGATAGGAGCAAAATAAGTTTGTTCGTTGGAATATACTACTCGTATATTCCAACGAAGGTTACAATTTATAATGACAAACAGAATAACTACCTAACTGAATTGTTTTCTACCACTATAAAATATTGAAATGGGTAAACATAATATTACTTGATTTAGCCACTATTTTTATTTGGCCAGTTATATTTGGCAAAGACTTCCTAACAATCTCACGGTCATTTGATTTTCTCACCTCCCCTAGAAATCACCGCATCCTGCAAAAATATTTTAAAAGAATTTTTATTCCAATAATGTATATGTAAAGATAATGTAATTATCTTTATAGTACTGTCTGTTCGCTTAGATTTTTTAAACTACTCAACGGATTTTAATGCAGTTTTCAGCAATAAATACATAGAGTGCTTCAAGAGGAAGGTTTATAAGCTATTTGACACAAATATTTCCACGCGGGCGCGACTAGTAAAATAAAATATTGAAATAAAAACTTAATGTCAAGTTTACGGAAAAAATTGTGTTCTGCGTATCTTTTCTCATGCTACTTCTCTATGGATAGTGGCGATCGACTTATAATGTATATATGATAAATATATATGATCGACAAAACTACACCCAGAAAATTCTACTCTCCAATAAAAACTGTTATAAGCTGTCTCGCCAGCTATAGTAGCATTTATTATCAGTTGTGGTCATCAGTATTGACTCCTACAGCTGGACTTACTGAAAAAGTTGAAAATTGTCTATTTGTATAAAAATATGTTACTTTACATGCTAGACAGTTGTTAGGACATGTATACTTTTGCCAGGATGTCCTGCTCTTCCATACAAATAATACAGAGATTTAACAACTTAAAGTAAGGTTGACTCTATGATTTTTGTGTTGTTTTTCTGTATTATAAAATTATTTCTAATTTTAATATTAAATTTAAATATGTACTCTATTGCATTGGGTTTTCCCGTAAAAATAGAGGTACGTTTGTAAATAAATAAATAAAACAAATAAACTAAATTAAATATATTTTTGTAATACATATAACAAATTAACTAAATTAATTTAGTTCCTATGCCTCCAAGTTATGCCCCTCTCACGACGATCCTGAGCAAGTGTTATCCAGGTTTATCCTGCGACGCTCGCGATGTCGTCTGCCAGTTTGGAAGCAACAGTAAACTTACAATAGCTGTGTAGACACTCAATGTAAATTTCAATGGCACACCCTCGAAATAATTTTTTTTATTGTTCCGGCCGTCCATTACCTGATTACAGTAGAGCACAATGTTGATATCTATCTATCGATTTGTAGATAATTGGTATGCTTTATTCTATTCCATAACCATTGTCTGTGTTTAGGTCAACTTTCGTAGGTAAAACAAACAAAAACAAAAGGAGACAACATAAGGCCGAGTTAAGTTTTTGCGCCTATTCAGCCAAGTTATTAATTTATTTCAGCCCACGTCGTTCCTTTGAAAGTCCTTCCTCCCTTCTTCGGATCCTTTCGTTCTTGATAATTTTATCGCCTATTTCCAATCAAAGTTTTTGGATCATGCGATACGGTTCCTTTGTTTAATAGGTACGTGTATTGAGGGTGATTTATCCTGCGCTCAATAACTTAAAATGCAAATTAAGTATTAGTATGAGTAATGACTGAAAATATATATAATTGATATTATAGCTTCAAAACTATATACGTGAAACTAAAGCAACATAAAACTATTCGGCGTTTTGAGCAGAAATTTGATTTAAACCGCCCTGAACCAGATTCCTCACAGCGGAAACTTCGTACCTCATGAGAGAGTATTGCAGCCGAAACAGCGAGATTGTGCCTTCATTAATAACTAACCTGCACTCCAATCATAAATGAGGGTTGAAGTTTCACTGTTTTAGTGAAATTGCAAATTGATTTCCTTGGTTTTTGGTCGTTTGAATCACTTTGGCATTGGACATTGTCGTTAGTTATCTATTACAATTTTAAGAAGTTTTAAATCACTGAAATAGGACTTTTGAAACATAAAAAAACGATTTATTAATCATTTATTTAGGGTTTGTCAATTTGAACATAGCCAACCTTGAAAAATACATAAATCATAACAAAATCACAATGTTTTTTTTAATAAAAGAAACCAATTAAACGAATTCCTAGACAGGTATGCACTATACATATATGTTTTCCTAGTTTGTTTTTGGTGATTAGATATTTTTTCAGAATATAGGTAGGTAACGAAGTTGTAAGTAGTACTATTATAGTTATTTTGTGCTTTCAATAAAGTTTCACATAGAATAGAGCGCTTGATGTTTTACTACCAGGATTTCGTAGCACGTCTATGCCGTAGCGGTTCCCCGCATTCGTAGCATTTACTGAAAATATAATTCTTACACCAAAACATTTGTATGTACTAGATATGTACAAATACCAAAAAAATAAGTTAGGTACTTTACTCCACAGTGCATGCATTATACTTAATTTGTTTTATGCAAGGTTTTATGTTTTTAGAAAATCAATCAGTAATTTCGTAGAGGGTGCTACACCGTAGCATTTCGTAGATATCCTATGAGTTTAAGGTGTAGCGATTTTGTATACAACTTGACAAAATAGAGTCCTACAACAAAATACAAACTGCCTAGAGAGAAGAGAGTGCAATAAAAATGACGATATTGTATGTTTTCATCCAAATCGATGTTAGATAAGTGATATACGCGAGTCCTTCCCATAAAGCTGCGAAGGCAGTCGGCTGTCAGGACCTCTCCGCGCCTGCGCGCAGCCCCCTCGGTGGTATGAGGCTGCAAGGAGACACCGATAATAAAGACAGTTTAAAAACATATTCCAACAATTTTAACATAACTTGGAGGTTAGTAGAATTTACAGACGATCATGGTAAATATAAATTGGTCGGTTAAAGTGTATGGTGTAGTTTACATTTTAAAATATGTGAAAAAAGTTTTGATAGTGAATTGAAAGATTAAAGTCGTTGCTAGGATGTCTCCATAGGCAATAGACAACGTCGTAAGATCGTTCTCTTGAGCGTCCATCAATTGAGTTGGGGCGGGTGCGCCCTGCGCAGAGTAGGTCAGGACGGGCGGGGCGGTCGCCGCGGGGCGGGAAGGGCCGCTATTCATGTTTACGGGGCTCGGCCGTCAGCTGTTCGCGCGACATGAATGTGGAACGCGGGCGCGGGCGCGGGCGCCGCATCGATTGATTGATACCTGCGGCCACGTGCCGAGAGCAGTCCTGCCGCGCTCGCCGGCCGCGCGCCTCGCCGACTCGCGCGCGCTGACATGTCCCATGTGCCCGCGATCACGCCGATACCTCTTATCAATGGACTGCGTGCGGTGATCCTTCGCTGACGCCGTACCGACCTGAACCTCCCGTAAGTACCACCGCTCGAGTCATACCACCGGACCGGACCGGGTAAACACCGACGCACTCGATTCGTTAGTAAATAATGGTTTTTCCGATAGCATTAATCGCGGAGACGAGCGACTGCGCCGTGCGATGTTTACCCGAGTCCTCTCATTACATTAGCCATTTGTCTGAGCTTTTTCTTATCGATCGGACGACATTGGACCCGAATATTTATAAAATTGTCTCTAGGTTTACGTAATCGAAGGAGCGTCGCATTTGTTATTGGGAGGCGCTTATCTCGAGGTGAGCGCGCGACCATCATTACATAAAACATCCGAAGCCGTCTGTCGGCGCGCCTCTACGCCTCTCCTTATTTATCGCACGCGGATAAATAAAACGATCTTTCTCAACGCACATGTACCAGCCTAAAACACTCAGCACGTACGATTTCATTCGAATGTGATGATACCAATTGAAAGGCGCTTGCCAAAAACGAGACAAGATGTAAGAATCATATTAATGGACCTATTTTCTCATAAGAGCAACTTTACCAGAATTATTTAACAGATGAATAAGCTTAAAGTGATTTGGTAGATAATTCTCGGAAATATGTTTATGTTGTACACAGCAGTGGCAGACTGGTTTACCGTAAACGCTGTTGTCGTTATACGTTGACTGATATTACTTCATTAAAAATATCTGCAATATTGTAAATCCGAACTCGAAACACATGCAAAAGCTAGGATATGCTTAACATTCGTTCAAGTCTAGTCCCGATTAAAATCTAAATACCTAACTCTAGAAATAAGCCTGAAATACTGCCTTATTAAGTATTCTGAAATATCGTTATCGCAGACTATATCAGATCTAAGTAGAAATGCTTGCAGCAGTTCCAACTTTCAGTGCATACAAAGTAGGTGAATACATTTCCAATTTTGTTAAGTAATCTGGGTGCAATTTAATTTCATATTTATCTTTTTACTACATATTACTGAGGCAGGTAATATCTGTAGACTAGTGATATTTAAGAAAAAAAATATATAAGACCTGACATTAAAATGCTAGAGTATCATAGTGAATATTTCACGGACTCTAGTATAAAAAAAAATGTAAGTTCTAATTATATTATTTGACACCCGTATAAGTGACGCCTTATTAAAATTTACTAAAGATTAGCAAATTTTGTTATTTCTGTAGAATTTTATTGATTAATAATCATAGTTTGATATTATTTTCATTAATTTTACAATCTGCATGTTCTATTTGCTAATATAATTTTGCACCTAAGCTGTTTTAGCTGGTATGTCATCGCATCGAACATTTTAGATTATGCATACCAAATAACCCGTTGTCTGCAAAAAAATTATTTGATTTGAGAAAAGAGATATGTAAAATGAATAATTAATCAACATTCTAGCAAAGGTAAACAACTAGTGGTTCATCAGAATAGCATCCTTTAAACTTTGCCTACTTCCTCCATCTTGTTCTATAAATGTTTAAATATAATCAGTTAATTTGTGGTGTATTTGTAGGTACTACAATAACTTATTTAAATTTTTACTTCAAAACAATTTTGCATCATTGAATTGATCAAATTATGATAGCAAATATCTCATCCTTTGAATGACCACACATTTTAAAGTGTACGTCTATTCGACACTAAATCAAAGTCCACGCCACGTTCTTCTACAGGGTGGGGCAAAAGTAATCATCCTATGTTCTTTTGCTGTATTTTTAGATAAACTTTATTTTTGAAAAAACTTTGGTTCTGCTTGTAAAATTTGTTAACTTAATTCATTAGAATGTATTCCATTAGGTTGAGAAAATGATATCGGTCAAGTGGCCGCCGTCAGAGTTGATGACCATACGGGCCCGTTTTATGGCATTTTTCATCACTCTTGCCAGAACTTCGGGCGACAGGTTCTCGCATTCCTGGCGAATATTCTCCTTAAGAGCTTCGAGAGTCTCAGGCTTGTTGACGTAAGCCCGCGACTTTAATTAGATAAAAAGAAGTCTGGAACGGTAATCGGGTGATCTGACCGGCCAGTGCAAATCACCAAAACGAGAGATTAAGCGACCCGGAAATGCTTCCTTCAGAATATCGGTAGTGGCTCGAGCAGTGTGCGCCGTTGCACCGTCCTGTTGGAACCACATGTTCTCCAGTCCCAATTCATCCAATTGAGGAAGAAAAAATTCGGTAATCATGGCTCTGTAGCGCGCACCGTCGACAGTCGCCGTTTAATCTATCCGCGTATTATTTATCTTTATTCCGAGTTCTTGTGGATTAAACCGATTCATGGCTTGTCGATTTGTATTTTACGTTTGTTTACTTCACAAATGTCAAAACCGAATTGACATTTGGCGTCATTTGCAAAAGTTATAGCGTGTTCCAATAGGGTGATTACTTATGCCCCACCCTGTAGAAATGCAAGCCGTTGCCACACTGCGGCGCACGCTTTCTACGGCAACCCGGCGCATTTTAGCTGCATGTGTTAGTTTAACTGCAGCACATGAAAATTAACCCACGACTATGTCCAACTGTAGCGCAGCAAAGTTTTGAGGTTCCACTTCCCGCAGTGAAGCTACGCACGCGTGTAGCTCGTGCAAAATCTTCATAACGTTGAGCTGCGTGGGTGCCATCCTCTAGTAAGCTACACATAAAGCAATGACATCATTCATCTCGTATTCGTTCGTAGCGTGTTTGTGGGTAGTAGTGCACGTTATCACACATTTTCTTGCAAAACGAAGCTAGACACACGTATGTAGCCTCTCTGTACACAGCGGTAGGACAGCAGCTTAATAGCGTTAAGCTTTGTACGGAAATATTAATCGAATGAAGGTCGTAGAATATAAGTAGTTAGTAAGTTATGTATGTATGTACCTACTTATCTATTAGTAGGGTAAAACTTTTAAACCTTTTGGTAAATATCTCGTTATAAGTGACTTTTGTACCTTAGAGATATTAATGATACACACAAGTACTTGCATAATTGTTAAACTCATAAGGGGTTCCTTACCCCTTTAGATTCATACTTCAAAGGGGAGACTAAAGGTTTGCCTTTCAGATGACATTGATATTTTCAGGTAATCGCCAATTTCACTAGGGGCTGATCCACAAATCCAAATGAAGGTCGCTCTGGCATTATAATACCTGCTTCATCGACCATCAAATAATGCAATTAACTTTGACATTATCGTAGACATCTTTGTTTTGTTGGATTGGGAAATTAGGCTAATTACTTTGGTCATTCAAATGGGCGATGATGGGCGAGCGAAACGTTCTTAATTTAATCGAGTAGTGGTAGTGGGTACTTACCATGCCTTTACAAATTCATACTTAATATTTTAAGAGCGAAATAAATTCTGTATGTCTGTGTATTTTCATGCGTAAACGGCTGACAACGGGGGGATAGAGTTTTTTAACCGAGTATAAAAAAGAAGTTGGTACACATTTCAAACAAGCTCTATATTTTAATTGCCTGGGAAGATTAAAATCGGTGCAGCCAGAAGTTTTTTCTGTTCTCATATTATATACGAGTACCTTTATCGAATACTCAGTTCTCTTGTTTTTGATATCAGTATTCGATAAACATATGCATCCATTCTTATGTCATTTTTTTATTTAGCCTGTTTCGTCCCACTGCTGGGCAAAGGCCCCAAATCGTTCCACTCAGTGCGGTCACGTGCGATCTCCCACCAATCTCTTATTAAATCAATCAATCTTATTATCTCAATCTTATATTATTATTTTATCTGCTTACCATGGGGCTAGATAATGTTGTGTGAATTGTCCAGCATTATTTATTTATTAATATATTATTATTAATATATTATGGTCTCTATATTATAACTTTAGCGAATATTCAATAAAAAAAAATTATAACCTGTAATTCCATAAACATAGGTGCATCGATTCTTGAGATGTCAAAATAGTTTTTGCTAGCTAAAGAACAAGCAAAAACCAGAAACACCAACCAAACAAAAAACACAGCATATGATGAATCTATTATGAAGATATTAGTTTCACAGTGAAATCAGCGAACGTTTTCCAATATTCATAAACTTGCTTGCAGTTGATAAATAATTACCCAGCTTCACTTTACAAGGCGTTTTGCGTCGACGATGGGTAAATATTATGACAGAGTTGACAGCGATGTACGAGGACGATGTAACATACCAAGCCTTTGGCAACGTGCTGAATACTGTCTACACGGTATTTGTTATGTGACTAAAATTAACTAAAGGCACACAGTATCTTCATGACCTCATTAGAGCACTAGTTTTTGCCCGCGAATTAGCACACATTTTTATCTAATAGGCACTGTTTTTTGGGATAAAAAATGATGTCCCATGGGCACTGTTAATTGCCTTTGTGTTTTTTCAGGTCTAAACCAAAATTAAGCAAAATTTCAGCCTCATCCGTTAAGTAGGTTCGACGTGAAGAACTAACAAATCAACTATCATCCCATCCAAACAACTATGATTCTAGTTCAGCACCTTGATTTAATAAAAATAAAAAATACGTAAACATAGTTTATGATTTGCAGCAAATTAATTTTTCGCTAGTTTATTTCTTGTAGAACGCAGAAAAATATAAAACCACAAAATATTTTGCATCTCGCGCCAACAAGAATCGGTCAACTTTAACCACCAATCGCTTGAAGTCTATGAGATTTTCAGGTAGAAAAATAATCTTGTTTTGTATAATTTCCTAACTGTATTCAAAGTATTTATATTGCACTCCTATTACAGTTTGCGAGAAGGCCCTAAAAATCGTATAGGTACATACGTTAAAAGTCTAAAAACCCAAAAAAATAGTAGTAGGTAAAAACCCAGTTAGGGCACTATGCATTTGGAGACTTACCCCAAATTTCTCTAATCAAATCTGTACCCTACGAGTTAAACATTAATGTTTAATTTTAATTTATTCTCAAAAAGACAAATTATACGCGTATAATGTCACTTACATGAGAACAGGGTTCTTAGGTTAAGTATAGATAGATACATAGGATGTGGTCGTTCAATAGCTGACTCATTTAATATGTTCACTTAATAAGAAGTAAATCATATTATTTTATACTAGCGGACCTCCCCGGCCTCGCACGGTTATAGTACGGATCCCTAACTTTTAAAAAAATATAATATAGCCTATATTCACCGGGGATAGTGTAGCTTCCCAACGGTGAAAGAATTTTTCAAATTGGTCTAGTAGTTTCGGAGCCTATTCACAAAACAACAAACAAACAAAAAATCAAACCTTTCCTCTTTATAATATTAGTATAGATGTTGAGCTAATTTCAGTTTGAACAATTAGGTAACAAAGTAAGAAAAAACTCCTGAAACTTATTTCACGACTGTGTTTTACTGGAACTGAAAGAACTTTAAATTATGTTTACCAGCGAAAAGAAACAGCCATGACGATGTCTGACGGTATCGTTTCTTCGCCATTAAAATGTATGTAGTTGTTCAAAGGAAGCGGTTTACTGCCGGACGCGGCGTTTTCAATCTCTCTTGTGTCAAAGAGAAGGTTTTAATTCCCCTCTGAAAAGGATCTGCTGGATTTTCTTACTTCTTTGAAATGGGTCATTGTTTTATTTCAACATGTTTTGTTTTATCTGCATTGATTGTGTAGGGTAAGTATGTGGAATATATTCTCATACAATATTCTTTATCAATTTCTCTAGCGCGCAAGTCATATAGAAGACATTATGTTCTGTCTCTACATAATACATTAGGTAGGCTCAATATAATAATAACTCAGGCTCAATTTTCAATACGCCGGTGAAATTGCAATTTTGTAGGATTTCCCCGGCTTGCGTGCAATCACTCGGCAATATTCTACAGAGGCCAACCAGATGGCTTGTAACCTTGATTCGACCACAGGGCATTCCTGTTTTACCTAAATCACAGAACAAATGTTTGTACGATCTACAAATATCTGTTCTGGGTGTATTCTACGTATAATTATAAAATAATAATAACATATTCATGTAAATGTATTATATCAGTCATCTAGTATCCGGACCACAAACTCTGCTTATCTGAGCTAGATGATGCTGTGTGAATAGTCCAGAATTATTTATTACATGTACCTATGTAACTTAAGTACTTACCTAACCTTATTTATTATGCACAATAAATATTAATAAAATGTGCAAAATAAATTTAAATTATAATAGTAAATGTCGGGTATTCATCGCGTAAATTTTGTTTAGTTTTGTAATTTATAAAATTTATTCATAAACGTTACCCGCAGACTGCGAAATAAAATTTATTGCGCATTTTATTCGGGCATGTTGCGTCCTATTTACAAGAATAAAAACTAGCAGATTTTAGTGGGTGAAACTTTGGGATTTTACACACCACGTTTTTACATAATTCTCAAAATGTACCAGCTACCTTTAATTCGAATATAGTTGTTAAATCGAAAATCAACCATTAAATCGTTTTATTTATCATTAAATGAAACAAGAATTAAAACAGTAAAAATTTTATGATTTGCAAAATTTGAGGCAATGCGAATCGAGACCGCGTAGCTTCGTATTAAATTCTCGATGTAATAAATTTAACCATGCTAACAAAATCAAATCACGAAAGATAAAAAATTAAAAGCTTTATATCCGTTCTAAATTATAACATGACAGACAAACTTTATTCTAGAAAGAACAGAAAATTCCCTTTCCCTCGGAACGTAAGCCACGCGTCGTGGTCAAATTGTCTATTATATAAAAGGGTTTGTTTTTGTTTCTAGGAAGCGAATTAACGCCTTTCCGCTTATATGCGCACGCACGCTTGTTTACAAAGTAAATTATTCACGTGCAACGGCGGCGGGAATTGTGTTTTTACGACACCCACAAATGGGAGTGCAAAATAAATGCCGACCTGTAGTAATTCTGGAAATTATCATTCTCAGGTCACTAAATCCAGTAGTAAGACAGCAGCTAGTTTTTACTCTACGGTAGTAGTTACCTATACTACGTTACTTAGGTATAGCTTATTATTGGTACATCAACTAAAAAAAAAGTAGAAAGATTTTTATTTTGTTCTGACTATCTGTTCTGACAAAATAAAAATCTTATAGATTAAATTTAGATTAATAGAGAACTGACAAAATCGGTCTCCACTCAGCATGTGCTATGGTAGAGCAGATAGCGCTGGTCTTCCTTAGAGACCGTGTAACCGGGAACTACTGAGAAGTTCTCTAATTGTTGAACGGTGAGTGAATGAAGTCTGAATGAACTGAACACAATTTTATAATGCACAATCTCACACGTGCATCGTAATATGCTTTAAATTGTATTCGAAAACGAACGAAAAATCCATTAAATTGTGAAAGAAAGCTTTCAAAACAATAAATAGTTTCGAGCTTCCGTGCTTTGCTTCGATGATACCAATGTCGTAATATGTTCCACTATTATTCCTTGTATTTTATAACCCCTTTAAATACAAAAAATATCCAGATTTTTGAATAGAAATATTAAACTTAGCGTGACCTTAGGCATAAATGATAGAAAACACTACGCTTTTCCTAGCATATACTAAAATCACATTACCCAAATGGTCCATCCATTTGGGTAACATAATTTTACCTTTTTTGATATACGAGATGATGCTGGATGAAAGAAACAATGCTTTGATATTATGCAATGTTATAAGCGCTGACAAGAGACATTATTTATTAGGTCAAGGGGAGGCCAAGTGTCTTAAGAAGGGCTCCATCCAATATAATGATGTGATGCAGTTTAGAAGGCCGCCTTTGTTTCGCATAAAACCTCTTAGCTTGAATGTCTTGGATCAAGACGTAAAAAAGGTAGGTAACTTATTCAATGTTTACCAGCAATCTATTTCAATTGCCATAGAGTCTTTGAATTATAATTAATACCAAGAAGGTATTATTTGTAATTAAAACTAAGTTTGTAGTGGACTACCTATTGATATATACCTATTTGTATAATAATGTTTATCTTTTATCTTTTTACTCTAATAGTAAATTTTTTACTTTACTAATTTAAATATAATTACTATTGTTAGTTTTATATAGAGTCAAGCCTACAAAAACTAAACATATGAATTAATGTAAACGTGGAAGAGCACCTAGCACAAGTATTTTCATAATACTTAAAAGGTGGCTTCAAATATGATTAATAATAATAAATAAATAAATAAAATGCTGGACAATTCACACAGCATTATCTAGCCCCATGATAAGCAGAGCTTGTGTTATGGGTACTAGATAACTGATATACATAATACAATACATTACATAGATAGATATTTTTTATTATACATAGAAAACGACCAGAACACCCGAAACAAATATCTGCAGATCGTACACACAATTGTTCCGAGGCGGGAATCGAACCCGCAACCTCCTGCGTCGCAAGCGGACCTTCGCCCACCGCGCCACACCGGTCGTCAAATCGTCGATTATGACTATGTATCCTTTATTATTGAATAAACATTTTGTATTTTGTATTTTATCTTTTAAGTCGTATGTTGTGTTTGTTACTTTAGCTAGATACTAACATTTTATTTTACTACACCTGTATCTACTCGAATAAATAAATTTTTATAGCCTACTGGTCGATTTCAATTTTTTTTTATGTTTGTGTAATTTTTCGAAAACTAAACACAACAAAATGAAGAAAGAGATAATTTAAATACTTATTTTTAAGCGAGGTTTTTGCACTGGTTCACACTGACGTTATAATCAAATCAGCCGATTAATTTCCACGAACATTTTTCTAACTTCCTTTACGCTTCCTCTATTGAGTCAAACGATGATTCCTTTCATCATTTGACTCAATTGGAAGTTCTATTGATTTAATATTTTGTAATACACTTTGCAGTGTACTCCTTGCGCTCGGGTGCATGTACCCAAGGAGTAAGGACGCGCCATGACCTACATACTATACAGGGTGGTAAACGATTGCATCTAAACAACGACAGTGTAGGATAAATATTGGATTTATGGGTGAAACGAATAGAAGAATAGAATAAAATTAAATATTGTACTGTCTTGCTTCATACCATCACAAGAAGTTATTAAACCCAAGTTTTTTTTTATTATTGGGGTTGGCAAAAAAATATTGGCAGAAAATATTTTACAACTCTAGTAAATCGCAGTTTTGACAACTGACTGACAGAGAAATTATGAATGAATTCATAGTAATTTAATAGGAATGCGTTATTCACTGTTTTAAGGTACACGCGTTTGAGTACGAAAAAATCGAGTACACAAACGCACTGGAAAGACGAAATAAATGAATTTTAAACAAAGTCGCTTCCAGCGGGAAGCGACTTTGTTTAATACTATGTAGGCTGTATGTCCCTATGTATGCTTAGATCTTTCAAACAATAGGTAAGCAACGGTAAGCAAGCTTTTGATGCGGTTTTTTAATAGATAGAGTAATTCAAGAGGAAGGTTTATAAACCATTTGACACATAGATTTCCACGCGGGCGAAGCCGCAAGGCGCAGCTGGTGTCGTATAATTTGTCGAAGTCTATACCCTGTATAGCGGTACCTATCTACAATAATCTACATAGTAACGGAAGCGACAAGGCGTTTATCTCGCACAGGGTTAACACATGCAAATCCTAAAGCTGCGGTGATCTTATTTGGATAAATACATGTCCGACTTTGCTGAACCAACACAAACAATTATAATACGGTAGACTAGTTTCAGACTGCGGCTTCGCTCGTATTTTTTATTATTGTCAATAGACCTTCGTTTGACCGCAATCTCACCTGATAGAAAGTGCGTTGTTTCTATGGAAAAGTTTAAAGTTTTTGATTCTATTATATATATCCTATAGGAACTGATTTGTGGGATATGAGTACGGGATACACTTTTATCCCTCAAAGATATTTTATGTTATTCCAGATCTATATCGGTGCAAAACTTCAGCACGATCCGTTCAGTAGTTTTGGCGTAAAGAAGTAAGAAACATCCATCTATCCAAACTTTTTCATTTATAATATTAGTGTGAAAGAGTGATGGTTGCGAGTTATCGGATTGCAAGTTCAATTGGGCAATGGCTTTTCGGAAACATTCAATTCACAATGCGGAATTCCTAAAACTACATATTTATGTCAGATGCAGTCTAACTAATGAAATTTAACTGTTCATTCAGCATGCAACGTTAACCTGCAAAACACCGGAAAAAAATAAATATAAAAACGCGAAAAAATATCGCAAAACAGTAAATTGCAAAAAAAAAAACATGCAGCGTGTTTAATAAAAAAATTTCTTGTTGATTGGCCGTTTATTGTGATGAACAAAAAAATATACAAAATTCATTTATTTACCAACACAACAAAAATGCTTATATTTTACTGGTGGTTCCTGCACTAGGTTCAGAGCCTGTATCGCGGGAGGCCGGATTACAAAAAGAATTACTAATAATCTAGACTGTAGGGCAGCAGTTCACACTAAGAAAAATACTTTAGAAATACAAAATAAAAAGCTAATACTAACAACATAACAGTGATCGTGTTTTAACAACTGATTAGTAATTTACATATACTGTCGAATATCAAATAAAAACCTTTTTATTTTCATATATACAATAAATGTAGACAATTAAGACAAAATGAAAAAATGAAATGAATTTATTTGTTAAAAGACTTACACAGAACATAATAAACTTAAACTTAACACTTTGACTGCTGAAATCACACGGTATGTGTTTTCTACAAGTGACTAATATGCGTAAATCCATACTAGCGCAGCGGCTGAGAAAAAACAGATCTGTGTGACTCAGCACAGCTGTAATATTTTTCGAACGAAACGCATATGCGGCGCAACACAACCGCTGTGTAGAGCGGCAGCACGAATTTTTTAGGTTAAAAAAAAGATCGCAGTCGTCGAAAAAAAACCGCAGTCAAAGTGTAGGTAAACTGAACGTGTAGGTAATTATGTAAGACCAGTAACAAAAAAGGCCTTGCTTCAGCGTGAGTTGAGACAGGTCAATTTCTTAAAAGTAAACACTGACATAGCACAATGAATATAAATTAATTGCAAAAATAATCATTACAAGAGTTATTTATATAACAATTTATCTCACATTAAATATATATATACTAGTGGGAATTATCAATCAAAATATATTTTAAAAATCTGGACAATGGTTTCGATAGTACTGAAGTGTAAATACTCGTAAGATACTCGTAAATACAGTATAATAATTAATCATGATATTAAAAGACAATAATGATTACATGTCAATTACCGCTGGATTTAACCGCAGATAAAGTTTTTGTTCGACTAACCTACATACGAGAATGCCTGACAGCCAGTGGAATAAAGTTGGTGACAGCCCTGAAACCCCGCCACCTGATTCTTCGCGAGCACAATTTCGGCAATAGTTTGGCTCCGACACAATACTCCATTTGTTCGGAGTGGCAAGACTTTATCAAGCTCTGTGTCAGCGAAACTTAGCAATATGTCCTGGTATATATTATATGTAGCTTACATTCTGGATAGTTTTATTGACACATTATTTTGTAGGGACGTACGTATAAATATAATCTACGATGATCAGATGAGCCTTTGTGGCGTGGTGGGCGAAGGTCCACCTGCGACTTAGGAGGTTGTGGGTTCGATTCCCGCCTCGGGACAAATGTTGGTACGATCTGCAGATATTTGTTCCGGGTGTTCTGGTCGTTTTATATGCATAATGATAAAATATCTATGTATATAATATATTGTATTAAGTACGTCAGTTAGCTAGTACCCATAAAAAAGCTCTGCATAGCTTAGGGCTAGATAATGCTGTGTTGATTGTCCAGCAATATTTATTTTTAATGCAACTAGCTTCGCCCCGCGGCTTCGCCCGCATGTAAATCTATGGGTCAAATGGTTTTTAAACCTTCCTCTTGAATCACTCTATCCTAAACCGCATCAAAATCCGTTGCGTAGTTTTAAAGATCTAAGCATATATAGGGACAGACAGACAGCAGGAAGAGACTGTTAGTATACTGTGTTAGACTGTAGATTGTTTTATACTATGTAGTGATTAAGTAGGTACATGTTATCGACTGAAAACTAACTGTTATGCTTGATGTTTCAAAGATAATTCGAGAAAGAAATACAGAACTATGTATATTTTATTGATAAAACCAATTTACCTACATGCATGAGAGATGATGTACTTTATGAATTGCTTCTGTAAATAAAATGTTGTGAATCAATTTACCTACTAAAAATATATATCATCATAGACTTAACATGAAAAAAAAGCTACGTTTTTGTAAGGTTGTTCTACCTTACAAAAACGTAGCTTTTTCTTTCTCAACGGTTATGTGAAAGATTACTGAAACGCGCCACTGTAAAATCATTTTAACGAAATGTGGAAGTGGCAGCTTTTGCCTCTAGTGCTCACTTTACGCCTCCGACTTAGAACGTACAATGTCTTTTGTTTCTAGCCCGCGTACTTTCAGCCGTCTTTTGCCACGTCTCAAGTTTTATATGCCGTTCTGCCTCGAGTAATGTTGTTTTCTTGCACTCACTTACATGTGAGACTTTTTTCTTTAAGTCTGAGTATACTCTGTCTAAGAATTAGCAAGCTGAAATGGCAGTGAGATGGTCATATCTCGCGAAGAACCGATAACCGTTGGGGTAAACGGGTTCTCGAGTGGAGACAGCGACTCGACAAATGTAGTGTAGGATACCTTCTGGCCATGTGTGGGATGACGCAAAAGTAAGCAGGTATGCTGGATGCGGAAAGCTGAAACAGGGAGCTCGTCCAAAGTCGGGAATTGAACCGGCAACCTCCTGGGTCGCCACGCCACATCATGATCATAATAATCATCATCAGCCTTAAGTCCACTGCTGGACATAGGCCTCCCCCAATGAGCGCCACAGCGTCCAGTCTTCAGCGTGACGCATCCAGCATCTACTTGCAGTCTTTCGCAGGTTGTCATCCCACCTGGTCGGAGGGCATCCTACACTACATTTACCGAGTCGTGGTCTCCACTCAAGAACGCGTTTGCCCCAGCGGCCGTCGGTTCTTCGAGTTTTTATCTATGAACACCGCGCCACATCGGTCGTCAAATTTACGCTTTTTCAATAGGTACCTACCTAATTCGACATTAACTCTAGCACAGTTAATTTGAACGATCACTCGACATAAAAAGCACGACTCATCGCTCATCCCTGGCCACTGGGGCGGAACCCACGTGAGCTGGTACTTCCACGCCATCCATCAAACCGCTCGTTATAGACCTATCGGCATAATAGATTTACTCGACCGCGTAAATAATTTGATGTTACGATATGTAGGTACTTCTTACCTCGTACCTAATTCATCATTTCTTGTATAAACAAAGTCGCCCGGTCTGTCTATCTGTCTGAATGTGATAGACTCAAAAACTGCCGAGCGGATTTTCATACTTGTATAATGCTTTAATTTTATGTAGTAATTTTGCAGTATAATACAAAGTCGCTTCCCGTTGTCTGTCTGTCCCTATGTATGCTTAGATCTTTAAAACTACGCAACGGATTTTGATTCGATTTTTTAATATATATAATAATTCAAGAGGGAGGTTTATAAACCATTTGTCACATAAATTAGCACGCGTGCGAAGCCGCGGGGCGCTGCTAGTCTTTTATAAAACAAAATCCTCCGCCGCGTATTTCTGTCTGTCCGTCTGTCTGAACGCGATAGACTCAAAAACTGCCGAGCTGATTTTTATAGGGTTTTAGCCAAAAGACGAAGTGGTGAGGAAGGTTTGGTGTTTAATGCTTAAATTTTATGTAAAATTTATACAAAAATATATACCAAATATTATATGTATTATCATAGAAAAATTATTAATAAAATAATAATAAAATAAATGTTATAACCTATGTTGCTAATAACAAATTCTTTAGTTATATACATTCACACGAAAGAAACATACAGATATTTTCAAATCGTGATGCTTGGAAACAAACAAAGGTAAACACGAACTCTGATGATAGTACAGATATTCTTTATTGTTATATCACGCTTAGATGAACCTCGGTATAAACAGCCTCCCGTGTGAGCATCCAATCCAATCTCATCGTATAGTTTCATTAGCAGAAAGCAAAGTATATAAATGAACATGTAGGCCAACAGAGGGAAAATCTTGTAGTTATCGTAATTTTGTTTGATCACAGCCATCCTTCGTGTACCTACGGAGCGTAATGTGTGCCATTTTATAGCTTAGGGTGTTTTTGGTGGTTCTTCTTCTTTTTTCTTAGCGATAGAACGGCAGAGGCAATGGAAAAGAAATATAGGTACATATGTGAGAATAAAGCCTTTTGCATTTGTTTTAGTCAACTGTGTTTTATGTTTATTTTTTCCGTATAATTGTTGTATTTTGTATGTGTGTGAAGTTGTTAATAAATAATTTATCTAGCTGTATAGAAGTACATAATATGTACTTCTATATAGCTAGATAAATTCTTGGTAACCCACTACATTGTTAGGTGAAGACACGTGACACGATAAGACTCTTAGGCGATTATGATAATGCTTAATATGAGAACTCCTATACCCCAATTCGAGAAAATTAATCGTTTCAACATAGCAATAGTATCGTCTTTGCATGACACATTTTGCCATTATAGTTTTGATGAAAGAAATTACAGATAGAGGGATGCGTGGCAAATGCGCCAAGGTTTCATACCAAGCTGAAATCCTTCTATCAATCTCTCCTAACAAATACTGTACTTACGCTATATCTAGAGTTTTTTATTCTATGAACGATTCTGCGACAATATTATTGCCATAGTAAAGCAATATGTTTGCAAAATTAGGCCCCAGGTATGCTGATGTTTAAATGACTATTAAACGTTTAGTATGAAATATAGCCATATGAATTTCTTTTGATTATAGCCGCTTTCAAACTCGTAGAAGGTCCTCGTACCGTTCTGTCGTTTCTGACCGATGCTTTGCCAACCTCATATCTGGTATATGAGGTTGGCAAAAGCATCGGTCAGAAACAACAAAACGGTACGGGGCATGTCGTCTGTCATATCGTTTTAATTTAACCAAAGCTTCAGGGATAAATGAAAACCGACAAAACCACACAAAGATTACGCAATTTGAACGTTTATTTACCTGTCCCTCTGCTGGCTTCCGGGAATCATGACGAAGGTACTGAATATCATAACATAACAGAGGTAAACAGAACTATTTCACGTTCGCGCCCCAACTTCTGCTGAATGAGTAGTTAGCTGTTTGCGACACAGTAATTGGAAGATTGTATTCGTTTCTTATTACGTAGGTGTATACGTTTTATTGGCCAAAGTATTCGTGTACCCTGTGTATACAATTTGGTTCTTCATCATCACCATCATCGTGGTCTCCACTCAAGAACACGTTTGCTCCAGCGGCCGTCGTCGGTTCTTCGCGAGATATGGCCGGCCGCCGGCCACAATTTTCTTCTATAGTCTGTGCCAAATAACGTGGCAATACAGGTCATTCACGACTCGGTAAACGTAGTGTAGGATGATAAATATGCATAGTATAAAACAAAGTAGCTTCCCGCTGTCTTTCTGTTACTATGTGTAATTATTCTTAGGTCTTTAAAACTATGCAACGGATTTTGATGCGTTTTTTTTAAATAGATAGAGTGATTCAAGAGGAAGGTTTGTAAACCATTTGACACGTAGATTTCCACATGAGCGAAGCCGCAGGGCGCAGCTAGTCATTAATAAACAGTTAATTGAGGCGCATTGTATTTCTGATCTCAATCTTCAATCAAAGTAAGCGGTAGTTCCCAGAAGGCCTTCAAAAGCTGCGAGCAATTTCAACTTCAGAGCGCAGTTTCCTAGAATCCTTGATTCTTTGGGGACTTCCACCTTATTATAGTAATCATTACGAAACCACGTCTGTTTCTTGTTGAGTCGAGTTGAGTGAGTTTGAGAGTGAGAGTTGAATGACTAGTCTGTAATTTGAAAACATTTATTTAAAAAATAAAGAATTAAGTGAAATTTTTTATGTATGATAAAAATATTTATTATATCTTTTTTTTTAAATCAAATTTAATCATCATCAGCCTATAGCAGTCCACTGCTGGACAAAGGCCTCCCCCAATGAGCACCATAGCGCCCTGTCTTCAGCTTGCCGCATCCAAGATTGCTATAGCAAGATAGAAGAATTAGCAAGCTGAAGTGGCAGTGGGCCGGCCATATCTCGCGAAGAACCGACGGCCGCTGGGGCAAACGTGTTCTAGAGTGGAGACCACGACTCGGTAAACGGAGTAGGACACCCTCCGACCAGGTGGGATGACGACCAGCGAAAGACTAATTAATACTGATTACATATCTCAATACATTTCTAAAAGTTTGCAGATTTTTTAATCAATAGAACATTGTTCGTTGACAATTATTTACGAGCTCCAATCGCCAAACCATCATTTTGTAAAAACCAAAGCTTTACATGGTTTTGCACTACATGTGGTCAGCTTCCGAGAAACACTCCGTACGGGCGATACTGAGTGACGACCGATGTGGCGCGGAGGGCGAAGGTCCGCCTGCGATGCAGGAGGTTGCGGGTTCGATTCCCGCCTCGGAACAATTGTGTGTACGATCTGCAGATATTTGTTCCGGGTATTCTGGTCGTTTTCTATGTATATTAAAAATTATCTATCTATGTAATGTATTGTATTATGTATATCAGTTATCTAGTACTCATAACACAAGCTTTGCTTACCATGGGGCTAGATAATGCTGTGTGGATTGTCCAGCATTATTTATTTATTTATTTACGAGCTCCAATCGCCAAACCATCATTTTGTAAAAACCAAAGCTTTACATGGTTTTGCACTACATGTGGTCAGCTTCCGAGAAACACTCCGTACGGGCGATACTGAGTGACGACCGATGTGGCGCGGAGGGCGAAGGTCCGCCTGCGATGCAGGAGGTTGCGGGTTCGATTCCCGCCTCGGAACAATTGTGTGTACGATCTGCAGATATTTGTTCCGGGTATTCTGGTCGTTTTCTATGTATAATAAAAAATATCTATCTATGTAATGTATTGTATTATGTATATCAGTTATCTAGTACTCATAACACAAGCTTTGCTTACCATGGGGCTAGATAATGCTGTGTGAATTGTCCAGCATTATTTATTTATTTATTTACGAGCTCCAATCGCCAAACCATCATTTTGTAAAAACCAAAGCTTTACATGGTTTTGCACTACATGTGGTCAGCTTCCGAGATACAATCCGTACGGGCGATACTGAGTGACGACCGATGTGGTGCGGAGGGCGAAGGTCCGCCTGCGATGCAGGAGGTTGCGGGTTCGATTCCCGCCTCGGAACAATTGTGTGTACGATCTGCAGATATTTGTTCCGGGTATTCTGGTCGTTTTCTATGTATAATAAAAAATATCTATCTATGTAATGTATTGTATTATGTATATCAGTTATCTAGTACCCATAACACAAGCTCTGCTTACCATGGGGCTAAATAATGCTGTGTGAATTGTCCAGCATTTTTTATTTATTTATCAATTCCCATGGTTCACGCTACCGATTGACTAAAACCATACCACGCAAATATAAATGCAAGTAACAAATATAAACTTTCTTGAAACATCCTGTTCTATATCACTACATACATAGTATAAAACAAAGTCGCTTCCGTCTTTCTGTCTGTCTCTATGTACATACATATGCTTAGATCTTTAAAACTCCGCAACAGATTTTAATGTGGTTTCTTTAATAGATAGAGTGATTCAAGAGGAAGGCTTATATATGACTATATACGACGACCGAAGTGGCGCGGTGGACGAAGGTCTGCCTGCGACGCAGGAGGTTGCGGGTTCGATTCCCGCCTCGGAACAATTGTGTGTACGATCTGCAGATATTTGTTCCGGGTGTTCTGGTCGTTTTCTATGTATAATAAAAAATATCTATCTATGTAATGTATTGTATTATGTATATCAGTTATCTAGTACCCATAACACAAGCTCTGCTTACCATGGGGCTGGATAATGCTGTGTGAATTGTCCAGAATTATTTATTTATTTATAAACCATTTGACACATAGATTTCCACGCGGGCGAAGCCGACGGGCGCATCTAGTATATATATATTTGTAGGTTCTGGTTTCAGTAATACCGCAGAGCAAGCCGCTCCGGTTCGTGCTCTCAATGCAAATGCATGGCCTTTACTTACTTTCTTTTTGGAATGAACTCCTTTCGCTTCGGATCTCGAAGATATAAATAAATAATAAATAATACTGGACAATTCACACAGCATTATCTACCCCCATGGTAAGCAGAGCTTGTGTTATGGGCACTAGATAACTGATATACATAATACAATACATTATATAGATAGATATGTTTTATTATACATAGAAAACGACCAGAACACCCGGAACAAATATTACGTACAGTTAACAAATAGTCGCGTACAGTTAACATCGAAATGCTATGTGAAAATAATTTTTATAGTAAGGTCATCGAAGATCATTCGTTTCTGCGATTCGATGTCATTCGTCAACTTCGTTAGTTTTTCATAGTAGACCTCTTGTTTCTCTATTCGAGATGGTTGCGTCACTTGTTTCTCTCTAAGCTTAGAGAATAAACGAAAGACTGCAGGTAGATGCTGGATGCGTCAAGCTGAAGAGAGGGCGCTATGGCGCTCCTTGGGGGAGGCCTATGTCCAGCGGTGGACTATCATAGGCTGGTGATGATGATGATGAATATAATGGTGTATTATAAGAGTATGTGTAATGTACTGGATATTTTCTTTTGTATAGTAAAATATGTACATATCTCTCGCGGTAACTCCAGTACCCCAGTCATCCCGTGACCACGACAGTGTGTAAACCTGTTGAAACGTCGGGAAAAATAGGTAAATAAACGCGATAAATACCCGTTGTATTAATACTTATAAATATGTGTGTATTGTTCGTTAAAAAATAAGTTTCCTCCTGTGACCACTAAATTTCCGCATTGTTTTGTTTCAAAAGGATGACCTAGTGCCCTGCGACGGCCACGCTCACAAATATTGTCGTTTGTACATAATACTTTGTACAGACACAGACAAAAGTTCAACAGATTTTGTATACTTTCGATTGTTGCCTTCAATAATCCTCCGTTTGTAATGCGGAAAATGAAAATTCCATACAATACCTTGTGGTGTTTCCTTCCTACACAAATAACTTTTGTTATATAAATAATAATAACCAAGTAATAGCCGACGCTGCCCAAAAAGCCGCCAAACTCAAGTAGGACTGGGCTGGACATGTGTGGCGTATGTCAGACCAGCAGTGGGCGAAGATCGCCATTGACTGGGTCCCGGACGGACGACGGCCACGTGGAAAGCCTAGGCGAAGATGGCGGGATGAGCTCGACCTATACAACAAAGAGTGGGTTCTCTTGCTTGCTGAGGACCGAGATGAGTGGAAGAAGGGGATTATAACGACATCAAGTGTATCAACATGTAGCTACGGTGGAATAAAGGAAATGAAATATTCAGCAAACGACGCTGAAGAGGAGGACGTGCTATTCTATTCCAGCGCCTATTTTATGAATTGATTTCTAGTTTCAAGCCTAACTTTAATAGCTAAAACTTCTAGAAACTTAAAACTTATTCAAAAAGTTATTCTATCCTATTATCCTGGGGGCCCCTATACCCATTCCGCATGTTAAGGCAGGTAACGGGAAACTTTTCTGCATATCCGAATAATCCCAAGGTAACACTTACCTTACGTGCGAGTTTTGATAGTTCGAATTTGTATTACGAACCTACAGAGCCTAGATATAAAAGGCTGTTTTGCTTGGCAAATATAAAGCGGAACGATTCGAACTGATTGGAAAAATATTACCTTTTCGTGTGCGATAAACTTTTTACCTTTTCAATTTATATAATTTGTTAAACTGCTTATCACATGTCGTTTTTCGGGACTTTTATAGGTTCTAGTTCACAAAAGTTTATAACGGGATATTTACCCAAATCGATATACAATTACAATATTATAAATAATCAATGGGGGAGGCCTATGACCAGCAGTGGACTAATATAGGCTTATGATGATGAAATAATCAATTATTTATATCAGACTAATAGAACAGTTACAGATGTAATTTAACTTATAAGATCTCAGAGGAACACAGAGGTTGGGGTTCGTTTCCCGCCTCGGGACCAATGTTCAGGTACAAATGTGTACGATATGATATTTGTTCCGGGTCTACTGGACGTTTTCTATGTAAAATAAAAAATATACATATAATTATGTATTGTTTTGTATTAAGTATATTAATTATCTAGTACCCATACCACAAGCTCTGCTTATTTTGGGGCTAAATAATACTGTGTGGATTGTCCATTGTCCAGCCATCCAACAGTAAAATCAATTTACATGTCACTTTTAATAAAGTTGTAACACTTAGATACTGTATTGTTCAAATTGATTTGCATAAAGAAATTAAATTAATGTATTTAAAGTATAAAATAAAATCAAAAGTCATAAAATATCAATATCAACTATGATTTTATTGTTTTAGTTCGTTACCTAAACTCTAAAAACAACCCACGCCTCGGGCAAAAACAGAAAACCCCTCTCCCTGAAGCGTTACTGCCACAAATGTCAAAAGCCATCGCGTTAGTGCAACACTTCTACGTAACCGCTCGAAAGCGCCACAAAGCCTTGTCTCCCCGAATGTACAAAACAAACAATGATATTCGGCTTTATGTCATAGCAGTATGAATAAACGATGCAAAGTGTCCTCACCACGCGCGCCGTAATCCAGTGATGCCCGGTAAGCTGTTTAGTGGAGGCTTTAATGCTCACTGCGTTTTAAAACGTGTTTTTTTTTCTGGTATTGCAAAAATACAGTTAAATAAAAATTTTGGTCAAAATTGAATGTATCAGTGAACTTTGGTGATATAACTATGTTAAAAGTGAGTAATAAAATGAGGCACAAATAAAGTACTTATAACAACTGCTTCGATTGACACAGGGGTTGCAATATGATTGCGTGATTTGAGTGTAATTTTTTATTGTTATTTGTAATTTATTTTTTGTGCAGTTTTTTTGACCTCGTGAAATACTCGCAATTCGAGGATAGCGTTTGCAAAGACGGACAATAATTATTATTCACGATAAAAAGTTTTCCATAATCATTACGAGCGTTGGTATCATCGTATTACGCGATGTTGCAGACACTACGAACCCGCCTGTCTCATAGTAAGAAAAGGCCCTGTCTCATTCTGATCGCACGTGGATTATAGTTACCTAACTACTATTCTACTATAATAAAGGCCAAAGTTAGTGCCGTTGTAGAAAGATTGTGGCGAAGACAACGCCAAAACTACTGAATGGATTAGGCTAAAATTCAACTTTCAACTTTCAATAGCGGGACGATAGCGTCCCTTTCCTCAATTGCGTCTCTGACGAGACGACTAACAAACCAACCGACAACGGGTAACCAGTCCGTCGTCGGCGGTACATAGCGATTTGATAAAATGATTTGCACATATGAAGTTGTGGCTTGGAATAAAATAAAACCGGCCAAGTGCGTGTCGGACTCGCGCACAAAGGGCTCCGTACCATTATCTATAGAAACGAGCAAAAAATCACGTTTGTTGAATGGGAGCCCCTTTAAATATATATTTTATTCTGTCATAATGTATTTTATTGTGTATCATCTGTAAAATTTTAAATATCTTACTATCACGGCTCATGAGATACGGCCTGATGACATACAGACGGACGGAGAGCGGAGTCTTAGTAGTCCTTAGTTCTAGAACCCTAAAAAGAGTGCGAAGCCACGGGCAAAAAAATACAAACTATAATATAATTCAAAAAGAAACAACTTTACAAAATGTTTAATAACTTTGCTTTCTGCCCCCAGTCTGTAACGCAATCTGACGGTGTTTAAATCGAATTTCACAGAGGGATAGGATAAAAATTGGATTTCCGCCTGTGTTCAGTGATGGTGAGTGAAAAATTTATTTATTGGAAAAGAGGCCGGAGCAGCCATTTTGTAAAAAACTATATTTCGCGAGATTAATTTGGGTTTATAGGTGAATGCTATGTATGTAGGTTTTTCGGCGGTAGGCTTCAAGTGAGCAACATCTAACTCTCAAAAATAAATTTGGTAAAATTAGAAATAGTTACTATTTTCAGTTGTTAAATGTTGTAAATAAATAAACAAGAACCCCTACCTGCCATCTGCTGTTTTCCCTGCAATACAACAACTTTCAACATCATAATTTCGATTCTGCAAAATTATAACCTCTGAACCAACAAATCACAACACTCAAGATGGTGGATGCCTCATCAATTGAAAAGTCTCTGGCCGAGATGGGCACAATGTTCCAGCTCACAATGGCAGAATTTGAAGGTAAGCTGATGAGAAGCAAGTCCCCAGTATCTGATCTCTCAGCATTGGCAAATGAGTTTGCCTTATTCAAGACTCTCATGTTAAAGTCTCTCCGGACCCTTCAAGAGCAAATTGGCATGCTCAGCAAACATGTGGACAGCCTGGAAATGCGCGGGCGGCGGAAGATACTTCTGTTGCATGGCGTGAAGGAGGTGGATCAGGAGGACACATCAGCTGTAGTAGTGAGTACGGTGTCGCAGAGGCTGAAGTTGTCCGGCTTCACAAACGCCAGCATCAGTCGCTGTCATCGAATGGGTCGTGCCGCATCAGACAGACCGCGGCCTATACTGTGCAAGCTCCGTGATATCGAGGTACGAGACAAGATGTGGTCTAGTAAGACCTTGCTGAAAAACACCGGTGTGACGCTCTCAGAGTTCCTGACCAAGGGCCGTCATGAAGCCTTTATGGAAGCTAGGAGTCGCTTTGGAGTAGCCAAATGCTGGACGAGGCAGGGTTATGTCTTTGTACTTGGCCCTGAAGGCGATCGTCACCGAGTGTCCAGTGTGGAGGAACTCAACAAGATCCCACACGCACAGACGGCCGTAACAGGGGCTCCGACGGTCATAGTGAAGGAGGTTCCTGCACAGAAGTCGCGACGTGCGGCTGCGACCTCGCGTAAATAGTTTTCTTGGTTTTCTTGTGTCATACATTTTAGCGAATCGGCCGGGATTAGTACGTGCCAAACACAGATCAAAGTCCACCCACATGTTTTTTTTATGTTATTCGTTTAACTTTTAATAGTAATACCGTCATTTTACTTTTATAACTTATAATTGTTGTAAAGTATGTTTTAGTTTTAGCATAACAAATTGTCGAAGTGTCAACTGACAAATGACAGTGACAGCTACACATGGACGTAAGTAGGCGGAACTAATTGTGCGAACGTTCCAATTTACGTAAAACTATTTAACCCTTTACCGCATGGATTTTTTGATTTTGTTCAAATTAATTTAGGTGATTCTAGGGCTTGATAGGTACTCCGAAAAAATATTATTTTATTTTTAGGATTATTGGAATTTGCAATATTCAACTCCAAAGTCAATGTCTCAAATATGATACGTCATGCAGTTAGGTATACATACCATATATGATACTAAATGCAGTAAGGGTATGTCTTTTTAGTTATATATCTATTTATATTTTATCCTGATGAAATGAAACAAATTAAAATACGATGAAAGTGTTTAATTCAATTTCATTCCAAATGGAAGGTTTTAAAACAATTTCGTTCTTTGTTTAAGCAAAAGTAACAATTGCATTTACATCAGATAAAAAATGAAATTATGAAAAAAAAATAAAGAGTTACTCTTAGTGCATGTAGTATCACATTCGAAAATCACCCTGCTTGCATGTAGTATCATATTTGAATTAAGTTAAATTACCCTAATTGCATGAAGGATCATATCAGATACAAACTTTGGGATAAGCAATTAGAAAGAAGTAATTGATAAAACTTACGCCTTTTTCCGTAGAACTTAGCAGGATCCATCCTTTTTTCACTCAAAACAAAGAAATAATTTTTTGCGGAGGAAAATCTTGGGAAAATAATCGTTTCGAATCTCCAATAAACACGAACTGGCAGAAATGACGGTTTCTAAAGTTTGGTGACAGATATAACAAACCATAGCCAAGTAAAAACTCTATTTGTTTTTTTTTTGTATTTGGATATTAGTCAAGTGTACAATTCTACCATACGCACGTCCAATTGCCAGCTCAATTTTTTTTAATCTGTATAAAACCTTAGTGTATCATATATGATACGATATGCGGTAAAGGGTTAACTTGTGTAATTTTAGCCAATATTTATTGTTTTTTTTTTTTTTTTATGTATACTGGTTATTATTCTTATTTACTTTTACTTTTTATATTTATATTTTTCTCTTTACATTCTGGACCTTAAGCCGATTCGCTTAGTTATTAATAGAATAATGTTGTTAGTTATATTCTTAGTATTTATTTCTCTTTCTGGCAACTGGCGGGTGGATAGTGTACCTGGTATTTAATTTGCAGGGTACATTGGTTGAGCGTAGTAAGTAGGTAATATTGTACTTTTGGTGTCTACTTTTGTTATCTATGAGTGATTCAGATAGTGATGAATTCATATCTTGTCCTTCCTCAGCCAGTAGGACTTCGGATGATAGTTTTAGCAGCATCCCGTCTCTCCTTGATACCCTAGAAACCACGTTTAGTGATGTTTCTAGAAATTTCAATGTCGTTCATATTAATGCTCAGAGCATTCCGGCCCACATTAATGAAATGCTTGCGTCCTTATCTTGTAAGAACATACATGCCATTCTCGTATCAGAGTCCTGGATGAAACCTAACTTACCCACTACTCCATACTCGCTTCCAGGTTTCCAACTTATCAGGAACGATCGCACAAGTAGCGTAGGTGGCGGCGTAGCGATTTACTTACGTGCTCGCATTCCCTATACAATCATTAATATGTCAGCGCAGCCGCCTCCCTCCTCTGCTGGTGAACATCTCTTTCTCCAAGTAACTCTCGCACATCGTAAAATCCTTCTTGGTGTATACTACTCCCCTTCTATGCGTATTAACTTTTTCTCTTCTCTAGAAAAGCATTTCGAAGATCTTATTCCTCTCCATGATCATACTATAATAATGGGTGACTTTAATACCTGTCTTATGAAGCATGACTCCCGCTCTTCCGCTCTTGAGAGTATTGTTCAGGCTAACAACCTGACCATTCTTCCTCTGAGTGCTACTCATCATTCTCCCAATTGTCAACCTTCCCTTTTGGACTTAATCTTTGTTTCCTCCATAGCTCATGTCGCCAAGCACGGACAATGTACGGCGGATGAGTTCTCTTATCATGACCTAGTTTTTCTATCTTATAAGATTCGACCTCCTAAAGACAAACCTAAAGTTCTTCTGCAGCGCAGTTTTGGTTCAATGGACTTGAAGGCCTTACGTGATGATGCTGAAAACATCGATTGGTCTGGGGTTCATGCAGCTAACAATATTGATGAAAAGGTAGATTCCTTCAATAAGATTCTAATTAGTTTGTACGACGTGCATGCTCCGGTCCGATCAGTGAAGATGAAGCATCTTCCTGCGCCCTGGCTCACTGATGAAATTCGTTCTGAAATGCATAGGAAGCTAGCAGCCAAAGTACGTTTTAGACGAACCCCGACAGAACATAACAAGAACAAGTATGCTGAGGCTAGAAATCACTGCAATAGAGTGTGTAGGGATGCACAACGCCGTTACATCCATGAATATGTTACTAATAAAGACCAGGCGAAAGTTTGGAACTTTTTACGCACTCTCGGTATTGGAAAATCTCGTCAAGATGTACCCAAAGACCTGGATATCAATTCCTTAAACTCACATTTCTCTGCCTCTTCCAGCTTTGATGGATTTACTAAACGACAAACTTTGAACTATCTCTCTTCTCTTTCAACTCCCGACTTTTCTCATTTTTCCTTCAGCCAATTTACTGATAGCGAGGTTAAAAAGAATATCTTGTCCATCACGTCTAATGCTGTTGGTAGCGACTGTATAAGTAACAAGATGATTATCCCGATTCTTGATGAAATCCTTCCCGTAATTACCTACCTTTTTAATTACTCTATTGACACTGAAACCTTCCCTAGGGTATGGAAGGAGGCTCAGGTCATCCCTCTTCCTAAAAAGCCCAATCCTACTTCTTTTTCTGAGTACCGTCCCATCTCTATTCTCCCTTTCCTCTCAAAAGTCCTAGAGCGCCTTGTGCACCAACAGCTTAGCGTTTTTCTTACTTCCAATAATCTCTTGAATCCTTTTCAGTCCGGTTTTCGTACAGGCCACAGTACTGTCTCTGCTCTTGTCAAAATCACTGATGACATAAGACATGGCATGGACGACGGACTTGTTACTATTCTTTCACTTCTAGACTTCAGCAACGCTTTCAACAACGTTGACTTTGATATCCTTCTAGCTCTCCTTCGCTCTTTTAACATATCGCCGTCAGTAATTGGCTGGTTTCGTAATTACCTGAATGGACGCCGGCAACGCATTCGCGTTGATGATTCCTTTTCAACATGGTGTCAACTGGATGCCGGTGTTCCTCAGGGCGGCGTTTTATCTCCTCTTCTCTTTGCAATCTTCATCAATTCTATCTCCAATCTTCTATCTTCTCCCTACCACCTCTATGCAGATGATTTGCAAATCTACACGCAGGCCCCTATTGAATGGCTAGGTGAAGGCATTGTAGAGGTCAATAAAGATCTTGAAAATGTAAACAAATGGAGCAAATCGTTCGGGCTTAAGGTTAATCCTAGTAAAACCCAAGTGATTGTCATAGGTAGCTCTAGGATGATCGCTCGTATCGACTGGTCTGACTTGCCAAAGGTCACTTTCAATGGGGTGGCTATTGAGATCAGCGACACTGTTAAAAATCTGGGCTTACTTGTGGACAGACAGTTATCGTGGGGCCCACAACTTGCAACGGTATCCAGGAAGACCTTTGGTACAGGTGCTTCTCTAAAGCGGTTGCGTAACTTCCTTCCTACTTGTACCAAAACTGCGCTTGCACAATCTTTACTGCTCCCCCTCTTAGACTATGCAGATGCCAGCTATCCCGACCTGACTGAAGACCAACTCAACAAGCTTGAGCGTCTTCAAAACTACTCCATAAGATTTATATTTGGCCTGCGTAAATTTGACCACATCTCTGTGTACCGTAACAGGCTCAAGTGGTTACCCATTCGTCTTCGTCGGAATGCTCATGTTCTTAATCTCCTTTATTCTGTCCTTTTCCTTCCGTCATCACCGTCTTATCTAAAAGACCGTTTTGAGTTTCTCCATATGTCCCACCCACGATCCCTTCGCTCGTCTGATACCCTTCT
Organism: Eupithecia abbreviata; assembly: GCA_943735965.1. Classification (NCBI taxonomy): domain Eukaryota; kingdom Metazoa; phylum Arthropoda; class Insecta; order Lepidoptera; family Geometridae; genus Eupithecia; species Eupithecia abbreviata. The sequence continues at coordinate 3,729,748 of OX030986.1, forward strand.
TTTAAAAATCCCATCACACACTTCCCAGTTCTATGGTGATTCCTTCACGTTGCAGGCCGCCAGACTCTGGAACGCCCTTCCCGTTTCTATCCGTCAAGCGAAATCCCTTCCTATCTTCAAAAGTATGGTTCATCAACACTATCTGACCACTCTTGATAAGATTTCTTGATTTTATTTTTAGTTTTATTTTCTATATTAATTGTTCCGTTTTTTTTTTTTTTTTGTTCTATTATATATATGTACTTAAGATAAATATCAATTATTTTATATATAATTATTTTGATAATTACGCCACCGTCAGCTTTAAAACATAGCGATCCTATCCATCCAAAGGTTGCCTGGAAGAGATCGCTTTTAGCGATAAGGCCGCCGATTGTGCCACTAGTTATAATTAATATTAAGATCCTTTAGTATTTTTATTTTTTTTGTATTGATGGTGCAATAAAGTTATATTGTATTGTATTGTATTGTATTGTAGGGGTACGGTGCCTATTGGTAGCTTGGGAGAAATCGTTTTCAGCAATAAATCTTACGGCTTCCTTTGATTGGTTTCAGTGTTAATTTATTTATTGGAAATTGTTTATTTGTATAAAATATGTTGCGAAAGTATGTATACCTACTTGTGCCAGAATATCCTGCTCTTCATACAAATATATGGATTTCACAAATTAACTACATTATTAATGATTAAGTATTTAAATGTATATAAAAAATAAGGTTATTTGATTTTTAAATATTTTTTTTAACTGCACGTACAAATATAACTCTTAATGGACTTTTGATAAAAGAGATAGCACTTATACATATTTGAATTTATGTTTAATGTGTGTATTGTGTGTCTGACGGTTACTCCCGAGGACACCGGTCCGGGCAACAAGAGCTGCCAGGGAGTTTTTGTCATTTTGAATAGAATAGTATTTATGTCGCATAAGTACACAAAAACAAACATAACTTAAAATAGAACACGGAGGAATGGATTGAATTTATTCAATTATCATTATTAAATTTATTAATATGAGTAACGACCATGTTATGTATACCTAGCAACATCGTACCCTATTAATCATTTAACGTGACGTCACGTTGTTTAATTAAAGAAATATTTACGTAATACATTTCGGGTCTAATTAACTCGAGTCAAGCTTCAGCACAAAATTTAAACAAAATCACACAAACAAAGTTGCGGGATCTAACCAGTTTAGCTGTAAACACCGCGCTTGATGAACACATTTGCCAGACTTTTTAATTTATTAATGGTTCGTATTCACCTTTTATTCTAATGTATTCTGTTCGCATGGCAGTGGAGCATAGAATGGAATGCACTCTATGCCTGCGGGATTCCAACGCATGCACGTTAGCGGGCGGAGTGTATGCTGTTACACGCCACATGCCAAACACAGCCTTCAACTGAAAACTCTTTTGAAAGTTCGCTTTTTATTTCGTTTACGGAACGTAGGCGTAACTTTGTTTTGTTTCTATTTTGAAAATGGAATCTACTCATTAAAATCGGCGCGGATCTTTGTGGTTTGGCGTTTCTAAATCCGTAAGAAGGATTCTATATTTGAGTTTTTAAGCGGTTCCAAATATGAAGCTGGGGCACAAAATTATTATAAATAGTACCTACTTAAAGTTCTCGTAGAAAAGCAGTTAGATACGATTTGCGCAAATGCTCAATTGTTTTGCTTGGAAAATTGTTAGTTCCTAAATCAGCATATTTATACATTGTGGGATTTAAATTCTAAGAAACCCTAGATTATATTTGCTAGGTTTTTTTGCTTTGTTTGACAGTCTTCGATTACAACTAACATTGTTCAACGTCGACGAGAACCGAAACAATTCGAGTCAAATATCAAATCGGAACTGAAGCGACTCCAAATCTACGCGGTCATATTTTATCGGAGGAAAAGTCCTTGACCCAGGAGACCGAATGGCGAAAACGAAGCCTTGGGCCAGAAGAATTAGACCTTATTTCTACGAGATACGGTATATATGGATTTGTTTACGTGTAAGCCTGTCTTATATGGCTGTTTATGACTTCGCTCGGGTTGTTAGGGGATGTTGTTAGACGTTTAGTATACAGTTTATTCGCTGTATAATTATGCTGATCGACGAAAAACGCGACCGAATGTGGGGAAAGTTTAACATAATTATGCAAATGGATTAGTTGGATTTGTAGAATGAAAAAAGGCATATTTGTATTGTTGTAGTTTAACTTCGCAAAAAAATATTTAATTCCATTACCTATGGAGAAAATATTTGCTTAAGTTTAAAAGTAATACTTTTTTCAGTCTAATATTTAAATAAGAACAATTAATAGTATCAATACTGGGATATTCCTTGAGATCCAACAAAATGCAGTATGCATCATTACCGAAATGAAAGAAGAAGATTGGGGTATATGAGCCCAAATGGGTGATGATTATGATTCTTTGTTAACGGCAATGTGTCTAGTTGGACACTTTTCTGCCAATGGTGATGTCTAATTTCGAAACATGTGTTGCCATAAATGGTTTAAATCCGCTGTTACCCCCGCCATGCACGCTGACACGACCACGCGGCGCACTTTAGCTGCGTGGGTTCGTTCGACAACGTGGGTCTACGTTACCGGTTAACGTATAGCGTGTACCGCGTCCGTAGCGTTGACAGCGTTGAGCTGTGTGGGTGTCATATTCAAGCAATCCACGCGTGAAGTAATGACGTCATTAATCTCGTATCCGTGTGTAGCGTGTTCGTAGGTTGCAGTGGACGTTATCACATACAGTTTCTTATAAAGCGAAGCTAGACACACGTACGTAGCCTCTTCGTGCGTGGCGGTGGGACAATAGCTTTGGACTAGGTAAGGAGATTACGTCAAACACATGCGGCCGTAATACAAGATTACGGCAGCATTATGGTCAGGTGGTTTTGAATTCAGAATAGTGAAACTGTTTATGGTAATATGACCGCCGTACGGTTAGTGGTTTCCGACCAAAGAGTTTAACTCTGAAGGGTGAACGAATAATTATTGAGGTAGTTTACCTTTTACCTATTTTTTTAGCTTGAATGTTTTAAAAAAGCATTGCGGAACAAAATTGTTATAGGGTTCTTTTATCTTAGAGAAATATATAACATGATATTATATAGATATAGGTTCAAAGTCGCTCAGCGAGCTATGGAAAGAGCTATGCTCGGAGTATCTCTGAAGGATAGGATTCGCAACGAATACATCCGACAGAGAACTAAAGTTATCGACATAGCTCTGAGAATTAGCAAGCTGAAGTGGCAGTGGGCCGGCCATATCTCGCGAAGAACCGACGGCCGCTGGGGCAAACGTGTTCTTGAGTGGAGACCACGACTCGGTAAACGTAGTGTAGGACGCCCTCCGACCAGGTGGGATGACGACCTGCGAAAGACTGCTGGTAGATGCTGGATGCGTCAAGCCGAAGACAGGGCGCTAAGGCGCTCATTGGGGGAGGCCTATGTCCAGCAGTGGACTAATATAGGCTGATGATTATATAGATAATGAGTGAATTTTCTTCAAGTGCTAAGCCGTTCATACACAAAATGGTTTCACTCTTTATATATTTTATTTATCCCTACACTACTCGATGTTATAAAAATCATCTATACACTATTTATATACTATAACTAAAATATGTTTTTGCATAACACATAATAATATTTTTGGCTAACATTGTATGCATTTATCATTCTAAAATACCTTATCAGAGTCTAGAGAGTAATAAAGAGATAGGCACAGTTAACAACATTTTGGCTACTCCAACTGGATGTTGGAAAATTATAAAAAATGCTCCCAAAAACAACTAAAATATTCTTTACTTTAGTTTCGTTTTGCGGTACTCTCTGTTTTATATCTCTTTTTATGTAATATCCTATTCAAATCATACAGTAGATGGTTTAAAGTATCTATGTAAACCTACGTTTAAGTATGTCCCTACAAACTATCGGTATCAAAACAACATTATCTCGCTATAGGTATGGTACCGATGTATAATATAGCCTTCAGTAAAACTTAAACCCTATCCCATTACACGTAGTATATCATATAGAGTACTCCGTAAGCCGTTAATAGGGTAGCTACTAGCCTCTTTTATTTTAAAAGTCGGAAAGTGACTTTCCGTCTTTTCAAATAGACCGATTTAGACTATGGCTGATGCCACAATAGAAGAGCGTCGCTTACTGCATCGCTTAATGAGTAGAGAAAATCCTATCGAAAAAACGTATTATATACGTCTGCTCGTTAGGCGCTAGGTGTCTGTAGAAGGATAAGTCGTCAAAAAAATGAGGTAAATTAAATTTATATCCAAAAATAAGGCTAGGGGAAACTTCATAATTTGCCAGAAAATTCGATGAATTATTCTAATGCTTGCCAACGGCGCTTTTCAGGTGTGTGACAATCGCCACCAGGCTGTGTTGGCGACTGGTGTGTTCGACACAGGATAACTTTTTGTAAAATCTTTTGGTGCCAACAAAAAATTGCAACGTTTCGCTACAAAAAGTAAAGGTGCTTTACGAAAACGTTGGTGTGCATGATTCGGCAAAAGCTAAATGTTATAAGCCGGACAGTCTCCCAACTCTTCAGCACAGGCGCCCATCCACGGAGTCCTAATGACCTGGATTTACGACTCGAGATAGTATTAACTCGCAGCGAGATCAACTTGTTTGTACTGCCGTTGTGGCGAGATTGAAGAGCTCTTTAATAAGGTATTTAACTCAAGGCGTTCGCTAGATTTCATAGGGATTTAGATTTTAGGAACAAACAACGTATGTATAACTCGGCTCTTTGCAAATAAGAATCACAAAACTAATCCAAAAATTGTAGTGCCCTGACAGGGTTTTATGCATTGTGTACCCACTAACATACTACATCTAAGAACCTGTATGCATAAAAATTCAATAAATGATATAATATAATTGTTTAATTCATAAAACATGAATTAAATGGACACATTTATCAAACTAAAAAGTAAACAGCCAAAAATATTCTATCTCGTGAAAAATTACATCTAAACAAAAGCACATCTATCCATCGACACTCTTTCTATCCAACAACACCGATGAATATGTCCTTCCAAACGTGCATAGAGATGTTTCCTTGGCGATGGTTCGCAGCAGAAAAGAGGTCTGCCTTGGTTGAGTATATCCTTTAATATGATAAGAGAAACAAAAGATAAACCACCGTCCCGTCTGCCGGTAGAACTTCTGTTTTTCGTACGACTACGAAAATAGTTACCTACACACAAAAATTTCGTTGGGACTATTCGTAAGGTTAGTTTTTATATACGGTTCTACGAAAATATTAATTAGAACAGCGGAAAATCAAGAAGAGTGAGAGGAAAATTAAGCCCTTATGGGGAAGGGAATTACGCCTGCACAATGCACTAATTGGAAAGCATTCATTCGCTAGAGGCATCCATTCCGCAGTAAGGCAGAAGGTGAACGATTTACGGCTGATGGTTTGTTATCTCATAGATATCTATATCATCATTTGTGATTTTTGGATTACCGGCAGAAGTTTTTCATAATTCAGTGACAGTTTGATTTATAGTGTAATAAAAATTATTTATACTAGCTGCGCCCCGCGGTTTCACCCGCGTGGTGCTAGATATTTTGGATAATATACAATATATCGTTATAAATTGTATCCTATGTGTTATTCCGATGTATAGGCTATATTATTGTAAAGTTTTATTAAAATCCATTCAGTAGTTTTTACGTGACAAAAATCCATCCATACTTACAAACTTTCGCGTTTATAATATTAGTAGGATATTAAAATTAGCTCACTTCAATAACGGGGTACCTACCTACCTTTTTAACCGACGAATCGAAAATCAAAAAAGGTGTTCAGCTGTTTGTAATTTTTTGAATGTTTGTCGATTTCTCCGCTAATTGTGGAACAATTTGGATTATTTTTTCGCTATTGTATGAAGAAAGATCCCGAGGTGGTGCCATAAAAAGCTAGGGACTTATCCCTAAGACAAACAAATGCACACAAATACTTATATTTGTCCCGAAAAACTTAAATATCTGTGTTATAAGGAATTTGAAGTCCGATTTTAGTTTTTTCAAAAGGATCAAATTATTTATATGGTTATTGTTCATTCTACCCCGTACGCATATTAAAGTACCTAGCCGCTTTTAAGTGGGCTAAATGGACAAATAACTAAGCATTCTTCAATAAAACGAGGCCCTAAATTGCATCAATGTTAGGTAGGTAGGTAAAGAAAAATATACTTTTATTAGGCCATAAACCGGTACATACAGGTTTGACTTTAGAGTTATTCTAAGGGTTTGACAACGAATAATAATAAATAGTTATAAATTGGTACATATATTTATACAAATAGACACAAATACAAGCAGAGAGTAGCAGTAGGTAGGCAGCATTTTTTTTTATCTATTTATGTACTACAAGTATGTTTAAAATGTTTCCAACAATGGATTCCTTGAGAATAATCTACTCGTTAGGTAAAGCCGACTCAGTGAAAGTGACTCTCTTTTGACGACCGATGTGGCGCGGTGGGCGAAGGTCCGCCTGCGACGCAGGAGGTTGCGGGTTCGATTCCCGCCTCGGAACAATTGTGTGTACGATCTGCAGATATTTGTTCCGGGTGTTCTGTTCGTTTTCTATGTATAATAAAAAATATCTATCTATGTAATAATATATTGTATTATGTATATCAGTTATCTAGTACCCATAACACAAGCTCTGCTTACCATGGGGCTAGATAATGCTGTGTGAATTGTCCAGCATTATTTATTTTAGATAAGAACGAAATGTATTAAAAAAGAGAGTGAAAGGGACACTAGACGTCAAAAGCCTACGCCTTACCTCGTACGTAATCTGCCTACATTTACACCAATATCATGCAATGTATTAAGTTTGTATTGTTTGTTTTTTTTTTTTACTTCTCTATTACTGTTTGTTTGTGCTCTACCAACTCTTTGTATAGTATATCTTTTTCTCCATCCCTGGTTGCCTGGAAGAAATCGCTTTAAGCGATAAGGCCGCCTATTGTACTGTTATTATGTAAGATTTAGATATAAGGTATTATTTTGTTATTTTGGGTTCAATAAAGTGTTTATCATTCATTCATTCATTCATCATATTTCTCGAACACTGAGTTTTAAATTCTTGTAATTCTGCGTTTAGATTGTGTGTTTAAATAATAATATACGTATGTTTTTAAAAACCGACTTCGAATTCCACTGGTTACACTGTTTATGTTTTTTTTCTCTGGATAAATAATAATCCCTCGGGGTTTTACTGGGACCTCCGGGATATTTTTTTTCCTCCTCATATCGAAGTTGGTAATAATATTTTAGACTAAGCGGATAATTTTGACTGAGCGGACTTTTAGGTATATCGGAGGGTAAAGTGCATCTTTATCTACATTGATTTACTTTAATAAACGATTTAGAAAGGTAATAGTTTTATTACCTTTCTAAATCGTTTATTAAGTAAATAATCCCTCATAATAAGAAGTTAACCTCTCTTCTCTTTGTTCTAACGATCAGCTGACACCGAGACACGACGCGACGCGACGCTGCGCACACTTTGATTTTAAATATAACTTTATTTACTACGTAAAAAGATACAAATTGGCGCAAGCGCACCGCAGGGAGTTTTCTTATTATGTCAATAAAATTTGTATCTTTTTACGTATTAATAAAGACGTATTTTAAATGAAAGTGAGTGCAGCGTCGCGTCGCATCACGTTGGTTGTATGCTGACCCTAAAGTAGTCTGGTTTCAGAGTAAATGCGACCTAGACGACCTTGAGCCTAGACAGGGGTGTGTTTGGGTGTGGCCCTTACAGTGAGGTAAGCGGATAAAGAAAACCACTCTACAGGATCAAATTTAAAACGAATGCAGCACACATATATAATAAATAATGCTGGACAATGCACACAGCATCTTCTAGCCCAAGGTAAGCAGAGCTTGTGTTATGGGTACTGTGGGTACTAGATGACTGATATACTTAATACAATAGATTACATATATCGATATTTTTTATTATACATACATAACGACCAGAACACCCGAATCAAATATCTGCAGAACGTGCACACAATTGTTTCGATAAAATTAATTTCGCGATTGTTTTCATAATAAATTTATTGTGCGTAAGATAGTAACACAAAATCCGTGTCCGTGCTCGCTTATTCCTTAATCGCGACGTGAATTCGGCCCGCCTTGTGTCGTACCATTTCTCCATACACCAATCGGAAAATCTAACCAAACCAGTGCCTGTGGATGTCCAAGTGTTCAAGGAAACCGTCGTCGGTGTAATTATTGGCTGCGGAAGACATTACCACAAATGACCGTGAGTCCCATTCAGCCCCACTTACCTTACTTAACAACCATTTACCGGTATTTAGAAAGAAGTCTTACTAATATTATAAACGCGAAAGTTTGTATGTATATTTGTATTTACTTAACGCAAAAACTACTGAACGTATCGGGCTGAAATTTGCATAACGGTAGTTCCAGGCCCGGAATAAAACATAGGCTACTCTTTATCCCATAAATCAGTTCCCATGTGTAATAATAACATATATAATATAATTTTAAAAAGTTTCCAAACAAAACAAAGCGTGCGAAGCCGCGGGCAGAAACTAGTTATGGATATGTTTATACTAAACTTAACAAAGCGTGTATAAAATTGTATTTTTTTTCTTTTCTTTGACGTATGTGGCCAGTTTTCACCAAGTTCTACGCAAGTCCAAATCTTACAAGAACTTGATCAATCTGAACTTAGTTTGTTGGTGAAATCGGACCTAAGGCGTGGGTATCAAAATTTCCTTGGGCCATTGAGACCTTTTCAGGGACGTATTTAATTCAGAAAAGCTTTCAAGGGTTCGAATAACAGCCCACTCGTTTCACAGGATTTGTAAGGTCCGTCCAGATATATTTGAAACTGCTCGCAATCTAGGGGATTTTGTACCTTAGGGATTGTGTAGCTTAGGGATTTAAGGTATATACGGTACGATGAAAACATTGGTAATTTAATCACTTCTTTAGACCGAAGCCTAGGATGGATGTTTGTTACTTCCTCACGCCAAAACTACTAAACAGATTGGGCTGAACTTTGTATACATGTAATTCTGGGCATGGCATAAAACGAAGGTTACTCATTATCCCATAAATAAGTTCCCATGGGAAAGAAATAACCATCAAACGTTCCTTAAGAAACAAAGCATGTGAAGCCGCGGGCCGAAACAAATTTTCTAATAAAAAAAGTTATTAAAAAAAAAACAACTCTTGATTACATAAAAAGTACCTACATCAAACTTATTATAAAAAAAAACTTATTACAATATTCTAAGAATAACTTGTGGTTTGTTAGTGAGTGCTTCCCTTTACAAATACAATCCTAAAATAAAAACAAAAAAGTAACCTGTAATGTATTCCGACAAGAACATGTAAACGGGTTGTACTTATCAGTTACAAGCACTTTGCAAAGTATTGAATTGAAAGTGAGAGTCGCATGCAGCTAATGCCCGAATTCCTTCAGCAACACATAGCATGCCGTGTGACCTTGGACTACCTGCGCGTGCTTTCAGGGTTGGAAGAAAGATGGCGGGAGCGATAGGCGGGCGGATCTTTATAGTTAGCAGATTTGGTTTATTGATAATTGTTTATTATTAATCATATAATTTAACATTACAGCCATCGTTACATTAATGCAAATTATAAAAATAAAGAAAATAAAAATCACAAGGAGACAGACAACGAAAATACTTGTACTAAAATTAAACAGAATTAACACAATGAAAGGGAATCAAATAAAATCACATAATTAAAATAAACTGAACTGGTTTGCATATTGTCGCGGGTGCAAAAGATTCTGAATCATTTCATTTCAAAAACACCTCTCTGTGGTCGGCACTTCATGACTAAAGATCGTCATCACTATGGGATGTTTTTATTGTACTTGTCTGTTTATTAGTCTTGTCTCCAGCAAATTCGATTTGTAGCCATTTTTATCACGTGGTAAAATTTGTAACCATTAAACTGGTCTGATGATCGAATTGGAGATCTACTGCGAGATCGGTTTCTCAGTAAAAAAACGTCCGCATCCAAAACAACTGCAATATTGTACTGTAATATATATAATAGTATGTACTGTAAGCTAATAACTTCATATTTTAGTTCCTTAATATTTATCTCATTGTCAATTTCTTGCACGTCGTTAATTAAGTTTTCAATTTTCAGTTTTTTCAATTAAAAACATGTTTTTATCTTAGTATTTTATTTTAGTATTATATAATTGCCATTGCAGTGCAACACCAAAGCGTCATAGAAATATAAGAAAGATACAAAATATACATACTGTAGGATACCTAGGATACCTACATTACCTACACATGCGTAAAATTGCGTAAAATTATATAAGTAAACGACTGATTCTTCAATAAAACACAGTTTAAATTCATTTGACTTTTCTTCTAAAACTAAGTGAAAGGAAGCTAGGACCCTTCCCTACAATACTTACTAAAAACTAACATTAATAAAAATACACCAACACGCTACTAACTTTAACTTAATACTTAGCTTAAAATAAACAACTTTTCATATTTCTATGTGTCCTATCCAAGTTAACTCAATAAACTTGGCAAGTGTGAACTAACCTTTAAGTTGTTGCATGCAAATAATGTCCATATTTTTTGGTAGCATGACGATTAGGCATAGGGCCTTAGGTAGGGTTGATTAGTAGACTCAGCGGTAAGCATAGCGAGTGCTTAGTGGTCAAAATGTCTGTTTGTCCTAAGGACTCGAGATTATAACTAGGACATTAAATCAAAGTGAAGTTGTGTACTAATTTATTTTGCAAAGCTCCTGTAAAGCATTGTTCTCTGGATCATTTCGCAGTACTTACGTCGACGCAGTTTTCGACGGCGCTGAAGACTACTCCTTACGTTTTTCATACAATAATGTGTCCGGCACCACAGTACGCAGGGTACGCAATAATCAAGAGAAAGGACAAAGTCAACGTCTGATAGCCAACACTGATACGAGTGGCATGTACGAGTATGTCCGCTTAAAATTATGATAAATAACAGTTGCAGTTAGAAAATTAACCTAGTAGAGTTCACTGTTCTATAGTTTAAAATCTTCGGTGTTATCAATAAACACCGAAAATATAACCATTATTACATTAAAATATAATTAGGATAGATACCAATGATAGGTAGTTTGTTGTACAATTGACCATTTCAAAATATGATTTTTTATTTTTCAGGAGCCTTGATTATTTTCTGATCAACATTAAATAAAATATTAAGGGGCAAAACTAAGGGGTTTGGTTGTCAAACAAGTCCTTTATCTTAGAACTCACGGAATACCCGTCGTAAAAAACTCGAATTACATAAAATTCGAGTTTATAACCTTCAGATTTGTTCCGACGCCGTGTTTGCTACGCCGCCACAGCTACGAGCAACGACCTAGCTCCTCTGTCTCGTAATTATTATTTTTCACATTACAGACTATTGATTTCTTCTTGATTCCAAACTAGTTTAACTCATTTATTCATAAGTTGGTAAATCAGAATGAATACAGGGTGCATCGGAGCATTAAGAGCGCGGGACAGTCATTGGCTTCGTTAGGTATCCCGTACGGTTCGCGTAATTCTTTCACGTCCCAGTTCCGTAACTTGCTTTGTATAGACTCAGATGTCTTAGGCTGGGAATAAAGAAACTTTTATTAGGTTTCTCTTTGACCTACATAAGTTAAAACAGATTCATATGCTGATAATTTCACTTCTTCTTTCAACATCACTGAAAAAATACAGTTGATTTAGTTTTTTACTGAGTTTGGCTTGGTGGTTTCGTCCAAACTTATAAAAGCATAACTACCTTTCCTTATTCTGTGCGTCTAAAGCTTTCAAAACAGCACAGACAAAATACAGAAATTTCATCAGTTTTTTGACTAAAATATTACTTGACTTGCATTCTGTTGTTGTATTTTCGAATTTAATAAACTTAGGAATAACTAATTAGGGATTGGTCCCGGGAAACATTCAACATTTACCGTGAATTTCATTTCTTTCCGAAAAGGCATATATTATAACCATAACCAGTGTTTCTACACGAGCACCCTATGGGTTAAGTAAACGAAAAAGTCTCTTAACGCCCTACGTATTCAATATAATAACATTTTCAGGATGTTGTTGGGCCTGCCTCGTTACTGCAGTGCATCTGAGATGTTCACTAATACATTCACAGATGGCTTCGCGGCAATTATGCGAAAGCGAGTGGCATCTCTGATGAGTAGAGTGACAGGTAGTAACAACAGCATCCTGAAAGTAATATCTAGTAAATATGACTGTCCAATACGACAGACACCACTGGGTGAAATTACTTATACTCTAGATTTAGATATTTTGGTTTTATTTTCTTCGTTGTAATTGTATTTTCCTTTTTGTAATTTTGTGTATATGTTTTTTATGGACCTTTGTTGTCTGATAATAAAGAATTTTATTGATTGATTGATAACGCTCCGCTACCCGCGTCCGCGCCTGAATACCACCACAGTCTAACAACTGCAGGGGTGCCAACCGTGCGGAGCGTATAATTGCTAGTAATGACCGCTTGGAGGGCCGCCTTTTATCAAGGCGAGTTCACAGTGAGTCACACTCAAGTTTCAACGATATAATGAATGTGTTTATTTATTCATATAATTAAAATAGTGAGGCGTCGCAGCAGACCGATGAAGCGATGACGTGTCGAGTTAGTCATCTTTGACATAACATGGGTCTGGAGTGGTCAGGATCGATATGCGTGGACCCTATCAACGCATATAAATCTGGACCAACCACATTCTGGTACCTAACTACTCCTAGTTACCAGAATGTGGTTGATATTGCGTCGCGTCAAGTGTTAATTATACGACACCACTGGTTGAAATGGGGTTATTATACTAACTTTTACTCTAGATTTAGTTATTTTGGTTTTATTTTATACGCTGTAATCGTATGTTAGTTTTTTTGTAATTTTGTGTTTTCTATGGACCTTTGTTTGTATAAAGAATTTGAACTGAATTATTATTTAACACGCATCACGTTACAGAATAGAGATAGAGAATTCTTTATTCGTAAAATTTATATCTAAAACAGATTTGTGAATTATTATATATATATATATATATATATATATATTGTAGGAATTATTGCTTAAAGCGATTTCTTCCAGGCAAACCAACACAAACGCGTTATGTCGGTTTGCGTAGCGTCTAAATAGTTTATTTCCATTACTTAAGTGTCCTACTAGCCTTTTCTTAGTGAGACACATAAGCTAAATTAAAACTAAAACGCATCTCGAAGACTGGAAGTGCTTGCCCCACAATCCACAGCACACTTACAGCGAACCTGTTAGTGTCAAATGGCGAAGGTAGGTCACTTGTCATACTATACGGAAAAGTTCCGGGCCTACGTCACTTCTAGTCATCTAAAAATGTAGGAGATTTAGTTACGTTCGAAACGCGTTTGAATCTATAACTTGAATCCCAGTAATTGAACGCCATCGTTTGGATCTCGCCCTTATTTATTAAGCCTCGCCAGATGGGCGGCCGGCCGGTTAGTGATGTGTTGAAAATAAATCGCCTTTGATTTTTCACGTTTGGTTTTCGAACCTTTCAACCGGCTACGTGAAAATGGGGTTAAACTTTCCTTCTCTTTTTTAAAACAGGTAGTGGATTGAATGGGTTTTTGTTACTTTCGTTTGGCTTTCTATTGCCAGATTGGAGGAAGTGGAATTTTATGGTTTCTTTATGTTCGTATAAGATATTGTCAATTTAATTTCGAAGTCAACAAGAAGTTACTAGGTAATACAACGTCAACTGGTGTTAAGCTTACTGCTGTAAAATGTCGATTTAATAACCATATTAATGTAAAACTAACTTTTCTATAGCTAAGAAATAAATATATAATCTATATATCTATCAGTATATCCTTAATTACCTTTTTATTAGTCAACAGTTGAGAGTTTATATTTTGCGTAGGACTGCAGGTAGAGAGCTGGATACGGCAAGCTGAAGACGGGGCGCTATGGGCGATTGGGGGAGGTCTATGTTCAGCAGTGGACTGCAGGCTATAGGCTGATGATGATGATGATGATTCTGGGGAAGGGCATATAACTAGAAAACCCAAAACGTTTATCTGCAATCGTACAAATACTTGTCCCGAGGCGGGAATCGAACCAGCAACGTTTTTTGTAGCAGGAGCACCTTCGTCTGCTACACCAGACGTCAAGTTAAAGAATTAAACGTTTTATTGCATGTAATATATTGAGCCTGGCATTATTCAAATAAACTCATCATCATTGTAATTACATTAATAAAAGTTTATCCAGGCAAGGCGGCCATTACTTTAAAATGTAATTATTTGAGGACGGAAGTGGGTTATTTGGAAGCCTTTGGCATACAAAGTTTAATAAATAAATCTCATAGAAACGTAACTAAATTTAACTTCATTGATGTCGGTTTTTGTTGGAACGTTGAAAGATAGTCTCATACTACAAACTGCCTAAGAAGTTTGAAAATAATAATATTTTCAGGTCAGATTACCCAGTCCATCCATCCATCACAACAGCCTGGTTTATTTCTTTCATTTTTCTTTGCAATGGTGCGGATACCATCTTTGGGTTTATCATATTGTGCACCGAGGATGATTCCCGCTATGTGTAGCCATCGCCTTTAGATTAACTCTCTCAAAGGGCCTCTGTGCTGTTGGCTTCGGCCCCTCGCAAGCCTTCCAAAGGACCGGGTCACTTTATGACCCGAGATCATGGTAATTTCAGGTCATACGAAGGAAACAACAGGTTATTTATAAATTAAATTGAATTAAACACATAGTACTCAATAATAAGGTCATCGCTTATTATAAAATATGTGTTCCTATCGAGTATGATTTAATTCTTATAGGAAAGTTAGCTGAGGTTTATGACTTCCTTCATGTTGAATGTCAAGTGACGAAAATTTGATATCTTAAAATGTATTATCAATCATATTATAACATCATATGTATCTATAATACTAAACAAAGTACTGTCTCTACAAAACCGATATAGTAAGAGTCGTAGGTACTCGATTTTTAACTACATAATTATTATGTAACTCATCTTTCTTTTTAGTAGGTAAAAAACTATTTTTGTAAAATTTCTTTTTTTGGAACTCTGTCCACGTTATTGTCGGAGGAGAGCGTTGTCATCTGCGACACAGTTTTTAAACTTCTGCAGATGACATTGGTATCGATTCTGTTGTTTAGGATTCCTAACTTAAAGTTTAGGTTTTCTAAGTTAGGTTGACCTAAAAAATATGGTATTCTATTGACAGATCCTAAAAATACAAAGAATAGGGTTTATAGCTATTTTAACTAAGTTGAGTTCTTTTAGATCTGTCAACCTAATTTTAAACCTGTCAGTCTAATTTTTCAAACATAGAATAGGTTTCGACTATTTGACATTTCTAAATCCTAATTTTAGCTAATTTTAGCTAATATTAAAACAACAGAATCGACACCATTGTTTTATTTTTAACAATATGTAAACTTTGTTTTTGTTCCACAATAAACGATTTAGTATTATTATTATACACTCATTTATTTAAATTCTCGTGGAAAATACATTTTTTACTACAGAAAATACAATAAAATATTATAAAACTATTCTACAGTAAAAAATATATCAAAACGGTAGATCGCCGACCGCGAAGCTAGGCTCGAGCGGCCGGTTTATTATTATTCTTTTAGTTTAAGATTTTTATCTTCTCGGTTTCGGGAACCGGTGCTATCCAAAGCGCACGGGCCTAAGCCAAGTGCGTTTCAGTGGAGTGCTCTACGCTTGGAAGTTCGCTTTGCAAAAACTTCCTCACGATTTATTATTATGTCTCTCATTTACCATGATCTCGGGCCATAAAGTGACCCGGTCCTTTGGAAGGCTTGCGTGGGGCCGAAGCCAACAGCACAGAGGCCCTTTGAGAAGTTAATCTAAAGGCGATGGCTACACATAGCGGGTATCATCCTCGGGTGCACAATATGATACATCCAAAGATGGTATCCACCAGGTGTAGAGACTATTGCAAAGAAAAATGAAAGAAATAAAACCAGGTTATTGTGATGGATGGATGGACTGGGTAATCGGGCTATAGGGGAGATTGCGGACGTCTGCCATAAACAAGTCAATCATAATGTTAAGAAGAGTGGCAGACGGTGGCTTGCCGAATGCTGGATGGGTTCCTTAAAAAGCCGGAGTAAATTACCGGAGAGGAACAACATCGGCGCAAACGACTGAGGGGTGTCGAGAGGTGCGGCCCCGATTTCACCATCACGAAGACTGCTCGTGAGCGGGTTTCCTCGCTATTACGCCATTAGACACTTCCACCCCCGAGTCTGCATCCTAAGATGCATCTCTCGCGACTCCACTCAGACCGGCCAATGAAGGCAAGCAAGAGGTGGGGGTCTGGTTCTCTTGGGATGCCACTCCGCTAGCGGAGACGAGAACCAGGAACTTCCCCGGGAGCACTCGGTACCCGTGGTGTCGCTACTCACCAACAGCTCGCCACAAGCTGCCCTGCGGGCTTATATTATTATTATTATTAGTGCCAGCCAACACATCATAATGGCGTCTTTTTATTAGTCTTTGTAGCCGCAATAGTAGTTAAGCATTTTGTATTATATTGAATTCGCCACATCTTAAACAGAAATTTCGAACAGAGAGGCTCGTCTAATCGGACAGACAAACACCCCTTTGCAAATTAGAACATCTAAAAATTCATGTTAAATACAAATACAATACAAATACAAAGAATGTATTTACCAAAAGTTTACAATTATAATAACACCTTAACTTAGTTTATGTACAATTGTACATACATTTAAGAGTTTATTGGTTGAGGTGTTGCACTTAACAGTGACCCCCGCACTAGGCTAGGCCTGTTTCGCGGGGTATCAAAACATTTTCTGTTTGCTCGTCGGTTAAGGAAGTGCACTAACAAAAACTATAGTAACAATATAAAACTAAATCTAAACAAAACAATTAAGGCAAGTGCCAAAGGCCATACATGTGACCAAAAATAATCAGTAAATGAGCTATGAACTACTAAAGAACAAGAAAAAACGAGTAATGAAGTAAAGTAAATAATGCGTACAAATGAGATTCATTTCTGCTGATTCAGTTATTACATTCATAGCCAGCTCGCATGCCAGGTGGAATGTAGACCGTCACACCGACGGTATTCAGAGGTGAACAGTTCACGCGTCGGATATAAATGTTTGCTTTGCGGCTCTCTGAGGGAAATCTACATAATTACGAGTGTTTTGCGTTAAATGAAGAACATTTTTAATCCATGAAGTCTTATTTACACGTGGATTTTATAAGTATATCTTCTAAAGTAAAAAAGGAGCAGAGGAAGACCGCTGACACGTTGGGACGAGGATATTGTAAGTGCAGCCGGCTCAAACTGGAAACAGACCGCACAGGACAGAGACACATGGGCATCTTTGGAGGAGGCCTTCACCCAATAAGGGGGAACCCCTTATTGGGTGATACAGATATTATTGTATGAAACTAAATTACACATTAGATTAATTAAGTTATATAAACAACTCGTTAAAAAAGAACTCTAAAAAACAATGTACTTAAACTTAATAATTTGTTGGTAATAAAAGGCTTTTTTATTTTTTATTTATTTATTATATTCTAAAGTGTAAATTCTACTTTAACTGCATTTACTACGTATGCAGTTTCCCTAACATTTTCCAAATAGGCAAAGAATGCGGTTTTTTGCATTCATTCGCTTTTGCATCAGCTAGATGAGTTCTAGAAAAATTAAACTGCAGGTTTCACTGTTCTAAAACAGAACTTTTATTGTCGTTAAATATTTTCGCGCTATCATTTTACTTGATTGTCCGATTATCTTTCAAAGAACAAAACCCGTAATTGCTCTTTTGTACCCAAGAATGTGCAATCATGAAACCTTTAGTAAACTTTCAGCGAACAAATGAAAATCGTTGTGCTGCGCCATCTATCGCCTTTCCCCGAAGTTACTCGTAGCTAGTTAGTTCGTAGAAAGCGTAGCATTATAAAGCTTTGTGGAACCTCGTCGCACAGTGGCGTAGCTATCGTAGGGCTGGGCGGTGCAGTGCACCAGGGACCTGGAGCTCAGGGGCCCCTCTAATCTAAGCTTTGAAAAGATAAGTTCAGCCAGCTTCCGAAGCTAGGCTTCAAGCCTGCTCACAAGTGTTTTTTTAATGATTTTAAATGAACATCAACAATCACAGAATTCTCTATTTTTGTTATTGTTATTTGGTAGTTTGGTTGAGTACGTCCGTAGCACATTGTATGAGCGATATGCTCACGTGCTTGACGCCCTTGACGGTCGTGAGATCAATTCGACTATTCCAAACTCCGTCAACTTTTTAGTTAATTTTTCATTCGCTCTAACTTTGTATCTATTCTAATGTATGATGTTCATTGCTACGTGGAAACTGTAAAGAGGGGCGGTGAGGGCCCGATTCCTTCTCTATGCACTGGGGCCCTTGTCCACCTAGCTACGCCACTGGTCGCACTATTATTTAATTTCACCTACGGCCAACCTGCGCCCCGCGACGATTTTGTAGAAAAAGTAAAAATAAAAATGTTATTTATTGACATAAAAGATAGTGTAGCAGGCAATACGAGTCAATAGGCTGTTGAACTAGTTAAACAACAGTGTTTCAGGAACCAGAAAATTACTTTTGTATTGTATTTTGTATTTATTTATTTTTAAAGAATATACATTATTTCTTATAATTAACACTCTTTAAACCCGTAGGGGTTTGACCCGAATGTTACATTCCTCGGGGCATCTTAAGATAAAGTGTAGAAAAGCCAATCTAAAAAAAAACATGAAAAAGTTAGGTAAGTAGGTTAATTAATTGCCAATAAGGTAATAAATAAACGAATGAATGAATGCAGAATGGATTCGCCCGTACAGTGTAGGTAGATCATTGTCGCAGTGTTCGGGCATCCTCGGTCGGCGGGACCTCCCGAGCCTGCACGAACACTGCGGAATGCACTGACTGCGCTCCGATACAGGGTGCACCAAGACTGATTCCCAGATTAATTAAAGTTAAGTATGTTGTTGTTTAATTATTTCTTTCTGTAATTATTTTTGTACATATTTATTATTATTTATCTTTAAGTTTTTGAATAAAATAATTTTTTAGTTGGTATCTAATGTTTTTTTGCGTCAGTTTATTTTTAGTGGTTAATGGGATGTTATTTATTAATCTTGGAACGATGTAGTCTGATTTTCTTTTCCCGTAAATATTGCGAGCTTCTATTATTTCAAGCTTTTTCTGGGTGACTTGTCTTGTGGTTATTTTATGGCTCTTATAATTAGAAAATTTGAAGTAGTTTTCACCCAACAACGCTAGTTCAACTCTTTCGTGAATAGAAAGTATATTACACTCTTTCAATAGATTTTCGTAGTTTTTGCAGTGTTTTTCTTTTAGAGATTTCGGTACTATGGCTTTCAAAAGTCTTATTTGTAGATTATATATTTTATCTAGATATGATTTGTACGTTCGACCGTAGCTGCTTATAGCATATAACATGATACTCTCTGCAAGTGTTTTATATAATGTAAGTAAGACTGTGAATGGAATTTTATATTTGAGTATGAAAAACTTCGCCAAAATCGCTCGTAGTTTATTACACACATTATCGACATGTTTTCCCCAATTGAAGTGGCTATCTATTGTTACTCCGAGATAAGTTACTTCTTTAACTAGATCTATAGGTTCGCATTTACAATTGGTCATACTATTCGAGTGTAGGCAGCTATGACTATGGGCAAATATTTTTATATTTTTATGTTGATGACTTTTATTTTGATGTGAGCATACGTGCAGTAGTTTTGTTTTTTGTGGATTACTTTGTTTGTTGATACACCAACCAGCAAACCAATCTACCATTTTCAATTCTTTTTTACTCAGCTTTAGTACCAGGATATGGATAAATTATATCGTAATCTCTTCATAATGTTGTAAGTACTACTAATTTGCTTGTGGGTTATAATTCTGCTATTGTCATAAACGGGAATGGAAAATGGAGAATGTGAGTGTAATAAGTAGGTAACATAGTAGTGATACAGGGATGATGGTAATAGTTTTGTAGGTAAATAAACTTAGCATCTTACAAGCCAGTCTAATCGCTGCGCACGCTGTTCGCGCGGCGCGTTTCCGCGTGCATAGCATTGACAGCGTGTTTAGCTGCGTGGGTGCCATGTTTGAGCAAGCCGCGCGTGTAGCAATGACATCTCGTATTCGTGCGTTGCGTGTTCGTGGGTTGCAGTGGATGTTATCACATAGGTATTTTTTTTTGCAAAGCGAGGCTAGACACACGTGCCACGCACGGAGAGGCTACCTCGTCGTGCGTGGCGATGGGACAGCGGTTTCAGTTAAAAACTTGGTAGCCTTCAATATACCAATGACCAAAGCTGAAAGGATTTCTAAACTTAATTATGAAATGCAAACAAAATTTTAAGGAAATGTACTGAAAAATTTAGGTAGCTTGAAGCTTAATTCACTCAAACTACAAAAAACTTCCAAGTCCCGTTAAAAGCCGTTTCATATTTAATTCAGCGACTAATAAAGTCAGTCGCTTCTATTCATAATTTGTAGAGAATACTTAAGTATTTTCGAACTAACTACTTAAATTATTAAAATTAAACGAATAATTTTGTTCACAGAATCTCACTAAATAAGTAAAAAGATGTAAAAACAGATCTAGAGGCATTTCTGGCAAAAAAAAAGTTATAGGAATGAAGTTAAAATTTTCTTCAGTAGGTTCCTATTTATTTGTTTGCGTACCTTCATAAATACATTACACATATAGACATTTTTAATTATAGATAGGATAAAAGAAACGAAACACATTATTAGCACTAAAGAAAATAAAAAAAACCATTCCATTTCAAACCAATTTTCCTCCCGAATAGCAGGGGCCTTTATTACCCACCTTAAACAGCAAAACATCAATCAAGGCCGCTGGTGTTAACAACAATGTACCAATCGACAACAGACTCGAAACATTTTGAACCTTCAGTTGCCGTGATAGATATCAATATTTATAAATATAAATATCGTGAAGTTATAGGTAAATATGAATTTGAACCTTATACCAAGGATATAGACTCCACTTTAGATATTTAGATCTGTGGCCGCAGTGTAAATTGGTGCTTCGTTACCGATTGGCTGTCGACAATGGTTTACCGGTTACTCTTCCTCATTGATTTATGAACTGTGCACCACTGGTTGTTTTGATTGAGCTTTTATGACCATGCTGTTTTATTTATTTATAGTTTCAATGGCGTAAAGTTAATTCATTGCGATATTTTGTCATGTTTATTGGGGGATAATTATCAGCATCTCTGCTTTTTTGGGACTAGATCACTTTAATCATCTTCATCATCAGCCTATATTCGTTCACAGCTGGACATAGGCCTTCTCTAATGAGCGCCATAACACAGGGACTAGAAAATGTTATGAAAAAAGCCTGTTTTGAATTCCTTAACGAAACGATTTTTTGATAGTTTTAAATGAAAATCTCCCAAAAAAATTCTGCTGTTCGGGGACTAGGCTAAGAGCAGACTCTCTTAAAAGGAGGTAATCAATAGTACCGTCCAAAATCACCAGTTGCGCTCCTGAGCTCAGCAGCCCATCAATCACGTGTCTGGCGAATCAGCGCCGTCACTCGTAAGTGAAAAACTTAACGTTACACTTCCCTTGAAGGATCACCACCTTTGACTCTTTCGAGGAGGAAAATGCTTTCTTGCTGAAAATACTGTTAAACTTCTACATATAATACTACTATACTATAACTAATACTGATTTTGCTTAAAAAATACCGTTTTCTATGTAACTAACGTCTAGCAATGGTTTCGTAAAGCCGCTTCCGATGTTTTGATTGCTTTTTCTTGAAAATTTCTTACGATAAAATTTGAGTCAGATAGAAAAATAACTTTCCTTCTATTATTACACTAAGACTATATTTTTCGTCCGCAGTGGTATGCGGTACGTCCAAATCTAACTCTGCAACTTCGCAACGCAAAGGAGTAGTGTGACTTCGTACTTTACTGATTGATTGACGTCAGCATAAAGTAGAGTATAACTTTATGTACATAAAAATGTAATAAAGGAACTTAATACTAATGATGACTAATGATCTAGTGGCACAATCGGCAGCCTTAACGCTAACAGCGATTCACCTAAGTATTTAAATACCGGTAAATAATACTTAAATTCAAGTTGAAAGGCACTTACGGTACTTTTATTACCGTCACCTATTATCAGTAAATAGGACATACTGCGAATTACCCAGTAACTGGGTATGTTAATGACACTCAGGATTACTAGCTGGATCAGCAAGGGCTAACTGCTAATTATAATCAAGTTGATCGCCGTCAAGCACCTTTAATATCCATTGGTACGCCGCAAAGCACCTTCAGTGGGACACCTGGTGTCATTGACCCAGTTCCTAGCCACTCACTGCCCATACCCATTACCATCCGACAATTGTTCGTTCTCGCCGCAATATGTTAATCTCGCCAGCGCTGTAATAGGGAAAACTCGATTGCATATAAGGCACACCGGACACTTGATTGATCGATCGCTTTGATAGAATTTTCAGGTAAATTTCGTGTATGCAAGGGGGGACGGGGTGCGGGGGGTGGTTGCTGCAGGACGCCGATGATAGATGAATTTTAAATATTTATAGTATCGTTGCAAGACTCACAGCTTAATATATGAAAAATGCATAACCACGATGAGACTAAATCTTGACCGTTGAGTGCATTTACAGCATCATTTCTGAGTTCATCATCATCGTCAGCCTATATTTGTCCACAATTGGACGTAGACCTCTATCCTCATGAGCGCCATAGCGCCCTTTTCTGTGTTATTAAAATGAAATATCCGATGCAGGTTTTTAGTTAGGATCCTATGGCACTTTGCTTGTTTGTACAATGAGAAACCAACTTCAAAAAAAAAAAAAAAAACGGCAGTTTGTAAACTACCTATATTTTTTACTACACTATATTTTTCAGCTGAAATCTAATAAGATGAAATCAAAAGAATTTTCTAGAAACCCTGCTCACTTCCGCTCTCCTCACCAGTACCTATTGCCACGCCCTGCTTGGGTACCATTGTGTTTCTTATACATAACCTAGATACTAAGACCTACAAATGTACACAATCATGCAATTATTAAATATGAAATATCTGTCCACCTTTTTATCCACCGAGAGTGCGTCATCATTTATATATCGAAAACATGTTTTAATAAACTGTGAATAGATATGTGAGCGTTTCCCTTAAACTGCACGACCACCACCGGGAAAGCCGACGATGAAAAAGTCGTTAAAAATCACGGGCGTTTACCACGACCGATGAGCTTGTGGGCATTCCTTTTTAGCTGCCTTTCGGATTGCCGATCTGCATAATTAAATAGAATAAATACTGAAAGTAGCTGGCTGTATTGTTTGTATAAAAAGTTAATTAGGGTTATCAAGTAAAGATGATGGGATACAGATGTGGTCGTTGATAAATACAGATAAATAGGTTTTCTGACTACCACGGACTCTCCAACTAGCTAGCTCTGAGAGTTAGCAGCCTGATATGGTGAGGGGCAGGCAATATTGTTCGTATAACCTTTCCCAAAAGTTATCGGTTTTGCGAGCTATAAAGCTCCTCAACCACAATGCAATGTGAACGGAGAGTGGGATGACCTACCCGATGGACCGACAACATTATAGCAGTCAATATATTAGTAGCAGCAGAGAGTCGATGGATGGAAGTGGCTCAGGACCGCTATTCGTGGCATTTGGGAGAACCCTAGGTACAGCAGTGGAAGTTTACCAGTTGATGATGATGATCGTTAGAATCTCTTGTTAAATGTCTTATTTGTTGTTAACGGAGTATTCAGAGTCATGTGAACATATAAATATAATATATATACATATATAACTAAAGGTGTATATAGTTTTATATGTAGATATATTATGTATACACAGGTTTACCATGTACCAGATGAATAGAATATCATCTCTTATGAAAATTTAATTTTGATCACGGATTTGAACTGTTTATACGCGTAGAACAAAGGGCGTTCATATTTGACATGAAGGTTCAAAGGTCTCGATCGACCTGCCCGATCAACCCAACAGGTTGCTATGGGTTAATATTTAAACACGGTCGAGTGTGTATCAAGGGTTAACATAATAGGTGTTTGGATTTTGACAAGTTTATTAATTTGGGTTCTTCCAGGGAACCTATAGACTACAATATCGCGAGATTAACAGTCATGCAATATTATTTCGCTATAGACTGCATACATATATGAATTTAAATATTTTGGTAGTCTAATATTTATATTGATGCCAGACTTCTGCCCGTGGCTTTGCAGGCGTTTTTTGGTAAAGAAAGAAAATTATTTATTAGACACTAGCACAACATACAAACAAGTTCAGTTACACAATTATAATATAAGAAAGACTATATAGAACCTACTTACTAGAGAACACTCAACACAGACAAAATAAGAAAAAAAAATAGAATAGGAACAAAATGTAGGTACTAACACAACTAGGTCCTGACTCAGTTTGTTGCTCTATCACAATAACTCAAGTAGTAGTAAGTAGTAGTTTAGCGCTATCCAGACCTAGTACTATACTTGTGCCATATTTCAGCCTTGTTTAGTCGTTTTGACGTGAAGAAATAACATAAATCTAAACATTCAATCTTTGCATTACATAAAAAATATATTATATGTGGTAATAATAATTTTTAACACATACATACAATAATTTTCAAACTATGCAACTTTTTAAATTATATTATTATATTTTAATTCAGTTATTTCTTCACCAAAAAGAATCAGTACTTTTATAATCTTTTTTACGTGTCAACGCCGTAGCATGGGCTACGTCATAGCAAGAGCTACGTCGTAGCATGGGCTACGTCATAGCAAGAGCTACGTCGTAGCATCAGCTACGCCGTAGCATCAAGCCATAGCAATGGGAAAAAATTGATAGATTTATTGAATCATTCCACTTTCAATTTATCGAATAATTCCATTTATAACGGAATTTCAGTTTAAATTCGCACGGAGACTCAAGAGTTACTATACTGTATTAGAATCCGGGAATCCGGTTCCGGTGTCACGTAGAACAACAGTCGTAGATATTGCTCTTCACAATATAATCAAAAAACACTATAAACTCCAAGTAAAAGTAAACATAAGTGCTAGAAACATCAAAAGAAGTGCTAAAGTGAAGTTTTCCAACAATAATCGTCGTGGAAAATCGAAGATTCAAGGATTCATTCACATCGCAAAACTGGAAATTGAGGTTAGAATAACAACAACCTGAATTTAGCCTACAGTTACAAGATTACAGTTACCTCCACTGACAACATAACAACACAGAAATATCCGTAGACAAGGAATACCCAACCGAGTGTCAAAGTCAACCTCAACCTTACACTGACAGAAAACCGACGCAAAAAAATTGTGTTGCCACATAGGAACTAGTGTTGCCAGTTCGGGAAAACTCCCTACAAATATGGAAGCATCAATGGAAATATTTTTTGAAAAAATTAAGGAGCAAATGGCCTTACAAACAATAACTATAACAGAATCAGTAACTAAAAGCGTCTTGGAAAGTATGGAAGAGAAAATGGCGGTAATTCTAGAAGAAAATAAAAACTTAAAAACTAAAGTAGAAAACATGCAACAAAAAATTAGTTTTTTGGAAGATGAAAAAAGGAAAAACAACTTAATAATATTTGGAGTAGCGGAAACTGAACAAAATGGGTTTCTTATCGATCATGTAATTAAATTAATCAATAAAGAAGCCAAAATATTATTGCAACCGTCTGAAATAAATAAAGCTCATCGGCTAGGGCCAAAAGGAGACAAAACCCGCCCAGTACTTGTAAGCTTCACTACTTTGTGAATGAGAAACCTAGTCTTCAAGAGCAAAAATAAATTTACTTCCGATATTTCCATCAAGGAAGACTTTTCGAAGGAAGTTCTAGAAAAAAGGAAAGAACTGACGCCCCAGATGCTAAAAGAAAGACAGAAAGGCAAAATAGCTTACATTAAAAAAGACAAATTGATAATAAGAGAACCTAGCGAAGACACGAATGTTAAGAGGAAGAGGGATCAAAACGAGTCCCCAAACAACTCACCCGGCCATGCATTCAATATTGCGCCGAAGAAAAATAAAATAAATCTAGACAACTTCATAACAAGGAACAGATCAGCATCTCTATCAGAGACAAAAAACTAACTCGTAACGCCGACCGGATAACAAAACAATGCAAGGACAAACAAAGTAAAGAAACAATAAGAAGCACCCCAAACCGGCCGGTCACCGTGGGGGAAGAAGACCACAACCTTCCAACTTCCACATCAACGAAAACCCAACTATCAAGAATACGAGGAAAACAAAACAAACAATCGTACTTTATCGCGACGTATAACACACTCACCCTACGAACAGATGAAAGCCTAATAGAACTTATCTCCGCGTTAGAAAATATAAAATGGAACATTATTGGTCTCAGTGAGGTAAGAAGATATGGAGAAAAGATTGAAGAGTCAGATAAATATATCTTCTATTACAAAGGAGAAACACCCGGAAAATATGGAGTGGGGTTCCTAATCAAAAAAGAAATGAAAGATCAAATACAAGAGATTATCGGTGTATCCGAACGCATAGCCATACTGAACATGACAATCGGCGAGGATTATTGGTCCATAGTACAGACTTACTCCCCCACAGAACAAGCCAACGCTAAAGAAATTGATTCATTCTACTCCAAACTGAATTCATCTATAATTGAACACACACATAAAAATTTTATTGTAATGGGCGACTTCAATGCAAGAGTAGGCGAGAGACGAAAAGGGGAAGATAAGACCTTGGGACATTATTGCTATGGGCAAAGAACACGGAATGGTGGGAAACTAATGGAACTAGCGTTCGAAAATAACCTAAAAATCCTAAACACCGATTACAAAAACCGCAGTAGATGGACATGGGAATCACCAGACGGAGCATACAAAAATGAGATAGACTATATCCTCACAAACAAAAACAAACTATTTGAAGACTGCAGAAATGTCAAGAACATTAACTTTAACACCAACCACAGGATGGTTCGAGCAAAACTAATACTAAAAGAATCAAATAAACGTAGGATATTCAATATACAAGCACGTGCTATAGACGGGAACATAAACATAGATGAATTAAACGCTCAACTAATCGATTTCTTGGAAACAACAAACAATCTTAATCTACAAGATAAATACGATAAACTCTACGAAATACTCAATAAATCGGCAAAACAATATAAGGATGGCGTAGCAAGAAACAAAAACTCTATTTCAGACAAAGTAAAACAACTACTAGAAAAAAGATTGGAGCTGATAAACAATAGAGAAAAGACCAAAGAAACTAGAAAAGAGATAACTAACCTAAGCAAACAGATAAAAGAAACTATGAGAAAAGACCGACAAACGCACAGACTAAAAACATTCGAAGAACAAATAAAGAGAACTGGCGGTATAAAGAAAGCCGTTAAACTCTTAGCAGACAACAGAGAATGGATACCACAGATCAAAAACAAAAGAGGAAATTGTATAACCAAACGACCAGACATTCTCGCCACAGCTACAGAATTCTACCGCGACCTTTACACGAGCAAAAATAATATACCGGAGACAAAACTGACACGAGACAACGAGGTATCGCTAATACTACCTAGAGAAGTAGAAAAAGCTATCGAAACTCGAAAGAAAAGACAAAGCACCCGGACCCGACAACATAACAAATGAATTCTTAATAGCTACCAAAGAAGCAATCATCAAAGTTCTCACAATGTTGTTCAACGAAGTAATCAAAACTGAAACAATCCCGAAACAATGGCTGTCGTCTACTATTATACTTATTCATAAAAAAGGGGATAAGAATGATATAGGCAACTATCGGCCAATCAGCCTGATGTCAAACATATACAAAATCTTCTCAAAAATAACTCTTAGCCGGATCACAAAACTGCTTGACGAGAACCAACCAAGGGAGCAAGCCGGCTTCAGAAGGGGCTACTCCACACTCGACCACATCCATGTGGTCAAACAGCTAATAGAAAAAGGGAAAGAATATAATATGCCCTTATACTGCTGCTTCGTAGACTACTCCAAGGCTTTCGATTCTCTTGAACATGAAAAAATATGGCAAGCTCTTAGCAATCAAGGGATTGAAGATAAATACACAAGGATAATGAGGAATATCTACAAAAACAGTACTGCAAGTATCAAACTGGAAAGAGAGGGAAAAGAAATAAGAAAAAAGAGAGGAGTACGCCAAGGAGACCCTCTATCTCCAAAGCTATTTTCTGCAGTCCTTGAGGAAATATTTAGACATCTGGATTGGGAGAATTATGGCCTAAACATAAACGGAGAAAAACTTACACATCTAAGGTTTGCTGATGATCTGATAATCCTGTCCAAAACGCCTGATGAACTCGCTAGTATGATACAAGACCTTGACAAAGAGAGTGGAAAAGTAGGCCTATCGATGAATACTCTGAAAACTAAAGTTATGACAAATAGCAAAATAGTACCAATAACACTAAATGGCAGCCCAATAGAGTACGTAAAGGAATATACTTATCTTGGACAAGTTATTTCACCAATCGATCTAACAACGAAGGAAATAGAAACAAGAATTGGGAATGCTTGGAAGAGATATTGGACCTTCAAAGAAATCATGAAAAACAAACAGGTTAGTCTGAAAATTAAAAAGAAACTCTATAACAGTTGTATCCTTCCCGTGTTAACATACGGATGCCAAACATGGGCTCTAACGAAAGCGCATATCAAAAAGTTGGAAGTATGTCAGAGGTCTATGGAGAGAAGTATGTTAAGCATAAAGAAATCAGACAGAGTAAGGAACACAGAGATCAGGGAAGCAACAAAAATAGAAAATATCACATTGGTAATCAGGAAACACAAATGGAGATGGACAGGTCACACCTTAAGAGGAACTGAGAGGTGGAGCAAAACTATAACAAACTGGCAACCCAGAAACCGCAAGAGAAAATGTGGGAGACCATTTAAGAGGTGGGAAGATGATCTAAAAGCCATCGCTGGAAAACTATGGTCAAGAACCGCCAGGGATAGGAATGAGTGGAAGAAAATGGAAGAGGCCTATGCCAATCTAGGGCAAACAGATAACATGTGCTAAAATAAGTTAGATTTAAGGAAAATTGTTAGTTATCTGAATAAAGGCTTATATTATTATTATGTCTCTCATTTACCATGATCTCGGGCCATAAAGTGACCCGGTCCTTTGGAAGGCTTGCGTGGGGCCGAAGCCAACAGCACAGAGGCCCTTTGAGAAGTTAATCTAAAGGCGATGGCTACACATAGCGGGTATCATCCTCGGGTGCACAATATGATACACCCAAAGATGGTATCCACCAGGTGTAAAGACTATTGCAAAAAAAATGAAAGAAATAAAACCAGGCTATTGTGATGGATGGATGGACTGGGTAATCGGGTTATAGGGGAGATTGCGGACGTCTGCCATAAACAAGTCAATCATAATGTTAAGAAGAGTGGCAGACGGTGGCTTGCCGAATGCTGGATGGGTTCCTTGAAAAGCCGGAGTAAATTACCGGAGAGGAACAACATCGGCGCAAACGACTGAGGGTGTCGAGAGGTGCGGCCCCGATTTCACCATCACGAAGACTGCTCGTGAGCGGGTTTCCTCGCTATTACGCCATTAGACACTTCCACCCCCGAGTCTACATCCTAAGATGCATCTCTCGCGACTCCACTCAGACCGGCCAATGAAGGCAAGCAAGAGGTGGGGATCTGGTTCTCTTGGGATGCCACTCCGCAAGCGGAGACGAAAACCAGGAACTTCCCCAGGAGCACTCGGTACCCGTGGTGTCGCTACTCACCAACAGCTCGCCACAAGCTGCCCTGCGGGTTTATTATTATTATTATGTCTCTCATTTACCATGATCTCGGGCCATAAAGTGACCCGGTCCTTTGGAAGGCTTGCGTGGGGCCGAAGCCAACAGCACAGAGGCCCTTTGAGAAGTTAATCTAAAGGCGATGGCTACACACAGCGGGTATCATCCTCGGGTGCACAATATGATACATCCAAAGATGGTATCCACCAGGTGTAGAGACTATTGCAAAGAAAAATGAAAGAAATAAAACCAGGCTATTGTGATGGATGGATGGACTGGGTAATCGGGCTATAGGGGAGATTGCGGACGTCTGCCATAAACAAGTTAATCATTATTATTATTATTATTAGAATCCAAGTTATTTTTGTTTATAGAGACATATTTTATGAAGGTATACTTAACTAGGTGCGCCCCGCGGTTTCACCCGTGTGGTGATAGGTATTTTGGATTATATACAATATATCTTTATAAATTGTAGCCTATGTGTTATTCTGATGTATAAGCTATATTATTGTAAAGTTTCATTAAAATCCATTCAGTACGTTGTGTTGTTTTAGTTTTTACGAGAAAGAGTAACAAACATCCATCCATCCAGGCATACTTACAAACTTTCGCGCTTATAATATTATTATACTTCTAATAAAACTGACTGCAGTCACTGCGAGTTCGTTTTTATTGGCCGGAATACCGATCTTTCCATTTTTGTTGGAGAGTGAAAAACTACAGTAGGTATGTACATAGTAGTTTTTCTAGTACTACGAAAAAAAAAACAAAAAAAAATTTCCAATATACGCTACTCGTAGCTACCCAATATATTTAGAGATGTTAAACCTACCCGGAGATGATATACTAGCAAAGTTATTGCTGGTCCATCGTATTTTGGCTTATTTATTGTTTTCGGAGATTCAGCTTATCTGTTCTTCAAGGATTTATCTGAAAAAAGATAAATTGTATTGGATATCTTATGGAGGAAAACACTAACACAATCACAATAAATCCATCTATATTGGTCAATCAAACTTAAAAAATGGATTTCAGAAATTAATGTCAGAATCTTACTTAATATTATAAACGCGAAAGTTTGTAAGTATGGATCGATGGATGGATGTTTGTTACATTTTTACGTAAAAACTACTGAATGGTTTTTAATGAAACTTTACAATAATATAGCTTATACATCAGTTTAACATATAGGCTACAATTTATAAAGATATATTGTATATTATCCAAAATATCTATCACCACGCGGGGAAACCGCGGGGCGCAGCTAGTATAAAATAAAATGTAGGGATATCTATATGTACTATTTATTTATTTTTTGTTTATTTGGAAGACAGACAGTACATAGACATTACAAAGAGTTACAATAAGGATTTACATAGACCAGTGAAATCTCCACTTTTAACACATTTAAACATCATCATCATCATCAGCCTATATTAGTCCACTGCTGGACATAGGCCTCCCCCAATGAGCGCCATAGCGCCCTGTCTTCAGCTTGACGCATCCAGCATCTACCTGCAGTCTTTCGCAGGTCGTCATCCCACCTGGTCGGAGGGCGTCCTACCCTACGTTTACCAAGTCGTGGTCTCCACTCAAGAACACGTTTGCCCCATCGGCCGTCGGTTCTTCGCGAGATATGGCCGGCCCACTGCCACTTCAGCTTGCTAATTCTTTGAGCTATGTCGATAACCTTGGTTCTCTGTCGGATGTATTCGTTACGAATCCTATCCTTCAGAGAAACTCCGAGCATAGCTCTTTCCATAGCTCGCTGAGCGACTTTGAACTGGTGGACCAGCCCTATCGTGAGTGTCCACGTCAAAGCTCCGTAGGTCATAACGGGTAGGACGCACTGATTGAAAACTTTTAAACATTTAAACATAAAACTAGTGAATGTACTGTCTATGTACTGAACTATGTACTGCCTTCTTACACTATAGAAGAGAATAAAATATACCTCATACATTTCTTATTAATTTAGATTATAATTTGACTTGTATATGAGCTGATATAAGCAAAAAGCTAGCAACAAACAACAACAAACAGACAATAACAAGCTTGTAGCTTAAAGAAATAAACGCTATTGATTTCTGATTAACCCTAAGCAAGCCGCGCTTGTGTTATCGATGACTGATGCATATGTTTATGAATAAGGAGTGTTTAGATTGTGATTTAGAGTTCAGAATATTTTTCAGTTAGTCCTAGACCTATGCAATTTTTATCTATATACTGATATTCTTTTACAGCGGAAAACCTAGTATAGAAATATTTTTTCACCGACGAAAACCAAAATTGTCTCAATATTCGTCTGATTTTTATTTATGTACTCGCAAGCTTCTCCAATAGTTGTCCGATTTTGATTATTCTTTGATTTTATATAGATAATGATCCTGAGGTGGTCCTATAGAAGTTTGAATCACATTTTGCTGCTATATATATATAGCACTTAAACGTAACATAAATATGTTCCATTTAAGTTCAGTTATACATTCAAAAGTTTGAAATTGGTTCTCAGTTTTTCGGAAATAACATCCAATTATTTTGTAAACATGTGAAACAGGTGTTAAGCTGTGAGCAATATCTGTCATAAATAAATAAATCAAATATCAAATCCACACAGCATCACCTAGCTACAAACTTAGCGTGTTTTGGTTACTAGATGACTGATATACATAATATGTACAGAACATACATAGATAGTTATTTTTAACTATACAAAGAAAACGACCAGAACACCCGGAACAAATATGTGCAGATCGTACACACAAATGTTCCGAGGCGGGAATCGAACCTTCCTGAGTCGCAGGCGGACCTTCGCCCAACGCGCCACAGACCTCGTCAATAAATCACAGACATGATATTCCTCAAAAGAAACCTCATAGTTTCGTCAAATTAGGTTCAGATAGGAAAACACGGATGAAAAATAAATGCCCTATTATAATGAGAAATAAGGTTTTGCTTGTTACTGCGTGCGGCCAAGTGGAAAGACCAGGGGTATACTCGAAAAGATAAAATGTTACTTTGAAGTTCATAGCCAGGCAACTTCTGCGGAGCAGTGGGCAAAGACCCGCCTAGATGCAAAGCTTGCAGGTTTGATTCTTGTAGCCGGATAAAGTTTTTGAACTATGTTTTTACAACCAAGTATTTTATCACATATCAGTTATTTGGTACCATATAACAAGCTCTGTTGCTTACCTTAACTTATGGCTGAATAGACTAAACTCTGTACGCATTTAAAAATATTGTACCAAATAGTTCAGAGTCATAACAAAACATTCTCGAAGCTCCATCTGATTTAATATAAACAATCCTTGCGAGGGAAGAGTTTCAGGAACTATCTGTTTGAAGTTTGTTTACATTTGAACACAAAAGCTGCAGAAATGCGAGCGGTAACTAGATTGTGACAACTGAAACTTTGTTTGCAGGTACCTTGCTAGATGTATGTTTTAATAGAGCGCAATGCGCACCATTTTGTGAACAGGGTAGGCATAGAATTTTCGTTCATAAGAGCAAAGCAATGTTTTCGAACGGCGTAAGCGCAAAAATCAGAGGCAATCCAGATCAAGGCAATATTGTTCCAACATCAAGAAAAGCATATACATGACGACCGATGTGGCGCGGTGGGCGATGGTCCGCCTGCGACGCAGGAGGTTGCGGGTTCGATTCCCGCCTCGGAACAATTGTGTGTACGATCTGCAGATATTTGTTCCGGGTGTTCTGGTCGTTTTCTATGTATAATAAAAAATATCTATCTATGTAATGTATTGTATTATGTATATCAGTTATCTAGTACCCATAACACAAGCTCTGCTTACCATGGGGCTAGATAATGCTGTGTGGATTGTCCAGCATTATTTATTTATTATTATTTATATATAGCTTCTGTTTCTAATCAAGTAGATATCTTCTAGTCGTTGCCTTATAATGGGTTTTCTGAAAACAGTGTTCAGTTCTCTCTATTTTATAAAATATTTATTGCGAAGCTAAGAAACAACACGATTAAAAATACTATGAACGAGAAAACAATTTGCAAAAGAGATTTAAAAAGTATTCAAAGCACTTTTAATATGGTATCTCTATTGCAAGTTTCAAAGCTTTACACTGTTATTATATCTAAGCTGAACTCGAGTTCCGACGTAAACACCCAGCAAATTTC
Source organism: Eupithecia abbreviata (assembly GCA_943735965.1). Lineage (NCBI taxonomy): Eukaryota > Metazoa > Arthropoda > Insecta > Lepidoptera > Geometridae > Eupithecia > Eupithecia abbreviata. The sequence goes on from OX030986.1 coordinate 3,763,935, forward strand.
TCATACAGAACATTTACTCCACAGAACGATGCAAAAGTTTCAAAGACCTAAGCACGCGACTTATTTCATTCCAAATATTAGTTCATACCCAAACCTTTACGCTCCAAAGTCTTAACCAAACTCAAACTTTGATTTACTGGTTGAGGTGTGAGTAAACAAAACATACCGATTGCCCTCTCACGCGATACTTTCAAATATTCACCACTAATTAGTAGAAACCCACATATGAACACGAACGTGGTATTGGAAAGGAATGTTTTGACACTGAAAAGTAGGATTTAAAGTTTTAAGTTCACGTACATAATGTATGTATCTTACCTAGTAATGATAACATTTTTACGATAAAAACTAACGTAGTTTGATGAACTCATTGCGTAAGCGGGTTAACTGCGACCTTAGAATCGCACTTACCCTGAAGAAGTCCCTCGTTAAGAGATGAAACGTTGGTGTTCTTTCAATACAAATAAGGTTCGTAGTAAACCCTTTTACATCCGTCATCATCAGCATCATCATCATCAGCCTATATCAGTCCGCTGCTGGACATAGGCCTCCCCCAATGAGCGCCATTGCGCCCTGTCTTCAGCTTGCCGCATCCAGCATCTACCTGCGTCATCTCACCGGAGGGCGTCCTACACTACGTTTACCGAGTCGTGGTCTCCACTCAAGAACACACATCATTACTATTTTTTTACATCCGTAATAAACGATAAATTTATATAAATTATTTAATAAAGTTATTTTCTTTCTTCTTCTTATTCTAATGAATCATAACAAAACCTCTGCTTACTTTGAGGCTAGATGATGCTGCGTGGTTTGTCCAGAATTTTTAATATTTATTCATAAGTAGCAAAGAGCCACGTGTACACTGTAGTTAGGCGTACTTATTAAAGTACGCCTAAAACATTTTTTTTTTTGGATTTATTTCAATTATGAAATAAATCCAATTATAAAATGTAAGCAAAATTTTAAAAAAGGTGAGTATTTTGTCGTGTTTAAACATTAGATTCGTTGTGAGCATTCTTTACACGAAAAACCTTAACTGAGTGTGAAATAAATGCCTTTTTGCAGAGAATTTGTTAAAATATGCTGATGTTATTCCGAAACATTTACAATTTGTATGTCAAGTTATTTAATTTGTGCAATTTGCACATTCAGCCAATATTAGCACAGGCGCAGCTTCAGGTCAAATTTCATAAATTTATTTAGTTTTTATAACTCATAGAACGCCAATAACAAGTTGGTTGGCTTCATTGTTCCTCTATAAGAGATCTCTCGATACTTTTGGACAAAGATAAATAAAAAGAGGAAGCGGTCTATAAAAACTTATAAGAGTTTGGTATCAAGGCAAATCACCTTTTCAAATTTCCTTGAACTCTATTAACCAGTAACCAAAGAGCAAACGTACTGAAATGGTACTTGATAACCTTTCAGCGGGTCGCTTAAACTATGCCAATTAAAGTGGATGAATGTGTGCAGGCATTGATCTAATTCAATTACTTACGAGTTCGTTCCGGACCGTAAACAACCTGACGTGAACGTAACGTTAAACCGGTTACCTACCGTCTGTCAGCTGTCGAGTTTAGTTCCGCGGGGAGTCAGGTATTGTGGATGCCAATGTTATCACACTAATAAGATAAAAGCGAATGTTTGGATGGATGGATGAATGTTTGTTACCTCATCACGCCCAAACTACTGTGCAGATCGGGCTGAAATGTGGCATACCACAGAAAGTTCTGAGTTTAGTATTCTTAATCTACCAACTACATTCACTCAATTCAAATGCGATTACCATTTAATTAAATAATATAAAATGAAATGAAATTATTGTGAAGTTTCATCAAAATCCATTCAGTAGTTTTTGCGTGAATGAACAACAAACATACATTTTCACAAACTTTCGCGTTTATAATATTAGTAGGATATTATATATAAATAAAATAAATCAAAAGAAATTAAAAATTTAATATAAAATTTTTAATTTCTTTTAAAATTAATATAAAACTTAATTTTAAGATAATTAATTAAAATCAAATTGCATAAAATAATAATGAACTCAATACTACAAAGAAGAACACGTAGCTACTCAAAGGTACCTTATTGTTTGTTTGTCTTCGTCATACAAAAACTTCCATCAGAATATCAATCAAAAAATAAAATCCTACGTCGAACAAAAAACCTGGCCTTTGATAAAACCAGGTAAAACCATCGACTTTTCACTCGCCCAATAAAATGCTTCTCGTGGAAAAACACAAAAAATCATCCGAAAGTTCACATGAAAGTTTTTGTTACCGGGTAAAAAATTCGTTTCGCTGGCAATTAAATTTCACTGGCTTTGGCCTGAAACATTTTTACGTTGAAAAAATGCGATCGTAATGGTTTGTAGTACACGATAGGCGTTTGGAGAGTTGCCAACTCACGAGTGTTTAAGTGGCTGAGATTTGCCTTCAATGTAATACAGTCTTCAAATGATTGCAATTTTACATTACTAAATTAGTTTTTATTTTATTCGGTGAATGTTTCACACATTCGTGATTCCTTTAGAATACATTTTTTAAATTGTTTTTCGACTATTCAGTTGAACGTTTCAATTTTTTTTATAAAGTATTATGATTAAAAATGGGAATCACATTATTATAAATGCGAAAGTTTGAATGTTTAGATGGATGGATGTTTGTTACTTCCTCACGCCAAAACTACCGAACGGATCGGGCTGAGATTTTGCGTAAATGTAATTCTAGGGCTGAAATAAAACATACTCGTAGGTTTTTATAGTTATATATCAGAAATAAGTTGCCATCAGTGGGATAGAAATAACTATTAAACGTTTTCTTAAAAAACAACACGCGCGAAGCCGCGGCCACAAACTACTTAATTTTTGGTATATAAAATTTAAAACTTACTACAGGCATGATGTTTATTAAAAATCCGGTTTTCGTTCTGTGGGTATAGTATAACTGAATTCTAATGCATTCCTCAATTTATTCTAAAGACACAGTTTCCACTTGCATGAAAGAACTGCTATACAAACATGCTCACCAAACGTAAGAACTCTCCCAATGCCATAAGGTTCAAAATAAAAATAAACTGCTTACAATATCACCTGCGATAAAACTAATAGCACGGAAGCTACGAGTACTTACACTTTCAGTACCTCGCTGAAAATCCGCGTTAGGTAGGGCAGTACGACAGGATGTTGCTTAATATGACAATCCCGAGTTGAAGGTATACTCGAAAAACTTAACTTTTTATTTAAAAAATTACGATAAAAATAGCGATATATTTCATAGTTATTATACACTATCCTTATCGATTGTCTCCAAACAAGATTCCATTTAAATTAACTCTATAATTAAGAAAAATTCAGAAGGATCAAAGTTTGTTTGTAAAGGGTAAATAAACGCTGAAAAAACTACTTTGATTCTAAAATGTATTTATGGGGCACGATTGGTATGGGATTCCTGAAGAAGTTGTAACAGCTCCCTCTGTGAACAGTAAAAAAAGACTCGACCACTGGTTACGAACGTACAATCAACCACTATAAGAGACAAATTAATGTAGTGAAAAACCAAAGCACTGTGATATTAGTTATATCAGCTCTCAGCTGCTCGTCTATAACTAAATAATAATAATAATCTCCTTTTGTCTTCCACCGAAACATCAAATTAACCCCTACAAATAATGTAGATAGATTATCTCTGTCTTCATGTCTTTAAACATGGATGGTTCACCACGCCAACACACCCAACTAACTATTAACACCCGTTATCACGCAGATTTGGCATCGACCTTACATTAAACTAGTTTAGACCCGTTCAACAGTGTTACCAACTATCTCTTCAACGAACTTGTACGGACATTTTGTTTTATGGACACCCAAATAAAAATAAAACCATTTACAAGTAAAATAAACATAAAATAATAAGACTGGTGCTCTCTAAAAGACAATCGTACGATTCGCAGAATCGTCGGTTAAAAAGTAACCAAAGCTGAAATTAATTAGATAGATAGGTAGATTTTTCGAATCAAAGATAAATGAAGTAACGGCAACGTTATCCACCTGCAGACATAAGTCGGTGGCACTGTACTAAAGTCTAGTTCAGTTTTACGCTACATTGTGTCATTTTATTAGTTTCTTGGCGAGCACCCTCGATGAGGTTTTAAGCGACTCTTGGGTGAGGAAATGATACTAGCACTACAAGTAAAATGTATTTAAAACAAGCAGTCAACTTGTTAAGTGGCCTCTCTCTTTGTTACCCGCATGGGTATGTTTTTCACGTGTGTTTGAGTATGTAGTTGGCTGGGAAATATAGGAAACAGATGAAATGGTATCTAAGCCTCTTAATTCACTCGGAAGGATCAAAACTGCTGAAGCGTTTTTGGTGACAACTGAATTCCAAGAGTTTTTTCAATGATATTTTCACAAAAAAGAGAAATCACTCCCATTTGATCAACGATGGTATCACTTTTGATGAATCATACAATTTAATTCGATAGCCCAACGATACTATTGCCAGTCGAATTGATAGCTTAAGTATATTTTCAATTGTGCAGGTTGTTAAATTTTTTTTTCCATGGCCTGCTGATTAGAATGTTAATTTATATGATTGTTTAGTCGACAAAAAGCGCATTAGCTAGCATAAAACGAGGGCTACATTACCCTCATATGTATAATTATCTAATATTATTATAAAATATATCATGTTCGCGAAACAGCCTTTCGTGAGGCAAATTACCCGGCGTTTCCGTGGCACTGCCCTAATGACCGCGACTGTTCATTAGCCTCAGCTGAGTTTTTACATAGCAAAGCCTAAAATTAACATTCCTGCCGTGAGAACAACAAGCACTTGAACTTTCATATTTGAATTGGGTATGCGAACACGAAACTCAGTTCAAGCCGAAGTCAAAGCTCAAATGGAAACTGACCGCATAGTTTTGAATCTGTTGTGATGCTACGAATGTTATTGAGCTCTACGACTGCAATAAAGTTTACAAACGGGGCGCACTATTATTTATGTACACTTATTTAAGTAAAAGTTTAACTTTGCTCTACTTTTATAATGCGAAACTCCAATAATGAGCACAGAAACATCAAGGTCATAACGCAAGTGCGTACCGCGAAAAGATCGAAATTCGCGTGCTCGGGCCCCGTACGACGTCCTACCGTCGACGTAACCCAAAACTGACATAAAATGAGTGGAAGTTATTGCGGTATGGACGTGCAAAATCAACGGTGGGTAACTATTCATGTGGCGTGCAGTTCGATCGTGGTGAGGCGCGGAGGAAACGTCAGAAAAATCGAATTTCCATGCCGGCAGTCGAGGCTGAGGCGGCGCGGCGCCAACATCGCGCACACAGCGCCCGCGCGCGCCACACTCGCCACCGAGCCGGCACCACCAACTTACTCCAAACTTTGCAAATACCCGCGCGCGCGCGAGCCCACGACCACGGGACCACCACCCAGTGCAACCTTGTGATTCGATCATTTTAAATTCAGTGCTGGATGTGTACATGGTTGGCTAATTAAGGGATTATGGGTTTGGCGAGGGCCGTCCCGAACCTGGTTCGGTCTGTCGCCCCACCGCATAAATTCGTGCTCGTTTCTTTCTTCATTAAAGGTGACGTCACTCCGCGCCCGATTGTGTACTCGTACTCGGAATTTACAACAATGTTAATTAAAAAAAGTTGCATTGTCTCATGTCCAAGACTGTGTTCCTCAAATTATTATAAGTCGCGGCCTTCAGTATTTATTGATTAATCAGCAGAATAGCTTCCTTAGACAATGCCTATAATGCTAAATGCTGTTAAACAATAAATAACTTTAGGTCCTATTACTTAAGGTCTAAAATTATGATATGCTGAACTAGGTTAAACTCTGCTCTACTTTATCTAACTAAGGTATCCTATCCAACTTCGTAGATATGACTTGTGATCTAATTAGCGTTGCCAATTAAACTTGCTTTTACCGAAATTGATATGTCTATATACTTCATTTATCTTATGATGTATTCCATAAAGATATGGCACAACTTCCATAGATATCCGACAACAAATAAAGAGAATTGAACA